>CM072558.1:11460969-12710969 GCA_036898215.1 Platycarya strobilacea
AAGAATCTGGGTGCAAACATGTGTATATCATCCAACGGCTTTCATCTTCTTTGTATTAGCACAATGGTTAGAAGTTATGAGCATGACACATGATCACAGTAGAATTAATCATCCTTTAGCATCTAGCTTTATTCAACACATGTCTTTAATACATTGGTTGTCAATGTAAACAGATACATATATAAATGTTGGACACTTGACATTAACAATTTCTTCATTTTTTCTACATATTTTCTTATACAGACTCCTTAAATTCATTCTTAATGAGAAATTCTTAACAAACTAGAAGGGAATTTATTGGTGAGCACCCATTCCACGAACAAAAATAGGAGCTTCTGTGAAAGGGGGAGTGGGTTTTCATAAGGGAGGAGGAATTGGTTCCCTTTTTTGTTTGCGCTTTTCTTTCCCATGTGAATGAGTGTAAGTTGAGTTTGGTATGATTTCTGAGATGACAACATCTAAGTGGAAGGCTGTTATTTGAGAAAAAAAAGGTCCAACCACTTAGAAGCGGTTCTGTAATTCTTATTAGAGAACTCCGCTTCTAAGTGGTCTGACTATTTTTCTTTGTTTAACAGCCTTCCACTCATATGTTTCCACCTCAAAAATTATATCAAACTTACAATACAGTCTTTCACATGGGAAAGAAAAGGAGATACACTCATTCACGATAGGAAAATTGATCTAGACTGCTTCCAATTTCATTGCCGCACGATGCCACCAGTCTGACGCCATCTCAGTTCCACCACCGCATGATAGAACCCACAATAGCCTCTCCACATAGTCAAGCTTGAACCACCATGAAAATAGCCCAGACATCATGTCCTGACCGTCCAACAAACCTTTGTTTTTTAGGAGCAAAAACAAAACAAAATTTCTTCCTGACACCACCACACCGTAACACAAAGCTCATTTTTTTCGTACCAACAAAAAAAAAAAATAGAGTGATGAGCACCCTATGAAAAGATTGGGAGATGGAAAAGCCGTATAAGACTTTAGTTCTATATTTTCAAGACAAATTTGTTCAACAGATAGATCGTCACCATTTGCTTTAAAGCTAATATCATGTTATTTCTTCGGATCTTTCTTTTCCACTCACTCGATCATTTTAAAAGTTTTTCTAACCTGTATGCACCGTACACATTATAGGATTAAAAAAATGAGAGACAGATCTTATGCTCAAAATGATTAAAAACAGGTAAATTAAAATTAAAATCAATTCACATGATAAACTAACTTTAATTGTAGTAACTCGATTACCTCATTTCATGATGGTTAAGTAAAGGGCTGGCAATCCTAATTGTTTTTGGTTTGGAAAGAAATTTAAAAAGAAGAAAAGAGAGAGGAGTGAGTTGGCTGGAGAAACGGCGAAGCAAGCTCTCACACTCGCCTCTAGAAGTTGTTGTTTACAAAATAGTGAGCTAGTGAATTGCAGTGAAAGAACAGTTTATCAAAATCTAGAGTTTAATCTATAATTTTAGGTTGAATGAGAGAAAGAGTAAAAGAGAGCGGATGAGGATGGGATGGGATGGTTCTCGTGCGAGAGAAAGTCTAGGGCTCATAATTTTGGATTGACTGATCTGCAGTCACATAATACCGCCTTTTTAAAGAGCTATTGTGACACTTGGCCACTCTACCATTACAAATACTATTTTTTTTTTTTAAGTTCAAAACGTAAACTAACAGTAAAAAATTTTAGGTGTCATTTGAATAGTGATTTGAGATGAAAGTTGAAAAAAATATTATTAGAATATTATTTTTATTTTAATAATTAAAAAAATTAAATTATTTATCATATTTTGTATAAAAATTTAAAAAATTATAATAATAAAATATTTTACAATTCAAACGGACTTAGCCGCCCTTGTGGATTTCATGCTTTTGTCGTACTCTGCCCAATGATCATTTTGCTTTAAAACCTAAAGAAGCGGATAGCTCACAACAGTTGAGACTCCAAGGTAATCTTCCAATTATTTGTTAAGAATGGGTCCATTTCCTCTCTCTAAGTCGGGTAGGGTTTTGAGTGCCGCAGGCGTTCAACACACGGTTGAGTCTCACTGAGTGTGAGAGGGTTTTTTTAGGCAAGTAGGAATGGAAGGCGACCTTACTAAGTGATGTGAGAGACTCAAGTTAATCTTTCCAACAACGAGACCTCCATTGTCAAAATTATTTCAGAATCCCCAAAAGAAAACAACCTAAAAGGTAAATGTTGTCTTGTGGGTAAGATCTTATCCAAAAAGGGGGTTAACAACGAAGCTTTCAGGACTATCACGTCCCAAGAGTAGTGACTATTCAGATGGGTCAGATTTAAGGATCTCAGCGACTAGGTTTTCCTAATCAAATTCCAGTCGACAACAGACAAAGAAAAGGTACAAGGGGGTCACCCCTAGTTTTTTGACCGAAACATAATGAACCTCTAGGAAGTGGATAAAAACGTAGCAATAAACACCTTAGAGTTCCGAGACGAACCCTTTTGGGTCCAGTGCCACAACTTTCCACTTGTAGCTATGGATGAACCATTGGAGAGAAGTTTGGATCCTCGTTTGGGGACATCATTCGGTGGATGTGAAATCCGATGGGTTGGCATAGGGAGGTGCTTATGCATTTGAATAGTTGTAGATCTGCACAAGCCGCTCTTGAGGGGAAAATGGCTGGAATTTGAGGAGCAATGATACTGGATTTCTATGAAATATGAGAGGTTACAAAACTTTTGCTTCCATTGTGGTGTCCTGTTCCACAAGAGAAAAAAAAAGCAACCAATGAAAATCTGATCAATACATAGAGGAGAAAAAACTGCTAACCTTTGGACCATGGTTGAGGGCTCAATCGATGAATACATCCATTTTTTATAGGCGTAAATATGGAGGAAAACCAGATATTCTTGACTAGAGGGTACCTAAGGAAAAACCAGCAAAAGGGAGGAGTGATAACACAAAGAAAAGACACGGAAGCTTCTCTGAAGCACGAGGATATTTATACCTGCAAAAAACAGGGGGACCAAACAACCCAGTCATAGTCAACTAGATGACCTCCGAAAGGGCAACTGATTTTGTAAACATCACTAAGGCTAAAGAAGACGCACTTATGTCAACAAAAATGAGCCTTTAGTAAAGCCTATTGAGAGCTTCTTGTAGGTAGGGTACTTCGAAGATTCCACTAGGTCAGCAAAGGGGCGTGAAGGATTGGACCCCAAGTGTTTGATGGATGTTGACAAAGGATACATGTTAGGGAATTTTCCATACCACCAAACAGCAAACGACAAGACTGATGGGAAGTTGAATACGGGGGAAGAATCTACTTTAATTAAAGCCTATCTACTAGAACCTAACCTCCCAAACACCATGACTAACATCAATGTGAATGGGCACAATGGTAGGTGGAAAAGAAAAGCTAGGCTTTAAGACAACCCTACCACCCCTCTCACAAACATCACTAACTCCCAACAACATGTTGGGACCAAAAGAGGAGGGTCCCGTGGAGACCAGGCTAATAACATTCACCTAAAAAAGGGAAGAACAATGGAGGAAAGTAATGAGAGGGCAGGTTCCATGGAAGTGGATGGGCTCCAGCATACCACCAACTATGAGTCTCCTTATTTGGGATTGTTGAAAGTTTGGAAACCCTTGTGGAATTCAAGTCCTTACTAAACTTACTAAGGAGAAGTTGTCCCATTTAGTTTTCCTACTTAAAACAAAGTGTAATAAAGCTAGAATGGATATGATTAGAAGGATCCTAAAATTTGACCATTGTTTGATAGCCTTAGCACCAGTGGGGGCATAACCATTCTTTGGAAAGAAGATTGGAATGTGAAGATGGTAAATTACACAATGTGGCATATCAACGTGACAATCCAAGAGGGGGACAACAATCTATGGCAGTTCACTAGGTTCAATGGTCACCCAAAAACCGCGAAGAGAAAAAGCAGGTGGGAGTTGCTAAAGCACTTGAAACCAAATGGAAATATGGCATAGATGTGTGCAGGTGATTATAATGAGATACTCAATCATGGAGAGAAAGTTGAGGAGCCAGAAGACCCTACAGGCAGATTGAAAACGTCAAGTTAGCTGTGGACTACTGCAAACTCAGAGATATAGAGTATAGCGGTCCTAAAATTACCTAGTCAAATAAGAGAAATGGTAGGGAGTTCACCAAAGAAAAAATTGATAGGGCTATGGCTAATAGAGACTGGTTTAAAATTTCTCAAACTGGATCATGCAAAGTTCTAGCTGCGAGAAAATCAGACCACTCCCTGCTACTCATAACTACTCACCCCATTACCCCTTGCAGATTCAGGAGAACCCCCATCTTTTACTATGAGGCATCGTGGGAGCATAAGAAGGACAATGAACTGATTATCAAAAGAGCACGGAGCACAGGGGTACTATGAGATACACAGGCCAACACTCTTCGAGCCAAGCTCGAACACTGCCAAAAAGACTTGACAAAATGGAACTAACAGAAAAACATGCAGGATAGCAGGGATATCGAGCAGAACCTAAGGGAGATCAACCACTTACAAAACACTGGGGATGGTAGTCAACAGAGGTGCTTGAAACATCTACAACACAAAGTGAAGACCAGATTGGCAGAAGAGGATATCCAATGGCGTCAACGTGCCAAGCAATATTGGCTCAAGAAGGGAGATAAAATCACACAATATTTCTACAAAAAAGCAAGAAGAAGGAAGAAAACCAACAACATCAAGTCAATACTTGATTTTGATGGTCATGCAGCCACAGACAATATTGGGGCCACATTCACAAGTTATTTCTCTACCCTTTTCTCCACTTCTCTACCCTCTCATGTTATTGAATGCTTGAGCTCCTTAGAACCCAAAATAACCCCCAGCACGAGTGAAGCATTACTATGTCCCTTCATTGAAGAAGAAGTGAGACAAGCGGTGTTCCAAATAAACCCATTGGGGTCCCCAAGTCCTGATGGGTTTCCGACTAGTTTTACCAAAAGAATTGGGAGATAGTTCGAAAAGAAGTAACTTCATTTGTACTACATTCTTAACTGGGAAGTTCCATCCAGGCCATCAATGACACTTTTATTTCCTTAATACCGAAAGTGAAAAAAACCAAGGAGAGTCCTAGATCTCAGACCTATAAGTCTGTTTCTAAGACCTTAGCCAATAAACTAAAAGGCCTCCTACCTTAGTTTATTTTAGACACCCAAAGTGCCTTTGTGCATGGACGTTTGATTTTAGATAATACTTTAGTGGCCTACGAAGTCCTACACTCAATGTCAACTAGAATGAAAGGGCAGAATGGTTTTTTGGCATTAAAGATGGATATGAGCAATGTCTATGATAGGGTGGAATGAATTTTTGTGGAATCAGTGATGTCTAAATTAGGGTTTCCCTCTCGTTGGATTGAGTTGGTGTAGAAATGCATAAGCTCGGTAATCTATTCTATACTTGTCAATGGAGAGCCACAGCAGGTTTTTAACCCCTCTCGAGGCATTAGACAAGGAGATCCCTTCTCCCCTTACATTTTCATCTTATGTGCCAAAGCACTCACAGCCCTACTACACAGTGTAATGACCAAAAGGGATATTTCTAGTGTTCCAATAGGTAAAGGCCCAACCGAAGTAAGTCACCTGTTCTTTGCAAATGACAGTCTCCATTTTTGTCAAGTCTCTCCTACAGAACTCTCCAAAACACTAGGTATTCTAAAACTTTATGAGCAGGCATCTGGCCAAATGATAAATAAGGAAAATTCCTCTATGTTTTTTAGCAAAAATACCAAGGCCGAGATCAAATCCCAATGCTTCCATCTTGTAGGTATTGAAGCTATAAGCACAATGGAAAGGTATCTTGGACTTTCAGCCATGATTGGGAAGGGGAAAGTGGCGGCATTTCACTCCCTAATTGATAGAACTTGGTCTCATGTGGTTAATTGGGACACTAAACTCCTATATGCTGCTGGCAAAGAAATACTTCTAAACTGTCCTCCAAGCCATCTCCACATATTCCATGAGTATTTTTCTTTTCCCCATGTTGATTACATATAAGCTTAATCAACTCCTCAAAAAGTTCTAGTGGGGGTATAATGAAGACTATTCAAAGATCCAATGGGTACCATGGGACTAGATAAGCTTCAAGACACTAAGGGCCTCATGTTTAGGAATTTTAGGAGTTTCAACATTGCAATCCTTGCAAAACAAAGTTGGAGGTTTCTTCAAGACCCTTCCTCCATAGTAGCTCGAGTGATGAAGCAAAAATATTTCCCCTATTCCGAACTAGTCACAGCCAAACTTGGAGCAACCCAATCCTTTGCATGGAGGAGCAAACACTCAGGTTTCCCTTTCATCCAAGTTGGCCTCATTTGGAGTTGGGAATGAACAAGACATTAAATTGTGGGAGGACAGATGGATTCTGAGCCTTCCCTCCCTCCAAATCACTTCCACGAGAACTACTGAATGTTGGTGTCATAGAGTATGCAACATTATTTGATCCTATAAAGAGAACCTGATGGGAGGAGCTAATGTAGGAAATGTTTTTAGATTTTGAAATCCTTCAATCAAATAGATACATGTTAGCTTGGGTGGCAAGATGGACAAGTTAACATGGCAATTCACTCCTAACGGCCAGTATTCTGTCAAGAGTGGTTTCCACCCCCATAGACAACTTGAAGCTAACATCAATGGTGAATCCTCAAATAAAAGGTCTAACCATCACAACTGGAAAAGTATCTGAAAGATTAACGTACCCCGGTTGTAAAAGGTTTCATCTGGAAGGGCATGTAATGAGGCCCTCCCTAACATGGCAAACCTCAAGAGGAGGAAAATAGCTGAAAACAACCAATGCCCTATCTGTTTCCTTGAACCTGAGACCTCAAGACATGTCTTATAGAGTTGTTGTTCTTTCAAATATGTTTGTTCCTCCATCAAAATTCAGAAAATGTCCATCTTCTCTAATTTATTTCTTGATATTTGGTCAAAAATGGTTAAAAAGCTGGGGAAAAATGAGTTAGAGGAAGCATTAGTTACACCAAAGGAAATTTGGATCAGAAGAAATGACGCAATCCATGGAAAAATGTTTCTTCCCTTAGGAATACTTTCACAGCGTGCAAAATCATCCCTACAAGCTTACCAGGATGCTAACAATACCTATTTGATCTCATCTCAGGTCCAACAGAGAGCTCAACCTTGGACTAAGCCATCTATGTACACATACAAAGCAAATTGGGACTTTGCTATCAATTCAAAATCTGGACAGATCGGATTGGGTATTGTTGTTTGAGACCACAGAAGACTCATGATTGGCACATTAAGAGCAAGGAGACCTCACACAGGGAGTGTCTTTAATGCTAAAGCCATGAGACTCCTTATGACAACCATCTTTTGCAAGGAACTCGAACTCACTAATATCATCTTGGAGGGGAACTCAAAAATGGTTATTAACCAATTCCAAAGCCATAAACTCAACTGGATTCTAGGGGGCTTTTTAATTGAAGATGTTAGAGATTGCTTGGCAGGTCACTGTTCTTGGGAAGCTTCACACACCTTTTGTGAGGCAAATCAAGTTGCCTACATACTTACTAAATCTGCTCTCTCTTTAGAAGAAGATGTTATTAATGTTGAGGAATGTCCTTCGTGCATTCACACTATTGTAATCTCTGAACTATTTTGATTTATTAATGAATCAATTCTCATTTCAAAAAATATATATAATTGTTAAGAATATCTCTATTATGTCCGCTCATTTTGACACATATTTTTAACATCTTATATATATATATATATATATAAAAATTATTTAATTATTATATAAGTAATTATTAGTATATTAATATATATTTTTTAAAATAATTAAAATGTTTAAAAATATTAAAAATGAACTAGCCATATATATTTGATGTTATTTTTACAAGATATTTTATAAAAATATTCTTCATTTTAAAATATAGTTGTATAAAATATTATAAGAATATTGTATATTTATAAACAATGCAAAGAACATCATGCATTGTTTATATATTGAAGAGTGGTGCTACATCCTTTGAGGCGATGTATCCGTAATCTCCCGAATAAGCAAAATCAATTTTCTTTGCATATACATATATATATATATATATTCATTTTTTGGTATTTTTAAATATATATTTTTTAAAATTACAGTATTATTAAAAAACACTTCTTTATTTATTAAATAAAAAAACTAATATATATATATTTTATAATTTCGGAAGATATATTCGAGACACTATTTCCAATGAAATAGTGTTTCCCCACGGTGATCAATTACCAGGAATCTAACGTGTTTGATTAGATATAGCAGTGCATTGGTTTATATATCTACTGCTCACAACTTTAAAGAAAGAGAGTTATACAAACACAAAAACATTATATAAAATTAAAATTTTAAATTGATCTGAATTTACGTAATTCTTTAAAATTATTTTACTATTAAAATAATTTTATAATATAAAACAACCCGTCAAATCACTTTATTTATAAATAATTTACTTATAAATTATTATATTTAAAATAAGTTGCATCATATATGAATAATGCATACATTACTGTAATGCCGCTCTCTGCAGGCGCATTTCCTACTTACATAGTCAGCCAAAGACATTTCGGCCAGAAACAATACACAATATCTATCCCATCAGTCAAGCTCACTTACGATGGGTCAAACATTTTCATTGCAGATTCCACAAATCTGCAAACATTCCTGTGACACTGTCCTTGTTCATGAATCATGCAGAGTAGGTGAACATGATACATGGGTACTAATTGTCTGTCCAATAATGCAGAAAGATAAACATACAGACCTCCGTGCCCACGGATATTATTATCTGGTATTGTGGCTGAAATTTCTTGAAAAAGTCTTCGATCTGGCCGAAATCTTAAGAAATATGATATAATTTATATATTTTTTTATCGGCTGAAGTTTTTTTTTTTTAAGTACCAAATTAAACACGTGGTGGTTTAACGCATAATATTGATCCTGTATGTCTGGCCTTTATGCGACCTTGCGTCATTTTCGACAAGGAAATGCAAAATGAACGATCCTCGAAATGAAAAATGATCATTCAAAGGGTGAGATCAGAATGAACGTGACTAATCACTTGGGGTGGGTGACGTCCCGGCCCCAGCTTGGGGCCTCGCAGAAGCCCGACATATAGGATGCATACCGCAGAAGCCCGACATGTACTTGGGGCGCCACACCCTCTATGTTTCGCGATACATATATAGTTGTACAGAATTTTTTTTAGAAGAAGAATAAGCTTTATTCATCCAACTTAAAATTGCAAATTATAGACATACGGAGAGGATTCTGCAAGAAATGGTAAAAGGAAAATCAGGATTGGGAAGAAATTTAGAGGAGAAGAAGATGATAGCAATAGCCCCGGACTTGGATAGCCTTTTAAATTTTTCAGAAACTTATGTGCAATTTGTATATGAGCATCAATAGGTTGAGACATGAACTGACTTAAGACTTGCACTAAAAACTTGATATCATGCATGGTAATGGTTAAATACAAGAGTCTCTCAATGAGTCTATTGTAAATGCTTGGATCATGAAGAGGGGAACCTGAGTCCTTGCTGAGTTTTAGGTTTTGCTCAATGGAAAGTTTTGCAGGTTTGGATCCAAGAGTGCCCGAGTCTGCCCTTGACATAAATAGATCCCTTGGGCAGCTTTGGCCACTTCAATACCAAGGAAATAATGAAGTGAACCAAGGTTTTAATCTTGAATTGACTGTTCAAGAAGATTTTGAGAGAACTAATGTAGTTAAGAGAGTTGCTAGCAACAACTATATCATCTACACAAACTAATAAAGTTGTGAAAACATCTCCATTAAACATTGTGAATAGGCTATAATCTAATTTGAATTATTCAAAGCAATATTAGATAAAGGAATTTGAAAACTTAGCATGCCATTGTCGAGATGCCTATTTAAAGCCATACAAACTCTTAAGGAATTTGTAAACTTGTCCAGGTTTTCCTTTGATATAACCAAGTGACTTACACATGTTTAAGGCATTATTCACATTGAATTGCTACAAATGCAAACCATTCATGGCTGCAAGAGCTAGGAGAAATTGAACTATTTCCATCTTAGCCATAGGAGAAAAAATCTCGTGATAATTCTCTCTTGTTGTGTAACCTTTGGTCATTAGTCTAGCCTTTGATATCTCCACAGTACCATCTGAATTAAATTTATTTTGTAAACCTACTTACAATCAATTGGTTCTTTTCCAATTGGTAGATTAGTCATTTTCCATATTTGATTTGAGTTCAAGAGCATCTAGCTCTGATTACATGGCCTCACACCATCTTGGGTCCTTATCAACTTCTTTATAGGTTTGAGGATCCATTTGAGATGAGATAAAGGTAAAGAAAGGAGCAAAATTAGAGGACAAACGATGATAAGACAAAGAATTATTTAAAGGAAAAATAGTACTTGAAGTGGAGGATAATTGGTTGGCCAAAGACTGACTTGGAGAGGTAAAGTGAGCCTGTTGATAGTGAAAATCTTGTAGGTATACTGAGGTGCCTTTCTAACTCTGGTTGACTTACATGTGCGAGAAGAAATGACATCAAATTGTTTTGTGATGGGAGCAAATTCAGAGGAGGAAGAAGGTGGAGTGACAACAAGTTTTACTGTAAGGGATAACCTAGAGTTATTGGAGTTAGGAGACTGAGAAGGAGATAAGGGATTAATAGTAGGTTGAACAATATGAAATGGTGATTGTTCTAGAAAGGACCTACAATTATCAAGGGTGAGGAATTCTTTAATAGATTCAGAAGATTGGGTTTTACAGAAAAGAAAACTAGTTTTATGGAAAACCTCATCTCTTAAGATAAAAATAGTTTTAGTATCAAGGTCAAGCAACTTGTAACCCTTTACACCAAAAGTATAGCCAAGAAAAACTTATTTTCTAGCTCTTAAATCAAACTTAGTGCAACCTTATAAAATGGTTTATGCAAAATACAAACACCCAAAGACTTTCATATGAGCGTAGTTAGGTTTACTGTTAAAAAGTAACTTATGAGGGGTTGTATTTCGTAGTAAAGGAGATGGTATCCTATTGATAATATATGTAACATTTTATACACATTCATTCTAATATCTCAAAGGGAGACTAGCTTGAAATTTGAGGGCTCTTGCAATATTTAAAAGGTACTGGTGCTTACATTTTACAATGGCATTCTATTATGGAGTGTCAATGCAACTTGTTTGATGAATAATGCCTCTTTTATTAAAGAGTTTTTTCATATCAAAGTTTGCACCATTGTCACTTCTTAGAGTTTTAATTTGAACATTAAACTGAGTTTCAATAAGATTGCAAAAGGATTCTATGCAAGTCCTAGTTGGAGATTTTGTTTTGAGAAGATTAATTCAAGTACTTCGAGAAAAGTGATCAACAATGGTGAGGAAGTACTTGGATCCATCATGGGTAGTGACATAATAGCTAACGCATATATCACACATAACAGTTCAAAAAACTCTAGAGCTTGTATGTGTGCTGACAGGGAATGGGAGTCGATGTTGTTTGGCCATTGGATAGATGCAACAAGGAACCTCATTCATATTTGAAAATTCAATACTTACAACAGAATCTTTAATCAAAGGTATCCTAGAAAATGAGGTATGGCCAAGTCTATAGTGCCAAAGATTTGAGAGAGAAATGTTGCTAAACATAAAAGCTTAAAAAAATGTGTTTGTATTTGTAAGTTTGGCAAGGTGGTCAACTAGAGCTGTTGGAGGCACTTTAGTTTGTTGCATTATAGTAGAGGCCATATCTCACATCATCATTCTCAGTCGTTGTCTAAGACAAAAGGTCCTGAAGGAACCAAGAATTTGAGAAGAAAACAAGACAATATGTGAGTTAGCAATTCTTTTACCTAACATCAAGTTCAATGTGAATGATGGCACACGCATACATAGAACATTTTTCATATAAATGTGGTTTCCAAGCTTGAATGTGCCTGTATGTGATAGGTGCTTCATCACCATTTGGAATTTTGAAAGAATAAGAGACCTTATCAGTGATACTTGTTAGAAGGGATACTAATTAATAAAGAATAATTAGTAAGATATTATTTTACTTTTTAAAAAGATTAAATTATTTATTATATTTTATATAAAATATTAAAAAATTGTAATAGTAAAATAAAATTAGATAAAATGTTTTACCATTCAAACGACCTAGCCACCCTTGCGAATTTCATGCTTTTGTCGTGCTATGCCCATTGATCATTTTGCTTTAAAACCTAAAGAAGTAGAAGGTCACAGCAATGGAGATTGCAAGGTGATCTAACATAATAATAAAAAAAAGTTTTGGATCCATTTTTTTTAGTTTTAGATTTATTTCAGATGTTGTGCAATATACAACAAGTACCAAACACCATAAATTATCAATTGGCATTTGTCCGCTGCTTGTTTTTAGCGTTTATCCTTAACATTTTACTTGTAAGGTAATCTTCCAATTATTTGTTAAAGTCTATTATATATATATATATTCATTTTAACATTTATTTTTAATATCTCATACAATTTATTTAATAATTAAATTTTTTATTAATATATTAATATTTTTGATATTTTTTAAAATATTTTAAAATATAAAAAATGAGAAAAAAGTTAAAAAAATATTAAAAATAAACTAGTGATATATTTGGACGGTGCTATTGAGACGGTAGAGTAACAGCGCCCATTTGTTAATCGCAAAGACAGTACAATACCAGATCCGGTCAAGGATAAAAAATAAAAAAAACCAATAAGATGAGACAGAAATATTGACAATATTGTCAAGAGTAACAAAAAATACACGGCACATTTACAATTATATATTGAAAATAAAATTATTTTTATAATTTGATGTAATTTTTACACGATATTTTATAAAAATATTCTTCATTTTAAACTATAGTCGTATAAAATATTATAAAAATATTGTATATCTATTAATTTTCTATTATTGATCGCGAAGAGCATCATGCATTGTTTATACATTGAAAAGTGGTGCTAAGATCCTTTGAGGGAATGTAACCGTAAATCGTAATCTCTCGAACAAGCAAAATCAACTTTTTTTTATACATTTATTTATTTTTTCATTCTTTTGGTATTTTTTAATATATATATTTTTAATTACACTATTACTAAAACACACTTCTATAATTATTAAATTAAAAAATTAAAAAATATTTTCTTTTTATAGTTTTGAAAGAAATATTCAGAACACTATTTCAGAGGAAATAGTGTTGAAATAGTGTTTGGCCATGGTGAATTACCAGAAATCTAACGTGATTGATTAGATATAGCCAGTGCATTGGTTTATATATCTACTGCTCACAATTTTAAGAAAGAAAAGTTCTACAAACACATAATATATATATAACTAAATTTTTAAATTGATCTTATTTTACGTAATTCTTTAAATTATTTTACTATTAAAATAATTTTATAATATAAAACAATCCATCAAATCACTTTATTTATAAGTAATTTGTATTTAAAATAAGTTTGCATTATATACATGAATAATGCATGCAGTACAGAAACCGCAATCTGCAGAGATATTTTTTCTTTACATTTTGAATTTAGAAATGAGATGAATTGAAATAAATATAATTTAGTTTTTAATATTATTATTATTTAGAATTTTAAAAAAAAATTATTGAAATTTAAAAAAAATATATTGAAATTTGAAAAAAATGTATAGAAATTTATGTATAGTATAAAAAATTATAAAAGTGAAATGAAAATAAGTTGAAATAAGTTGAATTTATGATAAAATAAAAATGAGTTAGAATAAATTAAGATGAATTTTAAATACAAATGATACCTTGATCAGCCAAAAACATTACACAATATCTATACATCCTATCAATAAGCTCACTTAAGGATGTGTCAAATATTATGTAAAGGTAACAGGTAAGAAGCAGATACCCCAGTGATGTACCATTCTGCCCATACAATTATTTTTAGAGGTATGCTGGACGGAAGCTCGGTTTTCACATCAGTCCCTCACATGAACAGCGGTTTTACTGTTCACATGAATGGTGAAACCGCTGTTCACATGAACGGTGAAACCGCTGTTCATCTGAGGGACTGATGCGAAAGTCGAGCTTCTGTCCATCATTTTTCTTATTTTTATAATATTTTTATAATTTATAATGTATTTAAGTTTTTTAATTTTTTATTATTTTCTTTTAAATATATTTTTTTAATATTTTTAATCATTAAAAAAGAATTTATAAAAAAATATAATTTTATTTATATTTATATTCTCAATTATTAAGTAAAATTTAAAAAAAAAGTTATAAATAAATAATACAAGTATCATTTCTCGATATACAAAGCTGCAAACATTCTCGTCCATGTTCATTATTTGAATAATGGTGGGGGAACGCGATCCATGAGTACTTGTTGTCGGTCCAGTAATGAAGATCCCCCGCGGATAAAGATACAGAGCCCCCACGGATATTATTATCCGGTATTGTGGCTGAGATTTCTAGAAAAGTCTTCCATCTGGCCGAAATCTTGAGAAATATAATATAATTTATACATTTTTTTTATCGGCTGAAGCTTTTTTCGTCAAGTACCAAATTAATCACGTGGTGTTTTAACGCATTAAATTGATCATGTATGTCTGACCTTTACGCGAACTTGTGTCATTTTCGGCCAAGGAAATGCATGATGAACGATCCTCAAAATGAAAAAGACCATTCAGAGGGTGAGATTAAAATCAACACGACTAATCACTTGGGTTGCAATGGTCACGTCCCGACCCCGCTAGCTTGGAGCTTCGCAGAAGCCCGACATATAGGATGCATACCACACGAGGGGCGGCACCTTTTATGTTTTAATTGAACAGCAGTTTGTTTATATTTAATTAGAAGAAGAACAAATTTTATTCATCGAACTTATTACTGCAAATTATAGATATGATGTGAATAAGCTAACTAACTGATAAAATAAGCTAACTAATTGGTAAATTGCATAAAAACTTCGACCAACCTTTATCATGTGAGCTGGCTCGAGTTCTATCTTGTAAAACTATTTCATCAGTAGATGCCAACTTGTGATCATGGAGAGAATGCCCATAGAGAAGAGTGCCTTGGTAAAAATATTAGCCAATTTTGTATGACTAGGAACTTATGCAAGATAATACTTCCCGTCTTGAATTTTGTTTTGGATAATATGGCAATCTAGTACGATCATGGAAAACATGGCTAGTAGTAATGTGTAGGTTTGCTTGATTGTAATCGTGAAGACTGACAGCCTTGGAATGTGAGATGTGGAGATCAGCTTTGTTTGATCCAAGTAAATTCACAACATGTTACTACCATGGCTTAATACTCAACCTCTATTGATGAACGAGATATAACAGATTGTTTTTTAGACTTCCAAGATATGAATGAATTCCTGAAAAGATATAAAAACCTATAATTGATCGCCTTGTATCAGGTCATGAAGCCCAATCTGAATCATAGTAGCCTTTCAACTGTAGAGGGGAAGAAGATGATAGCAATAACCCTTAACTTGGACAACCTTTTAAATATTTCAGAACCTTATGTGTAGTATGTAGATGAGCATTAGTACGAGGTTGAGACATGAACTGACTTAAGACTTGCGTTGAAAACTTGATATCAAGCCAAGTAATGTTTAAATGCAAGAGTCTCTCAATGAGTCTTTTGTAAATTCTTGGATCATGAAGAAGGGAACCTGAGTCCTTGCTGAGTTTTTGGTTTTGATCCATAGGAAGTTTTTCAAGTTTGGATCCAAGAGTGCCCGAGTATGATAAAATGTCAAGGACATATTTCCTTTGACATAAATAGATCCCTTAAGCAAATTTGGCCATTTCAATACCAATAAAATAACAAAGTGAACCAAGATCTTGAATCTTGAATTGACTATTCAAGAAGATTTTGAGAGAACTAATGCAGTTAAGAGAGTTTCTAGCAACAACTATATCGTCTACATAAACTGATAAAGCTATGAAAACATCTCCATTATACATTGGTTATAATCTGATTTGAATTGTTCAAAGCCATATGGGATGAGGCAATTTGAAAACTTTGCATGCCATTGTTGAAATGCTTGTGTAAGTCCATATAAATTCTCAAAGAGTTTGCTAACCTGTCTAGGTTTTCCTTTGGTATAGCCAAGTGACTTACACATGTATATTTCTTCCTCTAACTCACCATGAAATAAGGCATTATTCGCATTGAATTGCTACAAATGCCAACCATTCATGGTTGCAAGAGCTAGGAAACATTGAACTATTTCCATCTTGGCCTTAGGAGAAAAAGTCTCGTGATAATTAATTCTCTTCTGTTGTGTGTAACCTTTGGCAACTAGTCTAACATTTAATCTCTCCACTGTACCATCTGAATTAAATTTATTTTGTAGATATACTTACAATCAATTGTTCCTTTTCTAGGTGCTAGATTAGTCATTTTCCATATTTGATTGAGTTCAAGAGCATCTAGCTCTATTTACATGGCCTCACACCATCCTGGATCCTTGTCAGCTTCTTTATAGGTTTGAGGATCCATTTAAGATGAGATAGAGGTAGGGAAAGTAGCAAAAGTAGATGAAAAACGATGATAAGACACAGAATTATTTAAAGGAAAAATAGACCTAAAGCGGATGAGAATTGGTTGGCCGAAAACTGACTTAGAGAGGTAAAGTGAGCCCGTTGACAGTGAAAATCTTGTAGGTACTAAGGTGCCTTTCTAACTCTGGTTGACTTGCTTATGGGAGAAGAAATGGCAACAAGTTCTTCTATGATGGGAGCAAATTCAAAGGAGGAAGAAGGTGGAGAAGACTAAGGAATAAAGGTAGGATTTGGAGTAACAGCAGGTTCTTTTGTGATGGATAAGTCAAAGTTACTGGAGTTGGGATATTGAGAATGAGATAAGGGATTAATGGCAAGTTCAACAATATAAAAAGGTGATGATTCTAGAAGGAACTACAATTATTAGTGGTGAGGAATTCTATAGTAGAGTCAGAAGATTGGGTTTTAAGGAAAGGAAAACTAGTTTCATGGAAAACTACATCTCTCGAGATAAAAATAGTTTTAGTATCAAAGTCAAGCAACTTGTAGCCCTTTACACCAAAAGGATACCCAAGAAAAATAAATTTTCTGGCTCTTGAATCAAATTTTGTGCAACCATGTGAAATGGTTGATGCAAAACACAAGCACCCAAAGACTTTCATATGAGCATAGTTTGGTTTGCTGTTAAAAAGTAACTCATGAGGGGTTGTGTTTTTCAGTAAAGGACATGGTATCCCATTGATAATATATGTAGCACTTTATACACTTTCATTCCAATATCTCAAAGGGAGACTAGCTTGAAATCTAAGGGCTGTTGCAATATTTAAAAGGTGCTAGTGCTTACGTTCTACAATGGAATTCTATTGTGGAATTTCAATGAAACTTGTTTGATGAATAATGCCTCCTTTATTATATGGTTCTTTCATATCAAATTATGCACCATTGTTACTTCTTAGAGTTTTAATTTGAACATTAATCTGAGTTTCAACAAGATTGCTAAAGGATTTCTATGCAAGAGCTAGTTTGAGATTTTGTTTTGAGCAGATTAATCTAAGTATTTCGAGAAAAGTGATCAACAATGGTAAGGAAATACTTAGATCCATCATGGGTAGTGATATAATAAAGTTTCCATATATCACACATAACAATTATGTGTAATGATAGAGAATGGGATCAATGTTGTTTGGCAATTGGACAGATGCAACAAGGAACCTCATTCATATTAGAAATTCCAGTACTTACAACAGAATCTTTAATCAAAGATATCCTATAAAAGGAAATATGGCCAAGTCTATAGTGGCAAAGATTTGATAGAGAAATGTTGTTATACATAGAAGTTGAAACAAATGTGTTTGTATTTGAAATTGTGGCAAGGTGGCCAACTAAAGCTGTTGGAGGCACTTCAGTTTGCTGCAAATGGTAGAGTCCACATCTCACTTCACCATTCCCAATCGTTATCCAAGACAAAAGGTCCTAAACGAAACAAGATTTAGAGAATAAAACAAGACAACAAGCGAGTTAATAATTCTTTTAGTTAAAATCAAGTTGAATGTGAATGATAGCACACAGAACGTTTTTCAGAAGAAGGTAGTTTCCAAACTTGATTCTGCTTATGTGTGTGATAGGTTTTTCATCACCATTTGACATTTTGACAGAATAAGAAACCTTATCAGTGATGCTTGTTAGAAGAGATATGCTACAGACCATATAATTTGTAACATATGTATCAATTATCCAAGGAATCTTAACATATATTAAGAATTTTGGAAGGGAAATGGAGCATTGTGTGGGAATATTGGACAAAGTAGGTGCTTTTTCCTGCATTAGCAAGAAGATGGAAAGCTATCTTGGCTGAGCTAATAGAGGAGGAAGACATCACTAGATTCTCTTGTGGCTATAACAGCTTGAGCAATTGCTAGTACTACTCCTTAGTCAAACCAGTTCTAAAACTCGAGTCCTCAACTTGATAAGCAGAAATAGAGTTAGCAAATGAGATGGATGATTTCCCTTTGCTGAGAAACTTGTGATTAGGGAGGTACCCTTGGAGTTTGTAGCATTTTTTTGCCACATGGCCACTCATTTGGCACTATGTACAAGTAGGTGGTTTAACATTTCTTGTTTTGAAATAGGTATCTAAGGACTGTCCTGGTTGATAACAATGGGTACAATAGGGTCAGTTTTTAAGGGATTGGCCAGACATGACACTTGGTTTTGAAATTGGGATAATTTTTATGCTAAAGCCATTGAATCTTGATAGGGACAACTACTCAGCATGAGATGTTGCCTCTCCTATTTTTGGATCATGGAAAGGACTTTTCCAACAGAAGGCAAGGGATCAAGCAACATAATTTGGTCTCTTGAGTTGGTACATGAATCATTATGGCCCATCAAAAATTATATCAATTATCTATATGATACTTGTCTAAAAGGAGTTTCAATTTGCCACAACTACCATCAGGTAATGGATCAAACACATTGAGCTCATCCCAAAGAGTTTTTAGTTTTCTATAATAAACACTTACTGAATCCTGCTCATGTTGCAATCTTGCTAGTGCCTTTTTAAGTTGGAAAATGCATGCACCATTTTGTTGAGTGAATTGTTCTTACAACTCAGTCCAAACCATAGAGGCTTCATTTACAAGAGCAATACTAGACTTGATGGATGGGAGAAATGGAGTTTTGTAACCAGGAGGTTACAAGGTCCTTGCACCATTCCCAGGCTTCAAGTTCACCTAGATTGGTGGGTTTGGAAATCTCACTATTTATAAAACCTAAATTGTTTTTGGCTCGAAAAGTTCTCTGCATAACCCTAACCAAGTTGTGTAATTATCAACGGTGAGAAGTTCAGGAACAATGGAAGCAAAAGGGTTTTCCCCATGGTCAAGTCAATAAGGGTTTGTGACATCATTCAAGTTAAGAAAACGATTTGAAAATGAAGAATTGATGGCAGAGTCATTTGTAGACATGGTTAATACAAATCACTACTCTGATACCATGTAAGAAATAATAAAAGGAAGCTGGAAGAAGAAATTGAAAGGAAACTCAGGATTGGGAAGATCTTTATATCTTCTTCAATGAATGAATGAATCAAATGTTACTATAAAAGGACTGCTATATGTAATGCTTCATTCAAAGCATACCTCACAATCAAAAGGAATAATTACACTGTAAATAACTAACTAAGCCACTAAAATCTATACACCTCAGCAAAATACAAATAAGCTAATTAACTGGTAAATTACACAAAAATTTCAACCAGCCTTTACCATGTGAGCTGGCTTGAGGGCTATCTTGTAAAACTGTGTCATCATGGACACCAGCTTGTGATCATAGAGGGAATGATCATCACCATCATTTTCCAATAGATTTCTCCAAAATAACGCTCTCCTCGGAGAGTTTTAATGCATCCTTAGCTAAACAATGAGATGTTATATTGAATTTCCTAAGGACATAAGTCACTTTCCAATGCTGCAATTTATCGAGCAAACTATTAATATCTTGAATTATTATACCTACTAAGTTTCAATTTTCAACATTGTCATTAATGTTAGTAACCACATATTGCGGCTTCATTTGGACAGAAAAGGACACTTCTTTAAGGGCTACTGTTGAAGAGATACAATTTGCAATCATGATCATTTCTCCCATGACTTCCTCTCATAATTAATTTTGTATTCTATTTTGTATATGACAATGCCCAAAAAATAGCAGGTAGTTGTAACATAGTTTTGGGGTGTCGATTCCATAGAGAGACGGATTAAAGAATGAAAGAAATAATAAAAAAAACTAAATGAAAATATCAAATGATTAATGAGAAAGCGAAAACTAATTTTAAATGCAACTTAAAATGAAACAAGAAAGCGAAAACTAATTTTAAATGCAACTTAAAATGAAACAAAGTGATTAACGAAAAAAAGTACTCAAATTTCACAAATAGTAAAGCGTTGGAAATTCCTTTCATAAATCGGATATTTTAATTATTCTTAATTCATTGAATATCACAATTTGAAACTCAATTCCAAAATTCTCAATTGAAATATATAGAATTATAAATCAAAAGAAAACCAACTGTAACCATTTGAAAAATCATTTATTACTTTTAAATTATACAAATTGCTATTTTTCTTGATAAAATTCAACGACGATAATATACTCAGAAAGCGATATTGTAGCACAAAATTAAATTTATATAGAAAATCAATTGATCCAAACATAATCAAAGATCTAACTATTCAATAGATAATGTGTGATTGAGTCTATAAATAGAATAAATTATCTGATTATTTGGATAATAAAATATTAACAATAAATTGATAATGATAAAATAAAAGAGTCTGAATAAGTTAAGATCAAATACATGAATCAAAAATAAATTAATAATGTTATCTAGTATACAAGTTTATTCTTAGTATTATTTGAGAATTTAGTTACCTATACATACGATAGACAATATAAAATTTTCAAGAAAAATCATGAACAACCGACGGCACCAAATATTTTCTCTAGGTACGTCCGTAGCCTTTCAAAGTGTCTCCAGCGCTCGAGTCCCTTCACTATATATATATATATATAAAGGAGTCGTGTGCACTATGTTGAAACTGTTCCTTTCAAATGAAAATCCATGCGGCCCATTTTAAGAATCAATTACCGATGTCCACGTCACTTGCTGTTGAAAGTTAAGTGTCGTGTCTTAGGGGTGTCAAAATGTGTCAATAGATTGTGTTTGTGTCATATCGAAGCATGCACATTATGCTTAAAGGGTTAACACAAACACGACCAGTTAAAAATTTCGTATCAAAAATCTCAACACGAACACGATCCTTTAAGATATCGTGTCAACAAGACACAACCCGTTAAGACCCATTAAGCAGATTCAACGAATCGGCACGACATGACACGATACGACCCAATCTATTTCAACCCGCAAACATGTTAATAACCCATTTACAGTTTCACTTTGATCCTGCTGCCCTGCATGGTTTGAACTTTGACATATAAGTACTAATAAACTAAATTAAACTGATGACTACAAATTAATTGAATTTTCTAGGGATATAGTCCAAAGTTTAAATAAACATTATAAATATAGTTCAAACTATTATAGATACTTAAATACACCACAAATAATCATATTGATGTTACAATATTAAATAGTTGATACAGTCCAAAGTTTGTAAACCATAAACAATATATAGTTAATATAGTCCAAAGTCCAATACTTAATGTTACAATCACAAATTACAAATATAATAAAAACACAAATCTAAATAAATTCAGAATTTGCAAGTGCAACACCATCGTTGTCCTATTGTTGTTCAACCCCATTACATCTCCAGTTAACTCATCCAAGTCAAGATCTTCTTTTATTTTTGTTAAAAAAAAGTATCAGTAATACACAAAATATAAACCTCTACAAATTCACAATGTAGAAAATCAACTAATAGATTGTAATACTAATAGATTAATATAAGTTAATAAGCAGCCTAGTAAATAAGCAACCTAGTAAATCGTAATAAGTTAATAAGTTAATCAAAGGAATGAAGAACAAGTTAATAATAAGTTAATAAGTAGCCCAGTCATCCATCAACATTTGCATAAAAATAATTGGCAAAACAAATGGCACTGAGGGAGTTTTACTTTCATCCTTTGCATCGTTCAGCATAAAAATAATCAACATTTTCAAATCATTTTGATTATCAAACTCTCTCTACAATCGAATGAGCTATAAGGGAACACAGTACACTAACCCAACAAATATCCCAAGAATTAACAAGTTGTTGAAACAAACACATAAGAACAGGTTTTAATTCTTTTTTTGATAAGTATAAATAGCCACGTAAGAACATGTTATAATACCAATACCAACCACGAGGGAGATGGGATAACATACAAAAATGCATTTAATTTAATTTAATATAACTAACTTTAAAAAAACCAATAACATGCTTTTAATTTCAGAGTTTTATCTTATTTATCACCTTATAACCAATATCTTGTGTAGACCAATGCTTCAACAATATCTAGTTTTAGTTCACTTCTAATTGATCAATGATACCTCCACCAACACTAAAAGTATATTCAAATGCAATAGTATAAACTGGAACACTCAAAATGTCACAAGTCATTCTGTCAAGATCAGGATAACGACATTCATTTCCTTTCCAAAAGGAAGGAATGTCAATCTTTGCAGTCCTTTTTGCTCTAGGTTCATCTAAGTAAAAATTCAATTGACTTTTTTTTTGCAAATGAACATTAGATTCATCACATTCATATGTATCAAATTCCTGCACAGAAATTGGTAAAACTATTTTTTAATGATATGTGATATGAAACAATAATACAATTTAAATGAATAAACAAAAATATTATGTGATTTTACCTGTAAAAACTCATTATTATTGGTTAACTCATTTTCTGCTCCACTAACAGTATTTCCAGAAGTCATGGTAGAACATGTGGGAGCACTAGGAGAATTATATTCCATAAAAACAATACTCCAATTTGGTCTGAACATTTATATACTTTAAGGAATAATCTCCGTAAATTTTCTTATAAGAAAAAATAACAAAAGAAAGCTTGTACCAAGGATCCAATACAACTGTTATAGCCAAAAACACATTGACCTCAGACCAATATTTCTCAAACTTAGCAAGCATTTTCTTAGACATGTTCTTTATGTACTCATCATCGTCCACAGAGTGCTGCCTTAACTTAAAATAAATCATAAACACTACTGGAAAGTACAGATTAGCTGTAGGGTATTTGGTCCCAAAAAAGGTCACAAGTGGCTTCATAAAAAACTCTCAATAAACTTCGAATCTTCTCCACTTTTGCCCACTCAGATTTAGATAGACATTGCTTAAAATTAGAATCATTCAACACCAAATAGCCAAAGGCACAACGATAATAAATAGCACTCTCCAACATAAGATAAATAGAATTTTATCTAGTGGAGACATCCTATCTCAACCCTTTCTTACCATCCAAAGACATTTGATTCGTGGAATGTAAAAATTTTACTTTCCTTATTTGTGATCCTTTGACATAATTGACACTTTCATGAACTTTATGGATAACATCATTAATCTCTTTTAACCCATCTTGTACTACCAAACTTAGAATATGAGCACAACAATGAAGACACCATCAAAAAGAAAAGCTTTCTCAATGTTCAATTGAGTTTTCAAAATCTTTTCTGAAACATCATTAGAAGAAGCATTGTCTAAAGTCAAAATAAAAATATTGTTTTCAATTCCCCATTCATATAGCAAATTATAAATTTTTTCATATAAAGATATGTCATTATGTGGTGGCGACATATAAGAAAAATTCAAAACCCTTTTTTGTAGAGCCCAACTCTTAACCAAAAAATGTGATGTAATGCTTTTATAACCATCAGTGATTATAAAAGTCCATAAGTCAGATACCAAACTAATTCTACCAAGAGAATCATTTAACATGCACTTAATCTGTTTTTTTTTCTCGTTGAAACATTTTAACCATATCTGCATTGGCGGTATTCCTAGAAATAATGGAATATCAGGATGCAAATATTGTAACAAAGTTCTCACGATCGAATACTCAACAAACCAAAAAGGCAAGTCATGCTTGACAATAATGTTAGACAATAGCAATAGTCAATATTTCTTTATATTCTTCAGGTTTAAATTTATGATTGCTTACCAAAATATATCCACTATTTTGTCCCAACAGCAACTTGCCAATATCTCGTAAATTTCTCCTAGGATTGCATCAATGTGACACTTTATATTTTCGGTTCCATATTTGCTTGATGCAATGTAAGTAACTCAACACAACTTGCACTTGGCTTATGACTTGCTATCACTTTGATTCTCAGAATCAAGAACCATTTCAAAAATAGTCCACACGTCTGACCACTTCTTTCGTTTTGCTTTAGCATCCATATTTTGAAAACTTTCTTCTTCAAGCTGCTCCAAATCGATAAATTCATTGTTTTCACCTTTTGTCTCAATCATCTAATAACAAACAACAAGAACAAATAATATAGGGTGGTCACAAAAAAAGTTGTTGAAACTGTACAAAATACAAAACTGTACAAATTATGGTCCTAATTAATTATCTAATGCGATTCATTCACCTAATTACTATCCATTTTTCTTGATTATGTCAATATATATTATCTAATGTTTGTGAAATATCAATAATCATACACAAAAAAGTTAAGTTTCAGTCGAATGCAAAAACAAGAAGTCAAAAAAGGTACCATTGAGCCAATCGATCGATATATCAAATGCATGTATGAATGGTCCTTTTTAATAGCCAAATGATGATTGCATTTTAACATTAAGGGAGACAAAAGGCTAAAGCCCGAGATATTTATATGTAGCACTAATTTAAGATCAATGTTGCTAAAAGGAGAAATTATCAAAGATGGTTTGGGTTTTTAGGGACGAACCTCAAAAGAAGCAAACAAGTTTTTGATACATTTAAAGAGAATGATTGATATCATCAATCATGTTAATGAAGACAGATCATGTCTTTGAAACAATCATTGTCATGTTTTGAAAGGTAAATGACTAAATTTGTTGAGTTTAGATGCTACAAATGTGACAAAACCAGTCCTGGATAAACCCTAGAGTTTAGAAAAATTAAAGAGATGGATAAACATACTACATTGAACAGAGCCACAGTGAAGGGGAATCTAGGGTTTCTAATACACAAATATAACTTCACATAAATAGCCATCTAGAAGAACAATTCAAACAAGTAACGGAAAAATAAAATATAAATAGTAAATAGTAAAAATTACCCTTAAAAAACCAAAACCTAACTTTAACAAAGTCCCACATTTTCAGATCAAAAAATGAAGCTACCATGAAGAGGGGCGGGCGTGAGAACTGAGAATAGGAAAGGGGCCATGCGTGGGTGGGACTGGGCGATGCCGTGAAAGTTGAAATCTTGAAGAAGAGACTTGAGCTACGTTGCTGCGTGGGTTGTCAACAGCGACGCTGGAGGGTGCGGTGTGAGAAAATTTGAAGAAGCACACTAAGGAGAAATCAAAATGATTTTCTGACTAGAGTAAGATCGGGAGAGAAGAACACCAGTGATCAACTTCTAGGGTTTAAACTTGAGATTGAGAGGGACTAGAGTGAGACCAAGAGAAAAGCACACCAGTGATCGACTTCTAGGGTTGGAAACTTGAGATCGTGATGAGATAGGAGTGTGAGTTGAATTCGACATTTTGAAATGAGTTAGAGATTTAGGGTTTCTTCAGTTTAAGTGAAGGGTATAAAAGTATTTTCATATTTTTAACGGGTCTTAACAGGTCATAGCGGGTCAGACCTTTTAAGAAATTGTATCTTAACGGGTTAACCCGTTTGACCCAAAATCCAATAAGGCCCAACCCTAATTCGCTTTTATCATGTCGTGTTCATTTCGAGTTAACAGGTTGTGTCACCCCTACCTACCGACACAAGTAGCGCAATGGACCCAATGAGTTGAACTACTTCTCCCGTGAACCCCTTTAACGTAGTTGGTACTAGATGAAGTTGGTCCACTTTTAGTCCCAACCTCGTAAAGGCATCCTAGAACAAGATGTCTGCTAAACTTCAATTTTCTATCAGTAATCTCCATGTGGTGTATTTGGCCACTAGGATCGTCACTACCAACGTGTCATTGTGTGGGTACACTACTCCCCAAGAATTGTCACCGAAAGAGATTGGGGGAGAGGCTTGTACTCACAGTTGCTTAACAATCTCTTTGGCTGTATGTCTCATCATACCTCACCCATCCAGCATAGGCCTTCCTTCTCAATGAGGTTGGTCCACTTTCTGCATACCTTCTGGCCATGATATGGATCTCTTCTAATGACGGGTTTCTTCAATCCAAGTCTTGCCTAGGTCAGCAATCTCGCAGTTCCTATGACCTACTCACCCTTTTAGGCGATTCCCCTCTCCTCGGGCTCTAGCTTCGTTTGGTCTTGTATTTATGCCTCTTGTCACAACAACATTATAAGGGGAAAGTATTTTTTGCGACAATGTGTTCCAAGTCTCTATTGCCCCTCATATCCCCAATTTTTTGCTTCAATATGTGGTAGTCCTCAGTTCTATGACCTTTCACCTTGTCATATGTGCGACTTTTGGGTTCGTCGCCCTTGGGTCCTCATCACGCCTAGCCCTTTTGCCTTGTCTTGATCATGTAAGATAGAATAGTGCACATGATTTCTAGTATATCGCCCCCCATTTGTATCTCGCCTCGAATTTGCATCTCTTTGCCTTTTTAGCTTTTGGCCAGCCTTTAGGCCCCTTTTAGGATCTCCTTTGGACCTACTCTCCTCTCGTCGCCCCAGTTTGGCAATAAGGGCGATTAACATATTTTTTATGTTGATAAGATTCTCTACCGAACTCATAAACTCTCATAAAGTGGAGGGGGTCTTTCTAACACCCCATTCCCATAGGTCAGAAATGTCACGTGATTTTCATAAAAAAATAAACCCGACAAAAGATTTTTGATTTGATAATAAAACTATTACTGTCTAAAATTAATTATTTAACTACTCTATCTAAGCTTGGCCTGCATGCTCGCATTGATCATCATCCTAACCTGAGTGGTGTAAAAATATGAAATAAACTAAAATAAGTCAAAGATTTAGGAAGAAATTTATCACAACTTGAACATAATAAATATAAGGCTTTTCTTAAAATTGTCATGCTGAGAATTTAAAACATGATTGTTCATGCTGATACTTTATGCTATGCATGATTGACTTGTCTGAATTAACTGATTGATCTGATGGTCAACACACTTAATCCTGTACGTGAAGATGTGCATGAGCCCCACGTCTTGTTGCAACAAGGAGAGCCATTGATAGTACTATTGCATATTATAGTAGACCACGTTTAAGTTTGAGACTTACACATCTATCCTACTATCATGCATCTGAAAATCCATGAATGCTAATATCTTAAATTATTTAAATACCAATAACATATTATGATTTAGCAAAATACTTTAGCTATATCACTTCTAATAAAACAAGCGAAAAGTTAACACAATTATTCAATTTCAAAAGAAATCTAATAAATACTAGTATCATTTAAATATTCTTAACATATTTCTTTATATAAAATACTATTTATCCCTATTTGAGATTTCGATTTGAATTTTTCTTTTGTTTTTTGTTTTTACTTTATAATTAAGTAAGTATTTTTAAATAATGTTCATGGTTTTTTTAACATTATAAATATTTTTTAAAAATTAAAACAAAAATCACAAAATTATAGAAAAAAAAACACTTACTTAATTATAAAGTAAAAAACAATGACGACCTCAAAAATGGCAGAGATGGAAGAAGGCCTCGTCTTCCATTGTTTTCTTGCCCCATAAATCAACTTGTCTTTGTAAACCTAAAAATGGCAAAGATGGAAGGTGGCCTCATTTTCAACACTCTGTCACTCTTTCTCTTCAATAGGACCAGCTATCTTTCCAGGTCTCTCTTCCTTCAACCACTGAGATCTTGAAGAGTTTTTGAATCCTCCAAAAAATGATGACCTTAGCCTCTAGAGCAGAATCTTTCAGCTCAGACTCTCCAAGTAGAGCGCTGCTAATGTTTGCCACGTCACGGTCAAACTGAGCTCAACTACGTCATGGTGTGTAGAGTTGAAGATATCATTAGCTTATGAGAAGACTTCCTCATTTGTAAAAAGGTCTCACAAACCGTGAGAACATGCATGAGAGTCTTCGACTATATATAACATATGTACAATGGAGTGAAAGAAAACGTAAGGAAACTAACCAGCCATTTACAATGGATTTGTGTTGAATATTTCCAAATGAAGCATGTGTAGCAATTGTGTCATTGACGTGAAAATGGTTTCCTTGAGTTTCGATTTTCATAGATAGAGTTGGAGCCGTAGGGGTGATTTGGGTCTTGGTTTCCATTTAGGAAATTGTATCCATTGGGCGAAGTTGGTTCTTAGTTGCTATATTAAGAATTGTAGTCGTTGGGTCTTTCTCATTCATGGCTTTATCTTCAATATGCCCTCGCAAGTTGTGCCTAGATAAGAGGCAAGTTTGGAATGCAGTGAATAAAGAGTAGGACGACCAAGAGATTTGGTAAAAATGTCCACAAGTTGAAGAGAGGCTGGGACATGCTGTGTTTGAAGAAAACCAAGAGCAGTGCGTTCTCGTACATAATGGTAGTCAATCTCAATATGTTTCTTACAAGCATGAAAAACCAGATTGACTATCATATGAAGAGCACTTCAATCATCACAAAATAGGACAAGTGGAGATGAAAGTTGAGCACCAAGATCACGAAGCAAAAATGAGATCCATGTAAGTTCTACAATAGTGTGGGCCATAGCTCGATACTCGGATTTGAAGCTGAAGCGAGAGAAGGTATGTTATTTTTTTTGCGGACCGAGAGATGCAGCTGCTACCCTAGAACACACAATAGCTGGTTGTAGAGTGACGAGTTTGAGGACAGCCGATTACGCCCAAAGAATGACGTGGTAATTGTAGTGTAGTTTTGGAGTGTCGATTCTACAAGGAGATAAATTAAAAGAATAGTAAAATAGCAAAGAAACTAAAAAAATTGTTAAATGATAAAGGAGTAAATAAAAATTGATTTTAAATGTAAATTAAAATTAAAACAAAGTATTTAACGAAAAGATTACTCAAAACATCGAGAATCCTTTGCACATATTCGGTATTTTAATTATTCTTAATTCATTAATAATTCAATTGAAAATTTAATTCTATAGTTCTCAATCGGAAGATATAGAACTATAAACCAAAATTAAATCAAATGTAACCATTTGAAAAATCATTCATCACTTTTAAATCATACGAATTGTTATCTATATTGAGAAAACTCAACGACGATAATAAACTTAGGGAGCAATATTGCAGTAAAGAGTTAAATCAATATAGATAATTAATTGATCCAAACATAATTAAAGAACCAATCAATTCAATAGAAAAGGCATGACTAAATCTATAAACGGAATAAACTCTATGATTATTCAGAAAAGAAAATACTAATAATAAATTGAGAATGATAAAATAAAAAGTTTTAATAATTGAAAATAAAATACATAAACTGAAAATAAATTAATAAATATTATTTAGTGTACTAGTTTATCATTGACCCTACTTGAGAATTTAGTTATCTATAAACATAATAGACAACATAAATTTCAAGAGAAAAATAAAATAACAGGCGATCGCCAAATTCTCCCCCTCTCTACATATGTCTCATCTTTCAACCCTCTTAATTGCGTGTATATATATATACAAGATATATATATATATATATATGTATGCCCAAAAATCGATTCGTTCTCCAAGTCTAATTGTTGTGGGTACTTCGTTTCCAAATCAAAGTTAATCCCCCCTCGCTTGTACTCGTGTGGCCCATGTGACCTTAAGTTGTCGTGTTGTGTCCTATTGAAGTTGCGAATTGTTGCTGCATGCATGTGGACGTGAGGCTTGGCTAAATGGCTAATGGATTGTGGGCCCAAGTGAATTAATATCGTGCGTTGAAGTGCTTTGTGGGATCAATTGACTAAAAGCATGCAGGTGGACTAATGTGGGGTCTTGTGAAATGGGGCCCGATTGAGTATTAGAAGAAAATCAAAATGTTGGGCCATGTATTGCCGTGTCTTGTTTCTGTGTCTTGCTTCCGATGTTCATGCGGCTGCCATCAAATATAAACCAAATTTAAAAGATGAATAGTAAAGTTCTAAAAAGTGTAAAGTTCAATTGCAAACTATTATAAAATCATGCTCTCACCAACCAATTGTAATATTTGAGATTTAAAATATTATAAAATCATGCTCAAATATATCTCATTGTGAATAGAAATTAAATTTAATAATAGAAATTAAATTTTATTATTTACATTCACAATCTAGTAATTTAATTCAATATTAAAGTATTTAGAATATACTTTTATACACTCATCACACTTTCCAATTTGTTTATTACTAGTCTCTAGTAATTGTCATACCAAAAACGCTAAGAGAGATCAAATAAAATCGCAGACAGAAATCACCAAGTCACACTTTCCAAATTCAAATATCAAAATAATTTTAGAAATTCAATAACTCTATCACAATCAATTCACCTATAGCAATCCACAGTGTGTGTGTGTGTTCCAAACTATATTCATCTAACCACAAACCGTGACATATACAACATTAAGAACATCTCAAGCTAAATGTCCAACTTCATATCTCACGAGTATAAAAATATTTCGTATAAAGGTTCTCTTTATGGAATTGATAAGAGGTGTACACACATTCTCGTGGGGAATTAGACAATTATGTACAAGCAACAAGCAAATATTGTTCTCATGATAGGAACACTAACATATAAGAATTTTTACCATTCATTTCATAAGCATACTTAGAATCAGAACGATCAACACAAAATATTGTAACATGGCTTGAATTAGGGCTATAACAAGAAAATGATATAAGAGATTCAAAAACTTCTAAATACACACAAAGAGAATTATATTAAAGATCATAACAAACCACACTTCTCACTTGATGTACTCTTTGATTTTTCAGATTATCAAATAATATTTTTCTTTCTTCTTCAACTTACTTCTCTCTTTTTTCTTTCTCTTTTCTTTTCCACCTTTTCGTCTTCTTCTTCTTCTTTTTAATCTCTTTATTGGCTTTTATTTTTATTTTTATTTTTATTTTATTTTATTTATAGCAAAAGAAAATATGCAAATTTCATACCAGGTACGCACTTAGAAGCAATAAAGATAGGAAAAATCAGTGTATAAGCTATACTTCAATGTGGAGAAGTATGGATGATATGGGCACATAAAAAGAAATAAAGTTATATGTGTTTATTGGCTCAAAATTGGTTACTAAGGGTATATGATGGAAGGGTTAACTTGAAAGGCTCAAACGATAATCCTAAGTTAACCTTCATCATATCTCAAGTATTTCCACCATCTTACCACCAACCATGTAATAATATTCTCAAAAGAAGTGTCCAATTCAACAAATCAATGAACGCTTATCACAATTTCTACATTTGTAGGCTCTCAATCATCTTCCAAAATTCACACGAATGTTTAAGCAAAAGAGTTCTCTAGTTATATGTGTCAAACCACCATCTTACCACAAAACTTAGATAAGTGTATTAAAAGTTTTGTGAATGTCTCAGCAAAATGATTAAGATGAGTTTGATGAATTCACTAAGATGATCATGAATAAGCATGAGTACACATGTGAAAATGGTGCATGTGTGATGCAAATTCTTTTAAAAAAAAAATGGTACATAGAGATATGTCATAGAGTTCCAACATGCATTTTAAATGCTAAATTTACATTCCCACCCCAACTTAAATGAAACATTGTTCTTAATATTCAACAATCAAAACTAAATGGAGGGTACTGAAAATGATAGAATACACCTGATGAAAAACGTGGGTAACTCGCTAAGTACCAGAGATGGCAAACTGAAATGATACACTGACACTAACCTGTAAGAAAAAAAACAAAGAAAGCAACATCAAATAAAAAGAAAAAAAATTAAAATTAAAACAAAATAAATGAAAACAAAACAAAACAAAACAAAATAAAACAAATAAAAGAATGACTATATGGTGTGGTCAAGGTGGATAGATTGAGTTTGAAGGTGGAATATCTTCCACTTCTGGAGCTGCCTCTCCTGGGTTAAAATTAAAATGCTTGTTGGCCCAATAAGCTCGATGTTCGAGGTCTACAGGTAGATAGCAAGGTTTCAAGTCAACTCTTAGCTCTCCACTTGAAAGAACTTGATCTTCACTTTTCTTAAGCAACTCCTCAAATTTCGATTGCCAAGCCTGTGTGCCATAATCCTAAGTTGTATCAAAGATTGCACAAATATCAGCCATATCAGATGAATTACTCATAGGATTGAACTCAAAATTAACAACAAAATACTCAAGAGGATCAGAATCATGAGTTATGAAAACTTTTTTATCTCTGAATGAGTCAATCATATATGTCTGGTAATACTCGTCACCCTCTTCTAGTTGTTTTACAATATGGAAGATGTCACATCGAGAGTCATGTTTCCAAAAGACAGGTTCATGAGCCCATTCCTGAAATTAATAAGTGCAATAGCAATGGTAAGGAAAGGTATACCTAAAATCAAATGGATTTTAGATGTGTTATCAACAACAGAACTAATGTCCAAAATTAGAAAATCAATAGAAAAATTTATCAATTTGAATTAAAACATCCTCTACTACACCCCGGGATACTTTGACTGAACGATCAGCCAATTGTAATACCACAGAAGTTAGTTTGATTTTCCTCAACCCCAACTGTAAATAAATAGAATAAAGCATTAAATTCACACTGGCTCCTAAATCTAGCAAAACTTGCCCAAATTCTTGATTTTCAATGTTGCATGTGATGGTTGGACACGCATAATCCTTGTACTTGGGAGGAATCCACTGTTCAATAAGTGCACAAACTTGCTTTATTATGAATGGTGTCTTCTTCACATGATGCTTTCTCTTAACTGTACAAAAATCATTGGGAACTTTTGCATAAGTATGAACTTGTTTATTTACATGCAAACGAGGAAGATTCACTTTTACCTGCCTAACATTCTCAAGAATTTCATTGTTAAAATCCAAAGTTAGCTTGCTTGATTTTAGAGTTTGAGGGAATGGTACCTTAACTGGGCTCTTTGTCACCTCTGGTTCCTTGGGTAGCTCGACATCACTACTATCTTGATCCTTCTCCACATCCTCTGATTTGTCCATTGTAGGGATGTGTGATGACTTACCACTACGAGTCACAATAACATTCATATCTTTCAAGTTCTCTTGCACCATGTGTTGACTATGGGGTGTGGATTGAGCTTGAAAATGAAACTTACCTCACTCAGTCACACTCAAGGAGCTCATCAATTTGGTCATTTGACTCTTTATCTTTTTGTTTTCTTCCACAACCTAAGGAATCAAATATTCAAATTTTTGGTTAGTCATATCATGTGCCTTAATAAAAGCATGAAAAGTGTCTTCTAAAGGACTCCTAGAAGATGAAGGTGCATGATATGGTGTAGGATATGATCTAGTGGGCTGGGCAGGCTATTCAGGTGGCTAGTTTTTAGACTTCTAACTAAAATTAGGGTGATTACGCCACTCCGGATTGTATGTCTCAGAGAAATATGTAAAAGGCTTTTGGTACATACCTAAGGCATTACATTATTCCTCAAATAACCTTCTCATCTCAGCAAATGTGGGACACTCTTGGGCGAGGTGATTTACCTCGCCACATACAAAACATAGTCCAAAAGACTCTGCATGATTATCCAAGTGTGCTGGCTTTAAGTCATTAGCCTTTAGCAACTATAACCCCCTAGTAAGCACCTTAACCTTAACCTTCAAGTTGTCATCCTCCCTGAGATGGTAAATTCCACCACCATTCTGGTTCCCTGCAAGTCGTGACCTATTTATGCTCTCAGTAGTACTAAGTCTAGTCCAAGTGTGAGCCTTTTCAACAAGTTCATTGAGGTACTCTATGGCCTTATCGGGATTTTTCTTTAAGAACTCACAATTACACATCATCTCCATAAATTGGTGCTTTCTAAGTGTAAGTCTCTCATAAAAGTAACTCACTAGACACCAACTTTCATACCCATGGTGAGGGCACATACTCAATAACTCCTTAAATCTCTCTCAAGGCATATACAAAGTCTCACTGTCCTTTTGTGCAAAGGTGAAAAACTGTCTTTTTAAAGCATTAGTCTAATGTTGGAAAAAATATTTATTGAAGAAAATCTAAGTCATCACATTTCACGATCCAATAGATCGTTGTCTCAGCGAGTATAACCAACTCTTAGCTCTATCCTTCAAAAAGAAAGGAAAGAGCTTAAGTCTCACAATGTCATCAGTTACATTTTGACTATAAAAAGTCGCAACTACCTCCTCAAATTCCCTAATATGCACATATGAATTTTCATTTTCCAACTCATGAAAAGTGGGGAGTAACTGTATCACCCCCATTTTACCATCAAGTTGATGAGAATTAGGTAGAAACATGATGAATGATGGTGTGGCTGTGCGTGTAAGATGGAGGTAATCCTGAAAAGTCCTAGTGGGTTGATCCTCGTGTTCACTCATATTTTCAGAAGTAGAACGACTATCAAACAGATGAATAGAGAAATAAGACTCTGAATCTGACTCTAACACAGGCCTACAAACAAATCAACCTAATGTGTCCCTATACCTATTATGCATGCAAGATAACAATAAAAAGTAAAAATAAAAGAATAAAAAAAGGAAACGCTAAAAAAAACTATGAAAGAGAAAAATAAAAATAAATTGATAATGCAGCAAGTAAAAAGAGAGAACGAAATTACTGCCTTTACAAACTGCTAAAAAAAAACTATTTAACAATTCTTCTATTGTCTCCCCGACAATGGTACCAAAATTTGATTACATCCAAAGAATAACTCGGTAATCATAGTATAGTTTTGGGGTGTCGATTCTACAGGAAGACAAATTAAATGAATAGTAAAATAGCAAAAAAAATTAAAAAAATTATTAAATGATTAATGAGAAAATAAAAATTGATTTTAAATGCAAATTAAAATTAAAACAAAGTATTTAACAGAAAGATTACTCAAAGTAACCAGCTCTGAACAGGAGTCAAAGCTGGTTAAAAGAATATCATCAACTTATATCAAAAGAATTATAGTGATGTGAGAATAGTGATAAGTAAAAAAAGATGGGTTATCAGTGCTATAAGAGAATCCATAAGCAATGAGAAAATTACTAAATTAATTAATCATGCACGAGGAGCTTGTTTTAAACCATACAAAGTTTTGTTTAATTTGCAAACATGAGAGGAAAGAGTTTGGTCTTGAAAACTCATTTGTAGCCAATAACATCCATGGACAAGGCACGGGGCACAAGGGTCCAAGTGTGGTTATTATGAAGTGCTAGTATTTTATCTTGCATAGCCTTATACCAACCAAGATGTTAGAGGGTAGAGCAGACAGTCTTTGGTTCTTGTGGAATATCTATAAGAGCATGAAGGTTAGCATATTTAAGGTTAGGTTTGCAAATACTAACCCTAAATCATGTAACCATATGATGGCGAGTAGGAGAATGGGGATGGTCGGCCACTGGTGATGGAGATGGAGAAGTGGAGGTAATTGTCTCATAGGGAGCATGGCTTGACATTTCTTGAGTAGACGAGGTAGGCGTGATGGGTGGTTTTGACACTATCACTAGAGGAATGAGGATATTTACATCAATATGGGAAACTTGCAAGGAAGCAGAACTAGCAGCACCTGAAGAGTTATTATTGGAAGGAGGATAGCACCATTCATGGTACGTAGACAATATTTGTGTAGTAGAGGGGGGTACATGAAGGTTACCAGATTGTTTAAAAGGAAATGTATATTCATCAAATACAACATGTCGTGAGATGAAGGTGCGGCGAGAAGGGGGATGGTAGCATTTGTAACTTTGATGGTGTTCACTATAGCCTAAGAAAATGCAAGGTAGAGTTTTGGTATCAAATTTGTTATGTTTGGTGTCCCAAGTATAAGGATAGCATTTAGAGCCAAACACACAAAGAGATATATAGTCAGGAAAATGATCATAAAGGGTGGAGAAGGGAGAGTTAAGGTCAAGGGCTCTAGACGGGAGGTGATTAATTAAAAAGACAACAGTAGTGAACGTTTCTACCCAAAAACGTTTGGTAACACTACTATGAAAAAGCATAGTCATTCCTAATTTTCTAATGGTGCGATGCCAGCATTTGATTGAACTGTTTTGTTCAGGAGTATGGAGACAAGAAAATTGATTCAAGATTCCTTGTTGTTGGAGGTGAGAATTAAATTGATGGGTAGCAAATTTACCGCCACCATCCTAATGAAAAATTTTGATTTTTTTATTAAATCAAAGGTCAATGTATTTTTCAAATAAAAGAAATGCATTAAAAAAACCAATTTTTTCGAAGAGGAATGAACCACACATATTTTGAAAACCATCAACTAAACATGCATAATATTGAAATTTTTCAATAGATAAAACAGGTGCAGGGCCCCACAAGTCACAATATATTTTATCAAATACATTAAGATGAGTATGGTCAGAGGACACAAAGGGTAATTTGCTCATTTTTCCTAGTTGACAGCTTTCACAAATCGAGGTACCATTATGCTTGCCAACAAGTTTAATAAGACATTTTGAGCAAAGAACTTGAATAATAGAAGCTTGGGGATGACCCAGTCATTGATGTCACATTCCTTCAAGTACCGATCGAAATTGGGTGGAGAAATGAGCTTCAACAAATAGAGATAAGACATATAGGTTACCTTTTCGTTGCCCATTCAGAATTGTTCAGTTGGTCGCTTTGTCCTTTATAGAGAAACCAATACCATAAAATTCACATAGGTAAAGAAAATCAGACGTTAATTGACTGATAGATAAAAGATTTTCAACAAGATTATGAACTAATAAAACATCCTTTAATTTGACTTTAAAAGTACCAGATCCGATAATTGTATCACCAATATGAGTGATTTACTGTAGTGTACCATCTCCAACAATAACAACATTAGCACCAAAGTAACGACGAAGGTTTTCGAGCATACCTGAATTACTTGTCATGTTGGCAGTGGCACCTACATTAGCAGTCCATTCCATATCAGAGACAGAGTTATTAAGAGTGAGCACATCCAAAGCTTGTGGGACATCATTAAGTTGAAAAGCATGATCAAAACGATAACAACATTAAGTGCCACATGTCACTTTCTGCCATAAATTTCACACGTTGGAATTTTTTTCATGTCACGTGTTGGACCCAAATTAGGTGGTTGCTAAGAGGCATTCGACTGGATAGAGTTTTGAAGGGCTCATGGATTGAAATTGAACTGGGTGAACCTATGTCCTTTGGAGGAGAAGGATCAGTCTCCTTGTTGCCAATTTTAAGGCCCTGTTCTTTGTCCATAAAAAACCATAAAGGATTTAGAGAAAGGAATCATGGAGGTGGGATCTAAGTTCATACCCTTAGAGGAGTGGCACCACTTCCGAATATGTCAGCATTGGCAATTTAAGCATGGAGGTGGTGAATGGTTCGTACTTTGGTCGAAGGCTATTCAAGAGAGAAAACACCTTCATTTTATTCTCCATGGGCAGCCTAATTGCTTGTAAGTTACCACAGAGGGTTTTGAATTGTTGAAGGTGATCAGCAAGGAAGGAGGTTGGCTCATTCTCGGGTACGAAATTTGTTTAGTAAGATGAAATTCCCTTTCTTGAAAGGCTTGATCTTAGGCGGCTTTCAGTGCTTCCCAGACATGGCTAGAGGTGTCGAGACCCACCACTAACCCGAGTGCTTCTTCGGACAAGGTTCCAATGATCCACCCACGTAGGAGTCAATCTACCTTGTGCCATTAAAGTAAGTCTAGGTTAATACTTGAGAATCATCAAAGTGTTTGGGTGGTGGGAGGGAGTCACCATTGATGTGCTCAATCAAGTCTTGGCTCTCTGCCAAGGCTAGAATTTGTTCCACAAGGGGTAATTTCCTTGTGTGAGTTTGAAGGTAATGAAATTTCTCACACTCAATGAGATGGAAGCCATGTATAATCGAGAGGAAGACTCTCTTGCACTCTCATAAGGCTCTGGATACCATAAAGACAATTGTATTCAAACTATTTACAAAAAGGTATCATAAACCATGAGAACATGCATGAGAGACTTCGACTATATATAATATATGTACAAGGGATTGAAAGAAAACATAAGAAAACTAACTAGCCATTTACAATGAATTTGTGTTGAATATTTCCAAATGAAGCATGTAGCCATTGTATCATTGATGTGAAAACGGTTTGCTTGAGTCTCGGTTACCATAGAGAGAGTTGGAGTCATGGGGGTGATCTGGGTCATGGTTTCCATAAAGGAAATTGTATCCATTGGGGTGAGTTGATTCTTAGTTTCCATATTATTAATTGTAGCCGTTGGGTCTTCCTCATTCGTGGCTTCATCTTCAATAAAGTGGACTTGAGTCATGCGAGGTTTAAAATTATAGAATATAATCCGTTCGTTAGGAGAAGAAACCTAATTAAAAACATAATGGATTAGGTCGTTATAGTCTTCCTTCTTTACTCGGCCATATAAGGAATTCTCAACCAAATTCCTCCAAACAGAGCGACTAACATAATTGTCTAGGTCATCAGCATTCGTTCTCTCTTTATTGAATCATACCAAATATGCCTTTAGGCTCTTGTATTCCCTCTATTTTACAGTCAACAAGTATGCTACTATTTTCTTGGTTGTCCTCTAGCCATTAACTAACTTATGAAGTGCCTTCTTAACTCCTCAAAACTTTATAAATACTCCAAGCCACCCCTAGGTTGTTCCCTATTGAAGTGAACAACCCTACATGCAATCTCTCCCAGGAAATCATCGAGAGAGCTTTAAAAGTCTCCAAATATTTTACCAGGTCCTTGGATCCATCATACATGTTTGTAGAATGGACCTTGAACTTTGGGGACAGTAGTACCACCATGATCTCCTTTATGGCAGATTGGTACTGGTCAGTAGCTGATCCACCAAGGATGAGGTTCTTATCTTCTTGGTCATTTCCTCATATTTGTCCACTAGGTTATGCTGCTCATGATGCATCTTCTTCGTCTCCTCATTTTTCTAAGGTGTTTGCTTGCCTTGCACTAATAGTGTAGCCTTCCATCTCTACTCTATCAGCCTGTCTAGTTGTTGTGTCCTCTCATGGCGGTCCATTATTCACTTTGAGAATCTCGTTCTCCTTTCGCAGTGAATCCATCACAGTGGTGAATTTCCTTACGACTTCCTCCATCTCTACAAGCCCTCCCTCCATATTTCACAACATTACTTCCTAGTCTCCAATTGTCTGAGATCAAGTTGTGGTAGGCATGTAAAAAGCATGTTGATTTAGGGGTGTACAAAAAACCGATCAATCGACTAGAAACACCAAAAACCAAGCTCTGACGTCAAAATCGACCATCGTCGATGAAGAACTGGTCGAGAGGCGGTTTAGAATATTGAATATCGCCCTCAGTTAGCTTAGTAGCAGTTCAAGCCCATATCAAACCGTTGAACCGACCGATAGCCTATCTCATTTCTTCTTCTTTTTTTTTTTTATATACAAACGACGCTGTTTCATTTTAAAATGAAAAGGCGTCGTTCGTATATCATCCAGCATCCCCCCCTTTTCTTGTTCTCAAATCCTCTAGGGGTTTCACTTTAATCTTTTGCCATCTGTCTCTTCTTCCTCTACGGCTCTCTCAAGCAATCGACCCCTCGCCACTCGCCAGCCTCCAGCCACCAGTCAATGCAGCCACCACTCTCCGATTCCTCTCTAGGTAATTCTATATGCATATGGTGAGCTCTATTGTAAATATTTCAACTAATTCATGGACTTAGGATATATATATATATAGTTATTATTTATTTCAATGTTTGAACTTTGAACAATTAATGTTCAAATTAATTAGTTGAAATGATTCCAAAAGTTTGTTTTTAAATAATATATATACGATCATGCTAGATCAGGGATTCATCGATCTCTGCATATATATCATTTAAAAAACAAACTTTAGAAAAGCAAAACTGGCTATTACCATGAAAAATCTTGTGGGGAAAAACAACTATCTGCCACGAAAGTGTTGACTTGTGACAAATGCTACTATTTGCATCGAGTTATATGCCATGGACCTCTGATGAGCCAAATTGGTGGGAAAAACAGTTTATCCACAACAAAAGTCCTATTTTTAGCTACAAGAATCCTTCTTGGCAAAAACCCTTAATTAGTGAACTTCATTTCTGATGTAGGAAAATCTAAATATATATTAGGTATGAGTTTTTGACGACTAATATTGATGTATTAGTTTTTTATGACTTTATTAGGTGTAAGTTGATCATGTTCGGCCATATATATATATATATATTAATGCATTAATGTATTAGTTTTTTATGACTATTTTAGGTATAAACTGTTTATTATATCTTGATACAAAAATTGTGTATTATAAAAACTTTGTATTATATATATGTGTGTAATTATTGATATGTAAAAACTATGTACAATACCATGTTTATATTCTTTTTTTCATTTATAAATGTTTATATTATTGGTAGTATACCCTTTTTATTATTGTTTGTAAAGATTGTGTATGAGATACCTTGTAATTGTTGATATGTAAATTGTGTATTATAAATGTTTATAATATTGATATGTAACAACTATGCATATGATTTTTAATTAATTCTTGTATTTGATTTTTGGTTTATAATTAATTCTTGTATTTGATTCCTGGTTTATAATATAAATGTTTATATTATTGATATGTAAATTGTGTATTATAAATGTTTATATTATTGATATGTAAAAATTGTGCATTTTATTTGTATATTATTGATTCTTGTATTTGATTCCTGGTTCTATTAAAAATTCAAAGAATAATTAGCCCGCTTTTTTTGTTTGTTAAATTAATAGGAGATTTTAATTAATTGTGAATTAAATTCTTCCATATCAGATGGATTGCTTGTCATCTCTAATTGATCTTGACAATGATGAACAAATGCCTAATTTCGAAGAGACTCAATCCTTCAAGTGTCCTTAATGGTAGTACTTTTCCACTTCCTAAGAAACGAAAGGGGAAAGAGCCGTCATTTGTTTAGAACCATTTTGAAAAAGTAGAGAGTTGTCCTGTAAACAAGCCCAAGACTGGGTGTATCTATTGTGACAAGACTTACCCTAGCCACCCAAAGAGGAACGGGACCTCAACTATGAAGACGCACCTAGAAATATGTCCAAAAATTCCTCATAAACGTGAACCTTTAGATAAGTACCAACAAACATTGGTGGGTGAGGCAACAACCCAAGAGGGGATTGAAGAGAGTGATAGTGGTGTGCTGAGGAATCTTGTAACTTATAAATATAGTGAAGAGGCAGTGAGGTTGACCATTGCAGAGATGGTAATTATTGATGAGTTACCATTTAGATTGTTGAAGGGCATGGTTTTAGGAATGTGTTTTGGTTGCTTGAACTAAGATTTAAAATGTTATGTCGGGTCACAGTTGCAAGAGACTATATGAAACTGTTTACATATGAAAAAGGCAAAACTTAAGAAATTGTTTAAAAATGGGGGTATAAGAGTTTCACTGACTACCGATACGTGAACATCGGTACAAATCTGAATTATATGTGCCTAATGACTTATTTCGTTGATAAAGATTGAAAATTCCAAAAGAAAATCAATAATTTTTGTTTAACCCCTAATCATCAAGGGGACACAATTGGGAGATATATTGAGCAATGTCTACTTGATTGGGGGATTCATAAGATATTTATTGTAATTATTGATAATGCTAGTTCCAATGATAATTCGATTACCTAATTGAAACACTCCTTGACAGGGAATGTCTGACGACTCGAGACTTTCAATTCGTATTATTTAATTGAATATTTATTTTGATTAAGTGGTTAATTAATTAATTAGATTAATTGTATTGAAAGGTAAGGAAAAAGGGCATGGGCTTAAGATTAGGGTCTTGAAAGTTAGAATAAGTTATTGGGCCTAGGAAGGAATAACAAGCCCACAAGCCCATGAGACTGACCCATGACCCACTAAGCCCACACATGGGACACTTGTCACTCATAGAGAAATCCTAGTGAGTCAACTAAGATTAGTAGGTGAAAATGGAACATTACTGTTAGGTAGGAGTTGGCTAGTGGGTGGATGGTAAGGTTGAGTGTAAAATCTTGTGATAGGATTTTTCCATCATTGGAATATTTTTGGAAAATATTAAGGTATGGCCTATTTTATTTTATGTAGTACATGTCATGCTTAGCGGAGTGACACTTGTGGATTGGAGTGGAAAGTGGAAGAGAAGAGATGAGGAGGGCATTCGGTTAGGCTAGTTGCCAAAACCCTTTAGGGGATTTTCCCATGCCATTCTCTCCAATCTAAGCTAATGATCACCATAGGATCATGTAAGAGAGAAGTGACAGGGTAATTTACAAGTGAAGAGAGGTGTCATGAGGAAGAGGAAAGGAAAAAGAAGAAGAAAAGGCAAGGAGGGATCCGGGTGAGGTTGCCGTGTGCATCCTTTGGAGTTTTCCTAGGAGTATTTGCAAATCTAGTGAAAAGAATATCTTAGACTTGTGTAAGAAGATGAAGTACATAGTGTAAGGTGTGTAAGAGGTATGGTAATGTAAGGAAATGAGTGGAGATTGCTTGAAATGGAAGGAAACTAGGAATGGAGGGAGGGAGAGTTTCGGATGACCCTAGCTTCAATGCATGGCCGAACCATGCAAGCTCTCTTCCCCAAAAGTATGACCATAGAATCTTGTGGATTGACATGAGAGGGGTTAGATGAGTGTGTGATAGGATGAAATTACAAGAGAATAAAGCAAGGAGGGGGAGGAGGTTTCGGTGGACACTTGGGGAAGCAAGGGAACCCGGTTTCTCATTTCTCCCATTTCTCATCATTTGTTTTCTTCCCATGCAACCACCCTTAACTAGTCTTATGTCTTTCAAATCAAGGTATGGTGAAGTGTCCTTGACCCCTAGAGAAAAGAGCTTAGCCAAATACCCTTGAGGAGACCACCCCTCACTTAGCTATCTCACAAACACACACAAGCTCTCTTTCTCTCTACCTCTCGGCCAACCCCACTTCTCCCTCAACTCTCATTTGTTTTACTTTTTTCTAACCTCTAAATATCACCATATCCTTAGAAGAAATGAGTTAGAACAAATATTTTGAGGAGGAGTTGCTTTTGAAGAGGTAAGTGCATTCTTATCCTACATTTAGCAATCTTAGTATACCTTTGAATGAATTTGGTTGTTTTGTTTGATTCTTTGTGTATGTATGCAGAAAATGAAACCTTTAGAGGGAAAAATTGCCATGTTTAGTTAGTAAGAATTCATGTTTAAGTTATGGTACTTTTCCTAAGTTGAGAAGTTGAAATGATATGTGGTTTAGTTAGTTTCTTAACATGAAGTGGAATGAAGGAAATGCATGTATGATTGAAGGTTTACTAGCATAATGTTGGATGATGCCTTTAGTGTTATTTATTTAGTAGTAAAAAACCATGTTTAAGTTTAAATACCTTGCTAAGATTAAAGATTATTTCATGTAGAGAAATTGAATATTTAATATGAAATAAGAATATGGTATGATCAACAAGTTGAGTAAAGGTGAAAATATATTTGCTAGGTTTTGACTTGGAGATGAAAATGTTGGGTTTTGCATGGATATATTTCGAATTTAAGGACTTCTTTGGGTGGATATTATTGATTTGATTATTGTGCTATGTTACGATGATATGCTTAAATATTTGGAGACATTAGATGCATATGAATAAAATGGTTACACTAGCATGATTGGTGGTTTTCACCTAAATCATTGGGTACTACAGGAGGTTTGTAAAAGGGCTTTCTAAGCTATTTGGCCCTCTGATAGCTTTGACTAAGAAAAATACCAAGTATGTCTGGAGTGATCAGTGTGAGCAAAGTTTCCAAAAACTCAAGAAGAGGTTAACTTCGGCACCAGTACTAACATTGCCAGAACCTCACAAGCCTTACATAGTATATAGTGATGCATCGAAGATGAGATTAGGATACGTGTTGATGTAGGAAAGACGAGTAGTTGCATACGCATCTCGACAGCTCAAGGACTATGAACGAAATTACCCCACTCACGACTTGGAATTAGCAGCAGTAGTGTTCACATTAAAAATTTGGAGACATTATTTTTATTGTGAGGAATGCGAAATATATACGGATCATAAGAGTCTGAAGCACCTATTTAGTCAAAAGAATCTGAATATAAGGCAGAAGAGATGGATTGAGACCATAATTGATTTTTAGTGCGAGATCAAGTACTACCCTGGAAAGGCTAATGTGGTAGCGGACGCTTTGAGTCGAAAGACTTGAGCAGAAGAGTCATCACTATTAACAGTTATGCGAAGCATGCTGATTAAGAATCTGCCTAGAGAAGCAACATTGGCAGCAACACAAGAAATTGTCTCGATGACTGAAGAAGAAATTCGAGAAGAACAGCGAAAGGATACTAAGCTGGAAAAGATCCGACAGAAACTGTTAGAAGGGCAAGGATCACCCCACTTTATGATATCGGACGACGGAACACTATATTTTGGGAAGAGGACAGTAATACCAGACAACCCAAAATTAAAGGAAAAGCTTATGAGGGAGGCGCACTATACCCCTTATACAGCTCACCCTGGGATTACCAAAATGTATCAAAACCTAAAAGAAAGATTCTGGTGGGAAGGTATTAAAAAGGACGTGGCTAAAATGTTCAGTGTGCCAATTGGTTAAGGCAGAGCATCAACGTCCAGTAGGAATGTTGCAGCCTTTGCCGATCCCAGAATAGAAGTGGGAAAACGTATCTATAAATTTCGTAGTCAGATTCCCGAGAACGTCAGCAAGAAAGAACACCACCTAGGTAGTAATGGATAGGCTGACTAAAAGTGCCTATTTCCTACCCATAGCGAACACAGATTCAATGGAAAAGCTGGCAAGGATTTATTTGAAAGAAATAGTTCGTTTGCATGGTGTACCCAAAACAATTGTTTCGGATCGAAACCCCAGATTTACATCTCGCTTCTGGCAAAATTTACTGAAAATGATGGGATTGATCTGAAGTTTAGCAATGCCTATCACCCATAGACGGATGGCCAGACAGAACGGACCATTCAAGCCTTAGAAGACATGTTGCGAGCGTACGTATTAGACTCAAGCGGTGATTGGGAAAGTTTTCTACCTCTAATCAAATTTGCCTACAATAATAGCTTTCAAGCTACTATTCAGATGGCACCATACGAAGCACCGTATGGTAGGAAATGTAGGTCACCCTTGTATTGGGATGAAGTCGATGAAAGTAGGGTGTTAAGGCCCGAATACCTACAAGAGGTAAGAGCTCAAGTGGAGATGATACGGGATAGAATGAAAACTACCCAAAGTAGACGAAAGAGCTACGCGGATTGACGAAGAAGACCATTGGATTTTTCAGTTGGTGACTGGGTGTATATCAAGATCTCACCAATGAAAGGAGTAGCTCGGTTTGGCAGAAAAAGGAAATTGAGCCGCCGTTATGTTGGACCTTATGAAATTGTTGAGAAAGTTGGAGCAGTAGCTTATCGATTGGACTTACCTGTGAGCCTGCAAGGAGTCCACAATATATTCCATGTATCGTCTTTAAAGAAAACTTTTGGTGAAGGACCAATGACGATAATGGACCCGACCAATATTGAGTTACACCCCAACCTGACCTATGAGGAATGGCCAACCCAAATTGACGATTGCAAAGAGCAGGAATTGAGGAATCGAAAAATTTTATTAGTAAAGGTGTTGTGGAACAACCCTGCTTTTCAAGAAGCAACGTTGGAACATGAGGACAATATGAGAGCCAAATACCCCCCATCTATTTGTAAATTAGTGATGTGCTTGTTGTTTTCTTGTTTGAACTTGGTTATGATGTATGAACACATGTATATAAATATTTTTATATGTGGGTGTTTTAACTGTTTATTGTTTGCTAATGTTTGACTATCATAGTAATTTGTGGAACTTTAACCAGGATATGGCACGAAATAGGAGGAACTCACGTATGTCGGTAGCCACAGTAGCCCAATTAAGAGAGAGAAGAGAAAACCGGCAAAGGATATTACGTAGAGAGCATAAAAGGATGAGGGTACAAAGACTAAAAATTTTAGATCATTTTGAGAGACACCGCACCCACCTTATGGATATAAATCATGAGGGAGCGCTTGTCTTTCATCGCGCTAGACCACATGAAGAGCGACAACCACCTAGAAAATAGAGTAAAGCAGAAAGAAAACAGTTAAAGAAAATAATCTGAGGTGACATAAGCAATCGTAATGGAGAGCCACTGGATTTTTCCAACACCTCAAATGATCGTATAAGACAGCAGGAAGAAGGAATACCCCAGATAGATACCGAGGAGGAAATTATGTATAAGTTGAACGAAATGAGGACAAACATGTACTACGACTCGGATGTAGATGCCATATTTTATTTCTCTCAAGATTCAGTGATAAGAGAGGAAGAGGTACCATCTTATTCGTCGTCAGAGGAGTCCACCCCACGAGTGTTAGAGGTATATTAATTTTATTAACATCTATATCATAAACTGATTTTGAGGATGAAATCTTCTTTTTAGTGGGGTAGGATGTGACGATCCGAGACTTTCAATTCGTATTATTTAATTGAATTTTTATTTTGATTAAGTGGTTAATTAATTAATTAGATTAATTATATTAAAAGGTAAGGAAAAGGGGCATGGGCTTAAGATTAGGGCCTTGAAAGTTAGAATAAGTTATTGGGCCTAGGAAGGAATAACAAGCCCACAAGCCCATGAGATTGACCCATGACCCACCAAGCCCACACATGGGACACTTGTCACTCATAGAAAAATCCTAGTGAGTCAACTAATATTAGTAGGTGAAAATGGAACATTATTGTTAGGTAGGAGTTGGCTAATGGGTGAATAGTAAGGTTGAATGTAAAATCTACTGATAGGATTTTCTCATCATTGGAATATTTTTGGAAAATACTAAGGTATGGCCTATTTTATTTTATCTAGTACATGTCATGCTTAGTGGAGTGACACTTGTGGATTGGAGTGGAAAGTGGAAGAGAAGAGATTAGGAGGGCATTCGGTTAGGCTAGTTGCCAAAACCTTTTAGGGGTTTTTCCCATGCCATTCTCTCCAATCTAAACTAATGATCACCATAGGCTCATGTAAGAGAGAAGTGACAAGGTGATTGACAAGTGAAAAGAGGTGTCATGAGAAAGAGGAAAGGAAAAGGAAGAAGAAAAAGCAAAGAGGGATCCAGGTGAGGTTGCCTTGTGCATCCTTTAGAGTTTTCCTAGGAGTACTTGCAAATCTAGTGAAAAGAATATCTTAGACTTATGTTAGAAGATGAAGTACATAGTGTAAGGTGTGTAAGAGGTATGGTGGTGTAAAGAAATGAGTAGCGATTGCTTGAAATGAAAGGAAACTATGAATGGAGGGGGGGAGTTTCGGATGACCCCTAGCTTCAAGGCATGGCCGAACCATGCAAGCTCTCTTTCCCAAAAGCATGGCCATAGAATCTTGTGGATCGACATAAGAGGGGTTAGATGAGTGTGTGATAGGATGAAATGACAAGAGAATGAAGCAAGGAGGGGGAGGAGGTTTCGGTGGACACTTGGGCAGGAAAGGGAATCTGGTTTCTCATTTCTCCCATTTCTCATCATTTGCTTTCTTTTCCCATGCAACCACCCTTACCTAGTCTGATATCTTTCAAATCAAGGTATGGTGAAGTTTCATTGACCCCTACAGAAAAAAGCTTGGCCGAATACCCTTGAGGAGACCACCCCTCACTTAGCTATCTCACAAACACACACAAGCTCTCTTTCTCTCTACCTCTCGGCCAACCCTACTTCTCCCTCAACTCTCATTTGTTTTACTTTCTTCTAACCTCTAAACATCACCTTATCCTTATAAGAAAAGAACTAGAACAAATATTTTGAGAATGAGTTGTTTTTGAAGAGGTAAGTGCATTCTTATTCTAACCTTAGCAATCTTAGTATACCTTTGAATGAATTTGGTTGTTTTGTTTGATTCTTTATGTATATATGTAGAAAATGAAACCTTTAGAGGGAAAGCTTGCCATGTTTAGTTAGTAAGAATTCATGTTTAAGTTATGATATTTTTCCTAAGTTGAGAAATTGAAATGATATGTGGTTTAGTTAATTTCTTAACATAAGGTGGAATGAAGAAAATGCATGCATGATTGAAGGTTTACTAGCATAATGTTGGATGATGCCTTTAATGTTATTTATTTAATAGTAAAAATCCATGTCTAAGTTTAAATACCTTGTTAAGATTAAAGATTATTTCATATGGAGAAATTGAATATTTGATATGAAAGAAGAATATGGTATGATCAACAAGTTGAGTAAAGGTGAAAATATGTTTGCTAGATTTTGACGTGGAGATGAAAATGTTGGGTTTTGCATGGATATATTTCGGATTTAAGGACTTTTTTGGGTAGATATTATTGATTTGATTATTGTGCTATGTTATGATGATATAATTAAATATTTGGAGACATTAAATGCATATGAATAAAATGGTTGCACTAGCATGATTGGTGGTTTTCACCTAAATCATTGGGTGAGTTTCGGCCAAGCCTTGTTTTTAGGGTTAGGAAAATACATTTAAGTGGTTGGATTTGAAATGGACTGCTTGGAAAGATTAGGAGACAAAAAGCTAGGAAAATACAAAGGGAGGGTCTCGGCCCAACCTTAGTGGGAAGGGGCCGAGTACCCCTAAGTGTAGTAGAGGCCTATTAAATAATTTTGGGAAGGAAATGAGTGAAATTATGAGGTGCGAAAAATTTTAAAGAGCTTAACGTAGAATAAGCGTGATGTTCGTCACCTATTGTATATATTCCGTGACATGAGTCTCACGTCTCATGCATACAGCACAAAAATCATGTTTTAAACGTGTTTTTAAAAGAAAACAAATTAATTACAGTTTTATAAGAACCCCAAAAGCTGGGATAGGGTAGTGTCCTAGTGGAACTCACTGTTCACTCAGGAGTGATTAAAGTCGAGCGAAAGCCCATAGGTCGACAAAGAACTGTCGGTAGACCATGTATAGCTTCAAAAGGATTCCGGAGCGTGGTCGAACCTAAAGCTAATGGGTACATACAAGACGGTGTTGGTTTCGACCTAACCAATACATAAAAGTGTGTAGTTGCTCGGTGAGTGATCAATCGCCGAGTGATGAAGAGCGCGAAAGGTAGCTACTTAGATTTGATACGGTCGCCGGGTGCTACAGTAAATAGCAGAGACACACGATGCGTAGGGAAGCCGTGAGGTGTCCAACAGAGGTCATGACAAAAGATAGGTATTCGGGCCATATATGATATGATAAATGGCGCCTAAGATAAGAAAAAAATGAAAAGTATATGCGAAAAGATGAAATTTGAAAGGATACTCAAATGTTTTATTTTCTGAGATTATAAGCAAGCGTGTAAAGAGAAAACGAAATGCAAAGGGGAAATTGAAAAGACATGGCATGAGCATAAGCATGTGCATACCATAAAGTCATGAGGCTCATAATGCACAAAGTATGACTGATTGTTTGTCATTCATTTATCCGTATGCTTAAATTGCTTTTGTTATGATATAAATGTGCTTACTGAGATTTCTCCCGAAATCTCACCCCTGTTTATCTCTCCACTATCACCTTTTTGGGATTATATAAGTAGTTACAGGTAATGATGACCATGAAGAGTACGACCCCATGGACGGTGCCTCGGACCCCTATAGGCCCGACTGAGTCCGTCACCTCCGAAATAGTGACTCTTGATTACCTAAATCGTTGGGCAGCGGAGTCACTACCCCTAGTTGCATATGTCTAGGGTAATATACGCCCTATCGGGTGTTGTATAGTTCTTGGCATAGACGATTCCCTCCATATGGGTCGCCTTTACGAGTCATCCTCCAGGATGAGTTGTGAGGTGGGACCGACTTTGAATTTGGACCGCCTCCATTACAAGAAGATTAAGATGGAACCGTTGGATTAGGTAGTGGTAGCTGGGGATCCTCTATGCAACTTTTGTATTTATTTGCATGTATTTTGGTCTTCCATTGTTTTGGAAGAATGAACACTTATGAAGGATCCTTATGTTTATATTAATGGTAATGTAATATTTTGGGATGTTATTGTATTAAGCCATGTGATACACGCTTAGAAAAGGTTTGACCTTTATTCGCTGCGATAATAAGAAAAAAAATCCTGTACACGATAAGACGAGGGGTGAACTTCCCTGTGATGCTTATCCCCAACGTCACAGTTTGCGTACGATTCCAAGTACAAGCTGGGGCGCCGACAAATGTGTTGAGAGGGAAGTAGATACACCTGAGGTGTTGTGCACATATATTAAATCTTGTTGTGAAAGCGGGTTTAAAAAAGTGCGGTGACTCTAACACAATGGTTAGAAATGCAGTTAGATATGTGCACTATTTCCCTACTAGATTAATCAAGTTTAAGAAATGTGCAGAAAATGGAAAAATTGATTGTAAGAAATGTTGTTCCTTGATGTGAAAACGTGATGGAATTCAACTTACTTGATGTTAGATGTAGCTGTGAGATTTGAGAAGGCCTTTAGGCAGATAAAGAGTGGGGATTACAACTTTCTCCTTTACTTTAATGATGACCAACTCGAGCCTCCTAGAATTAATGAGTGGGAGACAATGATGGAAAATTGAAGATGAGTGGGAGAGCAGGGCTTTTGTGAAATTTTTTAAAATGTTTTATGATGCCACTTGTTGACTTTCAGGGTCCCTTCAAGTCACGGAAAATAGAAGTTTTGTAGAGATTTGTATGATCCAAAAAGAGTTGGTTAGGCTAAGTGAGACTCCCAGAGAGTGTTTGAAGACCAAGGCCACGAGCATGAGAACGAAATATGATAAGTATTGGGGTTTATTGGATAAGATGAGTTTGTTGCTGTTGATTGCCGTTGTGTTTGATTCTCGAAGTAAGTTAGGGCTTCTCACTTTGAACTTGAGGAAAAATTCATGATGAAACTCGAACTGAGGCATTGGTGCCTAGTGTGAAACAGTGACTATCAAACTTATACAATGAGTATAATACTATATTGGGTTCCACCTCGAGTAATGGAGAACATATGTCTACTCTGACATCTACACCCTCAAAAGAAAATGAAGAAAGTCATGAGTCACAATTGATGTGGGAGTGGTATCGAGTAGGTTCAGAGACTGAAGCTACAGTTTCCAAAACAGAGATAGACCGTTATTTATTAGATGGTTTGTGAGACACTCAGTCCATCTTTAGATTTGTTGGTTTGTTAGCCATATTTGTTTCCACTATTGCCTCAGAGTCGGAATTTGTACAGGAGGACATGTACTCGATCCATTTCAGAGTTCATTGGCTACGAAAGCAGTTAAGGCACTTATTTGTATTCAGTATTGGTTGCGACATCCATCAACGACAATTGATATTCGAGAGGCCATGGATAATGTGAAAAGCTTTGTGATAGAATTTGATAATAATTTTCTCATTCAATATTCATTTATTTTTATAAATTAATTTAATTTATTTTTTATTATCCAAGTTTATTAATCTTTTTCATTTTTGTATAGAGTTTGGAGAACAATCAAGCGTCACAAGTATTAAAGATTGAAAAAGTGAATATTGAAGACTCTTTTTGACTTTTGGGCTTTTGGCATAATTTTATCTTATGTGTTAGTTGCTTTACTTGCTTATTACTAAAAACAATTTGTGTTGCCATGTTGGTTTGTATTTGTAATCTTATAATGTGTAATTGTATTAAACATTTACTCATCTAATGAACAATATGACATTTTATTGTTTACTTAGTAGTTAGAACTAGAAGTTAGAATTTAGTAGTCAGTAGTTAGAACTAGAACTGGAGGTCGGTAGGGTGTCAGTTTGGTGGCAAAATCAACACTGAAATCGAATTTGTACACTCCTATGTTGATTGCAGAACAAAGGATCCCATAGACGGTAGCGGCAACTATTAGGGATGTGTTTTTCAACTATGCACTCTCGATCACCTACAGCCAAAGAGCAAAATGGCTTGGAGATTTGATAGAACGCCTTTGATGCATAAGTTAGTATCGATAGTATATTTTTTCCAGCCAAATGTTCATATTAGATGGTTATTGTACCTGAATCTTATAAATAAAGCTTTTGACTTCTTTGAATCTGGAATAATTGTCCCGCCCATTATTTGAAATTCAAGATTAGGGATATTCTAGCTATTGACTCAACATGAATGAGTGGATAGCCATATAATCTCAAAATACTCGGGCGGGTACTCATGCAGTTAATGATCTGGCATGAGTCAAAGCGGGCTCGTGGGGGTTTGGGCCTTGGATACACTTGGCTCACCAAGCCAGCTACATTTCAGGCCATAACAACATCCCACATACCCCTAAAATAGGATTAAGGCCCCTTCCATTTAGACAAGCCCTTGCACGTTTAGAGTACTGCCTCATTTCCATCTCTAAATTTGGGTGAAGGTGAGGAAAGTGTTTGTTTTTCGGCAATAATGGAAGCTTAAAGGTTACGAATATCCAATATTATTAAATTACTAATATCCAATATTATTCTTGAAAATGACTCACAGATAAAGATGAATAAGAGACTACTTCCGAGATCCATTAGGACTTTGTTTTATAATCATGGCAATAAAAAGTAATGCTATGAATAGAGGAAGAAAATATCTAACAATAGATCTAAAAGGTCACATCCAAGATCTTTAAGCCCAAAGCTGAAGAAAGGTTGGGCCAATAGACCAAGAAATGGATTGCTTAGATTAGTGGTGCGTTCAGCGAATAGCTGTCTTGCATTCATTGCGCTACTTGAAAACATAACACTAGCTAGTACTATAGTGCAGTGCTACAGCTATAAAATATATATATCTATATCTATATATATATTATTTTCAAATCAGCATATAGATCACAATTGGTAGAATGTTTATATTGAATTTAATTTAAAAAATAAATTTTAAATTTTATAAATCAAATCTTATCATTTAAATGATGTGAATAGTATTCTCTACACACTAACTTAAGAATTTATAGAATAATTTATTATTATAACAACGTTGTTATATATTGGCCAAAGGTGGATCGATCGTGGTGTATTCTTCCACAATATTACTATAAGAAACCGTCAAGTGCGAAATCGTGCGAAACCGGCTGACGTGGCTGGATTTATTTATTATTATTATTATTTTTAAAAGAACAAACATGAAATACGGAATGGAGAGAGACTTCTTTCGCACGCCATTTCTTCATCTACCTCGTCTTCTTTCTCATGCGAAGGTGAACGCTAAACCATTTTTCATCAACTTCGTCTTTGTCTATCAAACTGGTTGCTGTCATCACTCTATTGCCCTACCACGGTCGACATTGTGGGTTTGGACAGAGGTTTGCGGCTTCCCCTGTCGTGCGTTTGGATAGAGAAAGGTTCCCTTGTCATTCAGTTTTTCAAGTTGTGATTTTTCCTTTATTTATTTTAGTTGTTCTCATTCTTTACACATTGATGCAGATATATTCAAATTTCAGTTTCAAAATTTTTTCTTTTACACAAACAAACTACTGAGGAACAAATTTTTTAAGAACCATTTACATAGGCTCATTCTTTACACATGGATGATTTAGGGCTCATTCTTTACACATGGATGATTTAGGGCTCACATTAGTGGTAGATTGTCTTCAAAAACTACTAGTGTTCCTTTCTCTATTTGACTTATGATTACGCCCAAAAAATAACGCGGTCGTTTGCAGTATAGCTTTGGGGTGTCGATTCCACAGGGAGATGGATTGAGAAATTGAAGAACAGTAATGAAATTAACAAAAAGATTAAATGAGTGTGATAAGTAAATTTTAGAGTGTGGTGTAAATTAAAACTAAATGAATAATTTGAAAAATATAAAAATGAGACGAAAAGTAGAGCGTAGGGAATTCCTTGTGTATTTATGGTATTCAAATTTATTCTTAATTCATTGATAACTCAATTAAGAATTCTATGTCCAAATTCTTAATCGGAAGATATAACATTAATAACCAAAATTTAAATCACATGTAACTCTTTGAAAAATCATTTTTCGCACTTAACTTTCATAAATTGTTATCGATATTGAGAAAATCCAACGACGACAATATACCTAAGAGGCGATATTGCAACAGAGAATTAAATCAATATAGATAATCAATTGCTCCAAACATAATTATAAAACTAATTCACTCAATAGAAAAAGCATGACTGAATCCATAAACGAAATAGATTCTATAATTATTTGAAGATGAAAAACATCACAAATAAATTGAGAATAATAGAACAAAAGAGTTTTAATATTTAAAGACCAAATACATGAATCAAAAATAAATTACAAATACCATCACACACACAAGTTCATCCCTAGCCCTCCTTGAGAATTTAGTTACACATATTGAAAATATGCAACAAAAACTCTCCAAGGGATAATATGGAAGAGCCAACCATTATTTTCTTCTCTCTTCTTTGGTTTTTCTTTTCTTTTCTCAAGCTCTCAAAATAATGGCTCTTCCAAAGCATCCTCCCACACTAAGCATTCTTAGAACACACATCCCTCCCTTCTATTTATAAGTATCCTTCATGCAAGTTGTCATGACAAAATCATCACAATTTCAACTTGTTTTGCCATGTGCCATTCTTGAATCCAAGTGATTTGTGAGTTGTCATTTTGATCATTTGTTTTCCCACCATGCATGAGCTGAATTTTGCTTGTAGGTTGAGTGTTTCAATTTTGCTTCTCTATCCATTAGTTGTCTTGTATGACTTAATATCTTGTGGTCAAATAATTTGTCTACAAGAAACTTGAGTGCACTTCATCTTGCATATGAATTGATCATTGAATTTCCAAGTTGGTGTAGGAGTGCTTGCTGGAAAATATTATGATAACATTTGGATTTGATGCAAGTGGCTGAAAAATATCCAGGAACGTCAAGTGCAGGTGCGTCCACTTGATGATCGATTTTGTCTTAGATTGAGTGGATATCTGATGAGTGCACAAAAATATACTCTAAATACTCTATTTAAATACTAAAAGAAATGAGAAAATAATGGATATAACTCATGTTATTAAAATTAATGGTCATTTATCTTGAAATAGATATAAGCATGATTTAATATATTGATGAGAATATAAAATGCCATATTTTCCTCTCTTAATGTTTAATACTTTATTCTTATTTGATGCCTAAATATACTCATTATTCTTATATTTTGATTTAGGACACAAATGGAGACATTAGGAGCAAATGAAGATAATTGCGGAATTTTAGACAGTTCTGACATATTTTCGTAATATGGGCATAACTCTCTCATCCAATCTCCAATTGAGCTGATTCAAGATTATATAGAACCGCAAGAGAAATATCTATAACTTTTGTGTTTTATGTTTGAAGAGATATCCACTCAATCTAAGACAAAATTGACCATCAAGTGGACGCACCTGCACTTGACGTTCCTGGATATTTTTCAGCCACTTGCATCAAATCCAAATGTTATCATAATATTTTCCAGCAAGCACTCCTACACCAACTTGGAAATTCAATGATCAATTCATATGCAAGATGAAGTGCACTCAAGTTTCTTGTAGACAAATTATTTGACCACAAGATATTAAGTCATACAAGACAACTAATAGATAGAGAAGCAAAATTGAAACACTCAACCTACAAGCAAAATCCAGCTCATGCATGGTGGGAAAACAAATGATCAAATTGACAACTCACAAATCACTTGGATTCAAGAATGGCACATGGCAAAACAAGTTGAAATTTTGATGATTTTGTCATGACAACTTGCATGAAGGATGCTTATAAATAGAAGGGAGACCCGTGTGTTCTAAAGAATGCTTAGTGTGCTTGGATGCCTTGGAAGATACATTGTTTTTGAGAGCTTGAGAAAAGAAAAGAAAAACCAAAGAAGAGAGAAGAAAATAATGGTTGGCTCTTCCATATTATCCCTTGGAGAATTTTTGTTGCATATTTTCAATATGTGTAATTAAATTCTCAAGGAGGGCTAGGGATGAACTTGTGTGTGTGATGGTATTTGTAATTTATTTTTGATTCATGTATTTGGTCTTTAAATATTAAAACTCTTTTGTTCTATTATTCTCAATTTATTTGTGATGTTTTTTCGTCTTCAAATAATTATAAAATCTATTTCGTTTATGGATTCAGTCATGCTTTTTCTATTGAGTGAATTAGTTCTATAATTATGTTTGGAGTAATTGATTATCTATATTGATTTAATTCTCTGCTGGAATATCGCCTCTTAGGTATATTGTCGTCGTTGGATTTTCTCAATATCGATAACAATTTATGAGAGTTAAGCGCTAAGAATGATTTTTCAAAGAGTTACATGTGATTTAAATTTTGGTTATTAATGTTATATCTTCCGATTAAGAATTTGGACATAGAATTCTTAATTGAGTTATCAATGAATTAAGAATAAATTTGAATACCACAAATACACAAGGAATTCCCTACGCTCTACTTTTCGTCTCATTTTTATACTGTTCAAATTACTCATTTAGTTTTAATTTACGTCATACTCTAAAATTTACTTTTCGCACTCATCTAAATCTTTTTATTAATTTCGTTACTATTTTTCAATTTTTCAATCCATCTCCCTGTGGAATCGACACCCCAAAGTTATACTGCAAACGACCGCGTTATTCTTTGGGCGTAATCAAATTTTGGCGCCGTTGCCGGGGAGACGGTAAAAGAATTTGTAGTTTTTTTTTTAGTAATTTGTTAAAAAAAAAAAAAGAGCGGTAGCTTCGTTCATTTTCTTTTTAGCTTTCTGCATCTTTCTTTTATTTTACTTTTCTTTTCGTAATTATTATTTTTTTTCAGTATTACGTTTTTCTTTACTTTGCATGCGCAGGTACAGAGACGCTTTTGGACGGTTTGCTAGTAGACCCGTGCTAGAATCAGATTCAGAATCTAATTTTTCTAATCGCTTGTTTGATAATTCTTCCAATTCTGACGCGATGAGTGAACACGTGGACCAACCTGTTAGAACCCTCCAAGATTATCTTCATCCCGCACGAACAGCCACACCATCCTGTATTATGTTCTCACCTAATGTTTGTCATGTAGATTTTAAAACGGGAATGATACAATTACTTTCGACTTTCCATGGTCTAGAAAATGAAAACCCCTATGTTCATATTAGGGAATTTGAGGAAGTAGTTGCAACATTCTACAGTCAAAATACCACTGACGACACGGTAAGGCTAAAGTTCTTTCATTTTTCTTTGAAAGATAAAGCTAAGAGTTGGTTGTACTCACTAAGACCACGGTCTATTGGAACATGGAGTGAGATGACTCAAGTGTTTTTCAATAAATACTTTCCCCAACATAAGACCAATACTTTAAAAAGACAAATCTCTACCTTTGCACAAAAGGATAGTGAGACTTTGTACCAGTCTTGGGAAAGATTTAAAGAATTACTGAGTATGTGTCCCCACCATGGATATGAGAATTGGCGCTTAGTGAGTTATTTTTATGAAGGGATTATGCCCAGGGAACGTCAATTCGTAGAAATGATGTGCAATGGAGAATTTTTACAGAAAAATCCTGATGAGGCCATAGAGTACCTCAATGAACTTGCTGAAAAAGTTCATACTTGGACTGGACCTAGTGCTACTGATAGCACAAATAGGTCACGACCTACAGGAAACCCGAGTGGTGGTATTTACCATCTAAGGGAAGAGGATAACCTTAAGGCTAAGGTTGAAATGCTCACCAGAGAATTAGAGTTATTGAAAACCAAAAACTCAAAGCCAACACACATGGCTAATCATGCAGACTCTTTTGAGCCATGTGTTGTCTGTGGTGGGGTAGATCATCATGCCCAAGACTGTCCTACACATGCTAACATGAGAGGATGGCGTAATCACCCCAACTTCAGCTGGAAGTCTGAAAACCAACAGCCTGTACAGCCTGCACAACCTTCTAGATCATATCCTGCACCATACCATGCACCTCAATCTTTTAGAAATTCTTTAGAAGACACTTTGCATGCATTTATTGAAGTACAAGGTAAGACTAACCAAAAATTTGAGTCTTTAATTATGCAGGTTGTTGAAGAACAAAAGGAGATAAAGAGCCAGATATCTAAAATAACGAGTTTCTTGAGTGTAAATGAGCAAGGTAAGTTCCCTTCTCAAGCTCAGTCTGTACCTCATGGTCAACATATGGCACAAGAAACTGTGAAGAATCATGAGTGCCAGCAGATATATATGATTGACTCACTCATAGACAGGGAAGTTTTCACAACTCATGATTCTGATCCCCTTGAAAATTTTATTGTTGATTTTGAGTATAATCCTACCAGTGATTCATCTGATGTAGCTAATATTTGTGCAATTTTTGACAATACTCAATATTATAGCACACAGGCTTGGCAACTGAAGTTTGAGGAGTTTCTTGAGAAAAATGAAAAACAGATTCCTTCAAGTGGGCAAGTAACCAAAGTTAATCTTAAATCTTGCCACCTACCTGTGAAGTTCGAGCACCGAGTTTATTGGGCAAATAAATGTTTCGTTTTTGACCCAGGAGGAATAGTTCAAAAAGTGGAAGATAGTCCAGTTGTAAACTTGGTCTACCAACTTTGACCACAGCATGCAACAATAATTATTATTATTATTATAATTATTATCATCATTATTATTATTATTATTATCATCTTATTTGTTTTGTTTTGTTTTTATTTACTACTGTTTTTTTATTTTTGTTTGCAGGATAGTATCATTTTGTCATTTCAGATCACTACTTTTGACGCTTAGCGAGCTATCTACATCACACATCAGGTGTATTCTACCCTTTTTAGTTACTCCCCATCCAATTTTGATTATTAAACATTAACGACAATGTTTCATTTAAGTTGGGGGGTGGGAATACAAATCTATTATTTAAACTCTGTGGCATATTTCAATCAATATATAAAAAATTGCCAAATGTTTTCACACAGGCATCTTTTCACACATGATACTCATGCTCATAACCATCTTGGTGAATTCAACAAACCCATTTTAAATCATTTTGCTAAAACATCCACAGAGCCATTTATGCACTTCTCCAAACTTTGTGGTAATATGGTGATTTGACACATGTAACTAAAGAATTATTTTGCTCAAGTATTCATGTGAATTTTGTGAGAATTGAGAGCTTACAAATACAGAAATTGTGATAAGTATCCATTGATCTGTTGAATTTGACACTTCTTTTGAGAATATCATTACATGGTTTGTGGTAAGATGGTGGATATACTTGGGATATGACGAAAATCAACTTAGGATTAACGTCTGAGCCTTTCAAGCGGACCTTTTTCATCATAGACCCCTAACAGCCAATTTTGAGCCAATATACACATATGGCCTTTTCTTTTCATATCTACATCATCCATACCTCTCCACATTGGAGTATAGCTTATACACTATATTTTCCTACCATTTTACTTCCAAGTGTGTACTAGGTGTGAAATTATCATTTAAAAAAAAAAAAAAAAAAAAAACCATAAAAATGGCATGGTGCTAGATGTGTCCATCAAATTACGAAGACACCAGTGGCAAAAGAAGATGAAAAAGTGTACTTAGTCAAAAATCTAAAAAATTAAAAAGTACATCAAAAGGAAAGTATAGCCTACTGAAAAATTTAACAGATTCCCTTTTGTGTATACTTGGAAGTTTTTGAAACCTCTTCACCTTTTCTTCTTATCAACCTAAAACCTAAGCCACATTACAACCCTTTGTGTTGATTTTTCCGATCCTAAGTATGCTTGTGGAAAGAATGGTGGAAATCTCATTTGTTAGTATTCCTATCATAAGATCAATGTTTACTTGTTACTTATATATAATTGGCTAAATTTCCATGAGAGTAAATGTACACCTTTGTCAACTCCATAGAGAGAACCCTTACATGAAACACTTCTATACCCGTGAGTTATGGAGTTGAACCTTTTTACTTAAGATATTCTAATGTTGCATGTGTCGAAACCTCTGATTTGATAAAAATGGTTTGGAACACATACACACTCTGTGGATTGCTATATTTGAATTACTTGTGAAAGGGTTATTGAATTTCTAAGATTGTTTTGATATGTAAATTTGAAAAATGTGTCTTGATGGCCCCTATGTGTGATTTTCTTTAGTCTTTCTCATCATTTTGCATGAAAATTGCTAGGGACTAGCAATGAGTAAGTTGGGGGGTGACATCAGATGAATCACTTATAGGATTAAATTCAGAATTAACAATAAAGTATTCAAGGGAATCTGAGTCATGAGTTGTAAGAACATCCCTTTCTATAAGTGAGTCAATCATGTATGTCTGATGACACTCGACATCCTCTTCTGGCTGTTTTGCAATATGAAAAATATTTACCTCAAGAGTCATATTGCCAAAAGAGAGTTTCATCAATCCATTTCTGCAATTGATAAGAGCATTAGAAGTAGCAAGAAAAGGTCTACCTAAAATTAATGGAATTTTAGAGGTGGTTTCTACAGCAGAACTAGTGTCTAGAATTAAGAAATCAACAGGATAATAAAATTTGTCAACTTGAATTAAAACATCCTCTACCACACCTCGTGGTGCTCTGACTGAACGATCAGCCAATTGCAATACCACAGAAGTTGGTTTGATTTCTCCCAATCCTAATTGCAAATAAATAGAATATGGCATCAAATTTACACTAGCCCCTAAATCTAGCAATGCCTGTCCAAGCTCATGATTGCCAATGTTGCATGTGATGGTTGGACATCCAGGATCCTTGTACTTAGGGGGAATCCGCTGTTCAATTAGAGCACTAAAAGAAATATAACTCATGTTATTAAAATTAATGGTCATTTATCTTGAAATAGATATAAGCATGATTTAATATATTGATGAGAATATAAAATGTCATATTTTCCTCTCTTAATGTTTAATACTTTATTCTTATTTGATGCCTAAATATACTCATTATTCTTATATTTTGATTTAGGACACAAATGGAGACATTAGGAGCAAATGAAGATAATTGCGGAATTTTAGACAGTTCTGACATATTTTCGTAATATGGGCATAACTCTCTCATCCAATCTCCAATTGAGCTGATTCAAGATGATATAGAACCGCAAGAGAAATATCTATAACTTTTGTGTTTTATGTTTGAAGAGATATCCACTCAATCTAAGACAAAATTGACCATCAAGTGGACGCACCTGCACTTGACGTTCCTGGATATTTTTCAGCCACTTGCATCAAATCCAAATGTTATCATAATATTTTCCAGCAAGCACTCCTACACCAACTTGGAAATTCAATGATCAATTCATATGCAAGATGAAGTGCACTCAAGTTTCTTGTAGACAAATTATTTGACCACAAGATATTAAGTCATACAAGACAACTAATAGATAGAGAAGCAAAATTGAAACACTCAACCTACAAGCAAAATCCAGCTCATGCATGGTGGGAAAACAAATGATCAAATTGACAACTCACAAATCACTTGGATTCAAGAATGGCACATGGCAAAACAAGTTGAAATTTTGATGATTTTGTCATGACAACTTGCATGAAGGATGCTTATAAATAGAAGGGAGGGGTGTGTGTTCTAAAGAATGCTTAGTGTGCTTGGATGCCTTGGAAGATACATTGTTTTTGAGAGCTTGAGAAAAGAAAAGAAAAACCAAAGAAGAGAGAAGAAAATAATGGTTGGCTCTTCCATATTATCCCTTGGAGAATTTTTGTTGCATATTTTCAATATGTGTAATTAAATTCTCAAGGAGGGCTAGGGATGAACTTGTGTGTGTGATGGTATTTGTAATTTATTTTTGATTCATGTATTTGGTCTTTAAATATTAAAACTCTTTTGTTCTATTATTCTCAATTTATTTGTGATGTTTTTTCGTCTTCAAATAATTATAAAATCTATTTCGTTTATGGATTCAGTCATGCTTTTTCTATTGAGTGAATTAGTTCTATAATTATGTTTGGAGTAATTGATTATCTATATTGATTTAAATCTCTGCTGCAATATCGCCTCTTAGGTATATTGTCGTCGTTGGATTTTCTCAATATCGATAACAATTTATGAGAGTTAAGCGCTAAGAATGATTTTTCAAAGAGTTACATGTGATTTAAATTTTGGTTATTAATGTTATATCTTCCGATTAAGAATTTGGACATAGAATTCTTAATTGAGTTATCAATGAATTAAGAATAAATTTGAATACCACAAATACACAAGGAATTCCCTACGCTCTACTTTTCGTCTCATTTTTATACTGTTCAAATTACTCATTTAGTTTTAATTTACGTCATACGCTAAAATTTACTTTTCGCACTCATCTAAATCTTTTTGTTAATTTCGTTACTATTTTTCAATTTTTCAATCCATCTCCCTGTGGAATCGACACCCCAAAGCTATACTGCAAACGACCGCGTTATTCTTTGGGCGTAATCAATATCTCTTCAAACACAAAACATAAAAGTTATAGATATGTCTCTTGCAGTTCTATATCATCTTGAATCAGCTCAATCAGAGATTGGATGAGAGAGTTATGCCCATTTTACGAAAAGATGTCAGAACTGTCTAAAATTCCACAATTATCTTCATTTGCTCCTAATGTCTCCATTTGTGTCCTAAATCAAAATATAAGAATAATGAGTATATTTAGGCATCAAATAAGAATAAATTTTTAAACATTAAGAGAGGAAAATATAGCATTTTATATTCTCATCAATATATTAAATCATGCTTATATCTATCTCAAGATAAATGACCATTAATTTTATTAACATGAGTTATATCCATTGTTTTCTCATTTCTTTTAGTATTTAAATAGAGTATTTAGAGTACATTTTTGTGCACTCATCACACCCCCCAACTTACTCATTGCTAGTCCCTAGCAATTTTCATGCAAAATGATGAGAAAGACCAAAAAAAATCACACATAGGGGCCATCAAGACACATTTTTCAAATTTACATATCAAAACAATCTTAGAAATTCAATAACCCTTTCACAAGTAATTCAAATATAGCAACACACAGAGTGTGTATGTGTTCCAAACTATTTTTATCAAATCAGAGGTTTTGACACATGCAACATTAGAATATCTTAAGCAAAAAGGTTCAACTCCATAAAGTTCTCTCTATGGAGTTGACAAAGGTGTACATTTACTCTCATGGAAATTTAGCCAATTATATATAACAAGTAAACATTGATCTTATGATAGGAATACTAACAAATGAGATTTCCACCGTTCTTTCCACAAGCATACTTAGGATCGGAAAAATCAACACAAAGGGTTGTAATGTGGCTTAGGGTTGGGGTTCATAAGAAGAAAATGTGAAGAGGTTTCAAAAACTTCCAAGTATACACAAAAGGGAATCTGTTAAATTTTTCAGTAGACTATACTTTCCTTTTGATGTACTTTTCAATTTTTTAGATTTTTGACTAAGTACACTTTTCCATCTTCTTTTGCCACTGGTGTCTTCGCAATTTGATGAACTATTTCATAAATAATTTGATGGACACATCTAGCACCATGCTATTTTTGTCATGGTTTTCTTTTTTTTTTTTTTAAATGATGATTTCACACCTAGTACACATTTGGAAGTAAAATGGTAGGAAAATATAGTGTATAAGCTATACTCCAATGTGGAGAGGTATGGATGATGTAGATATGAAAAGAAAAGGCCATATGTGTATATTGGCTCAAAATTGGCTGCTAGGGATCTATGATGAAAAGGCTCAGCTTGAAAGGCTCAAACGTTAATCCTAAGTTGACTTTCGTCATATCCCAAGTATATCCACCATCTTACCACAAACCACGTAATGATATTCTCAAAAGAAGTGTCAAATTCAACAGATCAATGGATACTTATCACAATTTCTGTATTTGTAAGCTCTCAATTCTCACAAAATTCACATGAATACTTGAGCAAAATAATTCTTTAGTTACATGTGTCAAATCACCATATTACCACAAAGTTTGGAGAAGTGCATAAATGGCTCTGTGGATGTTTTAGCAAAATGATTTAAAATGGGTATGTTGAATTCACCAAGATGGTTATGAATGAGCATGAGTATCATGTGTGAAAAGATGCCTGTGTGAAAAAATTTGGCAATTTTTTATATATTGATTGAAATATGCCACAGAATTTAAATAACAGATTTGTATTCCCACCCCCCAACTTAAATGAAACATTGTCCTCAATGTTTAAGAATCAGAATTGAATAACTAAATAGGGTAGAATACACCTGATGTGGGATGTGGGTGGCTTGCTTGGCATCAAAGATGGTATTTGTCAAAATAAAATTAACCTGTAACAAAATAAAGTAAACAATAAACAAAAATAAAATGAACGAAAATAAAATAAAAGAAAAACATACCTGGAGATGGTCAAGATTGATATACTGGGTCCATAAGTGGAATGTCTTCCACTTCTGGAATTTGTCTATCAATTAAGATTTTGAGGCGTTGACCATTTACTTTGAAGATACATCCATCTTTTAGATTTTCTATTTCTACCGCCCCATTTGTGAAAACATTTTTTACTATAAAAGGGCCGGTCCATCTAGATCGAAGTTTTCCTGGATGCTTATGGAGTCTTGAATCATATAAAAATACTCGATCATTAGGCTTAAATGTTCTTCTCAAAATATTTTTATCATGAAATACTTTCATTTTAGCCTTATAGATCTTGGAGTTTTCATAAGCATCATTTCTCAATTCTTCTAATTCCGTCAATTGGAATTTTCTAAATTTTCCTGCTTTTTCCAAGTCAAAATTGAAATGTTTAATGGCCCAATATGCTCGATGCTCGAGCTCCACGGGCAAATGACAAGGTTTTCCAAAAACAAGTCTATAAAGTGACATGCCTAAGGGAGTTTTGAAAACTGTACGGTAAGCCCAAAGCGCATCGATTAGTCTCAAAGACCAATCTTTCCGATCCGGGTTGACCATTTTTTCTAAAATTTGTTTAATTTCCCTATTCGCAAGTTCAACCTGTCCACTTGTCTGAGGGTGATATGCAGTAGAAAGCTTATGTATCACCCCATATCTTTTCATTAAAGCTTCAAAAGAACGGTTACAAAAATGCGTACATCGGTCACTAATGATAGCACGTGGGGTACCAAATCGAGATAATACATTTTCTTTGAGAAACTTAATTACCGTCCTGTTATCATTGGTCCTGCAAGGTGCTGCCTCTACCCATTTTGACACATAATCTACTGCCACAATAATATATAAATATCCAAAAGAAGGAGGAAATGGTCCTATAAAATCAATGCCCCAACAGTCAAAAATTTCAATTACCAAAATTGGGTTTAAGGGCATCATATTACGATGGGTCATAGCTCCTAACTTTTGACATCTTTCGCATGAGCGACAATAGATATTTGTATCTTTAAATAAGGTGGGCCAATAAAATCCACACTGCAGGATTTTTGCAGCGGTTTTCTTTATTGAAAAGTGGCCACCACAAGCTTGGGAATGAAAAAATTCCAAAACGCTTGCAATCTCTTCATCAGGGATGCAACGCCTTAAAATTTGATCAGGGCAGTATTTGAAAAGGTAAGGGTCATCCCAGTAGAATTTTCGTACCTCAATCATGAATTTCCTTTTATCTTGGGTGCTAAAATCCTTTGGTATTTCACCTGCAGCTAAATAGTTCACAATATGAGCAAACCATGGTAGAGAAGTAATAGAAAGTAAATGCTCATCGGGAAAATCATCTTTGATTGGTATGTGGTCAGAAGTGTCCTCGAATGTGAGTCTAGAAAGATGGTCTGCCACTACGTTCTCCACTCCTTTCTTGTCTTTGATGGTGATGTCAAATTCCTGCAAAAGCAAAATCCATCGTATTAATCGTGCCTTAACATCCTTCTTTGTAAAAAGGTACTTAAGGGCTGCATGATCTGTAAAGATAATGATAGGAGAACCAATCAAATAAGCGCGGAATTTATCCAAAGCAAATACTACAGCTAACAACTCTTTTTCAGTGGTGGAGTAATTCATTTGTGCATTATTTAGAGTTCGACTAGCATAGTAAATGACAAAAGGTTTCCCTTCTTTTCGTTGTCCAAGAACAGCACCTACAGCAAAATCACTAGCATCACACATAATTTTAAAAGGTAAATTCCAATCAGGTGGTTGCATTATGGGTGCTAAAGTAAGCTTGCCAATTAATGTTTTGAAAGCCTCTTGACAGGCTTGTGTCCATTCAAATGGGGCATCCTTAGCTAGAAGATTACATAGTGGTCTAGATATGGCAGAAAAATTCTGTATGAATCTCCTATAAAAACCCGCATGACCAAGAAATGATCTTATATCCTTGATTGTTCTAGGTGTAGGCAATTTAGAGATTAATTCAACTTTTGATTGATCAACCTCCATTCCTTTGGAAGAAATAATATGCCCTAAAACAATACCTGAAGGTACCATAAAGTGACATTTTTCCCAATTTAAAACCAATTCTTTTTCTTCACAACGAGTCAGTACTCTTTCTAAACTCATTAAACATGCATCAAAAGAAGATCCAAAAACAGTCAAGTCATCCATAAAAACTTCCATGCACTTTTCAACCATATCACTAAAAATACTCATCATGCAACGTTGAAAAGTAGCTGGAGCATTACACAGTCCAAATGGCATTCTGCGGAAAGCATAAGTACCGAAAGGACAAGTAAAAGTAGTTTTATCCTGATCTTCTAATGCAATTTCAATTTGATAATAACCAGAATAACCATCCAGAAAGCAATAAAAAGGATGACCAGCTACCCGCTCAAGAATTTGATCAATAAAAAGAAGCAGAAAATGGTCTTTTCGTGTGGCGGCATTTAATTTTCTGTAATCAATGCACATCCGCCAACCAGTCACCAGTTTTGTAGGGACTAACTCTCCAAGGTCATTTTTTATCACAGTTACTCCTGACTTTTTAGGAACAACCTGCGTAGGACTTACCCATTTACTATCAGCAATAGGATATATCATTCCTGCATCTAATAGTTTCAATACTTCATTTTTCACAACTTCTTTCATTGTGGGATTAAGTCTACGCTGGGGGTCTCTTCGAGGATTAGTTCCTTCCTCTAAATTTATTTTATGAGTACAGATTAGGGGACTAATGCCTTTTATATTAGCAATACTCCATCCTAGGGTTGATTTATATTTGCATAAAATCTGAATTAATTTCTCACCTTGGGACTCAGATAATTCAGATGAAATAATAATAGGAAAAGTATCACCTGGACCAAGGAAAACATGCTTTAAACCCTTAGGTAGGGATTTTAATTCAACTTTAGGGGCTTCCCTACTTGAAGGAATCTGTCTTTCTCTTTTTTCAGGCAACTTCTCAAACTTTGGTTGCCATGCCTGTGTGCTATAATCATGAGTTCTGTCAAAAATAGCACAAATGTCAAATACATCAGATGAATCACTTATAGGATTAAATTCAGAATTAACAATAAAGTATTCAAGGGGATCTGAGTCATGAGTTGTAAGAACATCCCTTTCTATAAGTGAGTCAATCATGTATGTCTGATGACACTCGACATCCTCTTCTGGCTGTTTTGCAATATGAAAAATATTTACCTCAAGAATCACATTGCCAAAAGAGAGTTTCATCAATCCATTTCTGCAATTGATAAGAGCATTAGAAGTAGCAAGAAAAGGTCTACCTAAAATTAATGAAATTTTAGAGGTGGTTTCTACAGCAGAACTAGTGTCTAGAATTAAGAAATCAACAGGATAATAAAATTTGTCAACTTGAATTAAAACATCCTCTACCACACCCCGTGGTGCTCTAACTGAACGATCATCCAATTGCAATACCACAGAAGTTGGTTTGATTTCTCCTAATCCTAATTGCAAATAAATAGAATATGGCATCAAATTTACACTAGCCCCTAAATCTAGCAAGCCTGTCCAAGCTCATGATTGCCAATGTTGCATGTGATGGTTGGACATCCAGGATCCTTGTACTTAGGGGGAATCCGCTGTTCAATTAGAGCACTAACTTGCTCTGTCAAGAATGCAGTCTTCTTCACATAATGCTTCCTCTTAACTGTACACAAATCTTTGAGAATTTTTGCGTAAGTAGGAACTTGTTTAATTACATGCAAAAGAGGAAGATTAATTTTTACCTGTCTAAGATTTTCCAAAATATCATTGTTATGATCTAGAGTTTGTTTGCTTGACTTTAATGCTTGAGGAAAAGGTACCTTACCAGGATTTTTTGTTACCGCAGGTTCCTCAGGTTTTGTTACCTCAAGTTCTTTGGGAAGCTCAGGACTGCTGCTATCTTGATCTTTCCTACATCCTTTTTTTTGTCTATTATTGGATCACGTAGAGACTTACCACTTCGTGTCACAATGGCGTTTACATCCTTCAGATCTCCTTGTGCCATATGTTGACCATGAGGTACAGACTGAGTTTGGAAAGGAAACTTACCTTTCTCATTCATAGTCAATGAACTCATTAATTTAGACACCTGGCTCTTGATTTCCTTATTTTCTTCGACAACCTGCATAATCAAAGATTCAAATTTTTGATTAGTCTTACCCTGTATTTCAATAAAAGTATGCACAGTATCTTCTAAAGAGTTTCTAGAAGATTGAGGTGCATGGTATGGTGCAGGATATGATCTAGAGAGTTGTGCAGGCTGCTGGTTTTCAGACTTCCAGCTGAAGTTGGGATGATTACGCCATCCTGGGTTGTAGGTTTCAGAGTAAGGTGTGAAGGGCTTTTTGTACATACCTAGAGCATTACTTTGTTCCTCATACATACCATTCATATTAGTATGTGTAGGACACTCTTGGGAATGATAATCTATCCCACCACAGACAACACATGGCCCAAAAGATTCTGCATGATTAGCCGTGTGTGTTGGTTTTGAGTTTTTAGTTTTCAATAACTCTAATTCTCTGGTGAGCATTTCAACCTTAGCCTTAAGGTTATCCTCCTCCCTTAGATGGTAAATACCACCACTCAAGTTTCCTGTAGGTCGTGACCTGTTTGTGCTATCAGTAGCACTAGGTCCAGTCCAAGTATGAGCTTTTTCAGCAAGCTTATTGAGGTACTCTATGGCCTCATCGGGATTTTTTTGTAAAAATTCTCCATTGCACATCATTTCCACGAATTGACGTTCCCTGGGCGTAAGGCCTTCATAGAAATAACTCACTAAGCGCCAATTCTCATATCCATGGTGGGGACACATACTCAATAATTCTTTAAATCTTTCCCAAGACTGGTACAAAGTCTCACTATCCTTTTGTGCAAAGGTAGAGATTTGTCTTTTTAAAGCATTAGTCTTATGTTGGGGAAAGTATTTATTGAAAAACACTTGAGTCATCTCACTCCATGTTCCAATAGACCGTGGTCTTAGTGAGTACAACCAACTCTTAGCTTTATCTTTCAAAGAAAAAGGAAAGAACTTTAGCCTTACCATTTCGTCAGTGGTATTTTGACCGTGAAATGTTGCAACTACTTCCTCAAATTCCCTAATATGAACATAGGGGTTTTCATTTTCTAGACCATGGAAAGTCGGAAGTAATTGTATCATTCCCATTTTAAAATCTACATGACGAATATTAGGTGAGAACATAATACAGGATGGTGTGGCTGTTCGTGCGGGATGAAGATAATCTTAGAGGGTTCTAACAGGTTGGTCCACGTGTTAACTCATCGCGTCAGAATTGGAAGAATTATCAAACAAGCGATTAGAAAAATTAGATTCTGAATCTGATTCTAGCACGGGTCTACTAGCAAACCGTCCAAAAGCGTCTCTGTACCTGCGCATGCAAAGTAAAGAAAAGCGTAATACTGAAAAAAAAAAAATTACGAAAATAAAACTAAAATAAAATAAAGATGCAGAAAGCTAAAAAGAAAATGAACGAAGCTACCGCTCTCTTTTTTTTTTTTTTTTTTTAACAAACTACTAAAAAAAACTACAAATTCTTTTACCGTCTCCCCGGCAACGGCGCCAAAATTTGATTACGCCCAAAGAATAACGCGGTCGTTTGCAGTATAGCTTTGGGGTGTCGATTCCACAGGGAGATGGATTGAGAAATTGAAGAACAGTAATGAAATTAACAAAAAGATTAAATGAGTGTGATAAGTAAATTTTAGAGTGTGGTGTAAATTAAAACTAAATGAATAATTTGAAAAATATAAAAATGAGACGAAAAGTAGAGCGTAGGGAATTCCTTGTGTATTTATGGTATTCAAATTTATTCTTAATTCATTGATAACTCAATTAAGAATTCTATGTCCAAATTCTTAATCGGAAGATATAACATTAATAACCAAAATTTAAATCACATGTAACTCTTTGAAAAATCATTTTTCGCACTTAACTTTCATAAATTGTTATCGATATTGAGAAAATCCAACGACGACAATATACCTAAGAGGCGATATTGCAACAGAGAATTAAATCAATATAGATAATCAATTGCTCCAAACATAATTATAAAACTAATTCACTCAATAGAAAAAGCATGACTGAATCCATAAACGAAATAGATTCTATAATTATTTGAAGATGAAAAAGATCACAAATAAATTGAGAATAATAGAACAAAAGTGTTTTAATATTTAAAGACCAAATACATGAATCAAAAATAAATTACAAATACCATCACACACACAAGTTCATCCCTAGCCCTCCTTGAGAATTTAGTTACACATATTGAAAATATGCAACAAAAATTCTCCAAGGGATAATATGGAAGAGCCAACCATTATTTTCTTCTCTCTTCTTTGGTTTTTCTTTTCTTTTCTCAAGCTCTCAAAATAATGGCTCTTCCAAAGCATCCTCCCACACTAAGCATTCTTAGAACACACACCCCTCCCTTCTGTTTATAAGCATCCTTCATGCAAGTTGTCATGACAAAATCATCACAATTTCAACTTGTTTTGCCATGTGCCATTCTTGAATCCAAGTGATTTGTGAGTTGTCATTTTGATCATTTGTTTTCCCACTATGCATGAGCTGAATTTTGCTTGTAGGTTGAGTGTTTCAATTTTGCTTCTCTATCCATTAGTTGTCTTGTATGACTTAATATCTTGTGGTCAAATAATTTGTCTACAAGAAACTTGAGTGCACTTCATCTTGCATATGAATTGATCATTGAATTTCCAAGTTGGTGTAGGAGTGCTTGCTGGAAAATATTATGATAACATTTGGATTTGATGCAAGTGGCTGAAAAATATCCAGGAACGTCAAGTGCAGGTGCGTCCACTTGATGGTCGATTTTGTCTTAGATTGAGTGGATATCTCTTCAAACACAAAACATAAAAGTTATAGATATGTCTCTTGCGGTTCTAGATCATCTTGCATCAGCTCAATCGGAGATTGGATGAGAGAGTTATGCCCATTTTACGAAAAGATGTCAGAACTGTCTAAAATTCCGCAATTATCTTCATTTGCTCCTAATGTCTCCATTTGTGTCCTAAATCAAAATATAAGAATAATGAGTATATTTAGGCATCAAATAAGAATAAAGGTTTAAACATTAAGAGAGGAAAATATGGCATTTTATATTCTTATCAATATATTAAATCATGCTTATATCTATCTCAAGATAAATGACCATTAATTTTATTAACATGAGTTATATCCATTGTTTTCTCATTTCTTTTAGTATTTAAATAGAGTATTTAGAGTGCATTTTTGTGCACTCATCAACTTACAATAGAACTCTTTTGTAAGAACTGTTTATGTAGGCTAAGTTTAGTGAAATAGAGGAAAAAAGAACTCTTTTTTGTCCCTCTGCTAGCAAATATTTAGTAGTTGGTATATTAGCAATTCTACTCTTTAGTGTGTTTTGGTCGTTTGTTATGTTGGGACTTGGGATAACACAAGGTTTATGTTATGTTGGGACTTGGAATAATACAAGCTTTATGACTAGACTTGAGTAGATTGCTATGAATTGATTTCAACATCCAAATAAAAAAACCCATACACAATTTCATTGTTTTGCAAATCCAAATCCAATAAATTCTAAATAAACCTTGTATTAGTATTATCAACATGGGCACTTGTTTATTTTAACTTCCAAATAACCAATCCTAATGATGGTAATAATAATTCATTTTTCTCCCAATTGGTGCAATAGTATTCAAGAGGTGTAGGTTTGCAACTTAAAAGAAGTACCAAATTGACATATGAACTTGCATAATGATTAATGTATTAATATTAATAAGAACCAATGTATAAAATTTTGATATTTTCCTCTTCATGTTTGTGACCCAGTTTATTACAATGTATTTTTCTCCCTCCTAAGATGGGAAATGAGAAAGAGCATCTATATATGCCAAGACCATCTAACTCAATTCTCCATCCACAGTATGTTAGATCATTTAATATAAATATATCAATATTGAATTCGAGATTAATTGATATTTTAATTTGACTAAATACTTCAATAACTTGTCAATTTCCCTGTTAGGACATACCATCAACATGTCCAAGCATCCCAAATGACATGCACGGTTACTATGGACCAATGTCTGCGTGGTCACCGAGCCCTGCTGCCAACCAATATCCTAGCATCCTACAGGTGGTGAAGTCATGTTTTTGAATTAATTTTAATCAGTTGGTTGTTTATAAGGAAAATTTATTATTATTATTATTATTATTATTATTATTATTATTATGTTGGTTACCCAATACAAGCTCCAACTCCTCGCACCAATACAAGCGCCAATAGAAACAATTTTCTTGGTTCAGAGCAAGACAGACTCGAACTTGATGGTAGAGAAATTGATGCATTTGATACATACTATCCAATTGAAGAAAGTAATGACAACTTTTTTGATACAAAGGATATTATACCTGTTGTTGGGGAAACTGAAGCACCATGTACATCATCTCCAATTGCAGGAAGCAATACAGATGTAGCAGATGCAGAGGATACTAAGAATGCCAGTGTCAGAACAGCTGAGAATGTACAAATGGATAATGACAACGAGTCAAGGTCAGGGATGGAGTTTAATTCCCTAGAAGATTTAATGAGTTATTACAAAAGAATATGGTAAGAAATGCGGGTTTGGGGTGATGAAAAAATGGAGTGAGAGAGGAGATGATCAGAACATTAGATATGTCACCCTTGCTTGTGCCCATAGTGAAAAGGCCCGAAATAGGATTTTGAATGTCATCAACCCACGTCCGATAGGAAAGACAAAATGTAAGGCAAAGATCAATGCTTTGAGAGGAGCTAATGGAAAGTTTAAACTGACTACATTTCATAATATCCACAACCACAACCTTAGTTCGAAGAAATCTTACTTTCGATGTAGTAGAAAGGTGAGCGAAGCAGTAAAAAGAGTCCTAGATACAAATGACATTATTGGCATACGACAGAATAAGAGTTACCAATCTTTTGTTGGTGTGGGTGGATATGAGAAAGTCAGGTTTACAAAAAAAGATGTTCGAAATTATATCAACAAGGCACGACATCTACGACTGGGTGCAGGTGGTGCTAGTGCACTTCAAGACTATTTTTTGTGGATGCAATACAAAAATCCAGGTTTCTTTGCACTGAAGAACTTAGATGATGACGGGAGGTTAAAAAATGTATTCTAGGCAGACCCCCGTAGTATAGCAGCCTACCAATATTTCAATGATGTGGTCACGTTCAACACCACATACCTGATGAAACGATATGGGATGTCTTTCGCACCATTTGTTAATGTGAATCACTATGGTCAGTCAATTTTGTTGAGAACAGGCTTGATTTCTAATGAGGATACTGACACTTTCGTGTGGCTATTCAAAACCTAGTTGCATTGTATGGATGGTTTAGCGCCAAAGGCGATTATCACTAACCAAGACCAGGTAATGAAAAATTCCATTGTAATTGTATTCCCAGAAAGCCAACATAGATTTTGCCTATGGCATATCATGAAGAAAGTCCTGAAAAAGCTTAGCACCTATGGGTCCTACAAAACTGGAATGAAAACTGCACTGGTGAAATGTGTGTACGGCACCCACTCTCCAGTAGAGTTTGAGACATGTTGGGATCAATTTATTACCATGTACAACTTGGGTGAGAATGTTTGGTTGCAGAGTTTATACGCTGAGCGTGAACATTGAGTACCAACATTTATGAAAGATGTTTTTTTGGGCTGGAATGAATACAACACAGCGAAGTGAGAGCATGAATGCATTTTTTGACGGTTATGTTAGTTCTAAGACCAAATTGAAGGAATTCATCGATCAGTATGATATTGCATTGAAAAAGAAAATTGAAAATGAAAATCGCTGACTTCCACTCATTTAATGCCACAATTCCAAGCATCTCTAGATCTCCAATTGAAAAAAGATTTCAAAATTTGTATGCAAATACTAAGTTCAAGGAAGTTCAGCTTCAACTTATTGGCATTATATACTTGGACTGAGTTTTGCTTAAGGTGGATGGTACAAGAAAGACCTATACGGTAGAGGATGAAGTTCAACACGAAGAGTTCACCAAACTGGTGACACATTCTGTGGAATTTAATGAGGAATATGCAGCTGCCAAGTGTTCTTGTGGTTTATGGGGAACGAGAGGGATAGTGTGCCGACACATGTTTGCCATTTTCAAACTTAATGGTGTTAAATCTTTGCCAGATAGGTACATTTTAGATCAATGGAGGAAGGATATTAAAATAATATACACATTAATTCAAAGCAGTTATGATAGCTCAGATCAGGGAGAAGATGGTAACAGATATTCATGTCTATTGAATGCATGTTATAAGATGATTACTAATGCAGCAGGAAAAAAGAGTATATTGAGGATGCATTGGCTAAGTTAAGCACAATGACTAACTTGTGTTCAGCCAACCAAGAACCCCCATTAATGACCCAAGCGAGTATCAACGTTGATAATTCGGCAACTGTTACTACTCTAGTGGATAGCTTAAGGCAAGTATGCAGTCCACAAGTTATGTGAGGGAAAGGTAGACCCCCATTTCTGAGGAGAGCATCCACGATGGAGACAAAAATGCAGAAAGTTAAGGAGACCCAAAAGAAAGCATAGGGAAAAGGAAAACGTAAACAGGTTCTAATTATTATTATTATTCTGATTTTTTCCATTTTATAAATGTTAATTATCAAATTTTTTATTTGAACCTCAGAGAGATGGAGAATATGTACCAGTTGTGGATAATTCCAAGATTTTATTTGTCCAACCTCAAGAGACAGTGATTCAAAGTCAAGAAAGTGTAAGTTGATTTGCTATTTTCACATTATAATTGTCATGTTCTTTTCATTGTTTCACTTGGTTCCTGTCATTATTTTTCATAGTTCTAACTATATTTGGCTGGATCACAACCGCTACATGTTGATTTGGAAGAATCACAAGCAATGCACACAGATTTTGATATATTACAACCAATGCGTAATGATTTGGAATGATCACAACCGATGTAATAAGGGGATAGTCTTGGTACGTTCTTCTACTACTAACATTTTTGGGTTGTTCGTATAAATATATATATATATATCAACTTGTCTTAAAATTTTGAATCTAGACAAATTTAGACTAGATGAAAAATTCATATTACTCTATTCTCTAGTTATTTTCCAGTTTGGAAGATGTTTTGGTATCACTGTAATTGTGTGGGCACTTGTAAGTCACCTAGTTATTATTAGTAAATAATAACATTTTGTTGATCACTTGTAAGTCACCTAGTTAACTTGCTTATCATTGGTTGTGAGCATTTATTAATTATGGATTCAATGCCTTGCTTGTGTAGGAAAAGAGAGGAAGTCCGCAACAAACTTGGTAGCTTTGTGGGCTACATCCTGCTAAGCATTGGGAATGTTATGCCTTCATGTTTTGGGTGGAATGGTAAAAAGAGATTTATAGTGACGGATTTTGGTTCGGGGATTTAATTCTTGTTAAGCACTTGTAAAGGTTCATCCACTATTTTGGGTTACTTTTCACTTGTAACATTTCCTTTGTTTTTTTGAGCCACACATTTTGAGGGTTCCTCCATGGCTAGTTGGCATTTTCCTTCAACTAGTATAGTTGGAATAGTTAAGATTTGTGTACATGGAATTAGTTATTCACATAGCTCAGTATAGACATGCCTATGATATTTTTTATATAACTTTTATTCCTCTAAATTTTTATATAAATTTTTTATATAGACATCCTAGAACAATCTGTTTTTGAAGATGCATGTGAATTGTTTACCTATTTGAATTGTGTATCACATTTAAGTGATAACTATGATGCAAGTTTTTTATCAAATATTGTGTACCAGTGAAATGTTTGTTAATACTGTTATGATGCAGGTTTCTTATCAAATATTGGGTACCAGCTCTTGTTTGTTAATACTCAGTATAGACACGCACCTGCTATTGTTTGTTAATACCTAAACATCAACAATTCACGTGAGAGAAAAGTTTAGCTTAAATCCTGATTTGCAATTAATACTGTTAGCAACCACTATTGTTTGTTAATATTGTTTGAAGATACTTCAGCAACAATTCACGTTATTCATGCTATTGTTTGTAAATCTTGATTTGCGGTCCGCAACAATTCACGGCTCTTGACCCCAATAAATCCTACATATTTAGGCCTCACCTATTACTTAATTTAGCTAAATTTTAATTTATTTTAATCCAAATCGAAATGGTATAGCCCGTAATATCAAAATTTGATAAATTACATCAACATGATATGAGAAGTTGACAAGGTATTGACGAATGCCATCACTCAATATCAAAGCTTCAATATACAGCACCTGAACAGTCCCATTAACAAGGAAGCTAATAATAAACAACCTCATTAACATTCCCCAACAACTTGCATTGGCATCCATACAAAGTCAAAAAATGATTCAAATATTCACATTCCCTTTATCTATTGCCACTTTCAACATATCAAAAGAAGTGATCAAACAACTTGCGTTGGCCTCCATATAAAGTTAGAAAATGCCAAGACTTAAATTAATATGCTAATACAAGTGCCGAAGTCCAAAATAAAAACACAGGACATAAATTACTTAAATACTACCAGGTAAAATGCGACCATTAACACAAAACTCCAATAAATTCGAAACAGTGTGCGTGATTGCTTATTTTCAGCTTCTTGTGCGTGACGCACCAACTCCTTCAACGCCTCATCGTAGCTATTGGATAGAACCATCGGCAACTTCTCAAGCTAATCCACTATTTTCTATAACTCAATTTATGTCTTCTCAAGATGCTCAAGTATCATCTCAAACTCTTTCTTCTTCTCAAGAACTTCATTAAATCTTCCTCGATGTTGTAACTCAATCACTGAATTAACATCTACACACTTGAAATAGTTGCAATATGGTAATTCCTGAACATCTCATGCATACAAATGAAATGTATTAGAAGACACAACATACACATAAAAAATATGTTTAATATAAGCCAAACTAATGTACATACCTCTTTGTTGTACTTTGCACATCCTGAGAAGGGGTGTCCAAGATTTTTTGTAGTCGTTGCATATTTTAATTTGGCTTCGACTCCATAGAAGCATAATGGTTGATCCAATGATGAAGAAGATATTGCTAAAGATGATGACATTCTAAAATTTTTCCAAATAAACAATTACCCAACTCTTGCTTTTTACTCTCATAAATTACTCTAGTCAGACTTTCTTAATTCATTTAACACTAAGAAGCAGTTTATAAAAAAAACACTAAATGTTTAATTCACTCAAAACTAGTTTCTAAATTAACAAATTGAAGAGGAAACCTTGACATGCGGTTGAAAGTCACCTGTCAGCCTTATCAAATCCAAATCTAGCATTAAATTAGAAGGCAACAGCAAGTAGCCATGCATCACTATAGACAACAACTAAATTACTCTAGTTAGGCTTGCTTAATTCATAAATTACTCTAGTCAGACAACAATTAATTCATTCAACACTAAGAAGCAGTTTATAACAACAACAAAAAAAATACTAAATGTTTAATTCACTCAAAGCTAGGAAGCAGTTAAAAAACAATAATAAGCAGTTTGTATAAGGCATTGACCGTATAAGGCATTGACCGTACTTAAGGATTAATTTGTTTTGTACTTAGTAATTTCTCATAGTGATGTACCTAATAAATAAATAAATTAGTAAATAAACCATGTTAAGCAGTAGAGAATTTTGTTTTTCATTCTAAGTGACTCATGCATAGCATTCAAAGTAATTGATAGATAAAACTACTTAAAAATAACTGACAAGTTACACAAACAGGTTACACAAGCAGTTTAAACAAGCAATTGTATGGCCCGCATAAAGACAATTGTATAAAAATGGAGTTAAATTTTGTATTAATTAGGGTTAATGAAAAAACAATTAATTCATACATAAATTAATATATATATATACCTGCTGTTCAGCTTCAACCCAGAGTTTGGGTTTAGAGCTCGATCTTAGGAGTGGAACCGGAGTTGAGATAGGACCAAAATTTTGAGGGTTACGGTTACGTTTATGGTTACGTGTTAAGGTTCGGATTTGGTTAGGAAAACGATGGGGGCTAGGGTTCGGATTTGGCTTCGTCCCTCTAGGGTTCGAGGAGATCCACTGACCTTCATGAACAAGATGAAGAACAACCGGCCAAATCAGGGGATGTTACGCAAGACGAATATGAAGACCTACTGGTTTCGTGGAGAAGACATCGACGTGACCTGCGAAAGGGAAGAAAACAACCACTGACAGGTTTCGTGGGATCGAGGCTTCGTCGTCGAATGGCAACTTCTAGATGGAGGCTTCGAGAGCTAGGAATTAGTGTTTTCACTAGTTTCGTGCAACTATGTTCTAGACGAAGCCTAGGAAAGCAAGGAATGGGATTTTGAGAGGAAGGAGGAAGGAAGGAGTGGGGTTGGGACTCGAAGGTTGTGAGAGAGGAAGGAAGGAAGGAAGGGGTTGGGCATGGGTAGCGAAATTTGAATTTCGACTGGAATGAAAATGTCACCGTTTTTAATTAAGATTTGAATTTGGGTTGAAATGAAAACATCATCGTTTTCAATTACCATGTAAGAACGGTTATGCAGGTTACACAAGGGGTAGTTTCGAACCACATTTTCCATTCTCCCACTAATTTTTTGGTCGGCACTGAAGTAAAGTATGAGAACTCTTGGTTTTAGAAAAAACAAAAAATATAAAAATGACAGGTCATAGCAAAAGAATGAAGCAAATTTGGGAAGCTGCTCTAATTAAAGTGGTGTGCATGCACGCCTTTAACAGTACTAAAAGATCCGCATGCGGCTTTAAATGCACATTTAGAAGTATAATAAGTCTGATTAAATTTGCATTTGAATAAAATTTAGAATCTAATCGATAATATCGGTTTTATATTTTTTTAAGTCGATTATACATCAATTGTTTTTCAAAATCGATGGTTTTGGTTTGGGTCTAGCCCCAATTTGGTTTTAATAAAATGAAAATTTTTATTTTTAAAATAAAAACCTAGTTCAAAAAATTTGTTTTATTGAAAAAATTGTAGTCTATTACAAAAATCTGTATTACCAAAAAAAAATTTATATAAAAAAAATTGTAATAAAAAAAACTATTTTATTTTTACGTATTTGCTCTCATTTTAAGTGGTTCTTATGATAAAATATTATTAATATATATATTTTTTACGTTTAAAGCATATATTCAATTAAATTTTTATGTTTAAAATAAAATTTCTATGTTAAATAAATTATAATAACACTATCTTATAAAAATATATTATATATATTTACTATAAAAAATATTATAAGATATTAATAAAATCAATTTAAAATATAAATATTTTGAAAAAAGAAAAAGGCTTTTTGAATAAACTTTCAACAAAAGTTGTTGTCGATAATCTTTTAATTTTTTTTATATAGTTTTTAATAGCAAATTAAGAGTAATGCTCCACATACCCAGGTGGCCGGCATCGACCCCCCATAAAGCTCTATTTTTACGTACTCTCCTAAGGATTTTCTATAATCTGCATATATATAGAAATGTCTCTCTATTTTTTTATGTGATCCAAAATTTTATTTAATTTCTATATATCATATATTAATTATGATGTGGTCTCTTCAAAATTAATTTCTTTGCACCTAACAATTCTTTCAATTTGACGGATGAATTCTAAGATCTTGTTTATTTTTCAAAATCATCTCATCTCAAATTTATCATTACGTTTTTTCAAATTTTTATATAAATAATCTAAACAATTTAACTTTTTTAAATTCTAAAATAATTTTTTTAAATCTTAAAATAAAACTAATATTAAAAAAATATTTTATAAAAATATTTTTTTATTTTATAACTTTTATCTCATCTCATTTTTAAAAATAAATCAGACCTAAAAGAACTTAAAATTGAAATTAAATATACGAGAATAATAAACTTACTAATAAGAACCACAGGCTTCTTGATTATACAATAGTAAGCTTCTTTACTACAGAACCCAAACTGAAATAAACACTAGAAGAATCATATAAGGTTAAGATGTTGTAGGAAAATATAGATATTGTATTCGAAGACGAGACAAACTTATATCAACTCATCTCAAATTTATTATTATATTTTTATATATTTTTATATAAAATACAAATCCTAATACAACTTTCAGATTCCAATACAATTTTTTCAGTTTTCAAATCAATTTTTTTGAATGTTAAAATAATAATAATATTAAAAAATAAACTCAACTCATCTCGTCTTGTCTCCGAATCTAATCAGACCATAAGAAAAAAATTATTTCAAATCTCAAGTGTAGCATTACGTCTATACTTAATGTAGCACCAAAATATACATATTTGACATGAAACCCATATAAATTAACTTACGTAGTAGAATGAAGGATGAGTTTATAAAAATTCACGTGTCAGTTTTTATTGAGAGCAAATTTCTAAACATATCATTACAACAAATGATAATAGATTAATATTATTCTCATAAGAAATCTAGAGATTATGATAAGTTGTGCTTTCTAAAATGTTACTTTCGCATGCATAAATATGACAAATTATATATTTTTTCTTCCATATAAAATTTCTCTTAAATTAGATAATTTTATTGATGCATAACTTTTATATACAGTTATTATATTACGATTTACCTTGGAACTTGATTACGCCCAAAGAATAACGCGGTCGTTTGCAGTATAGTTTTGGGGTGTCGATTCCACAGGGAGATGGATTGAGAAATTGAAGAACAGTAATGAAATTAACAAAAAGATTAAATGAGTGTGATAAGTAAATTTTAGAGTGTGATGTAAATTAAAACTAAATGAGTAATTTGAAAAGTATAAAAATGAGACGAAAAGTAGAGCGTAGGGAATTCCTTGTGTATTTGTGTTATTCAAATTTATTCTTAATTCATTGATAACTCAATTAAGAATTATATATCCAAATTCTTAATCGGAAGATATAATATTAATAACCAAAATTTAAATCACATATAACTCTTTGAAAAATCATTTTTCGCGCTTAATTCTCATAAATTGTTATCGATATTGAGAAAATCCAACGATGACAATATACCCAAGAGACGATATTGCAGCAGAGAATTAAATCAATATAGATAATCAATTGCTCCAAACATAATTATAGAACTAATTCACTCAATAGAAAAAGCATGACTGAATCCATAAACGAAATAGATTCTATAATTATTTGAAGACGAAAAACATCACAAATAAATTGAGAATAATAGAACAAAAGAGTTTTAATACAATACATGAATCAAAAATAAATTACAAATACCATCACACACACAAGTTCATCCCTAGCCCTCCTTGAGAATTTAGTTACACATATTGAAAATATGCAACAAAAATTCTCCAAGAGATAATATGGAAGAGCCAACCATTATTTTCTTCTCTCTTTTTTGGTTTTTCTTTTCTTTTCTCAAGCTCTCAAAATAATGGCTCTTCCAAAGCATCCTCTCACACTAAGCATTCCCTTAGAACACACACCCCTTCCTTCTATTTATAAGCATCCTTCATGCAAGTTGTCATGACAAAATCATCACAATTTCAACTTGTTTTGCCATGTGCCATTCTTGAATCCAAGTGATTTGTGAGTTGTCATTTTGATCATTTGTTTTCCCACCATGCATGAGCTGGATTTTGCTTGTAGGTTGAGTGTTTCAATTTTGCTTCTCTATCCATTAGTTGTCTTGTATGACTTAATATCTTGTGGTCAAATAATTTGTCTACAAGAAACTTGGGTGCACTTCATCTTGCAGATGAATTGATCATTGAATTTCCAAGTTGGTGTAGGAGTGCTTGCTGGAAAATATCATGATAACATTTGGATTTGATGCAAGTGGCTGAAAAATATCCAGGAACGTCAAGTGCAGGTGCGTCCACTTGATGGTCGATTTTGTCTTAAATTGAGTGGATATCTCTTCAAACATAAAACACAAAAGTTATATATATTTCTCTTGCGGTTATATATCATCTTGAATCAGCTCAATCGGAGATTGGATGAGAGAGTTATGCCCATATTACGAAAAGATGTCAGAACTGTCTAAAATTCCGCAATTATCTTCATTTGCTCCTAATGTCTCCATTTGTATCCTAAATCAAAATATAAGAATAATGAGTATATTTAGGCATCAAATAAGAATAAAGTATTAAACATTAAGAGAGGAAAATATGGCATTTTATATTGTCATCAATATATTAAATCATGCTTATATCTATTTCAAGATAAATGACCATTAATTTTAATAACATGAGTTATATCCATTATTTTCTCATTTCTTTTAGTATTTAAATAGAGTATTTAGAGTGCATTTTTGTGCACTCATCACACCCCCCAACTTACTCATTGCTAGTCCCTAGCAATTTTCATGCAAAAGGATGAGAAAGACCAAATAAAATCACACATAGGGGCCATCAAGACACATTTTTCAAATTTACATATCAAAACAATCTTAGAAATTCAATAACTCTTTCACAAGTAATTTAAATATAGCAATCCACAGAGTGTGTATGTATTCCAAACTATTTTTATCAAATCAGAGGTTTCGACACATGCAACATTAGAATATCTTAAGCAAAAAGGTTCAACTCCATAACTCACGGGTATAGAAGTGTTTCATGTATGGGTTCTCTCTATGGAGTTGACAAAAGTGTATATTTACTCTCATAGAAATTTAGCCAATTATATATAAGTAACAAGTAAACATTGATCTTATGATAGGAATACTAACAAATGAGATTTCCACCATTCTTTCCACAAGCATACTTAGGATCGGAAAAATCAACACAAAGGGTTGTAATGTGGCTTAGGTTTTGGGTTCATAAGAAGAAAAGGTGAAGAGGTTTCAAAAACTTCCAAGTATACACAAAAGGGAATCTGTTAAATTTTTCAATAGACTATACTTTCCTTTTGATGTACTTTTCAATTTTTTAGATTTTTGACTAAGTACACTTTTCCATCTTCTTTTACTACTGGTGTCTTCGCAATTTGATGAACTCTTTCATGAATAATTTGATGGACACATCTAGCACCATGCCATTTTTGTCATGGTTTTCTTTTTTCTTTTTCTTTTTTATGATAATTTCACACCTAGTACACCCTTGGAAGTAAAATGGTAGGAAAATATAGTGTATAAGCTATACTCCAATGGGGAGAGGTATGGATGATGTAGATATGAAAAGAAAATGTCATATGTGTATATTGGCTCAAAATTGGCTGCTAGGGATCTATGATGAAAAGGCTCAGCTTGAAAGGCTCAGACGTTAAACCTAAGTTGACTTCCGTCATATCTCAAGTATATCCACCATTTTACCACAAACCATATAATGATATTCTCAAAAGAAGTGTCAAATTCAACAGATCAATGGATACTTATCACAATGTCTATATTTGTAAGCTCTCAATTCTCACAACATTCACATGAATACTTGAGCAAAATAATTCTTTAGTTACATGTGTCAAATCACCATATTACCACAAAATTTGGATAAGTGCATAAAAAATTTTCTGTGGATACTTTAGCAAAATGATTTAAGTTGGGTTTGTTGAATTCGCCAAGATGGCTATAAATGAGTATGAGTATCATGTGTGAAAAGATGCCTGTGTGAAAAAATTTGGCAATTTTTTTAAATATTGATTGAAATATGCCACAGAGTTTAAGTGATAAATTTGTATTCCCACCCCCCAACTTAAATGAAACATTGTCCTCAATGGTTAATAATCAAAATTGGATGGGGAGTAACTAAAAAGGGTAGGATACACCTGATGTGTGATGTAGATAGCTCGCTAAGCATCAAAAGTAGTGATTTGAAATGACAAAATGATACTATCCTGCAAACAAAAAATAAAGAAAACAGTAGTAAATAAAAACAAAACAAAACAAAACAAATAAGATGATGATAATAATAATAATAATGATGATGAAAATAATTATAATAATAATAATTATTGTTGCATGCTGTGGTCAAAGTTGATAGACCAAGTTTACAACTGGACTATCTTCCACTCATAGAACTGTTCCTCCTGGGTCAAAAATGAAACGCTTATTTTTCCAATAAGCTCGGTGCTCGAACTTCACAGGTAGGTGGCAAGGTTTAAGATTAACTTTGGTTACTTGCCCACTTGAAGGAATCTGTTTTTCATTTTTCTCAAGCAACTCCTCAAACTTCGGTTGCCAAGCCTGTGTGCTATAATCTTGAGTATTGTCAAAAATTGCACAAATTTTAGCTACATTAGACGAATCACTGATAGGATTAAACTCAAAATCAACAATAAAATTCTCAAGGGGATCAGAATCATGAGTTGTGAAAACTTCCCTATCTATGAGTGAGTCAATCATATATATCTGCTGGCACTCGTGATTCTTCACAGTTTCTTGTGCCATATATTGAACATGAGGTACAGACTGAGCTTGAGAAGGGAACTTACCTTGCTCATTTACATTCAAGAAACTGGTTATTTTAGATACCTGGCTCTTTATCTCCTTTTGTTCTTCAACAACCTACATAATTAAAGACTCAAATTTTTTGTTAGTCTTACCCTGTACTTCAATAAATGCATGCAAAGTGTCTTCTAAAAAATTTCTAGAAGATTGAGGTGCATGGTATGGTGCAGGATATGATCTAGAAGGTTGTGCAGGCTGTTGATTTTCAGACTTCCAGCTGAAATTGGGATGATTACGCCATCCTCTCTTGTTAGCATGTGTAGGACAGTCTTGGGCATGATGATCTACCCCACCACAGACAACACATGGCCCAAAAGAGTCTGCATGATTAGCCATGTGTGTTGGCTTTGAGTTTTTCATTTTCAATAACTCTAATTCTCTAATGAGCATTTCAACCTTAGCCTTAAGGTTATCCTCTTCCCTTAGATGGTAAATACCACCACTCGGGTTTCCTGTAGGTCGTGACCTGTTTGTACTATCAGTAGCACTAGGTCCAGTCCAAGTATGAGCTTTTTCAGCAAGCTCATTGAGGTACTCTATGGCCTCATCGAGATTTTTCTGTAAAAATTCTCCATTGCACATCATTTCCACGAATTGACGTTCCCTGGGCGTAAGTCCTTCATAAAAATAACTCACTAAACGCCAATTCTCATATCCATAGTGGGGACACATACTCAGTAATTCTTTAAATCTTTCCCAAGACTGGTACAAAGTCTCACTATCCTTTTGTGCAAAGGTAGAGATTTGTCTTTTTAAAGCATTGGTCTTATGTTGGGGAAAGTATTTATTGAAAAACATTTGAGTCATCTCACTCCATGTTCCAATAGACCGTGGTCTTAGTGAGTACAACCAACTCTTAACTTTATCTTTCAAAGAAAAAGGAAAGAACTTTAGCCTTACCGTGTCGTCAGTGGTATTTTGACTGTGGAATGTTGCAACTACTTCCTCAAATTCCCTAATATGAACATAGAGGTTTTCATTTTCTAGACCATGAAAAGTCGGAAGTAATTGTATCATTCCTATTTTGAAATCTACGTGATGAACATTAGGTGAGAACATAATACAGGATGGTGTGACTGTTCGTGCAGGATGAAGATAATCTTGGAGGGTTTTAACAGGTTGGTCCACGTGTTCACTCATCGTGTCAGAATTAGAAGAATTATCAAACAAGCGATTAGAAAAATTAGATTCTGAATCTGATTCTAGCACGGGTCTACTAGCAAACCGTCCAAAAGCGTCTCTGTACCTGCGCATACAAAGTAAAGAAAAGCGTAATATTGAAAAAAATAATTACAAAAAGAAAAGTAAAATAAAATAAAGATGCAGAAAGCTAAAAAGAAAATAAACGAAGTTACCGCTTTTTTTTTTATAAACTACTAAAAAAAATCTACAAATTCTTCTACCGTCTCCCTGGCAACGGCGCCAAAATTTGATTACGCCCAAAGAATAACGCGGTCGTTTGCAGTATAGCTTTGGGGTGTCGATTCCACAGGGAGATGGATTGAGAAATTGAAGAACAGTAATGAAATTAACAAAAAGATTAAATGAGTGTGATAAGTAAATTTTAGAGTGTGATGTAAATTAAAACTAAATGAGTAATTTGAAAAGTATAAAAATGAGACGAAAAGTAGAGCGTAGGGAATTCCTTGTGTATTTGTGTTATTCAAATTTATTCTTAATTCATTGATAACTCAATTAAGAATTCTATATCCAAATTCTTAATCGGAAGATATAACATTAATAACCAAAATTTAAATCACATGTAACTCTTTGAAAAATCATTTTTCGCGCTTAATTCTCATAAATTGTTATCGATATTGAGAAAATCCAACGATGGCAATATACCCAAGAGGCGATATTGCAGCAGAGAATTAAATCAATATAGATAATCAATTGCTCCAAACATAATTATAGAACTAATTCACTCAATAGAAAAAGCATGACTGAATCCATAAACGAAATAGATTCTATAAATATTTGAAGACGAAAAAACATCACAAATAAATTGAGAATAATAGAACAAAAGAGTTTTAATACAATACATGAATCAAAAATAAATTACAAATACCATCACACACACAAGTTCATCCCTAGCCCTCCTTGAGAATTTAGTTACACATATTGAAAATATGCAACAAAATTTCTCCAAGGGATAATATGGAAGAGCCAACCATTATTTTCTTCTCTCTTTTTTGGTTTTTCTTTTCTTTTCTCAAGCTCTCAAAATAATGGCTCTTCCAAAGCATCCTCTCACACTAAGCATTCCCTTAGAATACACACCCCTTCCTTCTATTTATAAGCATCCTTCATGCAAGTTGTCATGACAAAATCATCACAATTTCAACTTGTTTTGCCATGTGCCATTCTTGAATCCAAGTGATTTGTGAGTTGTCATTTTGATCATTTGTTTTTCCACCATGCATGAGCTGGATTTTGCTTGTAGGTTGAGTGTTTCAATTTTGCTTCTCTATCCATTAGTTGTCTTGTATGACTTAATATCTTGTGGTCAAATAATTTGTCTACAAAAAACTTGAGTGCACTTCATCTTGCATATGAATTGATCATTGAATTTCCAAGTTGGTGTAGGAGTGCTTGCTGGAAAATATTATGATAACATTTGGATTTGATGCAAGTGGCTGAAAAATATCCAGGAACGTCAAGTACAGGTGCGTCCACTTGATGGTCGAGTTTGTCTTAAATTGAGTGGATATCTCTTCAAACATAAAACACAAAAGTTATAGATATTTCTCTTTCGGTTATATATCATCTTGAATCAGCTCAATCGGAGATTGGATGAGAGAGTTATGCCTATATTACGAAAAGATGTCAGAATTGTCTAAAATTCCGCAATTATCTTCATTTGCTCCTAATGTCTCCATTTGTATCCTAAATCAAAATATAAGAATAATGAGTATATTTAGGCATCAAATAAGAATAAAGTATTAAACATTAAGAGAGAAAAATATGGCATTTTATATTTTCATCAATATATTAAATCATGCTTATATCTATTTCAAGATAAATGACCATTAATTTTAAAAACATGAGTTATATCCATTATTTTCTCATTTCTTTTAGTATTTAAATAGAGTATTTAGAGTGCATTTTTGTGCACTCATCAGAACTAAATATAAGACTTATTTCTTTTTATTTTACATAAAAATTAAACATTATTAAAAAAAAAAAAAACCCACCCCCACATAGAAGTGTCTAGTTCCACCACTGCATATATGCCCAATTATATATGCACAATTTTACGCATAATATTATAGTACTAATCCCATAAACATTTTTTGCGTCAACGACAAATGGTATGGTCTAAAGGCTTCTATGGCCGACGGTACAAAGATAGTGTGGTCCCTCTTTCTCTCTCGAGTCATTAGTGTTTTGGGTGTCGTTGAGTCTCCCGACATACAGCATCGTCTCACCGAATTTTGAGAATAATTTCTAGGATTTGTTGGCTTCCATGGCAGAGGAGCTCACAACGAGATGGGAGAGACCCCAACTATCTAACGAGGAGAACTCAGTCGTGAAGATAGAGTTTGAGGGCTTCAAAGAAAGCTCTCTCAAAGGCAAGGTATGTATATTGGAAAAATCCTCTCTAAGAAAGGGATTAATAACGAAGCGTTTTGCTCGACCATGGCTCAGGTGTGGAGGCTCGTGGGATGGGTCCGTTTCAAAGACCTCAATGAACAATGCTTCCTAATAAAGTTCCAGTTGTTAATGGACAAGGAGAGAGTGCTAGGAGGCCGGCCCGGGTTCTTCAATCGGAATATGGTCACACTATAGGAAGTGGATGAGCTTGTTTCCATCAACGCACTCCAGTTTAGGTAAGAACCTTTTTGGGTTCAATGTCACAACTTCCCCTTAGCAGCGATGAATGAAGACATAGGCAAGAAGTTTGGTAAATCGTTGGGGCATGTAATTAGAACAGATGCAGAGGCTGATGGTTCGGCCTGGGGGCATTGCCTTCGGATTAGGGTGGCCATTGATCTTCACAAACCCTTCTTAAGGAAAAAATGGCTAGAGTTCGAGAATCAAAAATACTGGATCTCTCTGAAATATGAGAGATTATAGAGCTTTTGTTTCCATTGTGGAGTTCCATTTCCACAAAGGAAAAGTCTGCTCTCGCCCAAACTACTACCAGATGCTTGAAGAAAAAGGTGCCCTCCCATTTGGTCCATGGCTCAGAGTCCAACCTACGAACTTGTCCATTTTTTATAGTAGGAAATATGGGTATAATTCTGATGAAAAGAAACCTAATAATAGTGACAAAAGGAAGGAAACTGACAAGGGACAAAATCATGCAACAAGTGACAATGAAAATGTTGAACTAATGGTTGATAAAAGGCAAAAAGCAAGAAGGGCCGGTAAAGGAACATACTGATTTCAGCGCTAAACAGAAAGAGCAAATAGAGAATATTCCCCCAAAGCCCAGAAACAGTTTGGCTTTTGTTGGCTCAAAAGCAATGATGGAAGTAGACACCTCCATTAAGATGGGACTGGCAATGCACATGGCAAAAAAAGAGGATATGGCACAAGTGTGTGAACCCGTGACCATCCATTCAAAGGTTAAGAGAGGTAATCTCAAAACCACCCCTACTAGTGAATGTGTTAACCTTCAGACTGGTAGGTGGAAAAGGAATGCTAGAATTAAGGCCAGCTCGAGTCATATAATGCAGGTAATTACCAATACACCCGAGAGGACCGACATGAAAAGGAGGGAGAACAAGTAGAGAATGAAGAGTTTTTCACTTCAAAGAAAATAAATGGAGATGAGCACCAAGATATGTCTAACAAGGGAGTGGCAGTGGCGGGTTTCTAGCATTGCCACAATCCATGAATATCCTGGTGTGGAATTGTCGGGAGCTTGGGTCCCCCTGTGCAATTCGCATCCTTAGTAGGCTTACTAAGGAAAAGCAACCCCATTTAGTTTTCCTAGTGGAAACTAACTGCAATCAAGGTCGTATGGAGGTCATTAGAAGTAGGCTAAAGTTCGAAGGCTGCTTTGCAAATAAACAATACCAATTTAAGTGGTGGGATAGCTCTACTTTGGAAAGAATGGCGGCAAGCAAATATCACTAGCTACACTAAATGGCATATTAATGCTATGATTAGGGAGGAAAAGGACAACAACCAGTGGCAATTTACAGGCTTCTATGGGCATCCTAAACCTACTAAAAGAAATGGCAACTGGGAATTACTCAAGCTTTTGAAACCAAACCAGCCAACCCCCTAGTTGTGCTCAGGGGATTTTAACGAGGTATTGCACCAAAATGAGAAAAATGGGAGAGCCAAATGCCTATATAAGCAGATCAAAGATTTTAGAATGGCCCTGGAGTTTTATTGCATCCAAGATATCCATCATAAAGGGGCCAACTTCACTTGGTCCAATAACAGAATTGGGAAAGCCTTTACCAAAGAGATGATTGATCGGGCCATGGCAACTAGAGAGTGGATGGATAAGTTTAGTAGAGGCTCATGCGAACTCCTAGTAGTTGTAAAATCTGACCATGCCCCCCTTAGCATCGATACCCACCCATTAATTCAGACCCAAGTCAAGAAGCCATCAATCTTCAGGTATGAAGCAGCATGGGAGTGTAGAGAGGGAAGTGGAGAAATTATCAAAGATGCTTGGAATAGCAGCATGCCGAACGACAATTCAAGGGGAAGTATGAGGAGAAAGTTGGAACTATACCAAAGGGGTCTAACTACCTGGCAGCAAGTCATTAAATGTCGAGACTCTCTTGATGGAAAACAAGCGTTGTCTAGGATCAGGTTTCTACTAGACAAGGGTGATGGCACACTTGGAGGATTTGAAACACCTTCAACAAGAGGTGGAAACAAGCTTAGAAAAGGAAGACTTGAAGTGACGCCAAAGGGCAAAGCAACATTGGCTCAGAAAGGGGGACAAGAACACACCGTTCTTCCATAAGCAAGCTACCCAAAAGAGAAAAAAATAACTCAATTCTTGAAGTGATTGACTCTAATGGCAAGACTATGCATGACCAAAATCACATTGGAGTAGTTTTTTCAGGTTTTTTCTCATCCTTTTTCTCTACTTCTTTTCCTACTAAAATTCAAGAATGTTTATGCCATGTTGAACCAAAAGTGTCCCAAAAATATGGGGGAGATCCTTATCAAACTGTTTTCTGAGGAGGAAGTCAAGCTTGCGATATTCCAAATGAATCCTCTCGGGTCACCTAGACCCGACGAATTTCCAATCCAATTTTACCAAAAAAACTAGGAAATAGTAGGAAATGATGTCACCAGTTTTGCTTTAAATGTTCTGAACAGATGGGGCTCCTTACAAGAGGTCAACAACACCTATAATGCTCTGATTCCTAAAGTAAAAACTCCTACTAGAGTGGCCAATTTTAGACCCATCAGCCTATACAACATCCTCTACAAAGTGGTCGCCAAAACAGCAGCCAATAGGTTGAAACTCATCCTCCCGCAACTCATTTTAGCGAACTAAAGCGATTTTGTGCCTGGAAGATTAATATCCAATAATACCTTAGTGGCTTAAAAGTTCTACATTCAATGTCCACAAGAATAAGCGGTAAGAGAGGGTATTTGGCACTGAAATAGGACATGAGTAAGGCGTACAATAGAGTGAAATGGCCTTTTCTTATCTCGGTGCTATCTAAGCTTGGTTTTCCCCCCATGTGGACTACTCTAGTACAGAAATGCTTAGAATCAATATCATACTCCATCCTCATAAATTAGGAACCTCAACAATAATTCAGGACATGAAGAGGGATCTGATAGGGGGATTCTCTCTCCCCTATCAATTTATCTTATGTGCTGAAATTCTCACATTTTTGCTTAACAAAGCTGAATATAGGGGAGAAATATCCAATGTTCCAATCGGTAAAGGAGTTACCAGGGTCAATCATCTCTTTTTCGCTGATGACAATCTCCTCTTCTGTCAAGCTAAAAATGATGAGGTGTCTAAGGTTTTGGAAATTCTAGACTTATATGAACAAGGCTCTGAACAAGGCTCTGGCCAAATGCTCAACAAGGAAAAATCTTCGATGCTCTTTAGCGAAAATGTTAAAGCTGAGTTGCAACAGCAATTGCTTGGTGTGGTGTGACTCACTCAAAAATAAGCAACATAAAGTATAACGGTTATTCCAAGTGCAGGAGGGTGTTGTGTAATAATTATGATTAAGTCACTTTCATCTTCTTCTTCTCTTTTTTTTTTCTTTTTTTTTTTCAAATCTTGTAATTTTTTTAATTTTTTTTATTACAGCTTCGCACAATGAGAAATCAAACCCAGGGTCGTGCGCCTAATTCGCACATTCTCAAGTTCACCCTTACCACTAATGCGGGCCTATTGTTTTTTTTTTTTTTCTTTTTTGAGAAAAAAGGCTCAGTAATCCTATACTTTACTTTTTATATGTTAAATCAGTGAACATTAATGAGGACCACTACAAGTATAAGCATGTGTAAAAATATTCTTTCGAAATTTGCCCTTCATTATACATAAATCTTACCATATTCTCATCTCAATGAGTATAGCATCCTGGTGTTTCAAGCCACATATTAACAAATATGAAGTATCAAAAATCTTGATTTATGCTCAAGCTTGGAAATAAATCTTTTCAAAAGTAATTTGCTCAATCACTCCACCAAGATGCTCAAATTTCACAAAATGCTAGAAATGGAGTGTATTGGTCATTTGTGTATCAATGCACATCACAACAAGAAAGTAAAATTTTTTTTAAAAATAAGTAAGATCTCAAGTCAATCAATTTTCCATAGCAACGAAGCCAAAAGCTTGACTTACTCAAAAATGAGCAGTACAAAAACTATCCCAAGTGCAAGAGGGTGTCGCATAATAATTTGGAATAAATTCCTAAATTAATCGACTCCTCAAGGAGAATTATTTTAAAATCAAACTCATGTGACATATGAAGAAATTACAAAGAGAAAATAAAAATGGTGATATGTGCAATGGATGGAAGAGTGCAACAAAAATGAAAGAGCACTTGTCGTAGACCAGATTTATGATTTTAGGGTTGAGTGTAATGAGCAAAGGTAAAATATTGAAATGCAAAACAATAAATTAAATTTGCTAAAATTAACTAATAAAAATTTAAAGGAGTAAGAAAAGTAAATGACAAAAATTAAACAAGCAGAATTAAAAGGCCAAAGTTTACAATCATAAAGTTCAAATTAAAATAAAATTAAGAAAAATTGGAGATGGAGACCATAAATAAAGGAAAAAAATCTGATAAGAGTTGGGCTTGAGAGCTCTACAACCTTATTGCCATACTATCTCTCTACACCTGAGTTACTCCAAAAGTTATAGAAAGATAAAACTAAGCAAGAATGAAATTACACTAAATAAAGGTTATAAGTGAAAGAGAAAAGTCGAACAAGCAGTTGACCTTGAGGGCTCTACAATATTATTGTTATGCTCTCTCTCTACACTTGAGTTCACTACGAAAATTATAAAAAAAATTGAACAAAAAATTAAGTTATATTACTCATATTCCTACTCTAACAAGACTAAAGGAAACGAAATAAGAGGTAGAGAATGCAAGTAAAAATTAAAATAACAGCAATTTAGAGACTATAAAAACTCTACAAGCTGCTGCTTTTCTTCCTCTGTACTGTCTGTGCAATCTCACCTTCTGAAAATAAAATCATGCTTCGTGTGTTAAAGGCAGGCCGAGACCCTCCTTGTCGTTACCCTGCTCTTTGCGTGTCTTCCGTGAAGAGAAAAACTCGTTGAAACTTGAAAGAACAAGAGTCGCTTTGCCCTCCCTTGTTCAACCCAGCGGACAAGAACATGCTGCTTTATTGTCATGCAAACCGAAAGGAAAAATATTGCTCTCTCCTCTGAAGACTTGTGTCGCTGCATGCGTAAGGTAAACTCCGATGTCCATTTGCGTGTTACCCCAAAAAATATGCAGCTGCTACGTTTGTATCAGAGATTGAGGGGACACCCTACTGCTGCGTGTTGCAGCCTCCAAAATAAACCAAAATGAAATTGTCGCATGCGTCTCAGGAAGAAACCGAAAAGCATCCTACTGCCCTGTATGTCTGTAGGCAATAACATGCATCCCAGCTCATACATCTCCGTAAAAAGCTGAATCCATGTTAGGTGTTGCATGTTGTGAGGGGTGTAAATGGTCCGGTCCGGTCCGGGAAATTTGTGGACCGATTTCATTCGGTCCAAGAATTCTCTCACCCTGGACCGGACCGAACAGGAGTTCGGTCCATACCGGTCCGATCCAATTCGGTCCAGGGGCGGTCCGGTCCGGTCCAGGGGTGCCCCATATGATTTAATGGGCTAAATTTAATATATAATTCTACAATAATCAAATATTTTTTTGGTCCAAATTTAATTACTATAAATTATAATATGTTAATATTATAAAAGTATATATTATATATTAATATGTTAGTATATATTATATATTAAGTATGTTAATAAATTATAACTAATAGTCTAATAGTCTAATAACACTTTCACATTAGTATATGTCAATAAACTATAACTAATAAGTAATAACATTATTACAATTTACATTAGTATATTATATATTTATATGTTAGTAAATAGTGATAAATTATTAATAATATATTAAATAATAATAATACACTTATTATTTATATTAATATATAAGAGTATATATTATCTATTAATATATTAGTTAATATTAAATATTAAGTATATTAGTAAACTATAACTAATAATCTAATAATCTAATAATATTATTACATTAGTATATGTTAATAAACTATAACTAATAAGTAATAACATTATTACAATTTACATTAGTATATTATATATTTATATGTTAGTAAATAGTAATAAATTAGTAATAATATATTAAATAATAATAATACACTTATTATTTATATGTTAATATTCTAAGAGTATATATTATATATTAATATATATTTATATTTATATATTATTATTTATATATACATATATTTTTTTAAAAAAAAAAAAAATAGGGATTCGGTCCGGTCCGGTCCGGTCCAGGGGGATGAACTCCCTGGACCGGGACCTGATTACGCCCAAAGAATAACGCGGTCGTTTGCAGTATAGCTTTGGGGTGTCGATTCCACAGAGAGATGGATTGAGAAATTGAAGAACAGTAACGAAATTAACAAAAAGATTTAGATGAGTGCGAAAAGTAAAGTATCGGGAATCCTTTGTATATAATTGGTATTTTAATTATTTTCGATTCATTAATAACTCAATTGAAAATTCTATGTCCAAATTTTCAATCGAAAAATAAAACATTAATAACCAGTTTTAAATCAAATGTAATCTTTTGAAAAATCATTCGTCACAATATAAGAACAGGAATTGTTATCGATATTAAAGAAATTCAACGTCGACAATATACTCGTAGAGTAATATTGCAGCAGAGAATTAAATTAAAATAGATAACCAATTGAACCAAACATAATCAAAGGATTATTGCATTTAATAGAAAAAGCATGACTGAATCTATAAATGAAATAAACTCTAAGATTATTTGGTGACGAAAACATTTATAATAAATTTCGAATGACTAAACAAAAGAGTTTAATATTTGAAGAACACATATATGAATCAAAAACAATTACAAATACCATCATATATACAAATTCATCCCTAGCTCTACTAGAAAATTAGTTACACATATTGAAAATATGCAACAAAAATTCTCTAAGGGATAATATGGAAGAGCCAACCATTATTTTCTTCTCTCTTCTTTGGTTTTTCTTTTCTTTTCTCAAGCTCTCAAAAACAATGTATCTTCCAAGGCATCCAAGCACACTAAGCATGGTCTTTGAACACACACCCCTCCCTTCTATTTATAAGCATCCTTCATGCAAGTTGTCATGACAAAATTATCACAATTTCAACTTGTTTTGCCATGTGCCATTCTTGAATCCAAGTGATTTGTGAGTTGTCATTTTGATCATTTGTTTTCCCACCATGCATGAGCTGGATTTTGCTTGTAGGTTGAGTGTTTCAATTTTGCTTCTCTATCTATTAGTTGTCTTGTATGACTTAATATCTTGTGGTCAAATAATTTGTCTTGAAGAAACTTGAGTGCACTTCATCTTGTATCTGAATTGATCATTGAATTTCCAAGTTGGTGTAGGAGTGCTTGCTAGAAAATATTATGATAACATTTGGATTTGATGCAAGTGGCTGAAAAATATCCAGGAACGTCAAGTGCAGATGCGTCCACTTGATGGTCGATTTTGTCTTAGATTGAGTGGATATCTCTTCAAACACAAAACATAAAAGTTATAGATATTTCTCTTGCGGTTCTAGATCATCTTGAATCAGCTCAATCGGAGATTGGATGAGAGAGTTATGCCTATTTTACAAAAAGATGTCAGAACTGTCTGAAATTCCGCAATTATCTTCATTTGCTCCTAATGTCTCCATTTGTGTCCTAAATTAAAATATAAGAATAATGAGTATATTTAGGCATCAAATAAGAATAAAGTTTTAAACATTAAGAGAGGAAAATATGGCATTTTATATTCTCATCAATATATTAAATCATGCTTATATCTATCTCAAGATAAATGACCATTAATTTTATTAACATGAGTTATATCCATTGTTTTCTCATTTCTTTTAGTATTTAAATAGAGTATTTAGAGTGCATTTTTGTGCACTCATCACACCCCCCAACTTACTCATTGCTAGTCCCTAGCAATTTTCATGCAAAATGATGAGAAAGACCAAAGAAAATCACACATAGGGGCCATCAAGACACATTTTTCAAATTTACATATCAAAACAATCTTAGAAATTCAATAACCCTTTCACAAGTAATTCAAATATAGCAATCCACAGAGTGTGTATGTGTTCCAAACTATTTTTATCAAGTCAGAGGTTTCGACACATGCAACATTAGAATATCTTAAGCAAAAAGGTTCAACTCCATAACTCACGGGTATAAAAGTGTTTCATGTATGGGTTCTCTCTATGGAGTTGACAAAGGTGTACATTTACTCTCATGGAAATTTAGCCAATTATATATAAGTAACAAGTAAACATTGATCTTATGATAGGAATACTAACAAATGAGATTTCCACCATTCTTTCCACAAGCATACTTAGGATCGGAAAAATCAACACAAAGGGTTGTAGTGTGGTTTAGGATTGGGGTTCATAAGAAGAAAAGGTGAAGAGATTTCAAAAACTTCCAAGTATACACAAAAGGGAATCTATTAAATTTTTCAGTAGACTATACTTTCCTTTTGATGTACTTTTCAATTTTTTAGATTTTTGACTAAGTACACTTTTCCATCTTCTTTTGCCACTAGTGTCTTCGCAATTTGATGAACTCTTTCATGAATAATTTGATGGACACATCTAGCACCATGCCATTTTTGTCATGGTTTTTTTTTTTTATGATAATTTCACACCTAGTACACACTTGGAAGTAAAATGGTAGGAAAATATAGTGTATAAGCTATACTCCAATGTGGAGAGGTATGGATGATGTAGATATGAAAAGAAAAGGCCATATGTGTATATTGGCTCAAAATTGGCTGCTAGGGATCTATGATGAAAAGGCTCAGCTTGAAAGGCTCAAACGTTAATCCTAAGTTGACTTTCGTCATATCCCAAGTATATCCACCATCTTACCACAAGCCATGTAATGATATTCTCAAAAGAAGTGTCAAATTCAACAGATCAATGGATACTTATCACAATTTCTGTATTTGTAAGCTCTCAATTCTCACAAAATTCACATGAATACTTGAGCAAAATAATTCTTTAGTTTCATGTGTCAAATCACCATATTACCACAAAGTTTGGAGAAGTGCATAAATGGCTCTGTGGATTTTTTAGCAAAATGATTTAAAATGGGTTTGTTGAATTCACCAAGATGGTTATGAATGAGCATGAGTATCATGTGTGAAAAGATGCCTGTGTGAAAAAATTTGGCAATTTTTTTATATATTGATTTAAATATGCCATAGAGTTTAAATAACAGATTTGTATTCCCACCCCCCAACTTAAATGAAACATTGTCCTCAATGTTTAAGAATCAGAATTGAATAACTAAATAGGGTAGAATACACCTGATGTGGGATGTGGGTGGCTTGCTTGGCATCAAAGATGGTATTTGTCAAAATAAAATTAACCTGTAACAAAATAAAGTAAACAATAAACAAAAATAAAATGAACGAAAATAAAATAAAAGAAAAACATACCTGGAGATGGTCAAGATTGATATACTGGGTCCATAAGTGGAATGTCTTCCACTTCTGGAATTTGTCTATCAATTAAGATTTTGAGGGGTTGACCATTTACTTTGAAGATACATCCATCTTTTAGATTTTCTATTTCTACCGCCCCATTTGTGAAAACGTTTTTTACTATAAAAGGGCCGGTCCATCTAGATCGAAGTTTTCCTGGATGCTTATGGAGTCTTGAATCATATAAAAATACTCGATCATTAGGCTTAAATGTTCTTCTCAAAATATTTTTATCATGAAATACTTTCATTTTAGCCTTATAGATCTTGGAGTTTTCATAAGCATCATTTCTCAATTCTTCTAATTCCGTCAATTGGAATTTTCTAATTTTTCCTGCTTTTTCCAAGTCAAAATTGAAATGTTTAATGGCCCAATATGCTCGATGCTCGAGCTCCACGGGCAAATGACAAGGTTTTCCAAAAACAAGTCTATAAGGTGACATGCCTAAGGGAGTTTTGAAAGCTGTACGGTAAGCCCAAAGCGCATCGATTAGTCTCAAAGACCAATCTTTCCGATCCGGGTTGACCGTTTTTTCTAAAATTTGTTTAATTTCCCTATTCGCAAGTTCAACCTGTCCACTTGTCTGAGGGTGATATGCAGTAGAAAGCTTATGTATCACCCCATATCTTTTCATTAAAGCTTCAAAAGAACGGTTGCAAAAATGCGTACCTCGGTCACTAATGATAGCACGTGGGGTGCCAAATCGAGATAATACATTTTCTTTGAGAAACTTAATTACCGTCCTGTTATCATTGGTCCTGCAAGGTGCTGCCTCTACCCATTTTGACACATAATCTACTGCCACAATAATATATAAATATCCAAAAGAAGGAGGAAATGGTCCCATAAAATCAATGCCCCAACAGTCAAAAATTTCAATTACCAAAATTGGGTTTAAGGGCATCATATTACGACGGGTCATAGCTCCTAACTTTTGACATCTTTCGCATGAGCGATAATAGATATTTGTATCTTTAAATAAGGTGGGCCAATAAAATCCACACTGCAGGATTTTTGCAGCGGTTTTCTTCATTGAAAAGTGGCCACCACAAGCTTGGGAATGACAAAATTCCAAAACGCTTGCAATATCTTCATCAGGGATGCAACGCCTTAAAATTTGATCAGGGCAGTATTTGAAAAGGTAAGGGTCATCCCAGTAGAATTTTCGTACCTCAATCATGAATTTCCTTTTGTCTTGGGTGCTAAAATCCTTTGGTATTTCACCTGCAGCTAAATAGTTCACAACATGAGCAAACCATGATAGAGAAGTAATAGAAAGTAAATGCTCATCGAGAAAATCATCTTTGATTGGTATGTGGTCAGAAGTGTCCTCGAATGTGAGTTTAGAAAGATGGTCTGCCACTACATTCTCCACTCCTTTCTTGTCTTTGATGGTGATGTCAAATTCCTGCAAAAGCAAAATCCATCGTATTAATCGTGCCTTAGCATCCTTCTTTGTAAAAAGGTACTTAAGGGCTGCATGATCTGTAAAGATAATGATAGGAGAACCAATCAAATAAGCACGAAATTTATCCAAAGCAAATACTACAGCTAACAACTCTTTTTCAGTGGTGGAGTAATTCATTTGTGCATTATTTAGAGTTCGACTAGCATAGTAAATGACAAAAGGTTTCCCTTCTTTTCGTTGTCCAAGAACAGCACCTACAGCAAAATCAGTAGCATCACACATAATTTCAAAAGGTAAATTCCAATCAGGTGGTTGCATTATGGGTGCTGAAGTAAGCTTGCCAATTAATGTTTTGAAAGCCTCTTGACAGGCTTGTGTCCATTCAAATGGGGCATCCTTAGCTAGGAGGTTACATAGTGGTCTAGATATGGCAGAAAAATTCTGTATGAATCTCCTATAAAAACCCGCATGACCAAGAAATGATCTTATATCCTTGATTGTTCTAGGTGTAGGCAATTTAGAGATTAATTCAAATTTTGATTGATCAACCTCCATTCCTTTGGAAGAAATAATATGCCCTAAAACAATACCTGAAGGTACCATAAAGTGACATTTTTCCCAATTTAAAACCAATTCTTTTTCTTCACAACGAGTCAGTACTCTTTCTAAACTCATTAAACATGCATCAAAAGAAGATCCAAAAACAGTCAAGTCATCCATAAAAACTTCCATGCACTTTTCAACCATATCACTAAAAATACTCATCATGCAACGTTGAAAAGTAGCTGAAGCATTACACAGTCCAAATGGCATTCTGCGGAAAGCATAAGTACCGAAAGGACAAGTAAAAGTAGTTTTATCCTGATCTTCTAATGCAATTTCAATTTAATAATAACCAGAATAACCATCCAGAAAGCAATAAAAAGGATGACCAGCCACCCGCTCAAGAATTTGATCAATAAAAGGAAGCGGAAAATGGTCTTTTCGTGTGGCGGCATTTAATTTTCTGTAATCAATGCACATCCGCCAACCAGTCACCAGTTTTGTAGGGACTAACTCTCCAAGGTCATTTTTTATCACAGTTACTCCTGACTTTTTAGGAACAACCTGCGTAGGACTTACCCATTTACTATCAGCAATAGGATATATCATTCCTGCATCTAATAGTTTCAATACTTCATTTTTCACAACTTCTTTCATTGTGGGATTAAGTCTACGCTGGGGGTCTCTTCGAGGATTAGTTCCTTCCTCTAAATTTATTTTATGAGTACAGATTAGGGGACTAATGCCTTTTATATCAGCAATACTCCATCCTAGGGTTGATTTATATTTGCATAAAATCTGAATTAATTTCTCACCTTGGGACTCAGATAATTCAGATGAAATAATAACAGGAAAAGTATCACCTGGACCAAGGAAAACATGCTTTAAACCCTTAGGTAGGGATTTTAATTCAACTTTAGGGGCTTCCCTACTTGAAGGAATCTGTCTTTCTCTTTTTTCAGGAAACTTCTCAAACTTTGGTTGCCATGCCTGTGTGTTATAATCATGAGTTCTGTCAAAAATAGCACAAATGTCAAATACATCAGATGAATCACTTATAGGATTAAATTCAGAATTAACAATAAAGTATTCAAGGGGATCTGAGTCATGAGTTGTAAGAACATCCCTTTCTATAAGTGAGTCAATCATGTATGTCTGATGACACTCGACATCCTCTTCTGGCTGTTTTGCAATATGAAAAATATTTACCTCAAGAGTCATATTGCCAAAAGAGAGTTTCATCAATCCATTTCTGCAATTGATAAGAGCATTAGAAGTAGCAAGAAAAGGTCTACCTAAAATTAATGAAATTTTAGAGGTGGTTTCTACAGCAGAACTAGTGTCTAGAATTAAGAAATCAACAGGATAGTAAAATTTGTCAACTTGAATTAAAACATCCTCTACCACACCTCGTGGTGCTCTAACTGAACGATCAGCCAATTGCAATACCACAGAAGTTGGTTTGATTTCTCCCAATCCTAATTGCAAATAAATAGAATATGGCATCAAATTTACACTAGCCCCTAAATCTAGCAAGGCCTGTCCAAGCTCATGATTGCCAATGTTGCATGTGATGGTTGGACATCCAGGATCCTTGTACTTAGGGGGAATCCGCTGTTCAATTAGAGCACTAACTTGCTCTGTCAAGAATGCAGTCTTCTTCACATAATGCTTCCTCTTAACTGTACATAAATCTTTGAGAATTTTTGCGTAAGTAGGAACTTGTTTAATTACATGCAAAAGAGGAAGATTAATTTTTACCTGTCTAAGATTTTCCAAAATATCATTGTTATGATCTAGAGTTTGTTTGCTTGACTTTAATGCTTGAGGAAAAGGTACCTTACCAGGATTTTTTGTTACCGCAGGTTCCTCAGGTTTTGTTATCTCAAGTTCTTTGGGAAGCTCAGGACTGCTGCTATCTTGATCTTTCTCTACATCCTTTTTTTTGTCTATTATTGGATCACGTAGAGACCTACCACTTCGTGTCACAATGGCGTTTACGTCCTTCAGATGTCCTTGTGCCATATGTTGACCATGAGGTACAGATTGAGTTTGGGAAGGAAACTTACCTTTCTCATTCATAGTCAATGAACTCATTATTTTAGACACCTGACTCTTGATTTCCTTATTTTCTTCGACAACCTGCATAATCAAAGATTCAAATTTTTGATTAGTCTTACCCTGTATTTCAATAAAAGTATGCAAAGTATCTTCTAAAGAATTTCTAGAAGATTGAGGTGCATGGTATGGTACAGGATATGATCTAGAGAGTTGTGCAGGCTGCTGGTTTTCAGACTTCCAGCTGAAGTTGGGATGATTACGCCATCCTGGGTTGTAGGTTTCAGAGTAAGGTGTGAAGGGCTTTTTGTACATACCTAGAGCATTACTTTGTTCCTCATACATACCATTCATGTTAGTATGTGTAGGACACTCTTGGGAATGATGATCTATCCCACCACAGACAACACATGGCCCAAAAGATTCTGCATGATTAGCCGTGTGTGTTGGTTTTGAGTTTTTAGTTTTCAATAACTCTAATTCTCTGGTGAGCATTTCAACCTTAGCCTTAAGGTTATCCTCCTCCCTTAGATGGTAAATACCACCACTCAAGTTTCCTGTAGGTCGTGACCTGTTTGTGCTATCAGTAGCACTAGGTCCAGTCCAAGTATGAGCTTTTTCAGCAAGCTCATTGAGGTACTCTATGGCCTCATCGGGATTTTTTTGTAAAAATTCTCCATTGCACATCATTTCCACGAATTGACGTTCCCTGGGCGTAAGGCCTTCATAGAAATAACTCACTAAGCGCCAATTCTCATATCCATGGTGGGGACACATACTCAATAATTCTTTAAATCTTTCCCAAGACTGGTACAAAGTCTCACTATCCTTTTGTGCAAAGGTAGAGATTTGTCTTTTTAAAGCATTAGTCTTATGTTGGGGAAAGTATTTATTGAAAAACACTTGAGTCATCTCACTCCATGTTCCAATAGACCGTGGTCTTAGTGAGTACAACCAACTCTTAGCTTTATCTTTCAAAGAAAAAGGAAAGAACTTTAACCTTACCATTTCGTCAGTGGTATTTTGACCATGAAATGTTGCAACTACTTCCTCAAATTCCCTAATATGAACATAGGGGTTTTCATTTTCTAGACCATGGAAAGTCGGAAGTAATTATATCATTCCCGTTTTAAAATCTACATGACGAACATTAGGTGAGAACATAATACAGGATGGTGTGGCTGTTCGTGCGGGATGAAGATAATCTTGGAGGGTTCTAACAGGTTGGTCCACGTGTTCACTCATCGCGTCAGAATTGGAAGAATTATCAAACAAGCGATTAGAAAAATTAGATTCTGAATCTGATTCTAGCACGGGTCTACTAGCAAACCGTCCAAAAGCGTCTCTGTACCTGCGCATGCAAAGTAAAGAAAAGCGTAATACTGAAAAAAAAATAATTACGAAAAGAAAACTAAAATAAAATAAAGATGCAGAAAGCTAAAAAGAAAATGAACGAAGCTACCGCTCTCTTTTTTTTTTTTTTTTTTTACAAACTACTAAAAAAAACTACAAATTCTTTTACCGTCTCCCCGGCAACGGCGCCAAAATTTGATTACGCCCAAAGAATAACGCGGTCGTTTGCAGTATAGCTTTGGGGTATCGATTCCACAGAGAGATGGATTGAGAAATTGAAGAACAGTAACGAAATTAACAAAAAGATTTAGATGAGTGCGAAAAGTAAAGCATCGGGAATCCTTTGTATATAATTGGTATTTTAATTATTTTCGATTCATTAATAACTCAATTGAAAATTCTATGTCCAAATTTTCAATCGGAAAATAAAACATTAATAACCAGTTTTAAATCAAATGTAATCTTTTGAAAAATCATTCGTCACAATATAAGAACAGGAATTGTTATCGATATTAAAGAAATTCAACATCGACAATATACTCGTAGAGTAATATTGCAGCAGAGAATTAAATTAAAATAGATAACCAATTGAACCAAACATAATCAAAGGATTATTGCATTTAATAGAAAAAGCATGACTGAATCTATAAATGAAATAAACTCTAAGATTATTTGGTGACGAAAACATTTATAATAAATTTCGAATGACTAAACAAAAGAGTTTAATATTTGAAGAACACATATATGAATCAAAAACAATTACAAATACCATCATATATACAAATTCATCCCTAGCTCTACTAGAAAATTAGTTACACATATTGAAAATATGCAACAAAAATTCTCTAAGGGATAATATGGAAGAGCCAACCATTATTTTCTTCTCTTTTCTTTGGTTTTTCTTTTCTTTTCTCAAGCTCTCAAAAACAATGTATCTTCCAAGGCATCCAAGCACACTAAGCATGGTCTTAGAACACACACCCCTCCCTTCTATTTATAAGCATCCTTCATGCAAGTTGTCATGACAAAATCATCACAATTTCAACTTGTTTTGCCATGTGCCATTCTTGAATCCAAGTGATTTGTGAGTTGTCATTTTGATCATTTGTTTTTCCACCATGCATGAGCTGGATTTTGCTTGTAGGTTGAGTGTTTCAATTTTGCTTCTCTATCTATTAGTTGTCTTGTATGACTTAATATCTTGTGGTCAAATAATTTGTCTTGAAGAAACTTGAGTGCACTTCATCTTGTATCTGAATTGATCATTGAATTTCCAAGTTGGTGTAGGAGTGCTTGCTAGAAAATATTATGATAACATTTGGATTTGATGCAAGTGGCTGAAAAATATCCAGAAACGTCAAGTGCAGGTGCGTCCACTTGATGGTCAATTTTGTATTAGATTGAGTGGATATCTCTTCAAACATAAAACATAAAAGTTATAGATATTTCTCTTGCGGTTCTAGATCATCTTGAATCAGCTCAATCGGAGATTGGATGAGAGAGTTATGCCCATTTTACGAAAAGATGTCAGAACTGTCTGAAATTCCGCAATTATCTTCATTTGCTCCTAATGTCTCCATTTGTGTCCTAAATCAAAATATAAGAATAATGAGTATATTTAGGCATCAAATAAGAATAAAGTTTTAAACATTAAGAGAGGAAAATATGGCATTTTATATTCTCATCAATATATTAAATCATGCTTATATCTATCTCAAGATAAATGACCATTAATTTTATTAACATGAGTTATATCCATTGTTTTCTCATTTCTTTTAGTATTTAAATAGAGTATTTAGAGTGCATTTTTGTGCACTCATCAGGACCGGACCGGAATTTTCCGGTCCATATATTTTTGGACCGGACCGGACCGAACTCCAACCGGTCCGGTCCGGGACAACCGGTCCAGTCCGGTCCGCCGGTCCGGTTCGGTCTTTTTACACCCCTAGTTGTGTGTTTGAAAAGTAAGACCTTTTTTTACAATTTTTAATATTTTTTATTATTATTATTTATCTATTTTTCTTTTTCTTTTTCTTTTTCTTTTTCTTTTTCTTTTTTCTTTTTTCTTTTTTCTTTTTTCTTTTTAATATTTTATTATTATTTTATAATTATTTTTTATTACTATTTATAAATAATATCAACATTTTTCAACACCTAAATCCAATCTAAATCAAAAAGAAAATGCTTTAATTGCCAAAAAGGGCAAAGTTGCATGCGTCCCATCCCTATAAAAATAAAAGAACCATAAAATCAACAAGGCTTTCGCAAACGGGCCAAATCTTTTTTTTTTTTTTGTCTTATCTTTAAACATGATTTATATAAAGAAGACATAAAAAAAATTAAAATATCAAAATAAAAAATATTGTGTATGTGAAGAAACCTTATTCAAATAAATTACACGTTATAAAATTCAGTATAAACTATGCTATTAATAATTTTTAATTACAACTTAAATTTAACCTCATAATCATTTTTTTTTTATCTAAAACCAATAATAATATCGTGTAATAATTAAAAAGTATATTGATTCTATATGTATTAAATATGCAATAATTCAACTCAATCATAATGGAGATCAAAACAATCGAATCTATAGAAAAATACATCGGCTTACCAACAATGCTAGGTCAAGGCAAAGTGGCGACTTTCCATTCCGTTATTGATAGGACATGGTCTCGAGTGGTGAATGGAAACTCAAGACAATTAACTATGGCTGGTAAGGAAAACCTTCTTAAGGCAATCCTTCAAGCTATTCCCACTAACTCAATGAGTATTTTTCTTCTTCCCCTTTCCATCACTAGCAAGCTCAACGTCCTACTCAAAAGATTTTGGTGGAGTTACAACGAAGACTACTCAAAAATCTAATAGGTGCCTTGGGACCAAATAAGCTCAAATAAAGATCTCGGTGATCTTGGTTTCAGGGAATTCCGCAGCTGTAACTTAGCCATTCTTGCAAAACAAGGGTGGTGAATCCTCCAAGAGCCAACATCACTTGCTGCCAAACTTCTAAAGCAAAAATACTTCCCCGCAGTTGGACTCCTAGACTCAAAACTTGGCCCACACCCATCCTTCGCTTTGCGTAGTATAAATCTGATCTTCTGTGGCGTGTTGGAGATGGTAAAAGTACTAATATATGATCTGAAAAAGGGATTCCCAACCTCCCATACCACAAAGAGTCATTGGCAAAAAAGGAGTCTTGTTGGTGTGAAACAGTAGAACATATCATCAACCAGAATTCTAGGAGTTGGAACCAAAACTTACTCTAGGAATTATTCTCAGAGATCGAGATTGCAGCTATTAATATGATCTCAATCAGTCTAGGCAAGCGAAGTGACAAGTTGGCTTGGATATTCACTCCAAATGGGCAGTATACGATAAGAAGTGGCTACCATCATCAAAGGGACTTGGAAACTAGACTTAAGGGGGAACCATCGAGAAGAAGTGGCCCATAGCTATGGAAAGACATCTAAAAAATAAAGATCATGCTAGCAGTCAAGGCTTTCATATGGCGAGCGTGTAATGAAACTCTCCCCACCATGGCCAATCTAAAACCCAGGAGAGTTGTTGAAGAAGACAATTGCTCTTTCTGCTCCCGAGTATCAGAAACCACAATCCACGTTTTGTGGAAATGTAATACTGCTAAAGATGTTTGGAATTGTGGTAGTATTAAAAATAAAAAGATGTCTATGGGTAGTGACCTTTTTATTAATATTTGTGCAGGCTTTGTTCATAAACTCGACTCCATTGAATTGGAGGAAGCCACCATGATTGCAAGAGGTTTATGTTGAATCAATGCCAACATGTTGATGAAGCTGCTGGAAACTTGTGGAACCAGTCAAAGACATCAAGAACCAGCTGGAGACGTCAAGAAGGTGGGCACCGAATAGAAGAAGCTGGAAGCAGCTGGATTGTGGGCTCCAAATTTTTCCACCATCATTAGCACAAAACCAACGCATTCTTCTTCTGTAAATAGATGCAGTTGGTTGTTGTAAAGTGTGTGTCTCCAGTGAGGTCTATTAGTGAGATTAGAAGCACTTTGTGCTGTGAGAGTTTGGTGAAACTACTGTAAATCGTTGGTTTGTTGTTTAATAAAAAAAAATTCTCTGTGTGTGTGTGGACGTAGGCTATATTGGCCGAACCACGTTATATTCCGGTCTCCATATTATTTGTGAGTTTCCGCTGATCCCAATAGTTTATGGACAAAAATGAATTTGTACATGGGAAGGAGTTCACCTCACCTAGTACCATTTCTGGAGAGCTAAGGCTGATTTGCAAGCTTACAAAGATGCTAACACCCAACTAGCTCATCCCTCTCATAACACCTCTAGAGAAGTAACATGGAAAGCACCTACCGTGAATGTATACAAAGCTAATTAGGACATAGCTGTTAACAAAAAACAGAGTAGAATTGGCGTTGGAGTCCTAATCCGAGATCACAATGGCTGTGTGATTGGGGCACTAAAGGCCAACAAATCTTTTTTGGGTGGTGTTTTTGAAGCTGAAGCGCTAGGACTCACTTTGGCTGATGTCTACTACAAAGAACTAGGCTTGAAACAAATAATTTTTAAAGGGAACTCTAAAATGGTGATTGATCAACTGAAGCTACGTCCACCAAACTTGAGTCTCGGTGTACTTTGGAAGTTAGAGAATATCTAGCTAGTCATTGCATTTGGGAAGCTTCTCATGTCTTTTGCAAGGCAAACCAAGCGGCCCACATACTTGCTAAAGTTGCTCTATTTATTTCAAATGATATTTTCGATGTTGAAGAATGCCCCTTGTGTATTCAAACAATTATAAACTCTGAACTTTCTTAAAGCTATTAATGAGATGAGTATCCATTTAAAAAAAACGAGTAGTACTAATTCCATTTTATAAGTGTTTTCTTTTCTAATTTTGAATTTTAAGGATTTCATCATTTTTAATAATTGATACATTATCACATATAATTATTTATGTAATTCTGAAGGATCAAGTCTACATTAATATTTATTTACCTAAATGAGTCTTAGAAAATTAATCATCTCTTTCTCTAAGTGTTGAGATTTTTCCTTTTTGCTTAGGCAAAGATGTGATAAGGCATTAGTCTCACTAATAAGAGAGATAGAAAATAGTCCTATCATGATTAGCATTGCACAGGTCAATCACAAAGGCGAAGTTTTATCTTCTAGTGTTGATAATTGCTGACAAAGTTGTTAATAGAAAGGTAGAAGGACAACTATGTCAAAAATATGGAGACCAGACAAGTAGATACAGTTCAAAGAGGTTGGTGAAACTGAGTACTACTAGAGTTTCAATATGAACAAGATAAGGATAGAGTGATGTTGGAAAAACAAGCATTTGCGACATTTTAATTGCAACCAAAATAATTATTTATGATGAAAATAGACTATTTTCGTCGCAAATAGTCCTTTTAATTACAATTAAAATGTCACAAATACATATTTTTCTTGTAGTGGATGCTTGTATGTCTCCAAGAGTTTGATGGAAACACGCCACCCAAAAACATTCCTTTCTCCACAGAGATCTTTTGGATTCAATTCCATAACATGCCTTTAGACATCATGGCAAAAAAGGTTGGAGTTCAAATAAGATCTAGTGTAGGGAAAGCAATGGATGTTAAGGTTGATGGCAAAGGCTTTGAATGGGAAAAATTCTTACGTAGCAAAGTGGAGATTGACATTACGAAGACATTAGCAAGGCGTAAATTTCTAGCTATTGATAAGAAGCAATTGTGGGTTCTCTTCAAATATGAACGACTTCCTACTTTTTATTACTTTTTATTTTCAGTGTGCTATCATAAAGCATATAAGGGGGATATGTTCAAAACTTAGTCAAGGAAGGAACACAATAAAGGAGTTGCAATCCCAGTATGGACCACGATTATGAAAAAAACCTACTAAATCCAATGAAAATACAACCAAGAAGTATGGTGGAGACACTAAACATCAACCATAGAATAATCAGCAAAAGGTAGGGACAGAACTATATACAAGGTAGGGGACGTCCACCCCCCAAATATTTTAAAAAAACTAATATAGTATATATATATATAATTTTTATTTTTATTTATATTATTGAAATTCTCCCTCCCCCCCCCCCCCTCCCCCTACCAATACTCAGGCCTCCAAAACATTTACTAAATTGTTCCCACAATACTCCTTTATCCCCCACTCTAACTTTTCACTTCACTTGACACCCTTAGTTCAAATTCTAACAACTTACTTTTCACTTGAGCTTACAATACCAAAACACAGAAACACCCTCACTTTAACTCTAGACTTTAGTGATCAAACATGATAATAAGTACTAACTGAACACAATTTTAATTTGAACAATTCTGACAATAACAATTGCACAAGCTATATAGTCTTTAGTTTGGGATTATTCTAACAATTACAATTTACATGATTATTCAATCCATCACTAATACCTCTCTCTTTCTCTACTACACGTCTCTTTAAGTTTTTGTTTCATTCTCTACAACAATAACACTAGAGCCAAAGGACAACTGCATAGAAAATAGTTTTCGGTTGATTTTCTCCTAAAGCAGTCTCCACCAATACCACTAAATTTACAATTCCATGTATGTTAATACAAACATTTATAGTATACTAATATGCATTATTATTATTTCCTTGCAAGAACAACTTTATTTTATTTTATTTCATCTTCGCTCTTAATGCTCCAAATCCATTGATCTAGAAGTTTATGAAAATCATGATGATTATAATTTATCTTGGGCCTGCTGCTTGAGCCATTGATGAACCATATTTATTTTATTTGTGATGACCCATTGATTGTAATTTACTTGTGAGAGACTCAGAGTCACATTTTTTGTTCACTTTCTTTTGTGAAATTTATTTGTTATTCACATGATTTTTTTATTCACTTAGTAATAAATACAAACGATACAAAAAAAAAATCTAACAAATTTATATCACTACTTATTAGCTAGGTACTTCTTAGGTTTATTCTTAATTTAAAATTTTTCTTAAAGTAAAAAAATATTTATATATATATATATGAGCGAGCATTAGATTTTCTGCCACGAAACTTATGAAAATTAGATTGTGTACTCGAATGGAAGATGAGTTTCTTGCAAATCATTTGCTAGTTTATATTTAAAAAAATTATCAAGAATTTCACTTCAAAAATGATAATAGAATCTTATTTCATGAAAGATTTTCATCGATCTTAATTGGAAGGGAAAATCGTAAGTTGATATTTCATTTTATTTTCTTTTTGTAATGGTCTCTAACAAAATTATAAAAATCATAAGAAAAATTATCTTATAAAATGATTTATAGATATGTATTTTTTGTATACAATTTCATGACATATGATTATTATTTTTTATATAGTCACGTACAAAAAAACATATTGCTTAGACTCACATACCTCATACTTTATCAATCGCTCTCTCAAATACTAAATCATAGTTATGCCCCTGGCAACTAGGAAACACCAACAAGGAGTTCAATAAGGAAAGTAGAAATGAAAGCACTAAAAAGGAAAAGTTGGATAAAATCCCTATAAGGTAGGAAAATTAGGAGAATATAAGGAAGAATGATATTCTTGGAAAGATTTCAAATAAAAAAAGAAAGGGAGATGAGTTGGCAGTTCCTTTACGAAATACTATGGGTCCCTCTTATTACAGAAACATAACAGAGGAAAGAAAATCCATAATATTGGGTGATCTTGATTCTCTAAAGTAGGAAGTAATGAAAGATATGGAAGATAAGGGCTAGAAGAAAGCAGTCAACACAGCTGTTAGCAATCAACTAGACTTATATATTGCGACTCAAGTAAGTTCTTTAAGCCGACTCCTTTCCAATCAGGTCCAAATACTTGTTAATCCCAAAAAACAAGCTAGTTGGAAAAGAGCAAGGGAAAATTAATCATGTTTCTTCTAATAAGGCCAATGAGCAAACTGGTAAAACTAGCTTTAAAAAAAGGAAGTGCATTATGTCAGTGGCGGGTGAATTGGATGGAGTGAAAATTAAAATAATGGCTCTACAGAGAAATGTTGTTACCATGCATACTATGAATAGCATATTGTCAGGGAAATCTGGTAATATGGCCCTGAAACTCGACATAAGTAAGACATATAACTGAATAGAATGAAAGTTTCTTAGAGCAGTCATGAGGAAGTTGGGTTATGCTCATAGATGGATCAATCTAGTGATCAAACATGTTGAATCTATGTCATATTCTATCCAGATTAATGGTTTTCCTCAAAGAGGTTTCAAGCCAACAAAAGGGATTAGGTAAAGTGGTCCATTATCTTTCTATCATATTCATCTTATGTGCTGAAGCATTGAGTTCTCTTCTAAACTATGTAAAAAAGTCAAGATTCATCACATGTATTTCACCTTCTAAAGGCAAGATTCACATTAATCAGCTCATTTTTGTAAATGACAGCTTACTATTTTGCAAAACTAATTCTCTAGAATGGAGCAAATTGATTAATATTCTAAGAATTTATGAAAGGGCATCTGCCAAACGTTGAATAAGGAGAAAACATCCATTCAGTTCAGTAGGAATACCTCGATAGAATCTCAAGACATTATTCTAAGAATTGTTGAAGTTAGATCTACTTTGTCTTATGAAAAGTATCTTAGTTTTCCCAGTCTTGTTAGAAGATCTCGATCAAACTCCTTTAGAAGCATTCTCTACAAAGTAAGACATAAAGTGAAGACCCTCTCTCAAGCAAGTAAAGAAATTCTTCTTAAATCAGTAGTGCAAGCCATACCCATTTATAGCATAGGAGAACTCTCATGTAGTCTCCTGAGAAAATGAGAGGAAAATATATTGGATTTCTTAAAGTGCAATGGGAAAGGCCAAGTCAATTGGGGGATTGGGATTTAGAGAAACTTGAAAAGTTTTAACCTTGTTATACTAGCAAAGCAAGGTAGGAGACTAATCCAAAGTCATCATTCTTTCACTTCACAAGTTTTAAAGCTGAAATAAGTTCCAAAGGTTAATATTTTTCAAGCAAGGCTTGGTAGCAAACCATCCTTTATTTGAAGAAGCATTATTGCAACAAGATCTTTACTAGATAAAGGCACAATTTGGGTAATAGGAAATAGAAAAGAGGTTCGTATTTGGAAAGAAAAAGTGGATGTTCAAACCCACTACTTTCATAATCCAAAGTGCAGTAAAGCTCTCAGGTGAAAATGCAAAAGTAAAATAATTCATTAATTTTGATATTAAGCAATGGAGAACATCTCTTATTGAATGAATCTTTTCAAATGATGAAGCTTAAATTATTATAAAGATACCAATAAGCCACATCAATAGTCTAGATAAGTTAATTTGGATAGGATAGGCTCTTCTAATGGTCAGTTTGCAATAAGGAGTGCATATCCTTCACATAAAGAAACATAAGCCAAGGGACAAACCTCATGCAGTAGTAATCGAAGCAAACTTTGGTAAGATATTAGAAAGTTGACAACCTCCCCAACAAATATAATATTCTTCTAGAGAACAAATCTAAAAGGCCTTCCCACAAATTTGAATATATTTAAAAAGAAGGTTGTGGAGAGTCCAAACTGTCCAGTTTGTTTAGAGGAGTAAGAATCAGTGGTTTATGCATTATGGAAATGTACTGCAACACAAGATATTTGGAGCCAATGTCCCAAAAGAATCCAAAAACTTATTTTAGTATGAAGACTTTTATGGAACTTATAGAATCCACGCGTTCTGTATTTGAGAAGGAAGAGCTGGAGGAGATGGCAGTAATTACAAAAAGAGTTTAGCAGAAGGCTATATGTGATGACCCAGACTTAGCGTGATTTGTAGCTTGCCTTAGAGACCTTTCTCTTTTGAGAAGCCTTAGTATTTTATTTTAAGAAGAGGCCCTAGAGTTAGTAGTACTTTTGGGTTCAAGTGATAGAATTAGCCCTAGAATACTTAGTGGAATTCGGCCCTTACTTATTTACCCAAGCCCAATGGCCCAAAGCCCTTGACTAAACCTTAATTCAAGTGCCATGTGTCATACATGCTAGGTACTATGAATCTAATCTGGATATTAGACTAAGGGGGAGAGAGAGAAAAGCATAGAGAAGCCCAAGAGTGTGGTACATGCCTAGTATGGAAATATTAATACTTGTCATGCATATAAGCCCAAGAAGAAAAGATGGCAATAAGACCTAGGGAGCTACAAGGGTTTTTAGCCAAACCCCTTGATTCATGCCTAAGGTTTGTTTTGTGGGAAAAATTCAAATTCACATGCAATGGATATGGAAACTAAAGCCAAGAAAGGATAGGAATGAGGCAATCTAGAAGATTTGCATGGAAGAGCTCAATGGACACTCTGATTTTGGGATTTTCTAGATTTACATTCAAAAATCCCCTAAATGTTTCCACATGTCATGCATGCCTAATTTTGAAAAAATGAAACAGGGATTTGGATAGATTTATGCCCTGATTTTCAGCCAACACCCATTCACACACACACTCATCACTTGTCATGTGTCACTTGTTTCCTTATTTGACGAATAAGATTTGAGAGGATTCTTTAAGAAAGTGAAAAGACAAAATGGAATAAGGAAAAAGATGAAGTGGGCGGCAATGGCTAGGGAATCTCCACTTGTCACTCATGCATTGAATCTTAAGATGGAAATAAATTGAATTACACTTATGCCCTTAAAAGGGAACTTGCTTCTTTGGAAGAAGGAAGGGCAAAGAGGGAGTTGCAAGGGAGATTCAACCATGGGAAAATCTACACATGCCACCCCATATATGCCTTTCCAAGGCAAGCCAAATATGAGATTCTAAGAAGATTTTCGGCCATAGAGAAGAAATGGGGTGAAAAGGTTGAGTCAAGTGTCACTCATGCATGAAGATTGGATGAAAACTAGAGTAGATGAAAGGACTTCATATAAAAAGCATGAGAAACACGCTCAAGGATTCTCTCTTGCCCATTTTTTAGATTTGCATGCATCCTCACGCTCTACAAACACTTCTCACTAGTTTTCTTAAAGATTCTCGCATTTTCTCTATTTTCTTGCCAACCAAACACGTGGAAATTGGACCTTTGACCCTTAAGAATTGGAGAACAAGGTAAGGATCTAATTTCTTTGGTTTTCACATTCACACTCGTCATTTCACTCAACCACGAGATTTAAATCTCATGGGAGTTTTTGAAATAATAAAAGACACTTTTACATTTTTTTTCTAAGAAGTAAATTAGGGTTTCTTGAAAACCCTTTCGGTTGAGAGTTTGATGCAATTTTAGAAGTGAAACGAAGGATTTTCTTGATGAAAAACCCTAAAGACCAAAAGTTTAACTATAGAAAACCCACACATACTCAAGATCTTATGTTAGGGCTTTTGGATTCGAGTTCTAATAATAGGTTGTATTTCAAATTACAGCTTGCTTTTCTATTATTTTGTGAATTTTTGTAAGTATTTACTCAATTTATTCTTAGTTAATACATTTATATATTTGTGTATATCCTTTGGTTGTTTTCTTTACCTTAAATGATATTATTTGATTGTTGCTTGTATATATATTTGTTTTATGATCTTGAATTCAGAATATAAAATGAATACTTTGTTTGAATAACATGAAAATGGAAAATGGAACCCATATATTTTTCATCCATGTTTAAAATATAATGACTTATTTGTTTAAAACATGTATTCGGTCTCATCAAGAGTTAATGGATTCGGTTCTTGCTTAAATGGTGTGATTCATGCCTTGTTGTATCTTGCTTTGATCCAAAAAAAAATATAAGTGAAGATTGCAGCATGTTTGAGTGAAGAAATGTCATGTTCATACACATATATGTTTCGTCCAAGGCTTATTCATATGGATCCATGCTTTTGTGACATCTCATGTGATTTATATTATCGTACTATGAATTAGACATGAAATGTTTGGTTATTTCATGTACGGCATCTCATGTGTCATATGTTAAGTATAAGGATGTACAAGTATTAAGTCTCATGTCACATGCATTTGGATAAAGTGATTTAAAAGGAAAATTTTTTCAAAGAAAAGAGTTCAAAATGTTTTGCCACGACCCCAAGTGCTAGAGCAGGAAACTGTCCTCATTTGTCAATTCTAGAATGTTTAAAAATGGAGTAATAACCCTTATGTCGACAAAGAACCGTCGACGAGTCTTAAATAAATTCTTTTTAAAGAATGTCGGAGCAAGGAAACGCCTAATGCTAGTGGATGCATAAGGTATGTAACTCGACGAAGTACTATCGAGTTATCAAGATAAGCATTTGTTTAAGATATATTCATCACAGTGCACGAACTGGTGATGGTGCGGTAACTAGCAGGACCACGCGATGCATTCATAATCACACAATGTTCCCCTCGGGCAAGAACCTCTTCAACCTCACTAAAATCCACCACGATCTTCTCATTCTGCTTCTCAGTTAAAGAAAGAAAAGCTTACATTTTTTTCAATTTATCAGTCATCGTCCCTTACCAATACTCGTACTCAAACGAGAGAGAGACCTCTATGCTGGTGCATAAAGGAAACCACCTATTTTAATGCATTCAGTTAAAACTTAAAAATGTAATAATTGTTTTAATAAAATATAGGCCTTTCAATATTATTTTTTTATTCCACCCAAGAAAAAAAATTGGATCCAAATTCAGAAATTGGAACCATGTTTTAAAACTCGGATTCATTCGGGTTCCAATCCTGATATAAACTAGATTAACCTAGGCCTGGTTCTGGCTCGAAATTGAAATTTGGGTTCTGGGCCAGCATATCCAGATTCTTGAATCTAGAACCCGGATGAATATACTCAATTTGAACTACATAAGAAACTAAAATAAAATCATGAAAGATCGAGACCCTTCCTGTTGTGAAACCAAAGAAAAAAAAAATATACGAGAAAATGAGAATGGGTCTAGTGAGGGAAAAAGTAGGGCTCCCTTTTATCTTTGGCACCATGCAGTACTTTGGACAGCACTTAAGCGATCTCAAGCTTGAAGGAGATGTTCCGTTCAGTTATGGTGAGCTCGAAGGGTAGAGGACTTCATTTCAGTAATTCAATGAGGTGTTTTGTTTCAACAATATATTTTTCCAATTTAGAATGAAACAATGGCGTTTTACCGAAACAAAACGTCTCCTTCCAATTTATTAAAATTATTGAAATGATGTGCTTAAGTCGTGCACAAGCAATCCTCATCATACAAAATCTCTCTTATTTTCCAAAGTGGGAGTACAAGGCTTCTAGGCACCTCAAATTGTCAAAAAGTTACTTTTCACATCTCACTAATTGGTTACCTATATAAGAGCATTAGCAATAATCTTATTAAAATTTTCTTTTAAAAATTACAAAGTTGACTAAATTTCTCTTCACTATTAATCAAATATGATTAAATCTTTTTGAAAAGTATGCAAATTTATACTTTAAAAAAAATAGCAAAATCATCAATTTGTTTTTAGCAAAATCTCTAAGAATATTAACATTAAATTCATTAATTTTTTTTATTTAATAGAAAAGTACAAACTAAAAAAAAAAGATAAAAATTACTATTAAAAAATAAAACTAAATATATTTATATTTTATTCTCTCTATTTTTTTTTCTTTTTATCTATTAAATATAATTAGGGCTGTAAATGAACCAGGCTACTCGACAGCCCGCTCGGTATCGCTCGGTTAAACTTGAATCGAACTCGACTCATGAAAAAAAAAATCTCGCTCGTGAAAGCAGGTACCCGTTCGATAAGTACATAACACATACCCGACAAAACTCGACTCGACTTGACTAAAACTCGTTAAGGCTCGCTCGTTTATACTCGAGTCGACTCGTTAGTTTAACTCGATTAAAATTCATTTATATGTTGATAATTATATACATATATATGTTATATATATATATATTGCTAACAATATAAGTATATCATTTTTATAATTATATATGTAATATGTAATCTTATTACTTATATCTATATGAAGAATATATGTAATAGTTATGTTTTATAATTTATACAATAATTAGTCTATAAAATATAATAATTTTATATATTAGTATGTGGGAAGTATATGAAATACGTATATGCTATCATATTATGTATTTATAAATAATATATATAAGCATATAACATATTATTATAATGAATAAATATCAATTAGTTAGATATTGTAATAAAATTAAAAATGAAACTACTACTATTACAAGAAAAATATAAAAAAAACTCTTAAAAACTGAAACTTTTTTCATTCTATAAATTTTTCTTATGAAATTTATAACAGATTAAACCCATATTTATAGGCCTTAAAATTACTATACAAGTTATTATGTAAGATTTAAAATAATAATAGTAGAGTCATTCACATAATTTGGTGGTGTAACAGGGGGCGGCAGCCGTCCTTCCAATGAATTCATTACACACATCCTTAAATGACTGCCGGCCCCCTCCCAATGAATTCATTACACTCCTCCTTGAATGACTACCTATAAAGAATCTGCCTCATTAAAACCTTACCAAGAAAAAATCCAGTGGGAAGAAAAACTAATGGCGAAAGAAAAAAAGTACAGTCTTCTTATGTATCTACAAGTGATTTAAGATTACCTCATTAAAACCTTACAAAGGAAAATCTAGTGAGACAAAACTTCAACGAAGAAAAAATAGTACAATCAGTACAAATTTTCAAGACATTTACTTCCCCTAAAAAGTGTATGATGATAGATTTTTGAATATTCACATTCTAATGTTCTGCACAATCTTCTTAAATGTCGCAGTTGGTAATGTTTTTTTGAATAAATCTGTCAGATTATCACTTGATCGTATCTTTGATATATCCTCCTCTGATATAAGCAGTATTATTTTCATATAAAATTGTTGGACTATCATTGATCATGAGGAGACCACACTTTTCTTGGATATGTTGAATCATTGATCTCAGCTAAATACACTTTCAACTTGCTTTATGAATTGCAATAATCTCTGAGTGATTTGAAGATGTGGCATATATAGACAGCTTCATATCCCTATCCGATATTGTCCGCTTTTACACTTCAAGGCCTTATGGGTTTAAAATGTGTTGAACTAGGTAGAGGAAATACCATATATATAGTGTTTGATAGACTTAGTAGAAATTTGAGACCTGCAGTAATATCTAAACTCCCCTTGAGAATATGCATCAATTTTTCAAATAATAAACAAACATGATTTCAGCATATATAGCGGGGTTAATAAATTCAAACATAATTTTCGTCTAAATAATACATTAGATAGAACATGATAATATTCTCATCTAAAATTTTCACCCCTTCATTCGGCGTTATTAGGGAGAATTTGTTTATGTACGATGAAAAGAGCATTGAAAACCATTCATGTATGATAAAAGCTGTAAAAACTTGAGGTCTAATTTTATCGATTCAGTGGAAAATCAAACCCGCTTTACATTGTTGACAAACGAGATCTTGAAAATATTTGAATGCTTCGGGTTGCTATTTAAGTATAACCATTTTACCATTGGTTTATTCTAGCAAAACAAAAATCTTATATTATTCATAGATCCTGTTGTTATTCATCCAGAACAATATTATATCTGATAGAAATTATAATATCCTAGATTTGAACCATGAACATTTTATACCTTAACCACTCATCTTTTATGCTGAGCTTGTAAACACCATGATAGAAGCAGAGATATATATTTCTAGTAAAACTGATCTTGAAATTGTTGCAGCATCAAGAACCCTCAGTGCTTAATATATTGTCCCTCTTACAACCATGTCTCAGAGTTGCATCAAACGCTTGCAACTAAAGATAGAAAAAATAAAAATTTAAGATAAGAAAACAAGGAGCTGAAAAAATTTGTAAACTAGTATTCTCGTGATCTGAAAATACGAATAGAAGAGTTGGAACGAGAGAGAGGTCAAATACAAAATCAACAACATTAGCTAATAGCAGAGGTTCAGTATTTACAAGAAAATCAGGATACCTACAAATAATCTCGCTGGCTTTTGAAATTATGGTTTCAGTATATCTTATAATTTTAACTAAATGAGATTTGAAGAGATGATAATTTGTCTTGTTCTTATTTCCATTTCTATAAGAACCATCTTTAACTTTATTTAGTACGCATCAAATCTTTTTCTCATATCTATAATTCATCTATATTTTTATTCTTATTTTATAAATTTTCAATTGCTCATTAATTTCCTTTCAATATTTCTCACGATCAATCTATGAGGTATCATTCACCTCAGTTACAAATTGTTTCTGCATCTTCTGCAGGTGCCATGTTGCAGCAAGCGAATAATCTGGCTAATAAGTCAGATCATGACGCTGTTTATAAGCTGGTCACTCTCGGCACTCAATACTCCTCCTCTATTGTTGGATTTTCCAACCGGTTACAATCCAAAAATCATGAGATTGAGGAGTTTAACGAGAAGATTTCCGTACTTCGACGACTCGTTCAAGAATCTGACAAAAAAATAACAAAATTAAAGCAAGAGATTAAGGATTTAAAATCCTTACTTGCTTTTTCATTTCGACTGCCTAATCCTTTAAATAAGGATGGCATGTTACTTTATGAAGAACAAATGCATTTGAGATATGAGACTCAAAGTCTCAAATTTTTATAACTTATCTAGCATTTGAATAATAAGATCTTTCTTTTTCAAATGCATTCCTTGAATTTATAGCAATATTTGTGATCTCTTCAGGAGTTCTAACAAGGTAAATCATCAACGTAAACTGTAATAATGGCAAATCCAGATTCTGATAAAAACACATGGGCATATAGGATTATTTTCAAATCCTTCTTTCAATATATACTTGCTGATTCAATTATACCACATGCGTCCGGATTATTTTAGCCCATATAAAGATCTTTAAAACTTTATAAAGTACATACTCCTAAATGTACTTGGATTAGATGCTTCAAGTATTGTATATATTTATATATGTAATGATTTAATAATCATTATAAATATGCAGTGACCACATTTATCAACTGCATATTTAATCCTTTTGTAATAACCAAATCGATTAAAAATATGAATGTGATTGCCTTCATAACAAGGAAATATGTTTCCTCATGACTACTCTCGAGTTTCTGCAGGAAACTTTGTGCAATAAATTGTACCGTACAATTTCATTTCTCATTACGCTTTCATATAAGTATTCACTTATATCTCATAGGCATTACACTTTTTGGTGTTTGGACAATAGGTCCAAATACATCTCGCTTCACTAGCGAGTTTAATTCAACTTCAATAGCTACTTTCCATTTTTGCCAATCATTTCTACGTCGACATTTTTTGACGGTTTTTTACTCACTTTTTTTATTACTTTTGGTAATATTAAGGGTCATCTTATATAAAAATATGTTGTCGACAGCAGTTTTATTTCTATCCATAATTTCTCCAGTATTTATGAAATGTATTAAGATCTCATTATTTCAGGTATCTGTTCATCTCTAGGAGAAAACATTTCATGAAACACCTCTTCAGGAGGTTTGTACTCTTCAGGAGTTTTCTCTTCAGGAGTTATACTCTTCAAGGGTTACTTCTTCAGGAGGTTTTCTCTTCAGGTGTTTCTTTTTATGTACAGAAAATTTGGATAAATCTTATTACTTGTTTTGTGGGTATGGTCTTTACAGGAACACCGATTTCTTTTCTTTTACACTAATAAGTTTTCAACACTTCAGGTGTATCTTAAACTTATCTATTGCTATTTTAACAACTTGTCCTTCAGGGATTTCAATTCTTACTTAAGCATTAATAGCAGTAATATATAATTTTACAACATATTTAATGTCAGTAAATAAATCAAGTAATTGATCTGCAACACTTTACAAATATATAACCCTCTGAACTTTTGGTTCATTTATTTGTAAAATGATCAAATTTAGGCAGGATTTTATTATCCCAAATAATTTCTTGTCATACTTCAGATACCGATATTTCATTACTTCAAAACATAATGAAATATTAATAAGTTTATATAAAAGTTTAGTATAAGTGAATCAAGTGTTTGGCCATACAACAAGTACGTTATCAATGTTCAATCATACCATATCTATAACAAACATTTTCATCTTTCTATGAAGAATTATTCTAAGGGTCTTTATCTTTTTTCGAGTTGGATCACTTCTGGTGATACGGTATATATTATCATCTTTAGTATTGTGCTTTTTGGAACTAACACTTCTATAGTTTTTCTACCCCGTCTATGCCATTGATTTTTTTGAAATGATGCACCGTTCACTTCTGCGAATGGTGTAAATTTAATATCATTAATAAGACGTAACTGGTAATTTATTAACAAAAACTCATTATTTAGCTCAACTACTGGAAGACAAAATAAAAATTCAGAATATTTATTGAACTTTCACTCTCGACACTGCTACTGCAAGAACATATTCGAGATATGAAAAGTAGTATATATGTTCTTTAACATATCATCATAAATGACATTCTCACTGCATAATTTTAATATTGAGTTGATTTTAAAAAGTGTAAAATATTCAATACCACTCTTTAAATCTTGTAACTTCAGGTGTAATAAGTCATAATAAACTTTTGGGAGGATTACATCTCTAGTACTTATATCTCTCCCTTAAATCATTTCACAAAATAAGAAGATTTTTCAACGTGAGATACACAGCACAGTCCTGCAGGAACACGTGATTTTCTTTTTTGATTGTATCTTCTAATTTCATCATATCCAAATAGATCTCATCAAGGATTCTAGATAAATAATTTTTTTTAGAAATGTCAATAGTAATAAACCTCAATATTTGACATTATATATATATAAATTATAAAAATAAATCTGTGAATTTGATAAATATATTCAAATAATCATGAGAATAAAAGTAGAATTTTATCAAGTAATATTCAGTAATATTACCTTTAATATTTATCTCAATGACTGCAAATAATATATTGAAAAACTTACTTGAAATAGAAAACCACTAACTTTAGTATCAGTAAAACCTCGTGCTGATATGTATTATAAAATTAAAAAGGAAAAATCTACTATTGTAAGAGAAATATAAAAGAAATTGTTAAAAACTGAAACTTTCTTCGTTTTATAAATTTTTCTTATAAAGTTTATAACAATTAAAACCCATATTTATAGGCGTTAAAATTACTATGCAAGTTACTATACAAGATTTAAAATAATAGTGGTTGAGTTATTCACATAATTTGATGGTGGGACAAGGGACGGTAGTCGTCCTTCAAATAAATTCATTACAGATATGAAATATTATTTTTTTTATTAGATATTTTTTAATTTTTTTTAAAAAAATTTTGAATTTTAAATTTTATTCAAAGAATTAAAAAAAATTTGAGGTCAAGCTCGAGTTCAACTCGACTCGAATTTATTTGCGGGACGAGCTCGAATTTAAATTAGAAGTTTAGTTTATCGAGTTGAACTCGAACAAACAAAAGAAAAAAATTCAAGTTCGAACTTGAACTCGAATTCAATTATTTTAAGTCGACAAGTCAAGACTCAACTCGATTCGACTCATTTACTGTACTAAAATTTAATAAAAACGAGCCTAATATAAAACTATTTTAGATATTTCCTTTCTATTAAATTTTAACTCTCTATCGAATTTTGATAGAAAATTTTAATGAGTCTGCTGTAACAGATTTGCCTTCCAAGGAATCCAAAGCCAGTCTCTGTTTGGGTTTGGGTTGTTGGTCCCTCCTCTGACCAACGACGCTATTTCTCCCAGTAAGAGCCACAAGAACTCCGGCCTCGTTGCCGTTGCCCCAGTCACGGTAGCAGCAACAGCAGTTCCTCCTTGGAATGGGATTGGAACCGCCGTTTTTCTGAGATTGAAAAGGTGAGAACTTTGCCTCTGTTCTCAAGGTACCGCCCTTTTCCTCTGCAACTTTATTTCAGAGATAGAAATATAGAGATTATCTTTTCCCTTTTTCTCCCTTAATTTTTCTGAAATATTTATTCTGTTCTTTATGTGGGTTGATCATGTGGTGCCCCATTTAGATGATTTACGGAAAATTTGATGCATAAGATTTTTTGTAAGTTCATATAAATATGACTAGTGAGATATGGGTAGGAAGATTTGAAGAGTAATGATAAATGAGAAAATTTAAGATATTTGGTTCTTGGTTTCCTGTAAATCATGGCAATTGAAAAATGAATGCTTCTGAAAGCGTAAAGAGACAGACTTGGGCCTAGTCTTCAGTGTAATATTGCACAGAAGTTGCTAATTCTCATCTCTTCTTCATTTTTTATTTTATTTATTTTTTTGGCGGTGAAAAGTGGGAGGAAATGTTTCAAGTTTTCGGCGGTCCATTTTTTTCTGTGACCCAAAAGGATTCAAAAAATTATTAACCCGGGAACCTATAGCTTGGAAATTATTGGACTCGTGTTCTATTTTATCAACTTTAAAAATATCCAGGCAGCTGGGTTCCCTCTGCCCCAAACTAAACTTCTGTGGAAATGTGATTATATTAAAGAACAATATCACACCTAGGTAGATGAAAATACATTGGTTTCGGGAAGCATGGGCCTAGTTTGAAATCTTTCCATAAAAATTATAAAAGGAAAAAAAAAAACATAATGTCAGACTGCACTTGTACTGTGTTTGTCTAGTTCCGAGAAAATTCCATGATTTGCAGTTCCAACCTGAAGATGCAATTGACAAGGAAGACTTTCTAGAAGCTGGAAAGTTGAAAATGGCTATTGCAGAAGCTACATCAAAAGACACCATTGCTGAAATCATGTCTCTTGCTGAAATCATGTCTCAGTTGAAGGTCAGTGCAAGATTTGAATTTCTAGATGTGCAGACTGGCACACATTATAATTTGACCATTGATCTGGTCCATTGTCCATCTGCAGAATGCAATTGAAGAAGAGCATTACCTTGATGCTTCAAGGTTGTGTAGGTACACAGGAAGCAGAATGGTAATCTCTATAACAACTAATAGCCACTAAAATCAATTGTCGCCCATTCCACTTTTAATAAGCTGGTTTGCAATTTTGTTCAATTACTGTTAATCTTCCTTGGTCTTAATAGTCATATTCTGTTGTTTTTTGTTCTTCCTATATATTCATTACAATATCGCTGGTTAAAAATGTAGTAGGTGGTGAAAAAATGTATTAGAAAGTGAAAGTGAAACTATGCGTTTTTCTTATTTGCATGACATTTAGATTGAATGGGGCCTATGGACATGTTGTGCTAGGTTTTTTTTTTTTTTTTTTTTTTTTTTTTTTTTTTTAATGTTGTGTCTGTTTAAATTATTCTTCCCTACACTTATTAATGGAGATGATAGACAACATAATACTGATGGGAAAAATGGCTTTGACAGGAAAGCTGTGTCTGTCACTGGTCTCTAAACCATTGTCGCTATATATGTAGGTAGGATGGTGGGTGGGGTACTCAAAAGACTCGGATGATCCCTTCGATAGATTAGTACACATAACTCCTGATGTGGGCAGATTTGTTGGCAGGAGCTACAGTCCAAGATGAGGTTTTCTTTCCATCTTTTTTTTCGTCTTCTTCTTCTCCTTTATTTATTTACATTATTTTTGTTAATATCTTATCTATTGTTTGTTGCAGGCAGTTGGTAAATGCAGCTCTGGGAACTCCATTATTTGAAATTTCTGTGGTCAAAGACACTGATGAGACATATGTCATGCAGGTAACTTATTGATGCTCCTTCTAGATTATTGCTTGTTATAAATGGCCTGAGATAATTAAATTATCTTTTATGGTTTGCTTTGACTTCAGTAGTTCGAGTTTTGACCTGGACCAGGAAGTTCTAGTAACATTATTGTTTTAATACTATTAAATGATGGATTATCTTATGGAGGAACTATATGTAGCATCTGGACTTCATCTTACCCATTTCTGTTAGTCTCTTGAAGTATTATTGCAGTTTGTATGAAGTATTTGTGGTATGCTGTCTATTGACAGCTTGTATATTTATTTGCAAAGAGCCAAAAGGAAATTCAACAGATACCAGTTCACCATCTAAATTCACAAAAAAACCACCCTTCTTTGTGCTGCATTCCAGTGAGAACTGAAAAGCTTAGATCATGATACTGAGAAAGTAGAGTGTGTAGAGTCAAAGCGGCAGCTTTTGCAGCTTAAAGTGTCTCTGAGCTTATGCCTCCTGATATTGCCAAGGCCTTTTGGAGTGCTGACAATGTTTCTTTAAAGGGAAATTAGATATAAACTATTGCATTTGAGATGTGGGCAGTATATGTACTTTATCACTACTCTTCTTTTGCTACTTATCAAAAAACTAATTTCCTGTTTGGTACTCATAAATATGGGATAGACTCATCTTGATGCTTGCTCATTTTACTTAAACTTCCCCCCATGTTCATGATTGAGGTTTTGAAATCCATAGGAAATACTGGAACTCCATTAATTTAATAGAAATCGCTACTCAACATTTAATTTAATAGGAATTATTGATTTTTCTTTTTGGATTTTTGATATTAAAGTATGTTAGTTTTTAGTATTTTTTGATAAGTATGTTAGTTTTTAGTATTTAGAGCTGAGTAATTTGTTTCCAGTATTTAAATTTTGGATTGCATCAACCTTTCTTGTTTTTTTCTCTTCATTAATTTTAGTGGCAACGATATGCCTTTTTTTACAATGAAATATGTTCCAACTCAATTCTTAGATTTCCAGAAACACGGGTGAAATTGTCAAGGTTGCTGCTAGTCCAGCGCAGCAGATTATGTGAGTATACAACTTTTAGTCGAATTATCACTTCCAGAGGAGATTTAGGTAAGTTTGGGTGTTGAGAAGAGTTGTGAATAGTAGTAAAAAGTAGGTGAAAAAATAATAATAGAATATTGAATGGTAGTGAAAAAGTAATGAATATTAATAAAAGTAGATGAAAAGTAATAATAAAGTAATGAATAGTTGTGAAATATTCTGAAAATACTTGAGATATTCTTGGTTGCCAAACGCAACCGTAGATCCTTTTTCCGATGAGCTTGCTTGTATAGCCATTTCCTTTTGTTATTAGTACTCATCCTTTAAAATCCAATGTAAGCATGTTGTCTTGATGGTGTAACCTGCTGTTAAAACATAGGCTTGTATGTTGACGTATTTGGTCCTTAATTATAGCACTGAGGTGGTACAATTGCAGCGTAAGTGTGGTGACTGGAATGCTGGGGATGGTGATAAAAGTCTTCTGGTATGGAGTTTTTCTAATATGTAGAGGCAGTCAAGCTGAGTGGGGATTCAAACATTCCTGCTGGCCAGGTTATGTTTCTTGGTTTTTAAAATTTTTTGATGGCCTGGTTTACACTACTCGTATCACTAAGGGAATTATAACAAGGCCTTGTTTGTTATCAAAGATGAGATGAGATGAGATGAGGTAAAAGTTAAAAACAAAATAAAATATTGTTGTAATATATTTTTTTTAATATTAGTTTTATTTTGGGATTTGAAAAAGTTGAATTGTTTATTTTATTTTGTATGAAAACTTGAAATAGTGTAATGATGAATTTGAGATGAGATGAGAAGAAATAATTTGTGAAAACAAATCAGGCCTAAATCGTGCAATTTCGTGCCAAAATTGAGAGAGGAAATCTCTTGTCCAGCCGTGCAATCTACCCAAATGAATTAGGAGTGGTAATTGTGTTCGGAAACTCTCTCTCTCTCTCTCTCTCTCTCTCAAATTTTCCCGTTAAGACTTCTTATGTTTTGGTTTCTCTTTTGAGCTGTATATTAATTTTGCTGACCAACCAATTGGTTCTAAAGGAAGATTTCTTCAGAATGCCAAAAGTTGTGTGAGCATTTGCCTACTGTTAGCTATGAAATCTCTTTTTTGCATTATAATTATCTTTAAGTGGTCCACCCAAAATAGTATAAATTGATCTTTTGTTGTGTAGCACATAATTACTTTAGTCACAAATTCACAGCTGTGGTTGCAACTTGCAAGTCTATTTGCAAAAGTAGATTATGGGATATCATGTTAAGTCCTTAAAAGTAAAGAGAAAAGTGTTAGGGGGGTTTTCTTTTTGGTAATTGAAACATAAAGGCAAGGGATAATTTTTTTTTCTTTTTTCAGAATTTTGTAGAGGAAGTGATGCTTTACTTGTCCCTTTTGAGGTATATCCTGGTGAGATCTATAGGGAGCATTGTTGAAAGTAGTGTCTTTGTGGGCAAAACTCAAAGTCCATTTTTTTAATGCTTCCTGTGATTGCTCTTCTAGAGTGGGAAGACCATTGTTTTTCCTTTTTTTTTTTCATTTTTTTGGTCTCCATTATTCTCTTGGCCACTGACACAATTATTGGAAGGTAGTCCTAAGAAAACTGTTCCACAAGTGTGGGGATTTCAGACTTTGAACCTATCCTATATGAATTGTTGGTCAAAACTTTGTTTGTCATTTGAACTTTCTCTTGAGATTTATCATGTTTGGTTTGCTATTTTTCTCAAAATAAAATAAATTTCAACTTATACCCAAAAACATCTATTCATTAACAAAAAATTTATTTTTCAAACTTCTTATCCAATCATTTTGTCTGGAGTTCATTGAAAAGGAAAAAATAAATAAACAAAAACAAAAACAAAAACAAATTTACAACTCCATCTATCCACTTTCACATACCTAATTATAAAATATACTCAAAACAAATTATTCAACTTTTCCTATATACTTTTACAAAACTCAATAAACAATATATCTTTAAAAAAGAAAGAAATTATATTTGTAGTCCCCACTGGGAGACTACAATGTGTAGGCCTCTTATTAAATGAGAAAAAACCTCATTTTAGGAGGGATGTTTTTCTAATTTTAAGACATTTTAAAAATAAAATTGCCTAGACCTACATTACAGTTCTCATTGGAATTACTTAAAAAATTCCAAAAAAATTAAATTTCAAAATTTTTCACATTCTCAAAGCTTTTCACAACCAAAAATACCTTAGTGGGAGAATCTTGTCATTTGGAAGGAAATAAAGATGGAAGAGATTGGGAAGGAAATTGTACTCAAAATTTTAAGGTTTTATCTATTAAGAACACAAAAGAATAGCCCACTCCTAAAGCAACCCAAAAGATGAAAACAACTTTAATTAACTTTTTGGCCATTCTGTCATAACTTCAACAAACAAAAAAAAGAAGAAAAAGGGGGGAAGTCTCCACTAAGAGCTTATGCTAACTTTGATTCCTCTTTTTCTTTTTCTTTTTCTTTTCTTTCTCCCTATTTGCAGATCTGTTTTTGTACAAATAGATCGATTATTTGTCCAAAACCCTACTTTTTTTTTCCTTGTCTGTTGGTGAAGTTTCATAGTTTCCTACTTCTAGGATACTGCAATTAATAGGGAAATTATTATTATTTTTATTAGTGATGAATTTATTTGATTTTTAATCACTTTATAATAAAAAAAAATGAGAATTATTAAAGTCCATATCCTGTGAATATCAAATATAATACGTATATTATAAGGATTTGTTATTAAATCATAATAATTGTTTGTAGTATGAAGGATTATGATTCTCCAAAATTCTTGAAGTATTTTAAATCAAGCAAAGCTTAAGTAGTTTTTCCAACTAAAATGATTAACCATCATTCTTATTGATGCATAAAAGTTTAATTTTTAAATTTGGGGAAAAATAATTAAAATTTTGAAAAATAATATCTCTGATTTTAGAGAATTTTGAACCATTAGAATGCAAAGTATTTTTGGATTTGTTATATTGATTTCTTCTATCTATTTTCAATTGAAAATTTCTATTAATCATTTTCACATACCATATTTTTTTTCTCTATTATTAAATATGTGTTATATAGATTATGAATAGAAGAATTTAATTAATTTAATAGGGGTTAAATAAAAACAAATAAAGATAAAAAAAAATTAATATTGTATAAATAAAATATTATATTATATGTCGACCATGATTAATATTGTAAGAAAAAATCTATTTTGGACTATGTGGCGGCACTCCATTGGTTGTCTTGTTTGCATCTGTAACTGACACGTGGACTGAGGTTCACACGGAAAACAAGAAAATGGTCCCTACGGCAGTGCATAAAAGTTGGTTACATCTTTCTTTCCCGAGTCCCCAAACAGAGCTCTTTTTCTGTGTCGTTGAAAACCCGGGAAAGCGAAAGAAAATAAAAATGGAAGCTCATAGCCAGAGCCCGCAGCAGCAACACAAAGCAACCATGAAGAAGTCGTCTTCTAGGAACTCCGATTCGTCTTCGAGGAACATGGACTCGCCCCACTCGCCACTCCGCTTCCACTCACCACAGTTATCCGAGCTCGGTGACCTGCCGGAAACTCCGCCCTACGTGTCACCGGAGAACTTCCCTGATAAACCACCGGACAAATCCAAGGCGATGGTTGCCTTTGAAAGGTTCCCGCAGTTCTCGCCGCAACCTTCACCCTTGGGCGGCCAGAAACAGCCGGAGAACGAGGGAAAGAACAGAAGTGCGCAGGCGGTTGATTCTCCGTCATCAGTGATGGTGTTCAACCGAGCGATGAGGGAGGAGCTACCGAAGTCGGTTTCGAAGGTGGGACCGGGTGGGGGGAATGATAGGAGATCGGGGACGGTAGCGTCGATACCGCGGACGTCGAAGAGGGAGGAGATAGAGAAGAGGGTCGCGCTAGTGTTTCGGGTAAGCGAGATTGTGCTCTGCTTGATTTCCTTTTCGGTTATGGCTGCCGATAAAACCCAGGGTTGGAGCGGCGACTCCTATGATCGCTACAAGGAATACAGGTCTCTTTCTCTCAACTCTCTCAACGTTTTGTGTTATTTTTATTTATATATAGTTCCTCTCTATTTTATTTTTTGTCTATTTGATGATAAATTACACTGAATAAGAAATATCTTAATGTTAATTCTTTAAATTTGGAGACTCTGATCTAATGAGTATTATCAGCAATCTCAGCATATATGATAGATTTCATCAAGTTACTTTTTTCAATTTTTAGGGTTGGTTTACTCTCTCTCTCTCTCTCTCTCTCTCTCTCTCTCTCTCTCTCTATATATATATATATATATATATTTGTGAATGAGTCTCAAAAGCATTCTTAGAATCGGTTGGTCTGCTCATCGGCTTAGCAAGGGCTGTAGCATCCTCCTGCACTTCCTCTGACCAAGTGAAATCCTTTTCATTTGGTTTGTTTAGTAAACATTCCCTTAGCTTAAGGAGTTAATTACATAATGTTCTTAACTTATCTTCAATCCGTTATATATGCGTGTGTGTAGTTGACTGATTAGCGAGACATAACTCCTCAGTCCTCTGTATTATTTTAATCTGCTTAGAATAAAAAACAGCAAGTACCTATCAAAAATTATTTTAGTCTGCTTAGACATTGCTTGAATTTTTCTACTTTTTCTTTTCTTTTTTAATCTATATAGAAAATATTGAGAATATTTGCAGTTTTTTTTTTTTCCTTTTCCGCTGAGTCCTCTTCTTATTTTCTTCTTTTGAGGTAATTGATGTGATGGTAAAAATTCATTCATTGGCAGGTATTGTTTATCTGTGAATGTCATTGCTTTTGTATATTCTGGGTTTCAAGCATCTGATTTAACCTACCACATGTTCACTGAGAAACATGTGATCCGCCACCACTTACGCCGCCACTTTGATTTCTTCATGGACCAGGCAAGTTTTGCAGCTTCCAAATCTATTCTTCATCCTACTTTTATCATGCTGAAATTGCCAATGATCTTTATCTCAGTTTTGTATGTTTTATGCATAATGGCAACCCCTCTTTAAGTATTTGGATTTAGTTTGAACTGTTCAATCCACTTCACTGGCATATAGTATGAGGATTTTCATCTCAATTCTGCATGTTTTAAGCATACTTCACTTCACATCTTCCAGCTCAATCCACTTCACTGTTACAGCATGCACAATGGACTATAGGGGGTAGCATGTTATAATATAAATCTACTTTTTTTTATATGGGCAGACAATATGATTGATTTGTTGGAGGTTGTTTGCTGTTAGCTTGTAACGTTTTAGCTTGTCTAAGAAGGCATTTTCATGAGTTATAAGTTGGTGTAGAATCTAGATAGTTGGTGAGAGTGCATATTAGGAAATACGAGACCTGTTCAAATAGATAATAGTGGGAATTTGGTGGATATATGGCTGCCTTTCTAAGAAATACAACTTAGCTAGGGGCCTCTCTTTGTTATTTTCCAAATGTTCCCATCTTTTGGGCATGCCAGTTATGATTAATCTTTAGGGCCTTAATCGATCAAAAATTGTTATTATCTTGACAACCTTTCTATGTTGTGTACTAAAAGGTGCTATTTGCTTTGTGAATATATATATTATTACCAGATACTGGCATATCTACTCATATCATCATCCTCATCGGCAGCCACCCGGGTTGATGATTGGCAATCAAACTGGGGTAAAGACGAATTTACAGAGATGGCTAGCGCCTCTGTCGGGATGGCCTTCCTGGCTTTTGCTGCCTTTGCTTTTAGTTCCCTCATATCCGGTTACAGCCTTTGCACCCATCAATTTACATGATCTTGGAACCATTCTCATGTTTCTAAGTTTCATCTCTATGTTGTGGATGGAAGAGTATATTTTCATGTTGTACAGAGAGAGAGAGAGAGAGAGATTCAATAAAAATAAATAAATTCTTAGTCTGATAAATAAAATAAAGTATTATTGATTTAATATGGTAAAAAAAGCAAAGCAATAATTCCTTGGGTTTTTATTTTACTTTTTGCAATAATTATGACTCGGCCATTTCATTTGACTCGAGCACCCTGTTTCTTCATTGAGAAAAGAAAGGATTCACAAGGGAAACCAAACAGGCAAACAGCGGAAATTTCAAGGCCCAGTCCTCTGTTTTGCTTGTTAAATTTTCAACTGGAGACCAACAGAATGGGCCAAGTCCGAGTGCTTAGTGAAACATGAATTTGCTAACTGTTTATAAAGTAACTCCATTTTTTTTTTTTTTTTGGCTATGTTATATTCTTGGATTTTGAGAAATTCTCAATTTACTCACTGTTAATTTCCCATTAAAAAAATCTTATAAACTAAAAAACTTTAAAAAGAAGTTAAAATTGTAATTTTTTCTTTTGTTAATTTTCATTTTTTTTTTAGTTTCTTGATTTAATAAGGTTACATTGTGGCTTGTTAAAATTGTTAGGATTAATTTGTACTTTTTAAAAAGGAAAAGGGCATTACAATTCTATTGATAATTTGCAAGAGCGGTGATCGCAAGTGGTGCGGTAAATTTGTAAGGGCTGTGTATTATCTCTAAAAGATGGCTGCATCTCACATGCTCAAAAACAGAAAAATGAAAACTAAATAGAATTTCAAGTCTTTTTAATTACAAGTAACAACAATAATGTTATTAGGACTAGATTTATGGTTGGTTTGATGCCACAACATGCTTTCACAAACCTAACAAAAAATCAATAGAGATGGATGTGGGAAAACTTCACTTCTGAACTATTAAACGAGACTTCTCTCTCTTTTCTCTCATAGAGAAACAGAGGTGGAGCATAATGAGTCTTTTTCCATTTTCTAGGGAGTGAATAAGGGAGGCAAAATAGAGGAAATTGAAGAGCAATGGAACAATTTAAGGTTTACTAAAAGGAGAATGTTTCTATTAATTTGAATCAAGATATACCGGATGAGATCAAAAGAAAAGGGAAACGAAGTGTGGTAGGGAAGGCGTGTACTGACAAAATTATTGGCAAGGAGATTTTGACTTTTACAATGGGGAAGGTATGGAGAATTAGTCTTCCAACCATCTTCAATGAATATAGAGAAAACATTTTCATTATTCCTTTTGTAAATGAAGAGGATAAGTAGAAAGTCACAAAGGAGCATCCATGATTGTTTGATAACATTTTATTCATACTAAAACAGTTCGATGGGTACAATCTACCTCATGCTTTGGACTTCAACCATGAAAAATTTATGGTCCAATTGCATGATCTGCCTTTAGCCTGTATGAACAAGGAGTGTGGGAAACAAATTGGTAAAACTACAAAAAAAAATGTCTACAAATAGTGTCCCAAATGATGGTGTTGGATGGGGAAGCTTCTTAAGAATTAGACTTGAATTATGCTTGTCAAAAGTTATTGATATAGTATGAATAGTCTCGATTCAAGGAAGGAGGATTTGGATTCCATTAAAGTATAAAAAACTATCAAAGATGTCTTTCAAATATGGGAAGGTTGTTCATCCAGTTTAGTGCAAACATGAAGGGTTGTAGAGAAATGTGTGAAGAAACGAAGATGTTCAATTTAGATCATGGCTATGAGCAGAATACATCAAAGAAGAATATGCAAAGGATCAAAGGAAAATTTTTTAGCTCAAACCTAATCAAAAGTCTATCCCGGTGAATTCTCATGCCAATAAGAGCCAGAAAGGTGGTGACGATAAAGCTCCGATGACAACAATATGGTATGGCCAAGATCGGGATTCCTTACAAGTTGGAGTGATTTTCAACAATCCTTTTTCAAAAACGAAAATCCCAAAATAGGGAAAAGAATTAGGGAAAATGTCAGCATAGAAACGTTAAGGGGAGAGATTCCTTTTTGAAAACTAACTTTAAGGAGAGAAAAGGGGAGGATAAGGTATGGGAGACAAGACATGAAGAGGAGTTATCAGGAGAAATTGAAAATGTTATGTGATGGGCTGTGGATAAATTATCTGATATTGGGTCTATTATTATAGGGACTAGAGGCAGTGGAATGGGAAAGCAACACCTCATTAGGCCTCTTGAAAAAACAAAAATACTCGTGGTTGTGGAAGAGACAAACATTGAAGACTTAAGAAAGGATCGAGGGTTAGTTGTTTCTAAAAGGAAGTAGAAGAGATGTGCTAGAGAAAGGTAATCAATTACTTTAACCCCTAGTATAAATACAGTAAAAAGAATTCTAGAATTAAAAGTATGATGAATGAGAGAGTGGAGGAAATAATAAAAGGACACGGCTTGTTTGTGGAAATGCCACGGAGAAAGATAAAATGGTATTCGCAAAGGCTGCTAGTCAACCTTAACAAGATCAATGAATCTATTAAGTTAGAATTGTCGAAAACTTTAGAACTCGTTATTTTCACAAAAACTCGTTAATTTCTTATTGATGGAGGCAAAACTAACACCAAGTAGATTTAATGAAATAAAAGCTAAATTGAGATTTGATGATTGCATTGTAGTGGATATTAGATGGAAAGGTGGAGGAGAGAGAGGGGGGGGGGGAGGGGGCTCTTGCTCTCTTGTGGAGAACATAAATTAATGTAATTTTTCATAATTTCTCTAATAGATATGTCTTTGCATGGATCAATGAGGATGATGAACAATCCAAGTGGAATTTTACTAGTTTCTATAGAAAACTTGAGATGACTAAGAGAAGAGCAATTTGGGAATTCTTGACCACACTTAAGCCATCAGTTCAGATTGCATGGTTTGTTATAGGAGATTTTAATAAGATAATTTTTCAACATGAAAAACAAGTAAGTAGGCCAAGAAATTAGGGTTAAATAGAAAGTTTTAGAGAAGTATTGGTGGACGACAATCTGTAAGACCTTGGGTATAAAGGGTCAAAATATATTTGGAGCAATAATCATAGAGATCGACCTTCACGAAAGAGAGATTGAACAGAACAATGGCTAATCCTTTATGGCCAAGATCTTTAACGATTATGGGATTGAACCCCTACTAGCAATATGTTTCAACCATAAACCACTTATGGTGAGGTGCAGTAAAGCTTTCACCGTGTATAGAAGTAGAAAAGGAGTGTTTAAATATGAAGCAGGTTGGGAACTAGAAGAGCAGTGTGGAAAAATTGTGACAAATATTTGGACAAAGACTGATACTCTTTGGAAATATAACCAGAAACAACAAGAAAAAAACTGAGTTACTGAAATATCTACAAGATAAGTAAGATACTAGTGTACTCAAACATCAAGTAGCAAAAGCAGGAGTTGTGATTGTTATTTGAACAAGAAAATACCAAGTGGAAGCCAAAAGGTAGAAAAAAATTATTATAGAGAGGGAGATCAAAATACAAGGTTATTTCATGCTTGTGCAAGCCAAAAAAAAAAGGAAGAATAAAATAAAGAAAATTACTAATTCTACAGGAAGGATATCAAAGGAGTTGGAGGATATATAAGAGGCATTCAATGGCTACTTTGAGCAGATTTTCAAATCTTCAAGGCCTACCTCCTTAGATATTAAGGACTGTCTCAGATTAGTAACAATTAAAGTAAATGCTTATTAAGTGAATGACCAATTGGAGCAACCTTATACCAGAGCAAAAATTGAGGAGGCTATCAAATAAATGGTACCTTTAAAATCTCCTAGTCCATATGGGTATGGAACCTTTTTTTTTTTCAACATCATTGGAGTATAATAGATGAGGATGTTAGTAAAACAGTGCTAAAAGTGCTAAATGGAAAGGGTATGACCTCTTCTCTAAATCTTACTTATATTGCTCTTATTCTAAAGCTAAAAAAAAAAGAAGCTCTATTCATGTGAGTGACTCTAGGCCTATTAATCTTTGTGATGTTCTTTACAAAATAAAAAATAAAGTCATAACTAAAAGGCTTAAAAAGTCTTGCCATTGGTTATATCTTGTAATTGAAGTGCATTCATTCTTAGAAGATTAATTATTGATAATATTTTTACTACATATGAGCTGTTTCACATTATGAAAACAAGGCAAAAAGGTAGTACTAGGAGTAAGGTATTGAAGCTCGACATGTGTTTGCATAGTTTCCCACTAATTATTGTGAATGGGAAAGCAGAGAAATCATTTATCCTAGCAAGAGATTAATATAAAAGATCCTCATTCTCCTTATCTTTTTATCCTATGTGCAAAAGGTTTGAGTGTCATGATGGGTAAAACTGAAGCTAGGAAACTTATAAGAGGTGTGTTTGTGGCAAGGGGTGTGGTAAGGGTTAATCACTTGATAATTGCTGATGATTGTATATTGTTTTGTAAAGCCACAATGACAGGTTGGAATCTTGGATTAATATTCAGAACATACTGAATAGATATGAGAAGGGTCTAGTTAGACTTTAAAGAAGCAAAAATATTTCCTATTTTTTAGTTCAAACACAAGTGGAAGTTCAAAGATCAAATCAACCAAGGGATTGAAAGAGTGGTGTGTGGAAGGTATGAGAGGTACCTTGGCCTTCCAATTAATGTGGAGAGAGCCAAAATCAGTACCTTGGAGCTATTAAGAATGGGATATGACAAAAAAATATATAATTGGACAACTTTTTTTTTATCTCATACTTGGGAAAGAGGTCCTCATAAAAGCAGTTCTTCAAACTATTCCAACCTATAATTGTCAAGAAATCTCTTCTTTGATTTCTAAGTTTTGGTAGAGCAATAAGGATGGGGAGAAAAAGATCAATACGAGAAGCTAGAAAAAGATGGGAGCCTCAAAATTAAATGGTGAGCTTGGCTTTAGAGACTTTGAGTGCTTCAAATAGGGTCATGTTAGCCAAACACTGTTGGAGACTTTTGCAATTTTCCTACTCTCTAGCTGTTAGACTATTGAAAGATGTATACTTCAAGAAGACTAATTTGTTAGAAGCAAAGCTGGACCAAGGGTCCAAATCTTAGTTTCTGCATTAGATTTACTGAAGGAGGGGTTGAGATGGGGGTTAGATATGGGCAAAAAATTCAAATATGGAAACAGAAATGGCTAAAATCACCAACTACCTTCAGGTTCGGTCTCCCATTAAAATTTTAACGGCAAACTCTACAGTGAATGCTTTAATTGATGAGAATTCAAGATGTTGAAAGATTGACTCTATTGAGGAGATTTTTTTAAGCACTTGAAGCAAAACAGATTAATAGCATCACTATCCGCAAATTGGGTGGGGTAGATAAAAGGATATGGGGTTACACAACTAATGGTATTTTTCTCAATTAGGAGTGCCCACTTTGTGGATCTACAACAAAAATAGAGAAAAAATGGAGAAGCTAGAAGCTTCAAAGGTTTCAGTGGATAATAATTGTTGGAAGAAACTATGGCAGCTTGAAGTACCAAAAGTGATAAAGACATTTATGTGGAAAGCAGCTCATAAACTTCTCCCCACTAAACAGAAACTCCATAGAAAAAGATAGTTGATGATCCTTTGTTCCTCATTTGTCAAAGGGAAGAAGATATATACCATTGTTCATATTTTATGGAGTTGTATTGCAGCTAATGATGTGTGGGTAGAAGTTGTTAGTCCAATATAGAAGTGGTATATATGAAGGTTGTTGACTTCATGGAGCTATAGGTGCAGTGTTGTAATAGGCTACAAAAGGAAGAGTTGCAGTGGGTCTCCATAACTCTGAGAAGACTTTGGTTAAGAAAAAATGAATTTGTTTTTTATGGGAAAATATCCAACCCTAAGCAGATTACTTAATTAGGCCATTGAGGTCACACGGACATAATTTCTTAAGGTCCCAAGTAAGCAAAAGCTCACAACGGTTTCAAGTTGGTGATAATCAGAAACCATGAAGAAGAGGTGATGATGTCAGCGAGCCTTCATAAAAAAAATTGATAGCACATATTGAAGAAATTCTTGAGGTCGTGTCAGGATAAGTTGAGTCCGATAAACTTGTATTGGTTTAATGTATGATTAATACAATTGATTTCTTGAGATGGAGGTGTCTTTTGCATTGTTTAAATTTGCATACGATGAGGAAAAAAATATCTTGGGTTTAAATTAAGATCCAGTTTGACCAAATCTTACTTAATTTATTTTATCTTATCATTATAATTTTTTTAAATTCTTATATACCTTTTTTAAATTCTTATATAAAATATGATAAATAATTTAATTTTTTCAAATCTCAACATATTTATAATATTTTAATAATATTTTATTCAATTCAATTCAACTAAGCTCAAGTCAGCTCGTCATTCAAATGCACCCTAAAGCTTGGAAAGAGTATTCGATATTTAAGTTTATTCAAATTGAATTGATAAGAAATTAAACCGATTTTAGTGAACTTTTTTTAATTATTTATTGAACCGCTTCAAACAACCGATTTAGGCCGAGTCTAACCAATTTAGACGGATTCAAATCTGTATTTAATTTAAAATTGCCTAACAAATGAGTTTTTTTTTTTAATTCTTGTACAAAAATATTATAGAATTAAACATATATTAACTTTTTCATCATTATATTTAATAAAAATTACATAAAAGTTAAAAGATAAAACATATAGTTCTTTAATTTTTTTTAGTTGAGCTAAAAAATTAAGAAATGAATGATATTATATAATAAATTTTCGGTTGGCACAAAATACAATATTTTCCATATCCTTATAATTTAATGGTCTGTCTTCTTCGTATATGAGACAAAAGAAAATGTCGACAATTGAAGTTAAATATATAAATTACATATTTATTAAAACTATTTAGATTTATATAATATTTTTTTTATTAAAACTACTTAATGAATTTATATTTTATACTTTTTTATATATGATATAAAATGTTTGAATTCTATTATATATGATTATTTTAATACTTTTTATCAACATTAAAATTATAACCAATTCAAAATTATTATCAATTACTCAATATTCAATTTGTCGTCATCCTTGTCTGATTCCAAACCCAATTATTATTTTTCAAGCCCTAGTTTAGACAGACTTTGCATATGCAATCACGAGCTTTATTCTTTTCCCATGAACGCTCTATTATTTATTGCCTATCATCTGCTTCACCTTCGTGTATCTATCTAGGATTGAACAAATAAATCGTTATCAATAACTGACCATTTTTTCGAATCTTTCCAACTTGATTAACCCAATCCAATAATCTGGAATGTCGGAAACGGAATTACCCGTTACCAACAATCGTTCAATTTTACATATTTTAAATCATCCATTTTTCAATCATCTCTCTCTCTCTCCACCCTAGCCGCCACCTCATCCACCTCCAGACCTGCCGAACCAAGCTTCTTGTTGTCATTATCCACCTTAAACATTTAACATTGAGGTCTCTGCCGCTAATCTTGACGAGTATTCTAAAGGGTTTTTGCTCGATCTCTTTCACTCTTCCGTAAACGCACATCTTCTACTGAGTTTGAAGTCTCTTCTATCGGAACAAGCTTCTCGTCGATGGTGTCCACCTCAACTCACACGCACACACGCATCGTCACCCAATCATGCACAGAGACCAGAACCAATTTAGGAAAAATGTTTGGGTATTTTTTTTTATTTGATGTTGGATTTTGGTTTTCAGAAGGGTTAGGGTTTTTTTTTTAAGAAAGGGATACTGGATAGGGTTTGATTGTAATTTGATTTTTGGTATGAATTAAGCTTTTAAGTTCAGGTTTTTTGAAGAATTATTCTTGCCACTTGTGAATGAAGCTTTTGCGTTTATGAAGCCATTGAGTGATTTGGAAATTGTCAAACAAGTTAATTAAGTTTTTGGGAACTGCCGAACAGCTTAATTAAGCATTTATTAAGCTTTTGATTCTGAAAGCATTGAGGAAGAAGATGAAGAAAACATGTTATCGGTTAAACGGGTATCGGGTGAGCGGAATAGATAGGTTCTCGAGTTAAGTCGGAATTTGTTGGTTCGCGTCGGATGAACAGTCCTATATCTATCTCTCATTTTAAACTCTAAAATTCAGTCAGAAATTCTAAAAATTCAAATCCCTATACTTTATTTAAAAGAAATGTTTTAGTCACAAAGAGATCCCACAAAATAAATTTTATAAACTGATATAGTTTTATGTGGTTCGTCAGATTGTAAAGTTAGTTTTATTGTAAAATAAACTTAACGGACCATATAAAACCACATCAATTTATAAAATTGTTTTTATGAAATCTCTTTATGACTATAACAATTCTCTTTAGGAAAATCCTGAAGTCAATCTAACTGAACCTTCCCATTGCAGCCCCTGCCACCGCCAGTGGCCATGGGCGACACCGCCCATCTCTACGGATCCATTTTCAGGTTTAAGACCGTCGGGGGCACACCGAAGGTCGCCGAGACTCTCCGTCGCAGGGGTGGGGTCGCCGACTCCCTCTGGTCCACCAATGGGATGGGCGGTGTCGCCCACCGCCACTACCGCCGCCGCTGGCGGGGGCTGGACTGAAGTCAAAATTCCTTAAAAATTCATTTTCATTTTATTTTTTTATTTTTTTATTTTATTATTTTATTATTTTATTATTTTATTATTTTATTTATTTTTTAATTTTTTGTATTTTTTATTATATTTTTATAAAGTTTAAGAATGCTGCAATACGTTGAAGTGTAACTCGACTGCAACCCTAGTCCCCAGCATCACCATTCTCTTTAATTCAATACTTGATATTTTACTCTCCATCAATATTATCACTAGCTTTAAATTACATATAGAAATACCTTTATTGTTAAAGCTAAGCTTTTGATTTGTGGGATTGACAAGGACTGCGATCTATCTTGATGTACAATATTTTAATTTAAAGGAATCTCTTTTGGATTTTGTTTCGATCCTACTTTCCACTAGAGATCTACAGCCACACATAGAGAGATCTCGATGGGAGATCCTGCGATTGTTTTTGTATTTTTGTATTTTATATAATTTTTTAATACTTTTTATATTAAAAAAAATACAATATTATTAAAAATTACTTATTTAATTATTAATTAAAAAATAATAACTTTCAGGATACTAATCAAGATGACCATATATAAGAGTAGCATTTCTCTTCCACTAATTAATGTCAAGATTGAAATGATATAATTAATATATGGGGGAAGGGGGTGCATGATATTGATGTAGATGCCAGCTTTATTTCTTTTCAAAGTATAATTAAGTGTAATCAGCGAGGTAGACTTCTTCTTCTTTCATTTTCTTCGTGGTTGTACCAAGAACTTAATCAAAATCATCTGGAAAAGACATCCATTTTTAGACTATTAAACAAAAATAATGCAAAATAAAATAATAATAAAAAAAGTTCACGTGGGCGTCCTCCATTACCCATGGTCATGTATGTAAAAGTGGACTACCTGACAAATATCCTCAATCAGATGCATCTTCTCTAAGCTAACAAACATTATTTTTAATCTCTTTGCTTTATTATTTTTTTTTAGAAATATTTTAATCATAAAAATATATTACAAAATAAATTTTACGTAGTTTTATATAATTTATCGTATTGTAAAATTAATTTTATTATTAAATAAATTTAACGAATCATACGAAATTATGTTAATTTATAAGATTAATTTGATACAATTTTTTTATGATTATAATAATATCTCTTTTTTTTTTCTTTATCGCTTTTTGCTATTAATTAGAGAGATGTTAGAAAAAGTTATACATTTGATTTAAATTTTAATGAGAAAAAATTATTGTGCAAATATTATTTTAATGTTCTTATCAAAACAAATCGCCATCTAAATGGTCTTTATTAGCACATTGCTTTGCAACTAAACAAAAGCTATTTTGTTTTAAGCATAAAGTATTCACCAACCAATATTATTAGGTATGGTTGAGTGATGATTTTTGCTTCTCTGCTAAAAGTTTAGGCTAAATTATTGAGCCTTAGATCACGGGATAAAGACGGCGTATTTTTTTCATAAGATTACGTACACTTGCATGCGCATCGTCCCCAAATAATTTTTTTTTTTTAGATTTTATAAAATCAGAAAAATAATTCTACTATTTTGATTTTTAGATAGATTTTTTTTTTAAATCTCTTTCTCTATCTTATAAATTAATTAATAAAAGATAAAAAGACTAGATTTTCTATATATGTATGTTTATATATAAATGAGCCATGTATATATGCTCTTAATTATTATTATTATTATTATTATTTTCAAAATTAGTTGAATAAGGTTTAAATAATTGGAGAAAAATAGTTTACATATATAGCAACAATAGCATGCAGTTAATTAATCATTTTCCATTAATTATAAGATGACTAAGTGACTTAAGAAAAAAGAAAAAAAGATGACTAAGTGAGTAAGCATGCATGTACGGAGGACATTAAAACATGACAAAATGGGTGTACCTTTCGTCAAAGTGGTTGGGGGTACAAGAGGGACACTGTACTTTTTGGCTCATTGATTGTCTCTGTCATTCCAGCCTGTTTTGGGTTAATAATTAATAATGATTTTTGGTGTTCGCACTCAAACTCAAACAAGTTTGAAATCAACGTTAATTAGAGTAATTATTATAAATTTTTTATCATCCTGTTATTATTTTATAATATAATATCAGATAATTAGATATTATTTATTATATTTTATTTATAAATCAGTTATTTAATACAATATTATGAGATGATGAAGAATTAATTAAAAAAATAGATGATAAATAAATTTATTATACAAAAAATTACTCAATAATTTCATAAATTGAGTATCTTCATCTAATTTATCGGCTTATAAATTTATTTTTATTATAAACTATATTAAATCGATTAAATAAAGTCACATTAATATATGAGTTTATTTTCATTTAATTTTTTTTTATGATTGGAGCACTTGTCTAAAATAAATAGATTTTATACCAGCTTAATTGATTCATACATATATTAACCTATTAAAGATTCATGAAAGTCACAATATTGTATCAAATGTTTAACATCAACATTTCAAGCGCTGATACCAGATAATGCCCACAAGAAATTTATCCACAAATTGTATTGTTAGTCTGTTATGGAATGTCATATCTTATTGAAAATATAAAGTACATAGAAAGCTAAGTGGCAGTATTAATAATCTAAAGGTTAAACAGATAGTTTAAGAGAATTATGTATAATGTTCTCTAATTTTTTTTTTATCGTAACTTATCAAATAATCTAATAAATCAAGTAAACCTTCACCCCTTTCATACCTCCTAGGCCTACTCCACGCCCTATATACGAGCTAATTGCAGTACTTCTTGTTTAAGGTGATAATATATTACACAATTCATTAATTCAACATGAATACGCTACAATAATAATGAGTTAAGACTTATGATAACGGGTTCGGAATCTATTACAGCACATATTCACCCATCACAATCCCAAGATCTTAGCTTCTATAATTCTAGCAATTAGTTATCATATATGTGTCCATACTCTGGACAGAAATCAGTTACCATAAATAGCTCAAATTGATTTTATTTTCATGTAAAACATAGGCATGTACAGCTATATCTTTACCCTCAAATCAATGAAAGAAGTAAGAAAATATTTTACCAAATGTTTTTCTTAACATGATACCAACCAGACCTATTTCTTGAAACACAACCCACGCCTTTTCTCTCCCATGGCTTCCTCTGATCAACCCCCTCCTGAACAACCACCTTCTTCTCCATATACCCTCCACCCATTAAATTTCCCTAGCCTTGCTCTTATTTCCGATCATTTAACTGGAGACAATTTCTCCAAATGGCAATGTGCCCGTCGAAGAGCTCTCAATGCCAAAAATAAATTTTGTTTTGTTGATGGCAGTCTCAAACCCCCATCCCACCTCTCTTGAATACCCTCAATGGAGTAGGACTAAAGACATAGTCCTCACTTGGATCCTAAACACTATAACCCCCTCTCTTGCCAACTCCCTAGACTACCATGATGATCCCCGAGACGTATGGATTGATCTCGAGTCAAGATTTTGTCATTACAACAATGCCTGCTTATTTCATCTTAAAAGAGAAATCTCCAATTTACATCAAAACCAACTTTCAATTCCAGATTATTACAATAGTATCAAGCAATTGTGGGATGAACTTGGGAACATCCAAACACCAACAGATGCACTTACCTTGGAGAAAAGGGTTGAGGATTAGCGTGTGTTCCAATTTGTTCTGGAACTCAACGACTCATTTGCTGCTCTCCGAACCTAAATTCTCGCTACTGACCTCCTCCCTCCCCTCAACAAAGTTTTCTCCATCCTTTTTCTAGAAGAAAATTAGAGATTTCTTCAAATGACTCATACACCCTCCGAATCTATTGCCCTTGCTGTTCAGGCTCCTTATCCTAAAAAACCCACCCTAAAATGCTCAAAATGTGGCAAATAGGGCCACCAATGCCACCATTGTTGGCGAGTTATCTGGTATCTACCTGGGTGAGAACCACGAAAAAATCCAAAGACCTCGCTTCTTGGCAAACCATTGGCCATAACTCACTTCGCAGACACCACCATAAGCCCTATTCCAGGTCTCTCGTCGGAAAACTATTAACAACTAATGGATCTCCTCCAGTCTTCATCATCTTCCTCAGCCGAACCATTGCTGGGTAAAAACCCTTACTTGCCACAATCCTCTTTTGACCCACGACATCACTGGATTCTCAACAGTGGCGTCATCGACCACATGAGCTACTATCGAGACGCCTTCTTCAATCTCCAACTGGCACCCTTGCCAAGGGACGTTCAGTTGCCTATGGGGGAGACCATTACCATTGAAGGGATCGACTCTAGTCACATATCTGAATCCCTAACTCTTGTTAATATCTTTTATGTCCCTCGATTTTCCTTTAATCTCCTTTCTATTCCTTCCCTTAGTAAACACATGTCGTGTATTGCTATTTTCTCATCCTCTCACTGTTTTTTTCAGGACCTCCAATTGAAGAGGCTGATTGGAGTGGGTGAAGCGTGCAGTGGACTCTACATTCTCCAGCCACAATAGTACACTGCTTTCTCCGTTCAAAATATTCACAATAAGACCTTATGGCATTGTCGTCTAGATCATTCTTCTAGTTTTATTATTTCTGTTATTTTTTATAGTCCTTGTACTCTCTCATTCTGATGTTTGTGCTCGTTCTAAGTACACTCATTTACCTTCTTCTGTTCATGCGAATAAAAGTTCAGTACATTTTCATCGATTACATTGTGATATTTGGGGAGGTTATCAAACTGCCTCTATTTGTGGAGCTCATTATTTTTCGACTATTGTTGATATTTTTCACGCACTACATGGGTTTATTTAATGCGTTTTAAATTAGAAACTTATAGTCACTTAAAGAATTTTTTTTCCCTTGTTCACAATCAATATAACTCCACAATCAAAATTATTCGCATTCATAATGATCAAGAATTTCTTTCCCAAAATCCTCAAAAAAAATTTCCACTCTCACGGCATCATTCATGAGCGTACATGTGTTGAAATTCCTCAACAAAATGGTGTTGCAGAGCATAAGCATCGGCACCTCTTGAATGTCAATCATAATCTTCGCTTTCAGACACATTTACCTCTCAATTTTTGGAATGAGTGTGTTCTTACTGCTGCCTACCTCATCAATAGGACACCTAGTCGATCCCTTCAAAGCTTAACTCATTTTCAACTTCTTCTCAACATTGCACTTACATACACGCATTTTCGTGTATTTGGTTGTCTTTGTTATGTCCAAATACTTACTTTTTATCGTGACAAATTTTCCCCTCGCTCCTTTCATTACATCTTTGTTGGTTATCCTAGTAACCGCAAAGTTTACAAATTATACAATCTTGATACCAATACAATCTTTTACTCACTAATAGCAACAATATTACATACAGTCATAGAGTACGTAAACGATACATGAAATATTTGGAAAAAAAGTAAGATTCATTATTAAAAAATTAATTTTTCATGTAGAGTCCACATTTACTCGCTTTTTTTCAAATAATCGTGTGACATTTGTTATGCATTCTACAATTAAAAATATTATTTTTAACCAATAGAGAGCAAGTGAGGATGCCTGACGAGCCAGTTATGCGTAGGGGAGAGCTCGGTCTGGTTTGGTTGGTCTTGAGGGGGTTTGATAAACCGGACTAGACTTATTCGGTTCAAGGTTTTCCCACCCTAGACCAGATCAAGAATCCATAGGACTGGACCATACCAGACCAATCCATTTCGGTATGGGCCGGTCCGGTCGGTCCATTTGGTTTGACATCCTAAGACAAGATTTCCAAATTCGATGAACAAACGTGACTGCACATTTTTATTTTTTATTATTCTTTTTATTTTTTAACATCCTAAGGTAAAATTAAAAAATATACACTTCACATGTGTAGTAAATCTGTCATTATCTAGATAAAATAAAGAAGAATTACTAAGAGAGAGTAAGAGATATTGAGTTAGAGAGAGAGAGAGAGAGAGAGAGAGAGAGAGTTAGACTGAATAGAGTTTGCTGGGCTATTGGCGGTGTCCTGGTGACTGCTAGACGAGGCGAGGCTAAGATTTGCAGTACCGCTGGCTGTTGGGCGACCATGGAGCAATGGAGCATTGGAGTAGTTAGGGACTAGGGTTTTCAATATGGAATGACCGAATGAGTTCGAACGACAAAAGTCGAAGGTTAATTAAAATGGTTGTGTGAAATAGCGTCATTTCACGTAACCCACTTAATAACTGAGTTCCAAACCAGTGCGTGCTAAATTTGTACTAAACGGCACCATACCTTATAGCATTACAAGATTTTCAGATTTTTTAATTAACTTTCTAACATTCTAATTAACAAATAATATGTGTTAAATATATTTTAATATGTGTAATTAAATAATATATATTCATATTTGGCAAAAATATAAAAAAATATATAATATTATTTCATTACACATATTATTTGTTAACTCAATTAAAATGTTAGAAAGTTAATTACAAATTAATTACAAAATAAGTTAAACCCCAATATAATATATATAGTTATTATTTATACAATAAAGAATATAATAATTCATTGATATTACATAAATCATATACATATATAGTGATAAACTTAGTGGTTACTAGTTAGTATTTAGTATCAACTATTAATAGTCTAAGACTCTAATACTTTAAGTTATAAGTAACATGTTATAGTATTATAAATTGAAGTTATTTAACTAACATATACTATACTAGATGAGTAGATGTTATTAACTCATTTTAATACTAACATGTTATTTGTTAACTTAACTATACTAATTTAACTAACATATACTATACTAGATGTTATTTTAATACTCACAAGTCACATGTATTTACACTTATACATTAAAGAATATGATAATATATTAAAACTAATTTACTGTTATAAAACTAAAGAAAGAAATTACTATTGGAAAAGAGAAATAGGAAACTTTCTTTGAAACTCTTAAGAACTAAAACTTTTTTTCTCTCTCTATATTTTCTTATGAATTTCATTATAACTGAAACTCCTATTTATAGGTTTTGAAATTACTATGTAAGTTACTATGCAAGTCACTATGCAGAATTTAAAATAATAGTGGTGGAGTCATTCACATAATTTTAGTGGTGGGACAAAGGGCAGCTGCCGTCCCTCCACTTACTCAATTCATTACACTCCCCCTTGAATGACCACCCATAAAGAATCTGTCTCGTTAAAACCTTGCCAAAGAAAAACCCTATGGGAAGAAAAACTAATGGCGAAGGAAAAAGAATACAGTCTTCTTATGTATCCACAAGTGTTTTAAGATTGCCTCATTAAAACCTTGCAGAGAAAAACTCAGTGGGACAAAACCTCGGCGAAGGAAAAAGAGTACAATCAGCACATTTACTCCCCCTGAAAAGTTCATGAAAAAAGATTTTTGAGTTTTCGCATTCCAATGTTATGCACAATCTTCTTGAATATGGAAGTTGATAACGCTTTTGTGAATAAATCTGCCAGATTATCACTAGATCGTATCTGCTTGACATCAATTTCACATTTCTCTTAAAACTTATGAGTATAAAAGAAATTTAGGTGAAATATGTTTGGTTCTGTCACTTTTGATATATCCTCCTCTGATTTGAGTGATACAAGCAGTATTATCTTCATATAAGATTGTTGGGCTATTATTGATCATGAGAAGTCCACACTTTTTCTGGATATGTTAAATAACTGATTTCAACCAAATACACTCTCGACTTGCTTCATGAATAGTAATGATCTCTGAGTGATTTTGTTGCCCAGATGACTAACACAAAAGGGGGGGTGAATTGGGTTATATTATAAAAATTAACACTTATTAATCAAATACACAATATAAAATATAAACAGAATATAAAACTGTAAGAAATGTAAAGAGTAGGGTAAGAGAAAGTAAACTCAGTATTTTTACGAGGTTCATCCCCACTGCCTACGTTCTCGCCTCAAGCTACTCCTTGAGGATCCCGAATTCACTATTCAATCTCCTTTAGGTGGAGATAAAAACCTATTACACTTTTGAGTAGTATCGCTCCAAAGAATCCGTGTAAAACACCCTCTACACTTCCAATCACCTCACACTTGGTGATTTAACTATTCCCCGAGTAGAACACCTTCTACACACACAAGGATTATACGCACCATCTTACAAATACAAGAGTTGTAGTAGGTAGGCTATCAAAGTACACTCCTCAATGAGTGAGATAGAAACAATACAGTTCAACCTATATCTCTCTAAAAAAGAACAAGAATTAAAACTCAAAATTTTAGAAAATAGAGAATGAAAGTTTTGAAAGAATGATGCAAAACTTAACAATAGATATGTAAGCTCTTGATATGATTTTTGCAAAACTCAAGTGAGCTATTTATAGACAAATGAGTCTTCAATTTCAAATTTGAAAAAATTCACATGTCAAATAAGAATACTATTCACTTTTCAAAAAATTCAAATAAAAGTATTTCCTTTTTGCATTTGTCAAAGACAACTCCATTCATTTTTCAAAAAATTTAAACCTAATATTTTGTTTTTCATATATGACAAAATTATCATAATTTATTTTTCAAACAAAAACATCTTCTTTTTGCATATGTCAAAAAAACATACAACCACCGTTTAAAATTTTCAAACAAATCATCTATCTTTTACAATTGTCAAAAAAACACACAACTACCCTTTAGGATTCTCAAACAAAATTATCTACCTTTTACATTTGTCAAAAAAACGCACCAACACCCTTCAAGACTTTCAAACAAAATATGCACATGTCAAATATGATAATCAATCATCTTATAAATTCAAGTTTTTATAAAAATATATATATAATTTTTGAAATTATTTTGTTTGATGATGTTATGCACATGTGAAAAACATAATTTTCAAAATTATGACATTTAAAAATGTTTTGCATATGTGAAAAAATAATTTGATGTTTTATGAGAAAAAAGAGTAGGAGCCTTAATCCAATTTCTAATTTTATCAAAAGATGTACAAAAATAATTTATGAGATTCATTTGTAGACTTAATCTCTTTCTTGCTCATACTTAATTTCTTGATGTGTTTAGCTCCCTTTATGCGTAGACAACTTGATCTTTGAGTTTTAAATATTATTTGTTATCATCAAAATTTATACGTAAATGCGAGACTTAAAATCGTGGGTTCAACAATCTCCCCCTTTTTGATGATGACAAATACTTAGTAGAAATCTGCGACCTGTAGTAATACTTAAGCTCCCCCTGAAAATATGCGTTAGTATTTCAAGAAAAATATAAACATAATTCTAGCATATATAACAGGGTAGTATAATACTAATATAAGACTTCTCCCCCTTTTGGCATCATTAAAAAGGAATCGTAATTGGTTTCAGTAAGATTTTTTCCCGTAATAAGCAATAACCAAATAAAACGGTGCGTTAGAGAGTAGAAGTTGGAACCACTCGTACCCGACAAAACCTGCAAAGGTTGAAAACGAATTTTATCATCTCGGTACGGAAGAAGATTTAAATCCGCTTGATGTTATTGACGAATTAGATGTTCCAGAGATTTGAAGTTGAATAATTAAAATTATCCGTGTCTAACAAAGACAGCAAAAGCTGCAGGCCTAGCTCTGGCAATGCGGTGCGGAGTCATGCATGTCCGACAAAACCTACAAATGTTGGAAGTCTAACTCTGGCAATTCGGTGCGGAGTCACACGTGTCTGAAAAACCTGCAAAGGTTGGAGGCCTAACTCTAGCAGTCGGTGCGAAAGCAGATTCAAATCTGCGTGATATTATTGAAAAATTAAATATTATCGAGATTTAAAAGTTATTGTTTAAAAGACCGTTTTCACCTATCGAATACTCAAATAAATTTTCACACTACTCATTGATCCAGTTTCGGTTTATTCAAAACGATAGAATGGTGGAGAAAATTTCGTCTAATAATCTTTCGGATTTGAATCAGGAACCGTCTCAACTAGTTGTTTTATCTCATGAGGTTGTCAACACCATGATAGAAGCAGAGATGCATTTTTCAAATAGAACTGATTCTGAAGTTGTTGCAGCATCAAGAGCTCTCAGTTCTCAATATGCTGCCTCTATTACGACCATGTCTCGGAGATTACTAGCGAGGGCAAATGAGGTTGATCGACTTAACAATCAAATATCTGTTCTGCATCAAAAACTTGCAAATAAAGCCAAAAAGAATAAAAGGTTAAAGTAAGAAAATAAATATTTGACGGAATTAGCTCATGTTTTGAAATTCAAATAGAGGAATCGGAACGAGTAAGAGTTCAAGCATAGAGTCAACATCAGCAGATAATGGCAGCATTTCACGAGAGAAACAGAGACAATTATAATTAATCTCGCTAGTTTAGTTCGGTAACTTTTGACAATATGCATTCGGCATATTTTGTAAGCTTGACTAAGTAAGATTTGAACAGATGACAGTTTGTCTTTTACTTATTTCCATCTTTATAAAAACAATCCTTAATTGTATCTAATCCGCATCAAATCTTCTTCTGATTGTCGTAGTTCATTTTCATTCTCACTTTACAAAATCTTAATGGCTCATCAATTCTCCTTCAGTGTTTCTCGTGATCAATATATTTCTGCATCTGTCGTAGGTGCTATGAAGCAGCAAAACACTGATTTGGCTAATAAATAAGATTATGATGCCATTTACGAGCTTGTGGGTCTCGGGACTCGATACTCATCTTCCATTGTTGTTTTTTCCGCTCGATTGCAGTTCAAAGCCCGTGAGATAGAGAAGTTTAATGAGAAGATCGATATTCTTCAATGACTTGTTCAAGAGTCAAAAAAAATAGTAGACTTAAAACAACAAAATAAGGATTTAAAATCCTTACTTGCCTCTGCATTTCGATTGCCTAATCCTTTAGACAAGGATGGCATGATGATTTATGAGGAGCAAATGCATTTGAATGATGAGGCTAAACGTCTCAAGTTTCTATAGGTCATTTGAGATAATGGAATAAAAGTATCTAACAGATATTCATGGCATACATAATTCCTATTTCTCTTTTAATCATGCATAGTTTATTTTTTGGTAGGGGTTTTGTGAAAATTTCTGCCAATTGATCATGTGTACTAGTGAATTCTAGTACTATATCGCCTTTTTGCACATGATCTCGAAGAAAATAATATCTTATTTCAATATGCTTAGTCTGAGAATATTGTATTGAATTTTTTGAAAAATTTATAGCACTTGTATTATCACATTTGATTGGAATGTGATTTACATAAGTTTAAAATCCTAAAGTTGTTGCTTCATGTAAAAAACTTGAGCACAACAACTACCTACAGTAACATACTCTGCCTCAATAATAAATAATGCAACAGGATTTTCTTTTTATTAAATCATGAAACAAGTGCATGACCTAAGAAATGACATGTTCTACTAAAACTTTTTCGATCATCTTTGCAACCAGTATAATCGGTACCTGAATAACTAATAAGATCGAAATAAGTGTGTTTAGGATACCATAACTCTAAGTCAATGGTACTGGCCAAATATCTAAAAATCCGCTTGACTGCAATCAAATGAAATTGTTCTGGAAATGATTGAAAACGTGCACATAAACATACACTGAACATAATATCAGGTCTACTAGTTATCAAATATAATAAACTACCAATCATACCTCAATATACTTTTGAGTCAACTGGTTTACCGCTTTCATTTTTATCAAGTTTAGTGGTTGAACTCATTGATGTTCCAATTACCTTCGTATATTCCATCTCAAATTTTGATTAACTTTTTTATATATTTTACTGATTAATAAATGTTCCACTTTTTGCTTGCTTGATTTGCAATCCGAATTTGAAATAAGCATAAATTAAGTTCTCCCATCATGCTTATTTCAAATTCTTCCTGCATATTCTTAGCAAAATCTTGACACATATTTTCATTAGTAGTACCAAATATTATATCATCTACATAAATTTGAACAAGAAGAATATCATTCTATTCATATTTGATGAAAAGAGTTATATCGATCTTTCCTTTTGAAAAACCTTTTTCAATAAAAAAACTATTTAAAAAAACACTTTTAACATCCATTTGAAAAAGTTTGAAATCTTTATAACAAGTATATGCAAGTAGCATTCGAATAGCTTCTAATCTTACGACTGGTGCATATGTCTCATCATAATCGATTCCTTCCTCTTGATTGAAACCTTGGGCTACAAGTCGAGCCTTGTTTCTAGTGATGATTTTAGACTCATCTTTCTTATTTCTAAAAACCCATTTTGTTCCAATAACAGCATAATTTTTAGGTTTAGGAACAAATGTCCATACATTATTTCTTTCAAATTGATTTAGCTCTTCTTGCACAATTAGAATCCATGATTTATCAATAAATACTTCATCAATATTTTTATTTTTAGGTTCAATCTGAGATAGAAAAGCAGTATGATTGCAAATATTTCTAAGAGATAATCGAGTACTTACACCTCGTGAAGGTTCTCCTAGAATTTGTTCTACTGGATGATCTTTCACATGTTTCCACTATTTGATTGCATCTTGTACTAAGTTTTGATGATTTTTCTTTCTATTTCCATGATCTTCCCTTTTGAATTGTCTTCTAATATCACGCATCCTTCTTCTTTAGAAGCGAAGTCAATGAATTTAGTTTTGTCTCCTGTCACGTATCTTGAGCATACGTTGTCTAAAAACCATTTACTTTTACCTATAGAATACTTCATGCATACCTACAAAAGCAATTAAAAAAAATTCTTGATATCCAAGTTCTTTGGGTCCTTTATTTATTAGTATTAGAAAAAACAAAATTTTTTGGCACCCATATAGCCTTAATAGTCATTGTGTGTTTTCTTCTAATAGAACAAGTATGATAATTATGACCATTTCTATTACAAAAATTACAAATAGCATGTGACATATATGAAGAACTTAAGTGATTATAATAGTATCTTTTTTAACAAAATTATTTTTATGAAAAGAATTTTGAATATTGGATTTTGATATAAAAGGATTATCAAAGAAATTTTTATAAAATTTGTATTTTTGTTTTGGCATATATCCCAAGCCTGCCTTGTCAAAAACACATCTTTGACTATCAAGAAATTTTTCAAAATTTCTTTTTCCATTCGTAAAGTTTTCAATAATATTTTCTAAATCAGTTTTCTTTTTCTTCAACTCAAGATTTTTATCTTTCAAAACAATACTTTCTTTTCTTAAAATATCAATTTCGTTTGTTAAAGAAGAATTTTTTTTTTCAAAGCAGTATACTTGATATCCAATTTTTCAAATTCCTTATATACCTCTTCTAAAATATTTTGCAATTCTTCATATGAAGGATTTTTAATATTATCAAAATTTGTTACCTCAATGTCATCTTTAACCATAAGACAAAAATTTGCTGATTCTCTATTGCTTGCTTCACTATCTGAACTACTTGAATCATCATCCCATGTAGCTTTCATTATTTTTTTGCCTTTGTTTCGATCTTTCTTTAGCAGAGGCCAATCTGACTTAATATGACCAGGCTTATTGCATTTATAACAAATTAAAGTATCATTTTTACCTGAATCTTTCTTGGAAAACTTTTTGAAAGATTTCCTTGGAGGAGTTTTATTTTTATTTAAGAACCTCAGAATTCTTTTTGTTATCATCCGAACTTTTTCCTCTTTGTCGTCATTTTCCTCATCTTCATCACTTTCACTTTCATATGGAACAGCTTTAAGTGCCAAACTCTTCTTTGGCTTTCCATCTTTTTCTCCTCTTTTCAATGTGTACTCATGGGTGATAAGTGACCCGATGAGTTCATTCACTTCGAACTTCTTGAGGTCTCTAGCTTCAAGAATCGCTGTCACTTTTGATTTCCAACGTTTTGGTAGAAAGTTGAGAATTTTTCTTACTATCTCCATTTTGGAATAAACTTTACTAAGAGTTGTCAAACTGTTTATGATGTTAGTAAAATGAGTGTGCATACTAGAAATAGAATCATCATCATTCATCTTAAACATTTCATATTCATAAGTAAGAATATAAATTTTTGATTCCTTGACTTGAGAAGTTCCTTCATAAGTAACTTCCAAATTATCCCAAATTTCCTTTGCTGTAACGCAAGTCATTACTCTATTAAACTCATTACTATTGAGAGTATTATATAATAAATTTATAGCAGTTAAATTCAAAGCATAAAGTCTATTGTCTTCATGATCAAACTCTTCTTCTTCCTTTTTGACCTTTACTCCATCAACCACTTTTGTTGGAATATAAGGTCCATTTATAATGCATTTCCAGATTTCTCGACCTTGAGCCTGAAGGAATATTCTCATTCTAACTTTTCAGAATAAGTAATTGTCTCCGCAAAAGAGTGGAGGCCGACTGCTAGATTGACCTTCATCAAATGAATCTGCAATGTTAGCCATAAGATCTTAACTCAAAAGATAGTTAATCTTATAACAAAGCTCTAACTCTGATACCAATTGTTGCCCAGATGACTAACACAAGAGAGGGGGTGAATTGTGTTATATTATAAAAATTAACACTTATTAATCAAATACACAATATAAAATATAAACAGAATATAAAACTGTAAGAAATATAAAAAGGAGGGTAAGAGAAAGCAAACTCAATATTTTTACGAGATTCAACCACACTGCCTACGTCCTCACCTCAAGCTACCCTTTGAGGATCCCGAATTCACTAGTCAATCTCCTTTAGGTAGAGATAGAAACCTATTACACTTTTGAGCAGCACCGCTCCAAAGAATCCATGTAGAACACTCTCTACACTTCTAATCACCCCACACTTGGTGATTTAATTATTCCCCGTGTAGAACACCTTCTACACACATAAGGGTTATACGCACCCTTTTACAAATACAAGAATTGATAGTGGGTAGACTATTAAAGTACACTCCTCAATGAGTGAGATAGAAACGATACAGCGCAACCTATATCTCTCTAAAAAATAGTAAGAATTAAGACTCAAAATTTTAGAAATGAAAGAATGAAAGTTTTGAAAAAATGATGCAAAACTTAACAATAGATGTGTAAACTCTTGGTATGATTTTTGCAAAACTCAAGTGAGCTATTTATAGGCAAATGAGTCTTCAATTTCAAATTTGAAAAGATTCACATGTCAAATAAGAACATTATTCACTTTTCAAAAAATTCAAATAAAAGCATTTCCTTTTTATATTTGTCAAAAACAACTCCATTCATTTTTCAAAGAATTCAAACCTAATATTTTACTTTTCATATATGACAAAATGAGCATGATTTATTGTTCAAATAAAAACATCTTCTTTTTGCATATGTCAAAAAAATACACAACCACCCTTTAAGATTTTCAAACAAATCATCCATCTTTTACAATTATCAAAAAAACATACAACCACCCTTTAAGATTTTCAAACAAAATCATTTACCTTTTGCATTTGTCAAAAAAACACACCACCTCCCTTCAAGACTTTCAAACAAAATATGCACATGTCAAATATGATAATCAATCATCTTATAAATTCAAGTTTTTATAAAAATATATATATAATTTTTGAAATTATTTTGTTTGATGATGTTATGCACATGTGAAAAACATAATTTTCAAAACTAAGACATTTAAAAATGTCTTGCATATGTGAAAACAATAATTTGATATTTTATGAGAAAAAAGAGTAGGAGTTTTAATCCAATTTCTAATTTTATTAAAAAATGTACAAAAATAATCTATGAGATTTATTTGTAGACTTGATCTCTTTCTTGCTCATACTTGATTTCTTGATGTGTTTAGCTCCCTTCATGCGTAGACAACTTGATCTTTGAGTTTTAAATATTATTTGTTATCATCAAAATTTATACGTAGATGCGAGACTTGAAACCTTGGGTTTTACAGATTTGAAGATATAGCAAATAGTGTCTGCTTGACAGATCTCCATGATATGGCAGTATTTCCATAAGTAAATAAATATCCAGTTTGAGATCTATCTCTGTGTGGGTCTAAAAGATAACATGCATCTGCATACCCAATTAATTTTGGATTTGAACCACGTTGATAAAATAATCACATATCAACCGTACCATGAAGGTAACGAAGGGCATGTTTAATGCCATTTCAATGCCTTCAAGTTGATGCAGAACTATATCTTGAAAGCAGATTAACTGAGAATGTAATATCTGGTCGAGTGCAATTTGCAAGATACATCAAAACTCCAATTGCACTGAGATATGGTACTTCAGGACCAACAATTTTTTCATCGTCATCACAAGAACGGAATGGATCATTCTTCACATCAAGTGTTTGAACAATCATTGGAGTACTCAGGGGATGAGATTTGTCCATATAAAAATGTTTTAGGACTTTTTCAGTATACATGGACTGATGAAGGCCGAGACAAAATCTCATCATAAGGACGGAATGGATCATTCTATTTGGCAAGTATTCAAGCTGCAGGCCGAGACAAAATTTTGTTTTGCCAAGATCTTTTATTTCAAATTCATTGTTTAAATATATAGCGGTTTTTGAGATCTCTTCAGGAATTCTCACAATATTTAAATCATCAACATAAACCGCAATAATGATAAATCCGGATTCTGATTTCTTAATAAAAACACATGGGCATATAGGATTATTCTCAAATCCTTCTTTCAATAGATATTCGTTTAAGCAATTATACCACATGCGTCCAAATTATTTCAACCCATATAAAGATCTTTGTAATCTGATTAAATACATATTTCTAGATGTACTTGTAGATACTTCAGGCATATTATATCCTTCAAGAATTTTCATATGTCATGGTCTAAGGATCCATATAAATATGCAGTGACCACATCCATCAACCGTATTTCTAATCCTTTTGTAACAACTAGCCTAATCAAAAATCTAAATGTGATTGCATCCATAACGGGAGAGTATGTTTCTTCATAATCAATCCCAGATTTCTGCAAAAAACTTTGTGCGACAAGCCGTGCTTTGTACCGCACAATTTTATTTTTCTCATTACGTTTTCGTACAAATACCCACTTATATCCAATAGGCATTACACCCTTTGGTGTTTGGACAATAGGTCCAAATACTTCTCACTTTTCTAGCGAATTTAATTCAGTTTTAATAGCTGCTTTCCATTTTGGCCAATCATTTCTACGTCGACATTCTTCAACGCTTTTTGACTCACTTTCTTCATTACTTTTGGTAATGTCAATGGCCATTTTATATGAAAATATGTTGTCAACAATAGTTTTATTTCTATCCAGAATTTCTCCAATTTTCATGAAATGTATTGAGATCTCATTATTTTCAGGTACCTGTTCCTCTTCAGGGGAAAACATTTCATGACACATCTCTTCAGGAGGTCCATTTTCAGGAGATTTATACTCTTCAAGAGTTTCCTCTTCAGGAGGTTCTAGAATAGAAGATTTGAGCTCTTTAGGAGCACCAATTATATTTGTAGCCTGTATTGTGGGTATGTGTTCTTCAGGAACACCAAATTCATTTTGTATTATTTTCCTTCTGGAAATTTTGTCTTTTGCACCAATAGGTCTTCCACGTTTCAGGCGTATTTTAGATTCACCTATTGCTGTTTTGACAATTTGTCCTTCAGGGATTTCAATCCTTGCTAGAGCATTAACAGCAGCAATATAAGATTTTACTACACTTTTAGTATCAGTAAATATATCCGGTAATTGATTTACAACATATTGCAAATGAATAATCCTCTGAATTTCCCGTTTACATTTATTTGTAGGAAACTTAAAATGAGACAGAGTCTTATTATCTCAAGTAATATCTTGTCGTACTTTAGGCACTGACTTTTCTTTATCCATTACTAGAAAATTAGATTTGTCAAAATGACAATTCTCAAAACGTGTTTTAAACATATCCCCTGTAAGGGGTTCAAGGTATCTAATAATAGATGGAGAATCAAAACCAACATATATCCCAAGTCTACGTTGAGAGCTCATTTTTGTACATTGTGGAGGTGCAATTGGAACATATACAGCACATCCAAAAGTACGAAGATAAGAAATATTTGGTTGTTGACTAGATGCAAGCTGTAATGGATAATATTTATGATATGCAGATGGTCTAATGCGAATTAGAGATGCTGCATGAAGTATAGCATGTCCCCAAGCAGAAACAGGTAGTCTTGATTTCATAAGTAAAGGTCTAGCGATTAGTTGAAACCTTTTGATCAAAGACTCAGTTAAACCGTTTTATGTGTATGTATGGGCAACAGGATGTTCAACATCTATTCCTATTGACATGCAATAATCATCAAAAGTTTGAGATGAAAATTCACCTGCATTATCCAATCGAATGATCTTAATTGGATACTCAGGAAATTGTGCTCGTAATTTAATTATCTGAGCAAGAAGTCTAACAAATGCAACATTTCTAATAGAAAGTAGACAAACATGTGACCATCAACTAAATGCATCAATCAGAATCATAAAATATCTAAATGGTCTACTTGATAGATGAATAGGCCCACATATATCTCCGTAAATCCTTTGTAAAAAGGATGGAGATTCAACAATGACTTTTGAGGGAGATAGTCTGATAATCAACTTACTTTGAAAACATGTAGAGCATGGAGATTCATTAGGTAGAAATATCTTTTGATTCTTTAAGGGATGCCCATGTGAATTTTCAATAATTCGTCTCATCATTATAGAACCCAGATGTCCAAGGCAATCATGCCAAGTCATAAATACTTTAGGGTCAATACACTTCTGGTGCATTACCACATATGATTCAATTGTTCTCATCTTTATATAATACAATTCAGAACATAGAGTAGACAGTTTTTCTAATACGAGCTTCTGGCCTGATATTATTTTAGTAATAAGAAGATGCTCTTTACTGCCTTCATTGGTCGTTTCAACATGGTAATCATTACGACATATATCTTTGAAACTCAATAAATTTCTTCTGGATTGTGAAGAGAATAGAACATCATCAATACAAAATTTGGTGTCATTAGACAACACAATATAAGCTCTTCTGGAGCTCTCAATTAAATCTAATAAACCTGATATGATATGGATATAGACTTTACTTAGTGTTAAATTTTAAAAATATTTCTTTTTTTTTAGAATTGTGTGAGTTGTAGCACTATCAGTCAGACATATATCTTTATCATTCAACTCAGAGATAAAAAAAACTCATCAAATATACATAATATACAAAACTTTTATTACAGATAGAAAGAAAATACATTAGTTGAGTGAAACACTTCCATCTCCAATTAAGTATTCAATACTACCTTCAGAATGATTAAAGAAATCAGAGACATTAAGATGAGTAACATCTACATTTACTGAATCTAATAAATCATCTGATGGTTCTACTAAATTTATTTCATGTACTTTATTCTTTCCTTTAATAGAAATTTGATATAAATCAGCTAAGTACCTGGCCGTACGACAGGTATGTGACCAATATCCAGTCATTCTACATCTATGGCACACCTCTTCACTTTTCTTTGAAAAATTATTATGGAAATTTTTACCCCTTTCTGAATTATACCACTTCTGGTGATATGGTATATTATTATCCCTTTTAATATTGTCACTTCTGGGACCAACATTTCTATAATTTCTCCTACCACGTCCACGCCTCCGATTTCTTCTAAAGGATGCACCATTCACTTCTGGGAATGATGCAAACCTATTACCATTCACTTCAGGGAATGATATTGAGCCAGTAGGGCGTGACTGATGGTTTTCTAATAAGAGTTCATTGTTCTGCTCAGCTACTAGAAGACATGATATAAGTTCAGAATATTTCTTGAACTTTTTCTCTCGATACTGCTGCTGCAGAAGCACATTCGAGGAATGAAATTTAGTATAAGTCTTCTCTAGCACATCATCATCGGTGATTTCTCACCGCATAATTTTAATACTGAGCTTATTTTAAAAAGTACGGAATTATACTCACTAACACTTTTATAATCTTGCAACTTCAGGTACAACCAATCAAAACGAGCTATTGGGAGGATAACAGTCTTCTGGTGTTTATATCTCTCCCTTAAACTGTTCCACAAAATATAGGGATCTTTTATTGTAAGATATTCAGTTTTCAATTTTTCATGAAGATGGTGGCGAAAGAAAATCATTATTTTAGCACGGTCCTGCAGGGACGCTTGATTTCCTTCTTTAATAGTTTTTCCTAGGTTCAGTGCATCAAGATGAATTTTAGCATCAAGTATCCAAGATAAATAATTTTTCCCAGATATGTCAAGAGTAACAAATTTCAATTTTGTAAGATTTGCCATTTTCTACACATATAAATAATGAAAAAAATATATGTATCTCAGAAAATATATTTATAAATTCACACAGATAATCATCAATAAAATATATCAAAAACTTCAAATAATATATTGAAAAACTTACAGAGGAATAAGGCCACTAGCTTCAAAATTGGTATAACCGTCGTACTGATAATGTGTTATAAAACTAAAGAAAGAAATTACTATTGCAAAAGAGAAATAAGAAACTCTCTTTGAAACTCTTAAGAATTGAAACTTTCTTTCTCTCTCTCTATATTTTCTTATAAATTTCATTACAACTAAACCTCTATTTATAAGTTTTGAAATTACTATGTAAGTTACTATGCAAGTCACTATATAAGTCACTATGCAGTATTTAAAATAATAGTAGTGGAATCATTCACATAATTTTAGTGGTGGAACAGCGGCAGTTACCGTCCCTCCACTTACTCAATTCATTACATTTACTAAATATATAAAGATATAGACTTAGTATTAGTCCAAATTTCCAATACTATAGTCTAGAAGACTATAACTATTAATTATAGTAACTAATTAACTATAGACTATAGTTTATAGTATATGACTTTTATAGACTATACTAGATTACTAGAAAAATTGATAATACTAATACTCTTATTAAACAATACTCTATGTAGTTATAGTAATTTAATAATATATTAATATTAAATATATTAAATATATTAAATATATAGTTATTAGTTATAGACTCTAACACTATAACTAACATGTTAATTGTTATAGTATTATAAAATTATACTATATGTTATTTTAATACTAACATGTTAATCTAACTATACTAATACATTATAATATTATAAATGTATACATATATAGTATACTATATTATAAGTTTATAACTATTAACTCTTATAATATGTTAATAAATTAAATTAATACAATATATACTAAATTATTAATATGATATGTTTAATAAATTAGTTTGAAGGTATTATTATTATTCTTAATGTATATATTAATTAAATAATAATTAATATATATATAAGGTAGGTTTGGTGTGGTCCGAGATGGAAAAGGCCAGATCGAGATTGAGACCAAACTTACCCGGTATAGGAATTTTGGATCGGGACCAGTCTTGGTTCAGTCCGATTCGGTCTAAAATGACCGGTCCGGTCGGTTTGGCTAGTCCAGACCGACCAATGCTTTTTCCTAATTATGCGTAATTGCCCAACACCCTTAATACCATCAAGAAATATTATATAAATATACTAATTTATTACATATATTAATTATTATATATACTAGAAATGTATTGTCTACCAAGAAATCTAATAAAATTAATTTCCTAAGCTAGTGTGATTTGTTATGATTAAATTAGATTACAAAATTATTCTTATAAAAAATTAATTTAATATATTACATTTAGCTGCATTAATTTATAAAATTAATTGTAAGAAACCTTTTTATAAAATTAACATTTCTTTATAAAGAGAAGAGTCCCTTTTTAATTGAAGGGTGTAAATCTTAATTTTACACCCGTCCTGATTTAAGATTTACTCATGAATAAATTATTCGTTGAAACCAAGACGTTAGTAGGTTGACTTCATAATAAATAAATAAACTTTTTTAAAAATAGTGTTTGATACCGTTTTAAAATATATATATCTCATGGATTTTTTTAAAAAAATTAATAAAATTTATTATTAAAAAATTAATTTTATCATACTATCTCAGATTTTTTTTTCATTTCAATTTAAAAATATTTGAATTTTTTTTTGAGTTTTGGATAATTAGTCAAGATAATATAAGATGAGATGAAAGTTAAAAATTAAATAAGATATTATTAAAAGAAATTTAATATTATTTTTATTTTAAAAAATTGAATTTTTTATTTTATTTTATGGGTAGGTTTAAGAAAGTTAAAATTATTAGATGAATTGTATAAAAATAAGTTGAAATTCAAATAAAGTGAAAATAAAAAAAATAATTAAAAAAATGAAAAGCTTATGGGAAGTATAAAATGAATCTGAGCTCATCGGAAACAGTAAAAAACAAAGAAAGAGTGGGAAAGGGAGAGAGGGGAATCAAAGTTGGCAAGGCGTGACCGTATACGGAAGAGGACCATGCTATACGGCTCGTCCGACACGGCCGTTTTACACACTCTCTCTGTGCTCGTAGGGCCCACCTGACCTCTGTTCTCAAACTTCTCTGACTGCCACGGTTTCCAAACACTGAACAGCGACAAAATAAACTTTGACCAAATTAGCCCTCCCCTCTCACTTTATTCTCTATACGACAATCAATGTTTGCGACGGGTCTTACCAAACTAGCTGTAGAAACTAGAAAGGAAAATAATAGTTAAATAATTTTTTTATAAAAATTTATCATTCTTCATATCATATATTATATTTTTTTTATTTTTTATTTTTTTATTATTAAATGTGTTATAAAGCTAAAAAAATCGCTTGATTTGAAAAGTTAAAAAGAAATATTCCTGAAATATAATTGAATAATAGACCTACTTCCACAAAAATTTGGGAAGAGAAATTTCTATTATAATAAATTTATTTATAATTTTTTTTTATCTCTCATTCTTACTGTATAATGAGAATCTGAATTCCTTATAATTTTCTCTTTTTACTAGTTTTTTTTTATGGTTAAGTTGAATGCAATGCTTCTAAGCTTTTATCTCATAGTTTTCTCATTATTTTCTTTTCTCTTAAAAATATTAATATTGATTATATCAAAATTTGTTTAAAATTTGATAGATAGTATAAGATTAATAGAAATTCAATACATCTATATTTATGATTCTATATTAGATTTATTATTAAATTCATTAAAATCATAATAAAATATACAATTTATATAATTAACAAATATATTTATAATTTATTCATCTAATAAACATATTAAAAAACAATAAAAAATATTTTAATAGATTTATAGTAATTTTTCAAATATAAAATATTATACTCGAGTACTTTACCTCAAATTTTGAGTTGTCGAATTTTAATGAATTAGATATAAAATTATTTTAAGTAAAACTTTTAAATTTTTATTTAATGAGTTAATGGGTTCTCTCAATGAGCTGGACTTAGAAAATTTTATTGGCAGGAGGAAAAATCTCCTTAAATAGTTTAAAGAACAAAAAAATAAAAACTTAAAATATTATTTTAAAAAAGTAGAAAGTGTGATTTGTAGAGATGATAAGTGTCAAAACACTTTTTAAAATAATTATATTTTAAAAAATTATTTTATAGTATAATTTATAAAATAGAATCATTTTATATAAATATCTATTGTTTTAATATATATTACATAAAAATATCTATCATTTTAAATCATATTATATAAGATAATAATATATTTACACTTTTTTACTATTATTTTAATTTTTTTTATTCTATTTGAGTTTTGATTAAAATTTTAGAATATGATCTTCTTGCATGATTTAAAAAAAAATCCAATCAATCAAGATAATCATATAGTAAATAAAATGTAAGAGAATAAAATAAAATTTATTTTTAATTAATGTAAGTTGATTATGTAAGTTGATTTATTTTTTTTCTTTTAAATTATATAAGAAATTATGTTTTGTAATTTGTAATCTAAATTCAAAGAGTAAGAAAATTAAACCATAAGATAACAATAAATCATGTGTAAGAAAAACATTAAAATATATATATATATATACACAATTAGTCACGTAGAAATGACCTTTGCTTGTTTGAAATGAAATGACTTGCCTACTTGATTTGACCCTATTAGCCATCTATATATAGTTTTTTTGCTTTGTTGACAAACTTGACCCTCGATACTTTATAGCTGATACTCATCTCCCGGTTCACCTTTTTTGTATTTTTTTGAAGATCTTCCGGTTCACCTATATATATATATATTTCATGTTAATTTTATTAATTTTTAATTCGTTTTTATTATTTTTATCATATCATACTTAACTAACTTTTTTTTATTTTTTTATTAGTTAATTTATAACTAATTTAAAACATATTATTTTTATTAAAGTATGACTAAAAGTAATAAAAATCAGGATAAAAAAATTATGTATATCTATCACTCTCATATTTTTTAATCAATACGAGAATCTCCTATTTTTTAAGCATTGATTATTTATTGATTTTTTTTTACCTTTTGTTTTGTTAATTATAGAGAAAATATAGTAAAAACTTAACTTGGAATGGTGGTTTTATTAGAAAATATTAAATGCATTATTTATTAAAATTAAAGTTAGTTATTAATTCCTAAAGAGTAATAATAATACAATGTTATTAATAATTATCATACTTCTATCTTATTTAAAATGTAATATTCTTCTTCACACTTAATTTATTTTATTTTTTAAAAATAATATTTAAATATTATATGAATAATGTTGAGTTATTTTATTTTCAAGCTATCTATAAATCACACTATAAATATCAATAAAAAATTTTAAAAGTATTTTACCTCATTATAATAAGAATAAAATTTACTATTATCTTATTTTTATGATTTTATTTTATTATAAGATGTAATATATTTATTTTTATTACTTAATAATAAAAAAATATTATTATTTAATAATAAAAAAATAATGATAGCGTTGGCATGATTTGTTTGCTGAGCAAAGCTCATAGTTAAAAGTAGACTGAGGAAGAGTAATTTTGGATAATGGCAATCAACAGAAAGGGCAAAGCGGGAAAGAGAAAGGGTCATTATCAAAGGAAGCCCCGGATGTTTGCTCAGAAGAGGATCCTCGCACGTTACAAGCGTAGAGTTTGTGTGATCGGTTTTATAGCAAAGAGAGTGTCTTTGGAGACAGACAGACAGACGCCTTCTGCTGCATATGCTTTCGCTGCACACCAGAACCCAGAAACACCACCTTCTACATCTACATCTACATCTACATCGATCATCCCAACCCTCGCTGATCTCTGGCCATTTCTTTCTCTCTTCTTCTTTTTCGTTCGGATTAGCCCTACTAAAAGCTTTAACCTTTTTGGGTATCTGTGTTCGGGTTTGTGTTCCAGTTATCATTTCATAGCTCTGGCTTCGGAAAACCAGAAACCGTACGTGCAGTTGGTTTTGAAGTGATGGTTTCTCCGTTCCGTATTCTCTTTTTAGTTTGCTTTAGACTCATTGTCTGAACAAGATCACTTATCTTTTCGGTTAGAAACCAGTACTTGTCGTACTTCAAAATGAAAGTTAAATACTCCTACGTATCTTGACCGTAATTTTTCTTTTTTCATTTCCTTCTTTCGATTTACGGAAAAGTGAGTGTTTCTTTTCCATTTCTTGTACCTGTTTATTCGTAATAAATTAAGTTTATAGGATTTCTTAGAGGATGTGAGGGCTTGAAATCCGTTTGGTGTTTATCAGTACATGAACGTTGCGATTTCCGAAATGTAGTGGGATAAGGATCTGTTTAAAGATAGCAAGTTCCATTTTTCCCCCCCATTCTGGGTCTTTTTCAAATCAAGTATCTATAAAGAGCTTTGCTGCGTTTCGGAATGTACATGTGGTGAATCAAGACGCTAAAGGGTACGCTGATTTGATGGTTTTGATGAGTTTTGGCTCAGACCCATGAAGAATTTATACTGTTTTAAGCAGATTTCCACGACCAATGGGAAACCTGAGAGAAAGCTTTCCCTCGGAGAGTACAGGCGGGCGGTGTCTTGGTCGAAGTACTTGGTGTCGTCGGGGGCGGAGATAAAGGGGGAGGGAGAGGAGGAATGGAGCGCAGATATGTCACAGTTACTCATTGGGAATAAGTTTGCATCGGGGAGACATAGTAGGATCTATAGGGGAATATATAAGCAAAGAGATGTGGCTATTAAGCTGATTAGCCAGCCGGAGGAGGACGAGAACTTGGCTGTCATGCTTGAGGATCAGTTCATTTCAGAGGTTGCGTTGCTTTTTCGGTTGTGCCATCCGAATATCATCACCGTAAGCTCTGTTTCTGCCTTCTGAAATTGTATATTTTGAAATGAACTTCTACTTTTTTTGTTTGCTATATATTATGCTTTGTTGCATTCTGCTTGACCTTCGAATTGAATATTATGTTATAAGCCTGAGAAATATAATGCATGTATTTGTAGTATAGTTGTCATAGTTCCGTTGGACTTTCACTTTTAACTCGAACCTAACACCATTGAATTTACACTCTTTTCTGGACTGCAAAAGAATATATTGAATTTTTATCTAATGGGGTTATAACATATTTCATTTTTATGAGGATGTTGGACATGAAAGAGCTTTTGGAAAGAGCAGGTGGGAAGGAGAAGAATACAAATGCAAGCTTAATTCTATACCCACCTGTTTGTGTATTCTTCTTTATATCCTCTATCGTTTATAATTTTGTCAGCTCTTTCCTCAGCAGCAGTGATGTTGAGCTAAAATCACCATTTTCTCAAACCACTTCAAACTTATGCCAAAATGTGGAAGGAGGCATTACTATAGCTCATAACAGCAAGTGGCAGCATCATGTAATGTATATAATTTTGTCTTTATCAGTAACTGAAAGGAAAGCAAACAAGGTGGAATTGCTTGCAGTTGTCACAAGTGAGGGCAAGGATTTGAAATGCTGGTGCCCTTTGAAAGAGTTATTCATTATCTAATAAAATATAATAGTGGATTGCGCATGTCTTATTGATTTCTAGGTTCATTTTATTTTTGGTGGTGAAGCTATTTTCTATCTTTCACCCAGATGGTATAATTGAATAAGTCATTTAACTCTATTAGATTCTGCATTTTGAGATGATCAATGAGCTGGTCCCTAAATCTAAACAGCTGACATTAGTAGGACTTTATTCCTCTTTCTGACCACTTTGTATCTTTGCCTTCATGCAGTTTGTTGCAGCATGTAAGAAACCGCCGGTGTTTTGTATCATCACTGAGTATTTGGCTGGGGGTTCATTGAGGAAGTACCTCCATCACCAGGAACCGCATTCTGTTCCACTCAATCTAGTTCTGAAATTAGCCCTTGACATTGCACGTGGGATGCAATATCTTCATTCTCAGGGGATACTTCACAGGGATCTAAAATCTGAAAATCTTCTGCTAGATGAAGATATGTGTGTGAAGGTAGCAGATTTTGGTATTTCATGCTTAGAATCGCAGTGTGGCAGTGCAAAGGGTTTCACAGGCACTTACCGTTGGATGGCTCCTGAAATGATAAAAGAGAAACACCACACGAAGAAAGTTGATGTTTACAGTTTTGGTATTGTTCTGTGGGAGATTATAACTGCATTGACACCATTTGACAACATGACTCCTGAACAGGCTGCATTTGCAGTCTCCCATAAGGTATGCAAGTGATGAGTTCATATAATTATACAAGCCTGATCTTAAATATATCAATGTGGCTTTTCATTTTCTTATATGGAAGACTTTCAAATATCCATATGCTTGATAAGAACCAAGGTCCTGAAATTTCAGGAAACAACACAGGTTTTTTTTTTTTTTAATTGAAAAGTAAATGTGGATGCTGTATCTCACACATGCAGCAAAATAAATTTGGAGAGAGGTGGGAGTAAATACCAGGAAGTGAATCCTTTAGCCTGATCTGCAGTTGATGTCCTATATTAATACCAGTGAGTCAATCTGTGTTGCAGGTTATGAGTAAATCACACAGGAATTTGTTTTTTTTACCGTTAGATCATTAAGAGCTTGTCGCTTGTACAACTTGGTACAGGTATACATAGATACATACATATATATATCCACTTCAATCAATATGAGTTAGATGATGATACTTGATTTCAGAAATTCTCTGCTATTCCTGAGGTTACTAGATAAATACCTTATCAATAGATGGACACGGTATACTCTTGAGATTCCATCCTATAGTTTTTTGTTTTGTTTACAATATTGTTGTAGTTGATAAAACTAGAATGAATGGCTGGGGGCTGGGGGTTTATAATAATCTAGTGATAACAGAATTTATGGCCTGTTGTGTAATTAGTTATATACCTTAGAAAAAGGTTAAAAATTGATGTCGGGTGTGAGAATGAGTGACTTATTGAGAGTTTGGTTGCACTTGGAGTTCTAGTTCTTGTTTACTCAAAGTGTCTGCAAAAAGGAACCATACTTTCAAGCTTCAATAATAGGACGTTATACTTCTAAATCATTCTAATTATACAATTCTTTTACTCTCTAAAGGTTGGCTCAAGTGGTAAAGGCCTTGGATTTGCTGTATGTTCCCTCCAAATCTAAGGTTTAAATCCTCTTTGGTGCAAACAATTTCTAAGGTCCATCAGATTAAGGGAACTTCCCTTTGAATTACCCAATATGCACTTGCATAAAACTCCTTATCAAGGGCCTGTGCAACCCCGGATTAGTCGAGATTTTGTTCTCGGACATCCGGTGCCAATAAAAAAAAAAAAGGTGGACAATTTTTTTACTGCACTTCAAACAATAAAGGAAGGACCATACTTATGAAATTTTACATAAAAAACCAGTATGTAAAACAACTTGTGGGTTCATTGTGATGGTGGGGTGTCATATGCTCTCCCTTGAGTTTTGTCCAGTTCATGTGGGGGCTGTCTGTTTTGTCCATTCTTATCCATGCCGGACATGTCATCTCCTACTTGTTCTAGGACTAAGATAATATAACAGAAAAATATCCACATCCTAGAAGAATCACTACGCATGATTCTTTCAATTTTGATTATGAAGGTTTGAATCCATCTATTATCGACTCATTTCAAATTTGATATTGTAAATCTCTCTCTCTCCTCTCTCTCTCTCTCTCTCTCTCTCACACACACACACACACACACACACATCTAGCAGATGGCAAGATTAATGTTTATCTTGATTCTAACTTTCAATTAGAGGAAATTTCAGCATGTACTAATTATCTTCTGAATCAGAACAGAGACATGATCGTTGGGATTTTCTTACATAGTGAATATCGATTATGATTTTAACAAGCCATAGAAAGTAGAAAATCTCAATTTTGCAGCCAAACCAGCATAAAAATCTGTTGATGGACTATGATTACACCCAGTCTTTTGAAAGCAACAGAGTTTCTGAATCCGCAGTTGCTCCTTGTCATGGACCATTGGCCTTGTGGTCCAGGGGTATCTGTGCTGTGTCCCATTAGAAAATGTGGTAAAGTTTACCTGAGCCATGACTTTTTGGGGGCCATGTACTGCCAAACCAATGCTGGCCTGGGAATAATTACTGATTACAGGAAAAATTGTCACTATTATCTGAAAAAAAATCTGGGTCTTTACTGGTTTATTCTAAATTGCATAGTTGAGATGGAGATAAATACTTTATCTGGCGCCTTATGAAAGTCGAATATTGTATGCAGTTGGTAATTTTAAAGTCAAATTACATATATTATGTTTTGACCATGACACTTGTTGGTGTTCAATCTTATTTTGTTTGGAATGCATTGAATATGCTTGGTGTTGTGCAGAATGCAAGACCCCCATTGCCACCCACATGTCCCACAGCATTTACTCATCTCATCAGCAGATGCTGGTCAAGCAATCCAGATAAACGCCCGCATTTTGATGAGATAGTTTCAATCTTAGAAAGTTATGGGGAATCACTCGAGCAGGATCCCGGATTTTTCTCGTCCTTTAAACCTTCCGCTGATCACGCATTTTTCCGGTGCTTTCCAAAATTTATTTCGCGACATAGATCTGCTTCTTTAAAAGCTTAAAGCATCTTCTTTACCTATGAAATGAAAATGTACCATATATTTTTCTAGGCTTATGTGTTCAGTCATGATGATGACCGTTTTAAAACACTTTGTTTTCTTCTTTCTATTTTGTGTTATATATTTTGGAACTTAGAGCAGCTCCTTCCATCAATGTTATAGCACTTTTATATCCATGCATCACTTCTCACTTCACTCCAAGGTGGGTACTGGAGCCTTTAAGCCCTGAAATCATGTTGAAAATGTGAAAACTTTTTGTATCCTTCTACTAGGAATGCTTTAAGCCTTTAAGCATGTCTAAGGTGGGTACTGGAGCTCAGAATTGTTTCTTTACAGAAGGCATCCCTTTCCATCTGGATACCTGTCCTGATTGACTGAAGTCCATTATTCCTATTAGATACTTGCTTTTTTACTTGTAATTTCAGGGCTTCGTCATGTAAGATATCCATGGATCACAAAGGGGATAGGTAGAGTTTTATAATCAGGTGATTAATTATTAATAGAGATAACGTACTAAGGAAGGACCCTTCTTTATATTTATTTAAGAGTAGTGTTAATGGCATACGGCTTGCGTACCTTTTACAAAATTAGTGATGTAGTAATATCGAAATATTAAAAAAAATTACTAAAAAGAAGACAAAAATATGATTAGAAGGAAACATAAATTAGAAATATGAATAGTTAGACCAGATGATACATATAAATAGCATTTTTGAATAGTATATATATAAAAGATACACTAGTTTATTTCTTTATTTAATTAGAGCTAGTATGATTTTGTGAAGTATCAATATCTTTGGATCCAATCAGTCCAACCTTCGATCTCATTATTCCAATAATTATTAAAAAAGTTGGGCATCTATCACTTTCCAAATCGGCCCTCTACTTTATTAATAATTGGACCATCTGATGACATGGATCATCCTTACCTCTCTTTTTTCATAAGCCACTTTATTAAAGTTTTTGTCCGGATTCAAAATTGAGAGTCAGGCTCGGCTTGGTTGGCCAGATGAGATGAAATTATCTCATCTGGTTTATAGGAATTGGGACGAGACAGTTTTGTTTAGAAAATTTTTACATATAAGTTTACATACTACACATTATATATTTTTTTAGTTTTTTGATTTTTTTTCTTTCATAAAATATTTAATAAATATTTATATAATTAATTTACAAAGAAAAAATTCAGAAAAAATTTTTAAAAAATAAAAAAAATTATATAATGTGTAATGTGTAGACTTATGTGTAACATTTTTCGTTTATTTATTCAAACGATAAATTTCACATGTTTATTTTTTCACCAAATTTCATATTCATCTTAGTACTTTCTGATATAGATAGTAAAAAGAATTTCACACAATGAAAAATAATTCATTTGTGATTAAAGTACAATAATCAATAAGTTATAATTAGAATAATATATTTTTACAAAGAAATTGATAATTTTGTAAACCCTAAATTTGAAATTAAAGAGTAATTTCAGCCAAAAATTTTCCAATATATTTATGATAGATTTTTGATTACTTATAAATATTATTTTTTTATTAATATATTCATAATTATTTCTCAATCATTGTTGGGACTCATCCCTTTATCAAATAGTGCTTTTACACCCATATATGGGAGGAAAAAATATACTCAACTTCCTATTATTCATATAACCTTCACACGCCACATTTTATTTTAACTTTAATTAAATATTTAATATATAAATAATGAATAAAAAAATTGAATTAGTTTAAAAATAAAAAATTCAAAATTAAAAAATTAAAAAATTAAAAAAAAAATAAAAATAAAAATAAAAAGCGATGGTATGTGGAGGATGAGAGGTTGTGTAGAACTTCCCGTATGGAAAACCTCGTCCAGTGGGTTCCCTTTTTTCTGGCTTTTTATGCATTTTTAAATATTTAAAAAATAGTTATAACATCAAGAAAAAAAAACACAAACTTAATCAGTGAGTTAAAAAAAAAAAGGCCAATCAAGATCGCAATCGAGAATACCTAATTATGGTTTTAGTATTTTCCTTTATCAAATCCCAAAAATTCAAACTATTTCATCTAAATCGGGCCTAAATTCTATCAAATTTATTGAACAAGTAATATTTTACAAAAAAATTCAATACACAAATAAAAATCTTATTCACAAATTTGTAAAAACTTAAAAAATGGCAATTAAGATTGCTTTGCTTTCCCAAATCTCAATTGTTATTTTCTTGGTTTATTATTATTTTTTAAAATTAATTTCTTCCTTAATTGTCTAATTGAACTTTTTTAAAGAGAATTTTTCACTATTCATTTATCAAATACACTTTTCATGACCAGATATATTCTCGAATGTCTCAATATCAAATATGATATCATAAATCAAAATAATGTATTTGAACCTCTACCAATACACTATTTTTATTTGTGAGTGTTCTAATATTTACTATTATTAATATTCTCTATTGATAAATGTCCAAGGGACAACATTCTATATCTAATAGAAATTCAATTCCACTCTTCATAAAAAGAAATGACTAACCTCTACAAAAAAAATGTCTAAGAGATGGACCCATTTTTTTTTTAAATTAACAATAAGGAAACTAAAAAAGAAAGCTATAAGATATATGTGATAAAAAATAGATTACAATTTAGATCAATTTAAGTAGATTTTAGATTTTTTGACGGTTTGAAAGCAACGCACTTATTTCTTTTCAGTTACAAAACTCATATTTAAAAGATTTGGTGGTGGTGAGTCTGGTGATTTAGTGATCTAGTGCATTTGTCAAAACGAGATACTGAAAGTGGTTGCATGTGAGGATGGACAACACATAAGAACCACAAGTGATGATTTTTGCAAAATCACAATTTTTATTTGAATGATTTTTGAGTTGTGAATTTACTTGTACCATGCATCTCATGAGAATTATTATTAAAAAGTTATAAATCTATCCTTTATTTATTTATTTATTATTTATTTTCAAAACAGGCAAATTGGGGACAAAGGCATAAAATTCCCATTTAATAGATTTGACGTAACATAAAGGAATGACATATCTACATGTACTTAATTGCTTCATGTGCTTCGGTAAGGGCCATTGAATGCACCCCCACCCTTCTCCCACCGCTCCACTTATCCATTGCACAAGTCGATGATACTCTCTTGTGACCACAAAGCTTTCACCATTGCATTGAGAGCTTGAGAATGTGACCTATGAACCACTATTGGCTTGAGAGGATTTACTATTTAGATCATCTCTAGAGTTGTTGATTCAATTATGGAAATGAGAGTACGAGAGATATTAACATATATAGTGGATCTTATAGCGTTTGTAATGATAAGAATATGGAGTGATGCTACTCACTCCGGTAAAACGGTCTCGATTGGGTTATATTTCACTTTTTTATTTTTATTTTTTATTTTTTTTATATTATTTTTAAGTAAATATTTTTAAATAATAATGTAATTTCTTTATATTTTTAAAGAATATTTTAAGATGTTAAAAGAATTATATAAAACAAACAAAAAAATTATATTATTGTTTAAAAACATTTACTTAAAAATAATATAAAAAAATATAAAAATAAAAAATAAAAAATAAAAAAGTGAAATGAGACCAATCGAAACCCATTTCATCGGGAAGGTTAGCAATTTCCTAAGAATATGATAATTTTTGACTTTTTATGTGTCTATCTTTCTCTTGCTTTATAAACTTTAGGGAATCATAGTCAAGTCCGACAATGCAAGCATATTTTTATCAAAAAGAAGAAAGAGAAACTACTATTTTTGTAATATAAAAGGAATAACTTGTTATAACCGTCATTCTTTTAACATTGATATAGTATCAAATGAATAATAGACAATTGAAATATAACAAATAATATTTACATATTTAATATTAAATAATAAGAGGATGGTGATGAAGAGAATAATGAGCAACATCACTCTTTTCTATTAACTTGAAAATAATGGAAAATTATTTTCTTTATTATTAACACAATTACATCTACTAATAAATAGAAAACCAATATAACTTGTCTATGTCATTTTTTCTTTGGTTTATTGTCTATGCCTAATTTAAGTTGTATTATAATACATAATTGTCCAAACTCTATAGTCTAGTTTGAGAACATATAAAAAGTGAAACATATATTTTGTATCGAGTTTTTATTCCATAAAACTAGTCTGATCTTTCTAAAAATAAAAAGTAAAATAATAAATAAAAGTCGTAAAACTTTTAAAAAAATATATATTATAATATACAATTTAAATATTCATTTAAGCCTAGTTTGGATATCAAAGTATTCTCAGATCATCACATTTCATTTTATTTCATCGCAACATCCAATCATCATAAACACAAATAATTTTTAAATTTCAAATTTTTAACTTTTTTATCTAATCATTACATAATCATTATAATTTTTTTAAACTTCTAAACAAAAAAAAAAATATTTCAATATTTCTAAATCTCAAAACAAAAATTATATTATAACAATATTTTATTTTTATAATATTTTTATTCAATCTTTTCTATCTCATTTTCCTAAATCTTATCAAATATGTTAATTCAAATATTTTACTATTATTTATAAATTATTTCACTATTGTTTATAAATGATCTATCTCATCTGGCTTATCCAAACAAGTATTTTAATTTTGAAATTAGTAATTGAAAGTAACTTTGTTCCGTGCCATAATATAGGTGAGCTTGTCATGACTCGTGTGTTTGAACAAGAGAGGAAAAATAACTTAATAGTAAAGGTTGTCAGAAGGTAAGTAACTTCGTGAGTTGGACCTCTTGTCCATAAAACCTAACAATGCCACCGGAAGTCGATGTGAAAGTAATCCAAAATTGACAGAGACACCTCAAGCAAGAGGTCCTTCCTCTACTCTTATAAATATTTTATATTATTATTATTAAATAACTTACTCACTTTGAAATGTGGAATTATACGTAAATTCCATTTATTTTTTATTTTTAAAATGACACCATATTTTTATTTTTATTTTTATTTTTAAAAATTAATAGCTATTTGAATTTTCTTTAAGTTTAAACTAAACACGTTGATTTCAAAGATTTGTGCAAAAAGTAATGCAATAATCAATAGGACTTGGCTTGGGAACTAGACCAATAAAATATCAATAAATTGTATCTATAATAAGTTAACAATAAAAGAAATTATATACATGTACATATATATATATTTATATAAGTTTTAAATGTACAAATTTCATTCTAAACTTTTATAAGAAATGTGAAAATTTTAATTTATTAATGAAGCCCACATTTTTATAAAAACGTTTATACAAAATTTGCCCATTTGTAGATAGTATTTTGCTCTAAAAATAATACTCATGTAACTTTAATTTTATAATATTGATGTGATACGATTTAACATATAAAAGTTAAATTTGATTAAAAAGTAATTTATAAATAACTTTTTATTTCTTACCTGTAAATTATTACAAGTCTGTATCATAAGTATTCCACAAATAGTATACAGTTATTCCAACCAATCTAGGTTTAGACTAAACCCTGCTATATATTATGAATAATGATAGTCTTATTATCATTTTATAACTATTTTTTTTTAATTTTTATAATTTTTTTTAAAAAAAAATTCTTTTATTTAATAGTTAATTATTAATGAAGTGATTATTAGTGATGCTGTATATTTTTTAAATTTTTTAATAATTAAATATATTAAAAAATATTTAAAAAAAGAAAAAAATTTAAAATATAATAATAAACAAACAAAAATACTATTTATATATGACTTGTATACTTTTTGTGTATACACCAATCTTTTAGTTTAACTATTCGTATTTTTTTTTGTTTCCCTCTCATCATATTTTTATCTTTTTTTTTTGTATTTTTTTAATATTTTAACTAATGTGGCATTATTATCATGCCATTGGTCTCGCAAAAAATAGACAGAATCGTATATATGTAACATTACTCTTAAATAAACATTAATGAGATATTCATTACTTATATATTGCAAAAAGTTATATAATCTATCAATCTCCTACATATTATATATTTTTTAATTTTTATTAATTTTTATCAAATATTTGATATATAAATAATGAATATAAAATTTTAATTAATTTAAGAAGGATAAACTCATTTTTTTTTATATTTAAAAAAAATGATGTGTATAATAAGGTTGAGAAATTATATTGGATGACTTCTCATATATCATATCCCTCGAAGAAAGTAATCCTAAAATGTACAGCTTTCAATTTTTAAGTCAAATTTTTTAAATTTTAAAATAATAATAACATTAAAAAATTTTAACTCAATTTATTTCAACTCATTTAGATTTTAGTTGTATTCAAAAATCATCTCAACTCATCTTTATTTTATTATTATATTTTTATAATTTTTTATACAAAACATAAATTTTTGTATATTTTTTTAAAATTTCAATATATTTTTTTAAAATTTTAAAATAATAATAATATTAAAAAATAAATTAAATCTATCTCAACTCAATTGAATTAGTTGAAATTTTAATCTCTAAATCTAATTAGTAAAACTTTCTCTATTTACAATGCCAGGCGGGCAAGTGACAGCGAAAGACGAGGGAAAACAACGGGGAATTAAAAGGCAAATGGGCAGTTGCAGGCGTTAAGGCATATTGGGTGGGTGCGGGGGGGAAGTGAGAAGTCGCCTTCTGGCCTCTCCCTTCCCTCTGACATTCCATCTCTGCTAATTACCCAATTTTCTTTTCTTCCTTTTTTTTTTTAATATTCAAGTGTCATTTGCCTATTCAGACTTAAAACATTTGTCCTTTTCCTTTTCTCAAATTCTCTCCATCCTGTCTCCTTCAACATCCAGGCTGACTATATATAGTCCACCACCGAAAGTGGTTTTTTTTTTTTTCACTGTATGTATCTTTGCTTCTGTCTTTACCCTGAAAGCACAGCCTCTCTGCTGTGAATTTTGGTGGTTGGTGTTTAAGGTATGACTTTCCCTTTCCTTTTCTTCATTTGTGGTTTCCCTTCATATTTTCAGTGTGATCCTATTTTATGCTTGGCGACTTCATTTATGGCCTCTGTGTTATCATTTTATATATTGGGTTTCTGTAGTTGGTTTGTTTTAATTATTTCTGAGTTGACATTTGGGCAACCTGCCGTTGGTTTTTTTTTTTCTTTTTTTTTTGAAGATCTGATGAGAGAACTTTATTAGACTCTATAGATGCAAGGAAAGATTGAGTTGAGTTTTGTTTCACTTACTTGATCTTTGCTTCTTTATATGTTACGGTAGACATGGAAGTTTTACCGAAAGTTTATTTAGGACTTGAAATCTTTGGCGTTATTTTGTCTTTGTGCCGAGTTCATTTCAGTTTTTTTTTTTATTTGAACAAACGTGTGCTAAGAGTTAGCTATTGATTTGTGCAGCGAATACGTAATTGGAAAATGTTATAGCAGTGTTAGTGTGTGTATGCATATGGACACTCTTATAAATGTATCTGCTTCCTTGGTTGGATCTGCTGGGATAGTTGTTTGATATTTATTGCATATCAGCCGTTCTTGTTAATTTTGGCACATAAAGATGCCTGGCATTGTTACTGACGAAGTTAGTGAAGAAGGGTTTGTGAATGAACTGAATGGAAATTCTACCCCTATCACGGAAAATTTAGTTGCAAATAAGTCGCCAAAGAGTTCTTTGAGTCCACAAAGCCCTCGGAATGCAGGTAATGATCTACCTGTTAATGTGGTGGTTGAGACCTCGATCGAGCAGCTTTATGAAAATGTATGTGACATGCAAAGTTCCGATCAGTCACCCTCCAGGCGAAGCTTTGGATCTGATGGTGAAGAGTCTAGAATTGATTCAGAGTTGCAGCATCTGGTAAGAGGGGAAATGAGGGAGGTGGAGATAATGGAAGAAGAAGTAGTTGATAAGCCAGACTATGATTTGTATAGCGATTCTTCCTCTAAGAAGGGAAATTTACCCAATGGCAAGAAGTCAGGGACAATGGAGGAGACCCAATCTGCAAGTGTGAATTCTGTTTCCCCAGGGTGTTCGAAGCAACCTTCTCGCTTGCAGTGGGACTCTGAACCATCATCAAAATCAAGTCTCAAGGGCAAAAGTCTGCCTGCGAAACCTCACACTGACAGCCAGAAGGATAAGAGTTTGAAAAAACAAAACAAAGGTGTTTCTCTCACAAAGAAGCAGAGAAATTCGCCTATGGGAGTGTCTAAATTGCAGAATGAAGCCAAGGATTCGACTGAATCAGAATTAGCCAATCCGGATCTGGGACCTTTTTTGCTCAAGCAAGCAAGGGATTTGATTTCTTTGGAGGATAATCCCCAGAAAGCGCTTGAATTAGCTCTCCAAGCAGCAAAATCATTTGAAACATGTGCAGATGGGAAACCTAGTTTAGAATTGGTCATGTGCTTGCATGTTATAGCGGCAATATACTGCAGCTTAGGCCAGTACAGTGTGGCGATTCCCATTCTTGAGCGTTCCATTGAAATTCCAGCTATTGTCGAAGGTCAAGAGCATGCTCTTGGTAAATTTGCCGGTCACATGCAACTGGGTGATACTTATGCAATGCTTGGCCAGCTGGAGAGTTCCATAATGTGTTACAAAACAGGATTGGAAGTCCAGAGACAAGTTCTGGGAGAAACTGACCCAAGAGTTGGAGAGACTTGTAGGTATATAGCTGAAGCTCATGTTCAAGCATTGCATTTTGTTGAGGCTGAGAGGCTTTGTCAAATGGCACTTGACATTCATAGAGAGAATGCTTCACCCGTTTCTCTTGAAGAGGCAGCAGATAGGAGGCTGATGGGTCTTATATGTGAAACAAAAGGAGATCATGAGGCTGCACTTGAGCACCTGGTTTTAGCCAGCATGGCCATGGTGGCAAATGGCCAGGAGGTGGAAGTGGCTTCTGTTGATTGCAGCATTGGGGACAGCTACTTATCTATGTCTCGATATGATGAAGCAATTTTTGCTTATCAGAAAGCACTCAAAGTTTTCAAGACCTCCAAAGGAGAAAATCATCCTGCTGTTGGTTCAGTCTTTGTTCGTCTAGCTGACTTGTATAACAAGACGGGGAAAATAAAGGAATCAAAATCGTACTGTGAAAATGCCCTCCAAATCTACGAGAAGCCCGTTCTTGGGGTCCCTCCAGAGGAGATTGCAAGTGGGCTCACTGATGTTTCTGCTATCTATGAATCGATGGATGAGCCTGAGCAGGCACTCAAATTGTTGCAGAAGGCATTAAACATATATAATGATGCCCCTGGTCAGCAAAGTACAATTGCCAGCATCGAAGCCCAGATGGGTGTCATGTACTACATGTTGGGAAATTATTCCGAGTCTTACAACTGCTTCAAGAATGCTATCTTAAAGCTTCGTGCAAGTGGAGAGAAGAAATCTGCCTTCTTTGGAATTATTCTCAATCAAATGGGCCTTGCTTGTGTGCAGCGTTATGCTATAAATGAGGCTACAGAATTATTTGAAGAAGCCAGGAGTGTGTTGGAACAAGAGTGTGGACCATATCACCCTGATACACTTGGGGTGTATAGCAACCTCGCTGGCACATATGATGCTGTTGGAAGGTTAAGCACTCTCAATCATTCTAAATTCTTTTATTCCATGTAGTCATTTTGCAAGACTTGGGAAGCTTTCTCCTTTTTCTTTCCCTTTTCACCAAGTGCGATATGAAATTGAGCTTTTAAGCCACCGCATTTGACTCGGCCATCTTTGGTAGTACCAAAACCAAAGCTGGGGTTTGCTTTAATTTCATTATTTAATGCTAAAATTCATTGCAAAAGATGTATAAAGGTTTGAGAGCTTGAGATATGCATTTTTTTCTTTCCTTGATGTTAGACACGAGTTTTGAGTGTGTTCAAGAGGTGATTATTAGATTTGAAATGTGAATTCTACTGTTCAGAAAAATCTGAATTCAGGAGTTGAATTGTCTGAGCTCACTTGATTTAAGAATTTTGTGTTTTGTTACAAGAAATTATTTATTATGATCTTGAAAATATGGTTTGTAGTCTTCAATGATTCACGGTAGATTATGTATGTTTTTTACCAGTTGTGCCTTTCATTATATTACACAGGTTGGATGATGCAATTGAAGTTTTGGAACGTGTTGTTGGAACGAGGGAGGAAAAACTTGGGACTGCAAATCCTGATGTAAGTGTTGAGAGGAGGAGATTGGCTGAGTTATTAAAAGAAGCAGGCAGAGCTCAGAACAGAAAGGTTAGATCACTAGAGAACCTCCTTGATGCCAACTCTCATGCTATAAACACCAATGGCATCAAGGTTTGATGAAGATATTTAATGAATATGTATAAAGTATTAAAGGGGCTTATTTATATGTTTAAAGAAAATGACTGAAAAAGGATATGAAAAGAGAAAAGAGGAGAGGTTGGGGGTTTTCAATCAGATTAATGTAGCGGTTGTGATTGTAATAATTGATAATTGTATGGTGCTCGGTTGTATAATTCATTCACAGATTATATTTGGTTAAACTTAATGTTATTTTTGTAATAAACTATTGGAATAATCATGGGAAATCTCTGTAACAATCAATTCGTTGTATTACTTGATTAATTATTGATTTTCTTACACTTCTATAGCATAAGCATTCTTTACAGTATGTAGTCTGTACACTTTTCTTCTGTTTTTGCCTTTTGGAAATCTGATGAAGCAGCAATTGCTGCTTTGTAAAAGCACGCAACACTTGATTGGTTAAAATTAAAAGACATATTTTATGAATGTCACATGAATTTGACTTTTGGCTATTTTATTCTCATATTGGAATAGTTATTTTTTTATTATATAATTAAAATAATATAAGATGAATTTGGCTTTGACTATTCATGTCAAATCTCTATATTGGATTATCTATTTATTTATTATATAGTTACCAGTAATTAATAATTAAAAAAATATTTAATTTTTTGTGATTATTAATTTTTTTTTATCATATTTTACCATTCTATCTATTATATGTTAATTAATAATTATTTTCTAATTAATTACAAATCATCTTCTATTTGTAATTATTAATTTATTAAAAAAAATTCTACCTATTTTCCATCAAACTATATTTTTTTGCCAACATCAGTGGATGGTGCAACAGCATAACCTTAACAGTTGAGGCATTATGAGTAAACATCGAATGTTTAATCCTGGAATGGTTTAACAGTTTATTGTTTTAGTTAATCTTGTTTAACTTTTATCACCCTTTATTCTTCCTGAACTTTGCTTACTGATGAGATTATATCCAGACTTTTACAATTGGAACAGAGTCAAGGTTAAGTACTGCGATGGGGCATCATTTACAGGTGCTTATATTGATAAAACAATATTTTGGTGTAGCTACAATAGAAAGGAAATTTGGAAATACTTTTGTTGTTTACTGTAGCTCTAATATATTTTGGAATCTAATAGCTAAATATGGAATGGATTCTTTGGCTGATCTATTGAGGATGCTCTTAGTTATAAAGAATTGAGTTTGTGAGGTTTAAGTTAGCCTTGATTTGGTTACGGTTTAAACTATCTTATCTCATCTCGTATAATTATTACTACTTTTTCAAACTCACATAAATTATAATAAACAATTTAAGATTTTTAAATTCTAAAAATAAAACTAGTAATTGAAAATTAATATTATTATAATATTTTATTCGACTTTTAACTATTATATTATTTAATGTGTAACTAACAAGTCCTTAGTTTTCAGACATTTTATCACTTGGACAGTCAAAAGGACGGGAGTTATAATATCAATGTGGTGCATCCTTTAGTATTTGATCGTGACTGATGAGTGGTTCATTATAGCTACAAGATTCATATTTAGGAGCGTTCTGTTTAATGATACAACAGTACAATTGGCGCCAATTTTTAGAGCCATAATTATAAAGGAGCATAACAACGATCCGAATGGTAGTTGGAGATGAATCAATACTTAAAATTTTTGTACACTGCCATATTTAGATTGAAGCCAATTGATAATGTCTGGACTGAGGGCACCATAGTTCCAAGAAAGTTAGATTCACAATTAGATCATTCTACTAAGTTCAAATTAGTAAGGGCATTACCACTTTCCTCGGAAGAATGTATGGAAGATGAAAGTTTATCTAAAATCAGTTCTATTTTTTGCTTGGATAGCCTACCTAGATAAGATTCTTAGTACAGACAATCTGAGAAAATGCTACGAAATGAAATTGGACTTGTGTTGCAAGTGTAAGAATGAGAAATTAGTAGATCACGTGCTTCCTACATTGTGGGATGGTTAGGACCATTTGAAATGTTTTGTTGGAGTTAGTTATCATGGGCCATGCCTCCGTAGGTAATCTCTCTCTCTCTCTCTCTCTCTCTCTCTCTCTCTCTCTCTATATATATATATATATATGCTTTAGTGCATCCGGCGGGAGAAAAATGTTAAAAAAGTCTTGAAGATTGTGAGAGGATAATAAATGAGTTTAAATTTCTTTTCTTTTAGACCTCGCTCTTATGGGCAGTCATTGATTTTAATGGACCCATGATTCTCTGTTTTTGGTGTAAACTGAAATAGTTCATTGAAAAATTCACAGCTTTGAGAAATGACAATCTATCACTTATAGTAGAGAAATACTATATAAGAATGTGAATTGCAAACATAGTTCAAATACAAAATGCTTGAAGAGATTAAATTGTTTATTATATTTTACAGAAAAAATTCTTGAATTCATTCCATAATGTTTTTTGGTAAATACTTGAATTTACAACATTAGCATTAGACACATTAATCCAATAACTTATTGGGTTTTAGGGTTATACCCTGCCCTTTTCATCTCTATTGTTAAACTTTCAATTGCGACATATATTTCTTCTGACTGATGGTGTGAGTGATCACTTGCAAGAAATGTATGAATCTTGTTATCAAGTTCAATCCAACTACATCCAGGCTGCTTTTTGAGTCCCAACTCTTTAATATCCGATCTAACTCTAGCAGCTTCATGCTGTTTACCAAAACCTTCATATATGTTTGAAAGGAGGACACGGTAGCCAATGGATGCAGGATCAAGTTTGAAGACATGGTTAGCCACAAGTTCTGCCATTTTTTCATTGCCGTGAATTTTGCATGACCCAAGTAATGAACCCCATATATGATCATCCGGGACACAAGGCATGGACATAATCAGATCATAAGCTTGCTTTAGATGACCGGCTCGACCCAGAAGATCAACCATGCAAGTATAGTGTTCAACTTGAGGCTCAAGTTTGTGATCATCAACCATGCCTTTGAAATAACTCCATCCCATATCAACCCTCCCGGCATGGCTGCATGCAGAAAGAAGAGCAGTAAAAGTTGCACGGTCAGGCTTCATGCCTGTTTCTTTCATCCTTTCAAATAAAAGAAACATTTCATCTGTCTGGCCATGCATTCCGTACCCTAAAATAATAGAATTCCATGATACTATATTTCTTTCTGGCATACTCTCAAATACAGTCCTTGAACTAAATATGTCCCCACATTTTGCATAGGTTGCAATTAGAGAATTGCTCACAAGACTATTAGACTCGTACCCTCGCCGTGCTAGGTAACAGTGTAACTCCTTACACAGGATGAGGACAGACAAATAAGCACATACAGAGAGAATACATGCAGCTGTTACACTATTGGGTGCAATTTGTTCAGATTGCATAACATGAAAAGCTTTCAAAGCTTCATCTGCACACTCATTCTGGGCATAACCAGCTATTAAGGAATTCCATATGACCATATCCTTTATTGGTAATCGATGGAAAACCTTTTCAGCAGATTCGATATCTTTGCATTTTGCATACATATCAACAAGGGCATCACCAACGAAAACATTGTCATCAAACCCCATCTTTATAGTCAATCCATGGATTTCTGTGCCTCTTGGCTTCAAAGTCAAGGATGAACATGCTCGCAGCGCAGCTAGAAGTATGATAGAATCAGCAAAGCCATGCTCTGACATGAAAGTATGGAACAACTCTAATGCCTCAGCAGAACTACCATTCTGAGCACAATTTGAGATTAGGGCACCCCACATGATCAAATTATGATTTTGAGACCTAGTGAATATTTTCAAGCCAGTTTCAGGATCGCCACATTTGAAATACATGTCTATGAGAGCTGTTTCAACTCTTACATCATCATCCAACCCAAAGCTGTAAATGAATTTATGGATTTGCTTTCCTACAATTAAATCTGACAACTGGGAGCACAAAACTAAAACAGTCACCAAAGTAGAAGAATCTGGTATTATCCCAATTTCCAACATCTCAAGAAATATGTCCAATGCCCGCAACAAAAATCCATTAGAGACATAGCCTAAAGTCATCACATTCCATATCACCGTATTTCCTCTGCTAGACTCATTATCAAGATTTCCCTTGAAAACATATTCTGCAGTTCTTATATCCCCAAATTTCATGTACATTTCAATCAATCTGCTGACTAAAAAATCATCAACGATCAACCCACTTTTGACAACAAAGCAATGAATTTCCCGCCCATGAATCAAAGACTCAATCGAAGAACATGCAGATAAAGCTGAAAGGCAAGCTACCCGATTAGGGTACAAACCATATTCCGAAATCATACTGCTTAAAGTAATCAATGAACCTATGTAATCCCCTGATTGGCAAAACCCAGACATCATTGCATTCCATGAAACTGAGTCCCTTTCAGGCATTTTCTCAAACAATTGGACTGCAGCTTTGAACGCACGACATTTCCAATACGAACTCAAAAGTGAATTTCCAACAGAAACGTCATTTAAAACTCCCAATTTCAACACGTGCCCATGAACTTGTTTAACCATGTCTACATCAGAAAGCATACCAAATGCCTTAATTAAAGATGTAAAGAATCTAAATTGCTCAACTGGAAAACCACTTTCAATAATTCCAAGATAAACCTTTATTGCATTTTCAAATAATCCATCATCTACGAACTCCCTAATCAAAGTACCAACCGCTGACATACTATTTGAAGGCTGATCTTCTACAGATCTAGATTTGATAATCGATTTCTGAGATTGGCTTTCCTGGAACTGTACCAAAGTTTTCCGATTTTGAAAGTTGGAACTGTAACATAATGAAGAAGCTCTATACAAGGCAAGGCTAAAAGAGTAGCAGGATACCTTCAATGGTCTAGAAAGGTGGTACTGGTCCACCCAGTAACCGTTAGCTGAGCCCAGCGGTCTCACAATTGCCATTCTTGCTTAGCCTGAAGTTTTGTTTCGCCAATTGCCTAAAGAACATTTTCGAGAGAAATAAACCAAGCAACCCAAAGAAGGCCTTGCATACACTGCCAAATCCCCTTAACTACATCAATAACATACACAACATTCTCATTATTTATGGCTACATTGCACTGCCTATGGAAGAAGACTTTTCAGAGCAGGCCCTTTATTAAATGAGAAAAAATACTAATTTGATAAGAATATTATTGTAATTCTAAAAAGTTTTAAAGATAAAACTGTCTAGGCTTGTATGAGCAGCGCCCAAATGAGGACTGTATGTAGCATTATCATTGAGTTATTCCACATATAGTCCTCAAATGGAGACGGCTCATGCAAGCTCATATGATTATACTTCAAATTTTTTTAAAATTACACTAATATCCTTTTCAAAATGATACTTTTTCCCTTTTTATCTCCATAAATCAATGGGACATACAGTCTCCCACTCAGAACTGCAAATAGAATCTCTCTTTTAAAAAATAATATTTTGTGGGACTTTCAAATTTTCTAAAAAATTAAAACTAAACCATTCATTGCTAATTTACTTATATATTAATATCTAACTTATTTTTATAATGGACTTATATTATAGTGTCTCATTACATATTATCATACTATAATATTACACATTATTTTAGTGTCTAAATACATGTTATTATATTATACTAGTCTCCAACTTATTTATACCTTATTCCTGCACTAGACTTATTTCAAGTGTCTAATTATATGTTATTACACTTCAGTAAATGAGTATTATGTGTTATTCGCTCAATATAATAGACTTGTTAGTTAATTCTATTCTAGTGTCTAATTTATTTCTATACAAGACTTAAAACTATAATGTCTAATTACATGTTATTACAATAATGTCCAACTTATTTCTAACTTAATTATATACTAGACTTTCTATTGTCTAAGTACATATTATTATATTCTAATAAATTAGTATGTGTTATTAACTTATTATACTAGAGTTATTTAAATATTAATGTCTAAGAGCACTAGCATTGGACTAATCAAAATTTGATGGAAAGTACAAGTTTGATAGAAAGGGAATATCTAAAAAGAAATCCTACATTGAACTCATCAAAAAGCTTTCTTCATATTTGATCAAAAATAAGGAAAAAAAAGTAGGGAAAATAAAATAAAAGTATTTTTGGTTTGACTTTTGAATAGTAATTCTACAGAATTTTTCTGGTGTTCCATTTTATCAAATTTGTACTTTCCATCAAATTTTGAAGGAAAATTTTGATGAGTCCAATGCTAATGCTCTAACTAGTTTCTATACTTGATTATGTATGGTAGTAATACTACTAATACTAGGATGTTTACATATGCTAAACTATCATTAGTCTACTATGTGTATTTTTATAACATACGTTATATCGGAGTTGAAGTTGTTCCAACGACACTTGACTTCGATTGAAAAAAAAAATCCAGCTTTGACTCCGTTTTAATAAAGCCGGATTCGGAGTCCCATTTTTGGACTTTTGCTCAATCCTAACCATGGCTATATAATTGTGTTTTACTAAGGGGATGACTCTTTTCCATGCTCTAATATATGTGTTCACCCATCTCGTTACATGAAATTGTTTATTGCATATTCACAAGTATTGGCTCTCATTAGTTGTTTTTGTAGGGTGGATTGGGGGAAGAGTTCAAGTTTCATCTAGTCAAGTTAGAGAAGGTGTGCCGCCCCTTATCGGAAGGTAGATTGGGCGTTCGTAACTTGAGAATGTTCAATCGAGCTTTGTTTGGCAAATGGTTGTGGAGATACCAGAAGCTCTTTGGAGAATAGTGATTGACCACAAATATGGGGAAACTTGGGGAGGGTGGAGCTCCAATGATGTTAGGGGGTCGAGTGGTGTGGAAAAACATAAGTCTATGGGGAATTTTTCATCAGCACACTTGGCTCCTTTGTGGGGTAGGCTCAAGAATTAGATTTTGGAAAGATGCCCGGTGTGAAGATAGGGCCCTGACTGACTTGTTTCTTTCTCTTTTTCAGATTGCATGTGCAAAAAAATAACTATGGCGGAGGCGATGGAGTCAAATGGAGGACGTCTACATTGGAACATCAACTTCAATCGGGCGGCATAGGATTGGGAACTAAACTCCTTTGTGGATTTTTATAATCTTATCTACTCACAAAGACCGAACCTCCAAATTCAAAATGGCTTATTGTGGACCCCTGCAGGGAGAGGAATCTTCATGGTCTGTTCATTCTATAAGGTGCTCATTCAAGGACCTGAGACACGATTCTCGTGGAGGAAAATCTAGCGCCACAAAGCACCTCCGAAAATGGCATTCTTCGTTTGGACAGCTTCATTTGGGAAGATTCTCACTACAGACAACTTGAGGAAAATGAGAATTATTGTCACAGATTGGTGTTGCTTGTGTCGTAATGGGAGGGAATCGGTAAATCATCTCCTCTTACATTGCGAGACAACTAGAATTCTTTGGAATGAGGTCTTTAGTAGACTGGAGTTAGCTTGGGTTATGCCAGAAACCGTAGTGGCAACAATGGCATGTTGGACCTCCATTAGGGGCGAGCGACTAATCATAGCTATATGGAAGATGATTCCCATATGCATTATGTGGTGTTTTTGGCTGGAGCGTAATGAGCGGACATTTGAAAACAAGGAGAGATCCAAGGAGGAGCTGATAGTTTTATTTTATAGAACCCTTTATTTGGACCATTGCCGTGGATTTCAACGGCATGGACCTACATGATTTCCTAGTATTCAATGTGCCTAATTGATAGGCCATGGTGACTCTTGCAATCGGTTTTTGCCTTGTTTAATAATTTTACTTACCAAAAAAAAAAATTAGTGGTCTTGTCATAACTGCCTAACCTACCTATGGTTTCGATGTTGGAGCTCTAGATTTTGATGCAGAATAGTAGGTGTGTTGGCTTCTTTTTTTTTTTTTTTTGATAAGTTGTGTTGGCTTGTTATGTTGTAGAACATGCTCACTTTTAGGAGTTATATTTATATTTGGTCAAACGACAACACGTGTTTGGTGGGCCTTATTTTGGGTGTACAAACAGCTGGATATGTGTATAATTATTTAACATATGAAGTGACTAGTGGATATTGTAAGAATATGTATATATAATTTTTAGACTTTTGTTACTATAATGTTTAGCTTTCGAACTAAATCTTTACTTTACATTGTAAACTAGATATCTATTTCCTTATAAGTACACGTCCTAATAATAACCCGATTTGAACATTGGGTGTTGCTGATTGGCTGGGACCCTTGACACAAAGGATTCTCACTAGGTCCTTTACTGAAGAAATAGGCACCACACTGTCACTTTGTTAATCCACACGCTAATATTAGAATAAGATTTTTAAGATATTTGAATAAACTTTAGCTCTACTTCATTATTACCTTCTCTTGAAATGGGCTTAAGCCCATTTGTAGGAGTACTGGACTTAAAACTGGTTCATGTTTCGTGGGCTATATTCCTTGAAGACACTTTCTTTACTAATGCTATCTTCTCATCTTGAATTGCAGGTTAATGCTACCTCTCCATCTACAGTCACCATTGTTTCTAATGCAATTATGAATAGGAATGCGGTACACGAGCAGCGAATTATGGTGGAGAAATTATTGTTTCATAACTTAAAAGTAATATTGTAAAAACTATTATACTGCATTTATGATTCCAACCTCTGTATCCATATATGAAAAATGATTAGTATAGTTATTAGGTATGCAAATCCCGCATACCTCTTATAAAAAAGGCTAAATTTAGAATCCACATGAAGAACCTCACTTTTTAACCGTGAGCTCCACAATTTTTTTGAATTGAACGAAAAAAATGCATGAATGTTGTTTCATATCAGAAACTAATCTCGATCACATAGTCATATCTTACAGTCTTAAAAAAAATCTTCTGGTAGCAAACCCTCTTGAAATTATAGTTCCATTCATTAGATAGTTTTCAAATTAATTTAAGAGTAAAGCAAACATTAAATGGAAAGAACAGAGGGGTGCCATCTAAGCACACAAGTGGCATACTGTCTCAAGAGCATTGAAGTTTTACCAGAGGAAACTATCAAACTACATCTCAGCATGCCAAAGATTGGGAAAAAACTCGGAAGCAAAACAGAGAGCATGCATGTACCCACAATAACCACACTCAGTATGGTTACTTTTTGAATTTTAGCTAGTTCAATGTAGGACTTTCATCCTATAATTAGGTATGTATTGCATTTCACTGGCATTTGGCTAGGCAAATGCCAGTGCTCTTACAACCTTCCCAAACGAGTACTTTGGTGCCACAGACAATGTGACATTGTAATGTTAACAATTCTCAACTCACATAGACATGTTTCCAGCTCCAAAATGATATAGCTGCAGAATTAAAAACCCAAGAATTTACAGCATCTCATTCTTACTTGTCTCTAATCTGGACTCTTAAATTTCATAACATGAAAATATTCAACAAAGAAAATATTAAATTCAGAATAGAAGCACTCACCATAAATTCCCAACTGCATAAGAAAGATATACGGATCGGTGGATCCGAGAGAGAAGTCGACGTGGCCCTGGGGTGGTGGCTAGTGACGTCGCGGTGGGGCATGGTTGGCGGAAGGCGGTGTATCTGGGCCGTGCGATATGGAGAAACTGAGAGAGGGAGAGGGGCTGGTTTGGGCTGCGTGGGGAGGGGGAGGGGGAGGACGCGGGGAAAGGCTGGGGCAGGAGGAGGAGCTCGGTGGTGGTCTCGGTGGCTGCTGTGGCGGCGGATCTGGTGGTGGCGTGAGGGAATCCGGGGGGGACTCGATTTGGGTTGCTTCAGGGAGAGAGAAAGGGAAGAGGGAGAGACCTCGGAGCTAGGGGAGGAGGACGTGGAGGTCCGGCGATGTTGTGGTGGCGGCTGGAGGCTGCTGGAGGCGGCAGGCGACTTGGGCCGGAGAAAGAAAAAATCGGGTGAGGGAGGGGAGAGTGCAGCGGCGTGACTGTGAGAGAGAGAGAGAGCAGAAGAGAAATGAGGGAGGGAATTAGGATATATAGGATTTGCAGGTTTGACGAACTCTTGCTTGTCAAACATTTCTTAATATTCTTCAATATTTATTATTATTTTATTATCTTTTATTTATATTTATCCTAACCTATTTTATTTTATCATTTTATTTTATATTATATTTTATTTGATTTTATTGAATTTATTTGATTTATTGTATTTTATTTGATTTATTTATTTATCTTAACCGGACCCTAAACCCAACTAAACCTGTCAAGCCCAGCCCGCAGTGAACAAGCTCGTGAACTCAGTTGAAGGCCCTACAAAAGCCTCCCAAAACACAACGTTTTGAGACGGCATCATTGCTTTCCCACAAAACGCACCGTTTTGCGATTCTCACCATCCCCAAAATGCAGAGTTCATCTTCAACCTCCAGATGCATTCTCTCCATTAGTCCGGACTCTGAAACCCCAGCCATCTTCTCTCTAGCGCATCATCAGTCCGAAACCCTCACCCTAGCCTCTTTTCTCTTCCCTTTCCCAGATACCCTCCCTCACACCACAAAAAGAAAAAAAAAACAAAGCAACACCAGCAACGGAAATAATTGAAAACGCAGTAAACAAATCGAAAACGCAGAGAAATAAAATGCAAAGAAAAACGCAGGGAAATCCGACGAAAATACAACACACAGAGAACAAAATCTGAAACATACAACCCAGAGAACAAACGGAATCGAAACAACCCAGCCAAAATAAAACAAGTCTCTTTCCTCTTCGACGCCGAACAACCACAAGCACAAAAATAAACCAAAAATAAAGTAATTCGAGACAGAAGGAAAGAAATTTACTACCTGTTTCTTGCAAGGAATTTACGAAATACCGATTTTCTTCCGTTTCTCCTTCACCGCTTTGCTCTTTCCCCTTTCAAACGTTTTCTCCTTCTCGCATGATACATAGACCTTCAACAGTACAACACACTCGGCCACTCATTATCACTCTTTGCTCTTTCCCCTTTCAAACGTTTTCTCCTTCTCGCATGATACATAGACCTTCAACAGTACAACACACGGCTACTCATTATCACTTTCACCTACTTTTCTGATAAAGAACAATCACATCAAAAGACTGTAGAAAAATAAGAAAACTATAAGATTCCATTTAGGCCCTGCTTGTATTCGAAAGTGGGTTGAGCTCATCTCAACTCACTTCCATTTCATTATTATATTTTTTTATTTTTTTATACAAAACACAAATTTCTATACACCTTTTTCAAATTCCAATACACTTTTTTCAAATTCCAACACACCTTTTTCAAATCTCAAAATAATAATAATATTAAAAAATAAACCAAACTCATCTCAACTCATCTCATCTCCGAATCCAAGCGAGGCCTTAGATTTTTAAATGAGTTGAAATGAGTTTGGTTTATTTTTTAATATTATTATTATTTTAAAATTTTAAAAAGGTGTGTTGAAATTTGAAAAATGTGTATTGAGATTTGAAAAATGTGTATTGGGATTTGAAAAATGTATATAGGAATTTGTGTTTTGTATAAAAAATTATAAAAATATAATGATGAAATGGAAGTGAGTTGAGATGAGCTCAACCCACTTCCGAATCCCAACAGCCCCTAAATGCATTTAAAACGGAACCAGATCAATTCAAATATAAGGAACACGGGCCCAAAACAATATCAATCCGAAAGAATCTATCGAAATGATTATAATTATGATTAAAATTATAACATATTTATTTTAATACAATGCAGTAACTAATAAAAAATATATGGTACATAAAAGAATCATAATATATCAAATATGATAAATATGACCAGAAAGACTAACCTAAAAAATATATAAACAAAAAAAAATGATACGTGAATTTATGAATAATAAAAAAATATATAAAAAATTTCTAAAAAATTTTAAGCTTATGATAAGTTTTGAATATGTGTTAATAAAAAATCAAAATAACATGAAAGTCTCTTATTATAAAAATAAAAAAAATATTTTATAAAAAAGTATAGTACATAAGTCATGCATAAATATCATGTATAAATCATGTCTCACATTTCATAATTATAATATATACACTTGTATATTTGTATATGCTAACAAAACTTGTGTTGTAAGTACTCCATCAACTAAACTTAGATATGTCATTGATTATTTCATTTGATGGTTTAGTATATTTGTTGAATGAATAAATTATGTTTCTTTATGGTTTATTGAGATTGTATCTGTTGAATTCAAGATTTTAAGTCTCATATCTAAGTATAGATCTGAATGATAACAAATAAATTCAAAACTCAAGTTTAAGTTATCTACGCATGAAGAGAGCTAAACACATCAAGAAATCAAGCATGAGCAAAAAGAAGATCAAGTTTACAAATGAATCTCATAGATTAATTTTGTATATCTCTTAAAATTTAAAATTGGATTAATACTCAAAATTAATATTTTCTCATAAAGTATCAAATTACATTTTTTACATTTGCATAACTTTATTAAAATATTTAATTTCAATTTTTTTTCACATATGCATAAAGATTTGAATTTGTAAGATGATTGATTGTCATTTTTAACATGTGCATGTGTTGTTTGAAAATCTTAAAAAGTGATTGTATGTTTTTTTTTTTTTACAAATACAAAATATAGATGATTTTATTTGAAAATCTTGAAGGGTAGTTATGTATTTTTTTGACAAATATAAAAGATAGATTATTTTGTTTGAAAATCTTAAAGGGTGGTTGTGTGTTTTTTTGACATATACAAAAAGAAAATGATTTGGTTTGAAAAATAAATCATACTCATTCTATCATATATGAAAGTAAAAGATTAGGTTTAATTTATTTGAAAAATGAATGAAGTTATTTTTGACAAATATAAAAATGAGATTTTTCATTTGAATCTTTTGAAAAATGAATAGTGCTCTTATTTGACATGTGAACATTTTCAAATTTTAATATGAAGACTCATTTATTTATAAATAACCCACTTGAATTTTACAAAAATTACAACAAGAGCTTACACATCAATTACTAAATTTTGCATAATACTTTTAAAGCCCTCATTCTCTCTTCTCAAAATTTTGTATTTTAATCCTTGTTCATTTTGAGAAAGATATAGGTTGTGTTGTATTGTTTTTATTTCACTCATTGAGGAGTGTATTATGATAATCTACCTACTATCAGCTCTTGTATTTGTAAGAGGGTGCGTATAACCCTTGTGTATGTAGAAAGTGTTCTACACAGGGAATAATTGAATCACTAAGTGTGAGGTGATTGTAAGTGTAGAGGGTAATTTACACAGATTCTTTGTAGCGGTATTGTCCAAAAGTGTAATAGATTTTTATCTCCATCTGAAGGAGATTGAATAGTGAATTTGGGATTTTCAATGGATAACTTGAGGCGAGAACGTAAGCAGTGGGGCTGAACCTCGTTAAAATACTGAATTTGCTTCTTCTTACTCTTATTCTTTATATTTCCTATTGTTTCGTATTTTGTTTATATTTTATATTGTATATTTGGTTTATAAGTGTTAATTTTTTAATATAACATAATTCACCCCCCCTCTTGTGTTAGTTATCTGTATCACAGTATCCTAGATTTTAATTTAAGATGGAGTTGATGGAGTTTGATGATTATGTAAAGAATAAACAATACTAGTATGCCTTGATGATTTTAGATAAGTTTAGACTTGATTATATATGTTTTGAAATGATAGAAATATTATCTTTGAGGGTTGCTGAAATTCGGCAATAATGGTTCTAGAATTAAATAAATAAATATTTTAAATGATCAACTTATGAGTGTGAGTATGATGATAATTTGAGTTTATAAGTGATTAAGAGTTAAATACTAAAGTAAGATTTAATCTTAGTATAAGAGTTGACAAATGAGTGGTGAGACTAAGGAACCCTGAAAGTAGGTCAAGTTTCTTAGTGGTCGAGTCCCGCCTGCAATTTACACCTACAGTGGTAATTGGATTTGAGTCATTTTGGGAAAATGACGGGTTTTGATAAATGGATTTATACGTACCATTTTTCTGGAAAAATAGTGGTTGTTTTCATTGGTTTTATTTTGGGCCAAAATTGTTTTTTGGCGTGCTTGGAAAACTATTCATTTTTGGGAAATGATAATTTTTGAGTCTCATGCATATGGTATCATGTTCATGCATTTTATTATTGCAGGAATATATTTTGATCTTGTAGTTTATTTGGATTATTACTTACTTGTGGTACCGTTCTTGGTACCGTAGATTTTGATGCAGATGATGAGTAGGCTAAACCTAATAAGGCAGTTCCATCGTTGAAGTGATTTGGTGTAGTTTGTTATCTTGAGAAATATTTTTCTGCTTTTGATAATTATGTATTTTAATGTTTTGATTATGGAATGACTATATTAATTCTCTTGTTGGAGAATTTGTGTGAAACTGTTTTGTAATATTTTAAAACTTTGGTACTTAGGGATCGACTTCACTTAACCGCTGCATCATTTATTTTATATATGTTAATTGTACACACACTTAATACATGTCATTAGGACGCATGATTCGTGTTATCTTCATCTTGACGTCTTGATTTCTGTATTTTCATTCGTGAAAGTTGGAGACATCACATCTAATATTACTCTTCAAGAGAGAAATGAGATTCTCTAATTAATTTATTAATTAGATAATTGAATGATTAGAAATAGATATATTATACTATCTCTAAGAAAAGTGGGGAGTTACAAGGCATAAAATTAATGCTATGCAGTTAGTTTATTTTTGTGTTTTGTATTTATGTCATTGATGGTTTTTTTATTAACGACTTTGCTTATTATTAGTAGAAGGTATTGTACTTTCATAGCAGGTGTTTTAATAATGAGTTTTTGTTTTGCATAAAATACGTGAGCATTGAAAGTAGACAGAACCTGGGGGGCAGACCGTCTGCCCCCCTCCTTAAAAGCAGCCCCGCCGCCCCCGGTAGCGGTGGGCGACACCGCCCCCGCCATCGGGACCGGCGGAGTACGGGTCCGAAATGGGTTGAAGGCTGCCGGGGGCACACCGGAGCTCGCCGGAGCTCGCCGTCGAAGGGGTGAGCTCGTCTGAGTCTGCCGGTCCCGATGGCGTGGGCAGTGTCGCCCACCGCCACCGGCGGCGGCTCCGTTTGCTTTATGGCCGAATTCCCTATTAAATTCATCTTCATTTTATTTTTTTATTGTGTTTTTCATTATGTTTTTTATTATGTTTTGTTCATTTTATTTTTTTAATATATTTTTAATCTTCATTTTTTTATTTAATTATATTTTTTTATTTTATTTTGATGTGTTTTTCATCATCAAACAGTCCAACTAGTGTTAGGCTGCTTTGGACGCTGGAGACAGCCGGACCGGTCCCCAGCGTCACCCTTGAAAGTATTATAATTGGAGGAGACAAAACCTTTTAAAATATGGAAATACTGTGGAGCGGTTCGGCTCCTTTTCACATAAAAACAGCCCTCCTATAGGTGTTGCCACATCGGATATTTTACAATATAAATATTAAATGCACCCTCACCAAATCACAGTCCTAAGTCACTCGATTCTGCCTTTGAACCAGAATTCCAGTCTTCCAGGCTCAAAACAACCCTCCTTTGTCACCATCGAAGCAGCCTGCCGTCTCACCATCTCCCTTTCACAAACAATTAAAACTAAGCTAACTGAAAATGGAGTTTTTACATCAAACAAGCAAAGACTTGCATGTAATTTGATACCAAAAATTAATGTGTATACAATTTCAACAGCGATTCCAATTCCAAAATCCTACTAGCCCCAAATTTATTGTAGAAATTCCAAAAATTATTGTAGAAATTGTAGAAAACCCTAACTCAAAAGCGGTTTCAATTTCAAAATTCCAAAAATTATTGTAGAAATTGCAAAAAACCCTAACTCAGAAGCAATTCCAATTCCAAAATTTTAAAAACTGTACAAGCGATTCCAAAATTCCAAATTTTACAAGCGATTCCAATTCCAAAAATTGTTGTAGGAATTGCAGAAAACCCTAACTCTCAACAATTTGTGAAGCGGTGACGAAGCAAGTGACCATAGTAGGCAATCGCGGACTTAAGAAGTGCAACCCCACAGTTACAACTGAGTCGCTAAGAAGACCATCGCAAAGCCATTGCACAATGCTCAAATGGAAAAAGAAAAGCTTCGGTCTTGAAGATGAAACTTGGTTGGGAATAAGATGTGCTTAGAACTACTACCAGGGAAAAATGGAAAAAAAGGAAAGAAAGAAAGAAAACATAAACAACTCAATGCTGGAACACTTGGTTTCTCTTTCTAGTTTTATTTTTTCCTACACCTTTCTCATAAGCCAAACAGAGTACAAATAAAACCTAGACACACTTAAATGAAATGGAAGAAAAAGAAAATTAAAGATAAGGAGGTGCTCAAAGAAAATGAGTTATGCTGCTGAAATTAAAGATCCACATTCGAAGGAGAGCTGCTGGCTTAACACGTTCGGCGCGACTGAAAAAGTTGCTTGCGCCTATGATTATGCCGCTAGAGCAATGCATGGTTTGGTCTTTTAACGGAGTTGGAGATGGTGGGAGACGAGATAGGGAAGATGCTTTGGTTTCTCTCATGCACAGGGGGAAGAAAAAAGAGGGGAGGGGATTGGAGGGAATGAGAGGTGAGAGGGACACGAAATGTATTGTGAGAGTATGATTTCATGCGGTGCAATCACAAATGAATAAAGTGGGAAAGTGTACATGGAGATCTCTTATAAGGGGGCTGTTTATTAGAAATAAGCAGTCGGACAGGCCTGTAGATTATTTTTTTTTTTAAATAAGATATTTTTTTTAAAAAGTTATGCTTAGGATGGATTGTTTAGACACATATTTCATAATATTTGGGAGTAATAGTAAAATAGTTTGAGTTAAAATATTTTTTTAGATTTTAAAAAATAAAAAAGATAAAGAAAATTTGAATAAAATATTATTATTAAATTTTTAATAATAATTATTCTATTTAAATTTGAAAAAGTTATATTATTTTTTATACTTTATTTGAGAATTTGAGAATCTTATCTTGAATTAATTTGTGTTTAGGTAATATTTAAATAATAATTAAATGAAAAAATTATAATTAAAATCGAGTGAAGTTTTATATTTGAGCAAAGTTTTAAAATAAATATATGAGAATATTCCGTGTCCAAATAATGTAATCCTTCTGAAAAAAAGAACGTTGTTACTAGAAAGATTATCAAAGAGGTAATTGGTAAAAATACAAATATTTCTTAAAATATAGCTGAAGAAATGAATAGTTGAAAATACAATTAAATTCATAAAAGCATGCCATAAAAACAACAAAATAATTAATCAAATAATTGTTAAAAAAATAATGATATGAAAACGAATATTTAAATAAACAATGGACAGTCCTAGCCAAAATAAAAATAAATAAATAAACAATGGATATTCGTGGTCTACGGTCGCCGCGCGGCCTACCATGTCATTTGCAATTTAAAAAAAAAATAAGAAAGCAAAAATACCTTCGTTATCCTTTGTTTTCGTTGTATATTATTTAGGTTATGTTGAGAATATTTATAAATAATAATAATAAAATAATAATAATAATAAAATATTAAATATTAAATAAATAATAATAATAATATATAAATAATAATAATAAATATTTAAAAATATTTTGTTTCCAAACCTTGCTTTAATCTTGAAGGAACATAAATGACCTCACTGACTAAATAGCCCTTTAGTTGACAATTTCATTTCGGTTTCGTCTTTGTAACTTTATATATATGGGCATATATTTCGATATAATAACGATGATTAGTTTATCACTTATTTATTACTTTTAATGTATTTATTTATTTATTATTTTCTTTCAAATATTTTTTTAATATTTTTAACCAATAAGAAATTTAAAATATATATATAATTTTACTAATAATTACTTTCTTAATTATTAAGTAAAAAAATATTTTAAAAAAATTAAAAAAGTGATAGAAGGATGGTAGATGAGTGGTAAAGCTATTATTATTCTTTGAGTATTTGTACATTCGACTTTAATTGAGTTTCAATGCTTGAATAATAAAGTTCTCAATATATTATCTATTTTTTTTAAAAAAAAATTATAACACGTTATTAGTACGAAATTCTATTAATTTCAAAGTTAGTAGTATTTTATTTTAAATAAAATTTTCAATATAGTATTTGCAATCATCGAGATGAATATTAAAGATTATAGTGTTAATTATTACTTTATAAAACTCTACATTTATTCTTATAGTTTTGTAAATATGTTTATTAAATGCACATATTTATATATGTGATTTATATATGTAGAAAATGTCAAATCTTATAAAATTAAAATTTATTACTATTGACATTTTTGAAAAAAAAATTATTATTATTTTTCCTGAATCCTTGATGAGATTTATCTGATTGTGATGAATTTATGAGACACAATCAAAGAAGAAAATCACGCGTCCCTACAAGATCGTGCTAAATATTTTACAGTAAAAAATTCTTTTATTTTGTGGAATGATTTAAGGGAGAGATGTGAGTAGTAGAATATTGTAATTCTCCCAAAAGTTTTATGACTAGTTGCACTTGAAGTTGTAAGATTTCAAGAGTGTTAATGAGTATAACTATGTACTCTTTAAAATAAACTCAATATTGAAATGATGCGGTGAGAAAGTTACTCATTATGATATGTTAGAGAAGACATACTACTTTTCATGTCTCGAATATGCTCATGCAATAGCAATATCGAGAGCGAAAGTTCAAAATATATTTTGAACTTATATTTTATCTTCTACTAGTTGAGTAAAATAATGAACTTTTGTAAAAAAATACTAGTCTCGTCCTATCGGTTTCATATCATTTCCTAAAGTGAATAATACTTTATTTATACTATTTTCAGAAGCAAATAATGCACCATTTCAAAGAAACTGAAGGTGTGGATGTGATAGAAAAAATTATAGAAATTTGGGTTCTAGAAGTGACAACACTAAACTAGGTTTGGGAAGCAAACCTTCCTCAACATTCTTCATAACTATTTATTATTTTATTATTACTTTTCACATACTTTTATTACTATTCATTACTTTTTTACTGCTATTTAATATTTTATTATTATTTTTCACCTACTTTTTACTACTATTTACAAACATTTTCAATACTCTCAACACTCAAACGTAATCTTAGAAATATACTGTATCACCTAAAGTGAACCAATTTGAAAAGAGTAAAAAGTCTCAAAATAATTTTTCATAAAAAAATAAATATGTATGCCATATATGTGCTACGATTGAACATTGATTACGTACATGTCGTACGGCTAAGCATTTGATTCATTTATACCAAGTTTTTATATATTATAGTAAATTTTTTTAATATTTTACAATTTTTTTTAAAGTAATAGAAGTTAAATATATATTTTAGAATTATGGATCTTACTGTTAAACTTTTTATCTCTGAGTTGAATGATAGATATGTATGTCTGGCTGACAATGGTAGACTTACACAATTCTTAAATATAAAAAAATATTTTCAAAATCTAAAATTAAGTAAAACCTATGTCCTTACAATATTAGGTCCATCTATCTAATTGAAGTCTCTGGAAAAACTTATATTGTGTTATCTATTAGTACCAAATTTTGTATTAATGATACTTTATTTTCTTCACAATCTAAAAGAAATTTATTGGATTTTAAAGATATACGTCGTAATGATTATCATATTGAAACCACCAATAAAGGTAGTAAAGAGCATCTCCCTATTGCTAAAATGATTTCGGGCCACAAGTTTGTATTGGAAAAAATTATTTGCTATTTCTTTTGGATTGTATTAGACAAAAATGAAAACAATTGAATCATATGTAGTAATACACTAGAAATGCATTGACCCTAAAGCATTTATGATTTGGCACGATTGTCTTGAACATCCAAAATTAATAATGATGAGATGAATCATTAATAATTCGTATGAGCATCCCCTAAAAAATCAAAATATTATTTTACTCGTGAATATCTATACTCTGATTGTTTTCAAGATAAATTAATTATCAAACTATAATCCTCAAAAGTTATTATTGAATCTTTATCATTCTTACAAAGGATTCATAAGATAAGGATATATGTGAGCTTATTCATCTATCAAATGGACTATTTATATATTATATGGTTTTAATTGATGCATCAAATTGATGGTCATATATTTACCTGCTTTTCACTAGAAATGTTACATTTGCTATACTTCTTGCCCAAATAATTAAACTATGAGCACAATTATCTAATATGCAATTAAAAATATTTAATTGGATAATGTAGGTGAATTTACATTTTAATTTTTTAATAAATATTGCATGTCAATAGGAATAGATGTTAAACATCATTTTACCAGTACACACACTCAAAATGGTTTAGTTGAATTATTGATCAAAAGACTTCACCTAACTGCTAGACTTTTACTTATAAAATCAAAACTACTTGTTTTTATATGGGGACATGCTATACTTCATGCAGCATCATTGATTCGAACTAGACCATCTACATATCATAAATATTTTCCATTACAACTTGCATTTGGTTAACAACCAAATGTTTTTCATTTTCATACTTTTGGATGTATTATGTATATTCTAATTGCACCTCCACAACTTACAAAGATGGGTCCTCAACATAGACTTAGGATATCTGTTGCTTTTGATTATCAATCTATTATTAGATACCATAAGCCCCTTACAGAGAATATGTTTAAAATACGTTTCGGGAATTGTCATTTTGACAAATTCACTTTTCCATCATTAGGAATGAAAAGTCGGTACCTAAAGTACCACAAGAAATTACTTGAAAAAACAATGACCTGTAAAATGGAAATTCAGAAGATTATCCATTTGCAAAGTTACGAGTCAATTATCAAATGTATTTACTAACGCTACAAGTATGGTAAAATAACATATTTCTGTTATTAATGTTCTAGCAAGAATTGTAGTCCTTGAAGGACGAATTGTTATAATTGAAATAGATGTATCTAAAATACGTCTGAAGTATGAAAGACCTATTGGTGCAAAGATAAAATTTTTCGAAAGAGAAATATATAAAATAAATCTGGTATTCCTGAAGAATCCATTCTCATAATGCAGACCACAAACATAATTGATACTCCTAAATAGATCAAATTTTTTATTCCAAAATCTCTTGAAAAATGACTTCCTGAAAATGTATTTCATGAAATGTCTTCCTCTGAAGAGGAATAGGTACTTGAAAATAACGAGATATCAATACATTTTATAAGTACTGGAGAAATTCTAAATAGAAACAAAACTGTTATCAACAACATATTTTCATTTAAGATGACCTTTGACATTACCAGAAGTAATGAAAAAAGTGAATAAAAAACCGTCGAAAAATGTCGACGTAAAAATAATTGGCCAAATGGAAAGCAGATATATAAACTGAACTAACTTGCTAGCAAAATGAAAGGTTTTTGGATCTGTTGTCCAAACACCAAAAAATATAATGTTTGTTGGATATAAATGGGTATTTGTAAGAAAGTATGAGAAAATCCGATACAAAGCACGCCTTGTCGCACAATAATTTTTGTAGAAACCCGATATTAATTATTAAAAAACACATTCTTCCGTTATGGATGCAATCATATTTAGATTTTTGATTAGTTTAGTAGTTACAAAAAGATTGGATATGCGGTTGATAGATGTAGTCACTGCATATTTTTATGAATTATTGGATCATGGCATATATATAAAAATATGTTAAGGATATAAAATATTTGAAACATCTAATCTAAATACATTCAAAAGTATGTATTCTATCAAGTTTCAAAAATCTCTATATGGGTTAAAGCAATCCGAACGCATATGGTATAATCGCCTTAGTGAATATTTATTAAAAAAAAGATTTGAGTATAATTTTATATGCCCATATATTTTTTATTAAAAAATAAAAATTTGGATTTACCATTATAGTGACTTGTGTTAATGATTTAAATCTTATTACATCTCACGAAAAGATCACAAGAACTATTACATATTTAAAGAATAAATTTAAAATGAAAGATCTTGATAAAATTCATTTTTGTCTCGAATTGTAACTCTAGCATTTGTCAAATGAAATTTTTATTCATCATTCAATGTATACAGAGAAAATCCTGAAGGACTTTTATATAGATAAAACTTATTCACTGAGTACTCTTTGATGTATGAAAAGATCTATTTTGTACTTGTGAAGAAGATGAAGAAATCATTGATCTTGAAGTACCATATCTCAATGCAATTGGAGTCGTGATATATCTTGCAAATTGCACTTGACTTGATATTACATTTTCAGTTAATCTACTTACAAGATATAGTTCTGCACCAACTCAAAAGCATTAGGATGATATTAAACATATTATTCATTACCTCCAAGGTACAATTGATATAAGATTATTTTTTCAACATGTATTAAGTCCATAGTTGGTTGGATACAGAGATGCAGATTATCTTTTAGATCCATATATAGGTAGATCTCAAACTGGATACGTATTTACTTATAGAAATTCTGCTATATTATGGGATCTGTCAAGCAAACACTATCTGATATCTCTTCAAATCATTCAGAGATTATTACAATTCATGAAACAAGTTGAAAATGTATTTGGTTGAGATCAATAATTCAACATATTCAAGAAAAGTGTGGTTTTTCTATAATTAATAATAGTCTAATAATATATATCAAATATGACAAAATCAAATATATTTCATCTAAATTCTTTTATACTCATGAATTTTAGGAAAAATGTGAAATTAATATCAAACATATACAATCAATTGATAATCTAATATATTTATTCACGAAGACATTACCAACTGACATTCAAAAAAATTGTGAAAAATATTAGAATGCGAAAACTTAAATACCTATAAGCATGCACTTTTCAAGTGGAATAAATGTATTGAAAACTTATGTTGATTGTATTATTTTTCTTTCGTTAAGGTTTTGTTCAATTTAATTTTCTTTTGCAAGATTTTAATAAGATAATTTTAAACATTTGACAGTACACATGAATACTGTATTTTTTTTTTTGGTATTGAATTTTTTTATTAGATTTTTTTTGACAAGATTTTAAAGAAATATATTTTTTATGAGTAATGATTTAAGAAGTAGTGTTGTATATTATTTAATCTTGAAGGAACGTGAATGATCCCACCGATTCAATAGCGCTTTAGTTGACAATTTCATTTCGGCTTCGTCTTTGTACCTCTATATATATGGGCATATATTTCAGTATTTGTATGTACGAACTCAATTGAGTTTCGATGCTTGAATAATAAAGTTCTGAATATATTCTATTTTCTTTTAAATTTTTTTAACAATTTTCACTTTTTCTGGTTGTCCTCTGAATGAAAATGAAAACAAACTCTCCCAGCCTACAAAAATTGCTAATAAAGCCCATCTCTTTATCGAAAGAGACAATCTTACAACTGCATCATAAGACAACTCTGCCCAAAGATCTCCCACGACAAACGCAAAAAGAAAAAAATTCACTCTTAAATGCCCCCAACATTTCCAGAGAAAAAGATACAGATGAGATGGTTACAGTATATCAAAATTCCCCTTAAAATTTGATGAAAATTATAAATTTAATATAAAGTTAATATTTCTACCTCCATAATTTCACATTAAATTTCTCATTAGATTCATCAAAATAATAATATATTATATAATTGATAAAATTAATAAATATATTTATAATTTATTCATCTAATAAATATATTAAAAGACGATAAAAAAAAATATTTTGATAGATGAATAATAATTTTTTAAATTTGAAGGATGATGCTCAAATACTGTAACTTAAAATTTGAGTTGGTAGATTTTGACGAGTCCAATGTAAAATTATTTTAGATAAAATTTTTAAATTTATATTTTGTGAGTCTAATGATGAGTATTTTAATAAGAGAGTTTTCGTAGTGGGAGGCACGGGATACGCGGGACAACACCTAAATGCGAGGATTTTTAGAGATCCAAGGTGACCAATTTGATCTAGCATTCACGTACCACTCAAATCTCCCTCAGGCTTTGCTTGACACCCTTCCTTATTTGCTCGCTTTCCATGTTGATCTCAAAACCGGACAAGGGTTTGAAGCCATTTCACAAACACAAAGGCCAGTTCTATTTTAACCCAGAATAACAAATTGTAATTTTGATTGCTGAATTTGCTAAGCACATAGGTGTATGAATCTATATGTTAAGAGAAAAGAAAAAAAAGGATCTCTGGGCTTTGAACGAAAGATTAAATTCGATTAGTGGTACTGGAGAATTATGGGCGTTTCAGACCCTCCCTTCTCACATTTGCATTTTGGCCTCTTACTCCATCATTAATGCGCAGTTAACCTTGTAAATTTTATTTCAATTTCTCACCAAGATGTTCTTTTAAAAAAAAAAAAAAAAAATTGAAATGCAGATGAATAACCAATCAGAATCCAATACCATATTTCTATGTTTATTTACAAGCCGACCAGCTCAATCTCCAACACAAAAATCATTATTTCGATTCAATTAAAAAATATCGGATCGATCAACGATCAAGAAACCGACCGACAGGTAAGCAAACCTGAAAAAGATAAATCTTATACAATTTCAATCGGGGAAGTCAGCGAGATCCAAAACCCATAGAAAAATTATAAAAAGACTCGAACTTTGAATCCAGATTCACTGAAAACACACCAGTTGAAGTAAACCGAGTAGAAATATTACAAGGGTCTATTCACTACCTTAGCCTCCCAAAACTCATCACTGACCAGGCCTTACACCTCTCAAGAAGTTGGGCATGCATTATTCAGATGGAAGAGGACTTAGTTCGCCGGGTCCTGATAGGTTCTAAGTAGGTTTCTACCACAAGCATTGGGACATTCTATGAAACCAGGTCACTCGAACTGTGCTGTCCATCTTGAATGTCAAGGATAACATTGCTGCCATAAACTATATATTTATCACTCTCATTCCCAAAAAAACAAAAAAGACTCCCACAAAGGTCACTGAGTACAAACCCATCTCCCTCTATAATGTCCTTTATAAATTGGTTTCCAAAATTATTACAAATAGATTTAAACTCTTGCTGCCTAATATTATTTTCAGTGTTCAGTCAGCCTTCGTCCCGAACAAGTTAATTTCTATCAACATTGTGGTAGCATTTGAGGTCTTGCACATCATTAAATGCAACATGAAAGGAAAAAAATGATATACGACCATGAAACTAAACATGAATAAGGTTTATGATCGGTTTGAGTGGATACTCGTTTGTTTATAATTTTTTATTTTCTTTTGAAATACTTTTCATTTTCTTTTTATTTTTTGTTCTCATTTGTTTATAATTTAAAATATTTTTACTCGGTGTTTCCACTTGTTAGCAAAGAACTCATTTTCTCTTCCTAATTCTATTGTAACCTTGGATGAAGTATCCATCCAGTATCTCCTCTTTGGTTTAAATGAAAAGAAGTTGAATTGTTTTCCTTCAAAAAAAAGAAAAAAAAGAAAAAAGAAAAGACACTGATATGGTCAAGCCGTTTGCACAAGACATTTGCAACTAGCATTTTTCTAAATAAAATAGAAAAATATACGTTGCTTTGAAAAGGCAGTAGCTAACATAGATCAACTCAGTTCCTTAACTAAAATTTAGCCAGAATTTATATATAATAATAAAAAAAAGCTAGAATTTCGAGCAAAAGAGAGAGAGAGAGAAAAAAAAAAACTTTGGAATTTGGATTCAGGCTTTCAACTCCACTGAAACATCTATTTATTCGCCAGCAGTAAAGAGAGTCAGTCAAGCCGTAAGCTGTAAAGTACGAATTTATTTCACCAAAAATGATATATGTATTTATAGAATTACAAATGATATATAATTATTTTAAAAAAAATATATATATATAAAATTCATGTAAGAAAATTAAATTTTTATAAAAGTGACGGTATTTTATTTATAACTTTACGATTAGATGTAACGTTACTTTTATAAAATATAAATTTTAATATAATTATTTTAAATTTTAATACATATTTTTCAAATCTTAATTCAACTTTTTAAAATTTTAAAATAATAATATATTAAAAAATAAATTAAATTCATATCAACTTATCATATCTCTCAATTTCCGAGTCTTAACACTCCAAAATAAAGAAAGAGTAGAACCACTTCATTGTATACCTAGTTTATTTATTTATTTATTTATTATTTTTTTACATCTTAAAACATTTTTAAAAAAATAAAAAAAAATATTAATATACTAATAATTACTTTTTTAATTATTAAATAAAAAAATTAAAAAGAATTAAAATGTATGAAGTATCAAAATAAAGTATCAAAATAAGTGGGCATATTAATATTTTTCATAAAAAAATACTATTTTATCCATCTCTTTAATACTTTATTTTTACACTTATATTTTAATTTTTTTAATTAATAATTAAGGAAATAATTTTTAATATATTGATATTTTTTTATATTTTAAAATTATGAACAAATGAGAATAAAAGAATCAAAAGAAAATGAAAAGTAGTTTTAAATTAGTGGTATGTTAGAGCAATGCTACTCATACGGTACAACAGCACCACTCTTCGCTTTTCTAAAGGTCAATTCCGTCCTAATTGTACGGATAATAACTTCGATATTATGGCTTAATTTTACTCCTCTTTCACAAAGAAAAGTAACTTCGAGTGTAGGCATGGTCAAATTTAAACCGAGTTAGTGGAACATAAAAGGAATTAAGATTTGGCATGAGTAAGGATTCGAGTTCGCCGTGAAGAATTGAAAAAATTAGGTATGATAGTATCGGCATGAGATAAAAAAAATTGTTTCTTCTAAAAAAAATAAAATATTTTGAAAAATTCAAATTCTTCAAAAATTAGGATCATAACAAATAAATTATCTTTTAGTTGAACTATAGTCAAGAAAAACATTTTTAATAGATTGAGCAGTCAATTTATATATTTTATATGGTAGAAGATGAACGAAACACACACAATCAAAAATATGCAAATCAGAATAGTTAAGCATGCGACCAAATAGTATGGAATATGGAAAAATATTATGTAAAACTGATGTGGGCAATTGATTAATTAAATGGACAGTAGTAGCTAATATTTCATACAAAAAACGAGGTGGAACTAATGAGTCAAGAGGAAGAGTCCGAACCATATCAAGTAAATGCTGACTCTTACGCATAGCTACCCTATTTTGTTGTGGATTAGATAGATAGAATGTTGAGAAAAAAATACATTTTCTTGAAGAAAATTCTGTCACTCATGAGACAATTCACCCCCAAAATCATATCATAAGACCTCGATAAAAGAGGTAAATTGTGTTTGAATGAGTGCGACAACGGTTTTGAAAATAGAAAGTACCTCACTTTTAGTACGAAAAAAATAGATCCAAGTTAATCTACTACAATTGTCAATAAAGTAACAAAGTATTTCTAGTGAAGATGTGATATAATAGGAGATATACCCCAAACATCGCTAAAAATTATGTCAAACACTCAAGAGACATGAGAATCATGTTGTGAAAACGATAACACTTTGCTTTTAACAAGTTTGCAAGATGTACAATTAAAAGAACTCATTTCTATTGAATCAGAATTTTTATTTTCATAAACAAAATTTGAAGTACGTTAAGATTAAGATGGCCTAAACGATGATGTAAATCATTAGTAGTTATTTTTAAAAAATCACAAGAAATAGAAAACTAGACTCAAGAAAAACTGAACTAGGATTTAGTAGAAATAGCCGACCCTCCTTAGGACCCCTTGCGATCATTTTCCTAGACACTCAATCATGTACAACACAACCAGAAGATGAAAAATAGACATTACAATTATTGTTAACAAATTGTCCAACAAAAAGTAAACTGGAGAAAATATTAGAAAAAACCAAAATATTTGGAATGATAAGGGACACATCACCCACAACGAAATTTGAAAGTGAACTACCGTGTGTATTTTGAGAAGACTATTATAAGGCTGAAGATTATGTAACACAAACTGGAATTCTTAGTCATATGATTTGAGGCATCAAAATTTATTAGCTAAAAATTATAGGATAACTTTGATTTACCTGAAATGCTTAAAGCAGAAAAAACAGAAATAATCATTTGTTATACGATATTAGGAGTAAGAGTAATATGATTGGAATCGGTAGGTACTAAAGCATGAGTGGCGGCAATAGGAGCAATAGAAGAGGATGCACTCGAGACATTAATCGAGGTGGAATATGTACGTTCTTATTTTCGAGGAAATCGAGTTGGACAATCCTTGATATGACCATATTTTTTGTAATAGTTATATAATTTTTTTGGATAGTGGCTGATAATGTGACCAAAGTTTTTGTATAGTAGTATAGTCTTAGCCTTAGAGTTTCTTGTGGTGTAAATGCTAAGTGAGCAAGAGATGAAGTTGTTGTTCCATAACAAATAGATTGAATCCGAGGCAAAAAAATGAACAGAAAATAATTGTTCTGATCCGAGAGCAAATAAGTTAAAACAGGGAGCCGAGACCCACCTGAACAAAACAACACTCAGCCCCATATTAAACCCATGTCGAAAACTGTTCTGGAGTTGAAGTAAAGCTAAGAACCAAACAATGTGTTGATAAGCTCATTGTCGAAAAACATTGTTGAAAACAGAAGCACCGAACGAACCAATAGGCAAGTACTTACTCTCAGAAACTACCAAAAAATAGAGTAGACCCGAGAATGACGAGAGTCAGTGCCGAAAACTAAAACTGAGGCCAAACATTTGGCCAGACAGCGTCGAAGCTACACAGAGGTCGAAGTTGTGCACAGATAGGTTCGAAGGGACCCAGGAAAGCAATATTAACACCGAGTCTCACAATCACAGCAACAGGAAGGTGCCGAACTACCTTAGAAAATCGAACTACGCCGAGAATTTGAAGGAGACAAAAGCTGAGAGCCAGAAATTGCCGAAACTCCAGTAAATAGCACAGAGGCAGCCGATGGACTAGGAGCACCCAACAGAAGGAAGACGTTGTGCGCCGAATTCCAGCAGAGAAGGCACGCAGACAGTGCCGATGAACACGCTAGAGGGGGGAGGGCAACCAAGAACTCAGAAGTCACCGAGAACACCAGGAAAGTGGTCAGAGGACGCCGACCAACTGCATAGAACCTGAGAAGTGAGCCGTAATAGAACCCAGAAACGCAACACAGTTGCCGATATACCACAGAGGGTGCCGAGAGAACCCCGAGAACCACCCCGAGAAAAAATTTCAAGAAGCTGAAATATAGATGGCCGAAAATGCCCTCGGCGGTCTGTACCGAGATCGAGAACCCAGAAGAAAGAAGCCATGGAGAGATAAAAAAAAAAAAAAAATCGAATTCAGTAATCTACCTTAATATCATGTCAAATTTTAGTCAAAATAGAGATATTTTATTCTCATTAAATAAACAAAAATTTTAGAATTATTACAAAAATAAGATTGAGATTTAATTTAAATCTCTCACAAACTATCTAATTTATCTTATTTAAATACATATAAATTTAATTTAAATTCAAGATAATATTAGAAAACAAAACTCATTAAGAAACTGCCACATTATAATAAAAAAATCCGAACTTCTTTTGATAGGTTATGCGGCTCTGACTCCAATAGAGTCGAAGTTCGGAGTTTCTGACTCTGACTTCGAATTAAGTCGGAGTCAAAAACCACTTCCGACTCCGATTTTGAAATGGAATCGGAGTTCAATTTCGATTGGAGTTCGGAGTTTCGAACTCCGATCGGAGTTCAATAGGAGTTGCGAACGGAAGTCGAAACTCTAACTTCCAACTCCGATTTCCGACATTTTGATATATTTTATCTGTTTTACATATAAATAATAAATTAGTAAATTAATTTTAAATAGTCTATCATTGAATAGTTGATATTTGATAAACAAATAATACAAATTATATTATTATAATTTACAACACCAATTGTTAATACTAACTGCTAATGCTAATACAAAAAATAGGACAAACTGGATAATACAAATAATAGTACAAATTACAAAATAAACTATTTGTAAAGTAAAGAAAAAATATACGCAACCGCTCCATCGTAATGTGGTTCATCACTAATCATCAGTCATCGATAATTATGTCAGGATTGATATGTAGATCTATGAAATTATAGACAATATAAGTTAGATAGATTTTTGAAATCATAAAAAATAGTTATTGAAATAATTATATACCCTTTGTTACTTTAATCATAAAAGAAAAAAGTAAACAAATTAATTTAATTTTACCTGACTCAAGCCTATAGCTAACAGCATCGATGCCAATGCTCTCTAGTCCAGAAGGAATATCACTAATCTAATTCTGCGTGCAAATGAGGGCCTCCACAGTTGACGGTGCCAATGAACTCCGATAAGCATCCAACACTCGACCTCCGGTGCTAAATGCTGACTCAGATGTAACTGTAGTGATAGGAACGGTTAGTACATCTTGAGCAATACGGGAGATGATTGGGTACTTGGAGGAATTAGCCCTTCACCATATCAAGATTTAAAACTCATCAGTAGGCTCATCGACCTCTGTCAATAAATACCGCTCAAACTCATTCGTACACTGTAGTAAATTTATCGCCGACCGTGCGTGAAACGACGTCATAACATTGAAACCTCGTGATCAACTGACATTGTTTGCATTGGCCTGACGGGTACAGACATCTGAAGAAGGTCCCGACCTCGACCTCAAATGTGAGCTACCTGCGGTTGCTGAGGATGAAGGCTGGCTATTAATGCTGTAGTGGGTGTATAAGTCGTTCAGATTTATTTTAAGTGCTGTGATAAATTCAGCTATCTTCACTGCCCCGAGAACTTCAGTTGCTCACCATTCTATCACCGTCAATTTCAATCGGGAGTCGAGGATTGATGCTATGAACAACAATCGATTTATTTTCTCAATTTGCCCCCAATATTTATCATATTTCGACTGCATCTGTAATGCCATACCAGATAACAGTCCGCTCGGGTAAGCACAACCTTCTTTCAAGTAGTGGTGTACCATTGAACCACATGTTTGACGTCGCATATGCGGATCCAGATACCCGTTTTGTAATATCATAGAAAATTTGTAAAAAGTTGACAAACTTGGATATAGCTTGCCAATCCGTACTGTCTGGCGAACCGAGCCCCGTTCCATTAGGCTGCAGCAGGGCATACCTCAGACCTCCATCCTCAATCTCCAATCGCTCAAATGTATTCTGGTATATTAGTGCCACATCCAACATCAGATATGTAGAGTTCCATCGAGTGGGAACATCCAAACACAACATTTTTGAAAATTCAACCCCAACCTGTTTTGCTATTACCTTGAACTTTCACAGCCTTTGGGGAGAAGCTCTCGCGTACCGCACAATGTTACAGACTTTCTTAATGGAGTTGTCCACATTTTTCATCTCCTTAACTATTTCATCATTGAAATATAATACTATTTTCAAAAATTTTAATCATAAAAATATTAAAATATAAAATATAAAATACAAAATCAAAACCAGAAAGGCTCACCAACAATAAGGTTGAGTATATGAGCAGTGCATCGAATGTGGATATACTGATGATTTTTAATCACATCGTATCTTGCCCTCGTATTTCGCAAAAACCACTCGATGGTAGTCTCATTAGCATTGGCATTATCAACTGTACTGCATAGTATTTTTTGGATGCCCTAGTCCACCAGACAATCATCCATCTCTACCCCTATTGATGCACCCTTATGATCAACTATTTCTTTAAATCTAATAATTCTCTTTTTAAGATTCCACTCATTGTCAATGTAGTGTGCTGTGATACACATGTACAACGTATTCTGTATAGACGTCTATTTGTCAGTCGTAAATGACACTCTCTGACTAGTGGTAATGAACATCTTATTCATCTCTGCCTTCTTCCTCATATGTCTCTTCATGCAATCACGCATTGCTGTATAACGGGATGACAGTGGAAATCGTGGCTCAAACAGTTTCACAAACTTGCGGAACCCTTTCTTCTCAACAATGTTAATTGGCATCTCATCCTCTATAACCATCTTTGCAAGTGTCTCATGGTATAACTTCTCACTATATTGAGGGACCACCAGATTTCTCATCTGGTTTCCTGTCCCATCAGTTGCTGTAGAGGTCTCGTAGCTAAGATTAGTTTAAGACTCACCTGCGACTGCATATAATAATTTATGGCCCAATATTATTTTTAAACTTTTAAGTTAAAATTAAATGGGATTAAATGAATAAATCAATTAGTATACATAATACATATGGCCCTATGAGATTAATAAAACACTAACCTCTTGATGCCAGATCCTTCGCTATTTGGTATCGCTGGCAACCGTTGAGATGTGATGATAGACAAGCGGTGCCTTGTCTTTTTGAATGACACTCAACTTGAGTGCCACAATGGTTGCATTCATTCCGTGGCTTCTCGGGATCCCCAGCGTCAACTTTCGTGAAATGTTTCCATGTCCACGATTTTTTTTTATTTGATTGTGAATGGGGTGGCCTCATAGCTGTGGGGTGTACTGGTACATTCGGATCCTGAACCGGATCGTCCCCAAGACCCATATCCTCCTCCTCCATAAACTGATCGAGATCTTTCACTTCTAATTCTATGTTGACTAGAAGTGGAAATCCACTACTAACACACGAGATCTATGCTCGAGTAGAACTAGGTAGTCGACTCCGAGTTTGACTCGGTATTGCTGCTTGGGATGCTGACGGAGTCCTGGCATCCGGAGTCTCATATGGAGTCGGACTCCCACTGGCAGTCTGTGAGCGTGAGGGATCCATCTGTTAAGCAGACCTGAAATTCAAGTATAACAATATAAAAAATGTTATATATGTTTGACTTATATATAAGTTTATATATATGCTTATAAAGCATCACCCAACTCACGCCGCTAGCTATATATGTTTGATTAAACAACCTCAGTCAGAAATCATGTAAAGGAGTCAAAGACCATACTAGTTTATCATTTTTTTTTATATTATTATAAATTATATATAGGTCTTGTGTCGATAAGATTCCACCAATTTTTATACTAATAATAACTCTTTAAATATTAGGTGTTTGGTGTGGACTGTGGTAGATGTCATGTAAAAGCCTAAGGCTGTAAAGGCTTTGGAATTATATTGAATATATTCCTTTACTGTGAGAAAAGCAATGGCTCAAGGTAAAAGACGGAAAGTTGGAAACCCTCTACAATCTGCCCATTTATCATAGAAGGGAAAAAGTGGAAGGATGTTGAAGTTGATCCCATCACGATGATCACGTAAACTTTAGAAAAGAAAAAAAAATTATACCTATTTAACTTTCTTATAGTTCATAGCCTCATCATACACTATTGAATAATTGATTGTACTATATATTTGTAATGTTTATAATATATATATATATATATAAACATGTAATATATATCTTTTAAACTTTTTATGATCTTATACCTCAACATAGTACATTTCTTCTTTTTATTTTCAATATAATCATTCTTATATCATCCACATTCCAACCCTTGAAGCAAATATATAATAATATAAGTTTATTTATATATATTATTGGTATTGAGGGAATATTTTAATTAATCATATTGGATAGTCTAGATCAAGATTCTTTATTATTCTTAACTTCTTATCCTTACTTTATAATCTAAAATAACAAATATAGACATATACCATTCAAAAAAAGCATCTATTCATTTCATATTGTCACATTATGTTTAAAATATTTTAATTAAGCATTTAAAATAGGTTGTCAAAAAAATCCAGTTTTTTTAAATTTTAATCCAAATTCAGAAAACTAAACTGTTTTTTCTCTTTTTATTTTCTTTTAAATTTTTCTTCTCAATCTTCTCTACTCATAATATTAAAACTTTTATCATGTGAATCTGTGATAATCATATTTGCATAACACCAGTCACCAATTACTAGCGGGCACTGACAGCCATCAAAAAAGCATAAAACATCATTGAGCATCTCAGATTCTCAGCATTCTATTAAGTATCAAGGATAATTTTTCTCTTAAGTAAACTATATGCAATACAACTAAAACCATATATACGTAGAAGGCGCACTAATTTGCTACCAAAAAAATTTCGAAACTCGAGAATCAGTGAATTTGAAAAAACAAAAAAATTAAACACTAGAAATTTCGAATCTTCAATTACCTTACAAAATTAAAATAATAGAAAATAATTAACACAATCCAAACTCAATTTCTCGGATTAAAATTAAAAATAAATTCTTATTTTGAAACCCTAAAAAATACCAATTAAAATTGGGGGTTTTCTCGGATCTCCTAAGTAGGGCTGCGTTGCGGCTGGAGAAAGTCAGACAGCGGCGTATGATTGCTCGAAGATGGGAGAAGATGAAGCTGAGGCGGCGTGGGGCCTGAGCTGCTGGAACGCTGCACGCAGAGAAATGGAATGGCGTCGAGGCGAAGCGAAGTGGAAGAAAGAAGAAAGAAGAGGAGAGAAAGAGAAGAGGGGATCGGGGGAGATAAAGTAGATGCAAAACGACGTCGTTTTGCATATGAGATATTTTTAAAAAGATCAGAGTTCGGAGTCGGAGTTCGGAGCAATCGTGTGCTCCGACTCCGATTCCGATTCCGAACTTCGATTTCGGAGTCGGAAGTCTTCCGATTCCGACTTTGACTCCGATTGCCGATTTTCGATTTCGATCGGAGTCGAAATCAGAGTGAAAGTCGTTTGGAAGTCGGAATTTTTGCCCACCTCTAATTATGCCACATACATGCTTTATGATGACAAGAGATGAGATGATAGAGTTTTACAAATAGTTGCAAGGTATAAAGATCAGACGACCATGCTTCAAATCTTGGTAATTGCGTGAACCCTAATGAATGGAAAATAAGTGGGTTGAAAAATAATAATTGTCAAGTATTTTTACAAAAATGGTTATAATAGCAATAAGATACAAATAATGTTTTGGTCAAATTAAAACTTTACAATATTTGTCAGTTTAATAATAAGTTCAAAAATTCGAAGTGTTATTTTTTAGTAAATCCATAAAGGCTATCCTAACTATGTCATCAAGATAGGCAAAATATACAACTTAGAATTTAAAAATAATTTTGTCCTAAGGTCTTCTGATCAATGTTAAAGTACCAAAGCTAAAAGACAGATAAAAAATCAAATTAGTCAATCTAGAAATAATTACAATGTTCCAATAAAATTTTACTAAAAACATCTTAAAAAATTGGTAAAAAAATTCTGAAAATTTGATTGCACTCTCGACTTGTCACTATCTAAAAGACTTAAAAAAAAAAAAATTACATGGCGTCTTTGGAAAAAGAGAAATACTTTTTTCCATAAAAAAAAAAAAATATTAGTAAGAAGAAACTCTCTTTTTCAATTAGTTGCAAAGACATGAGAAAAACTGGACTTATCTTTAGAAAAGCCCTTAAAAAGAGTTAATTTTGATACATTATTGGTTGAAATTGATTATTTTTTAATTTATTAAAATAAATTTATTCTCGCATTAAATAATCAGTCTTTTCACAAGGGTTTGCCTCCCGGACAAAGTCTGAACACAATTAGCTTAAGCTATGCATTCTGATGCTGGATAGATCATATATAGATGTGTCCTTGATGATGCAAAAGTTTTGGAACTTTTTGTTCTTAATAAAATATTTAATTAGTAAAACTATGAGAATGGTTCTTCTTTTCTAAAAAAAAGTGCCATGCCGCGGCAAGCTAGCATATGTGGGGCAGCTGCATGGGCTCTAGTGAATGCGGAAGACAATCCTTCTCCTAAATTTTTGCAACTTCTGCAAATGATGGAGGAAATTACTGTCCCTTAAACTCTCTTTTCATCTTTCTTTTTTCTTTTTTCTTTTTTCTTTTTCTTTTTCTTTTTCTTTTTGCTTAAAAGCGTACGTACAAGATTTAGAATCATATAATATATATGCAACTTTCGGTGAAGAGTTAATAGATTCACATGCATGCAGTACATAATGCTTTATTTATTCGTAAGTTTTCACCTACTCATCAACAGTACTACCTGCAGGCTTGAAATTTACTCACAAACTCCCAAACTACGACTGGATGTTTTTTACAATTTCAGCTTCGAAATGCAAGAGTCCAACGCCACTCACACTCATTAGACCCCATAAACTGTTGCTGCATCTTTCGAAGGAAAACAACAATAACCACTCAAGCGTAGTAATCGGGGCGATCGAAATAATGCACGTTCGTATGGGAGTACTGTATGCGTGCAGTCATTTTGATGAAAATAAATAATGGTAAATAAGTAATTTTTTTTAATATTAAATAATTATTTTGTGATTATAACCGTCCTCGTACAATATTAGAGTTGGCTATATAACTTCACATATATATATATATATATTATATAGTATTGCTGTCCACAAATTAACACCACCACCGATATGATGACCGTACCTGGCTCCAACGAATATAAATGTCACAATCGAGCTATATATATATATAGAGAAATGAGGGGATCACGCACACTCAGCGCATCCCCCTCACATGAATAGTATCATGAACAGTGCCATGCACTGTTCATGTGAGGGGATACGCTGAGTGCTGCGTATCCCCCAGCATTACTCATATATATAATGAACATCACCATTTTTTTGTGGTTTTTGTTTTTACATATATCTTGCTAGCTAGCTACCTTCCCGTCCATTTCAAGAAAATGTACGACTTATTCATAATTAATTATTTTTTTTTATCAAAATAATTTTTTTTTATTAAAATAAATATTTTTACATTAAATAATTTATCACAAATATTTATTTTTATACTTGACTCGAGCACCACGGGGACGGACCCCTCAGAGCATGTGGATGTCATATTACCGTGTCGCAATATTGCATGATTGATCATTCATGTCCTTCGAATATTACGTACGTGCGGCCTTCTACTAGCTAGCTAGGAGTTACGTACGTACGTACCTCCACTAATAATGCATGCTTGATGCTCCCCAATCCAACGCTGTGGGAAATAAAGATTACACTCGATTACTTCATTTACGGTCCATCAAGATCTGATGTTACTATTTTGTCAAGATGTCCATGTTCGATCTTTGAAGAATAACAAATTCTTATTTATCCTGAAGTATCAAAGCTCGGATACAAGGAAAAGTATTCTTTAATATAATGCTCTCGTCATATAAGTACATTCTTAGCTAATGTATGAGCCTCTTAATTAAAATCGCTTGAAATATGCGCCTTAATTGATTACTGTTGCATCGTGCCAAGTTTATTTCTTGTTATATCCTAAATGATCATCCCTGCTGAAGTCCATTTTCCAGAATCACTTTTAATATCATCAACCACTGTCTTGGCGTCTCCCATTAGTATGATTCTGGTTAAGTGCAACTGTTGGTATGCAAAAACTTATTGCTTTAAGTATCCCTACTTCTGCCATGGTTGGATCTGGAAAAAGCATCCTTGAGACCTACCACATGACCTGTCCAATCTCGAATAATAATTCCAATTCCAATTTTGTAGTTTAGTCGGTCTATATATGCTAGCTATTGATCTAGATGTTCTCGAGAATCCATTCAGCACTAAACTACCAATCCAAACCATTTAATTTTTAGGTGCATATATTTACTTTTTGGTCAATGTGGCACTGATCCATTGGCCGAGATCAAAATGTGAGATCAGATCGTTTTATTATTTCTAATTCTCCCTGCGTCTATATATGTCATTTCCATCTTTCTCTCTTAATTATTTAGCTCTTTGATATTATGCTGCTCTAAGTGAATATACGAGTTCCCAACGTCCACTACTTGATCTCTTTACCAACTTACAATGTCCGAAAATGATATTATCGTACTTTTAAAAGAAAAGGGGCAGAATGATATTATCGTACTTTTAAAATAAAAGATAGAATTCAGGCCCTAAATATACATATATTGCATATCAGTTGCAAATGAACCGAGTTGAGCCAAATTTAAAAAAAAGGTATTCAAGCTCGATTAGCATATTTATTTGTTCAAACTCGGCTTAAATTTAAATAAAATTCGTATATCCTAATTCGAACTCGGCACTGACTATTAATATTGTTCAAGTTCGGCTTGATCAGTTCAATTAAAAATAAATCAACGTGTCGAACTCAAACTTTATTTGTTTTATTTAAATTTATTTTGATTCTGATATTTTCTTTAATTTATATATATATATATAATATTTACTATAAATTCTAATCATTTAATTGTTTAACCTAATAGTTTTGATTAAAAGTTCTCATGATAAAAGTTTTTACAAAATAAATCAACTTATAGTTATAAATTAAAAATTAGTAGTGTATAAGCTTAAGATAAAGCAATATATAGATAACATAATAAGTCGAAATATATATAAATATAATAAGTTCTAGTTCTATAATATATTATTATTACATATAAGTTATGATTATATTACAGCATACGTACGTTGCGCAAGATATTATATCTATGGGTACTACAAGTATATGATATAAGTATATAATTATAATATATGAGTTTTTGTACATATATTATATGCACTACAAAATATAATAATATACAGCTTTAAGTCATGAGGAATAGTTATAAATTACAATGTTTTATTATTTGTGATCAAGAGTTCAAATCGCATGAAGAGAACTACTGGAGACGACACCACACGAATTCAATCCACGAAGATGAACAAGAGGGTTTCAGGATTTAAATCGCCCAATCACAAAATTAGAAATAGGGTTCGATTAGATCACAAAAACAGTAGAGATAGAAAGAGAGAGTGAGAGAAAGAAAATGGCTCACCGAGAGGAGGTGGTTGATGGCGAGGGTCCACACCCAGTTGAGGTGTGTCGCACAACAATGAAAAAGAGGAAAATAAATGTACTGCAGCAACCACAAAATGGAGAACTCGAGCCTAACTATTCACAAGGAAAGGGATAAACATAGGTGGGAAAATAATTTGCGGCAAACTAGAAAATGAAGAAGGTGGATTTTGAGAAGAAAGGGGAATTAGGATATTATATGAGGAAAAATCGAAAAGGGAGGAGGGAGGAGGGAGGAGGGAGGAGGGGGGAGGGGGAAGGGGGGAAATAGAAATTACAATTTGTGCATTTTGGCGCATGTAGCTTTAAAATGACGTTCCCATTGATTTATATTTCGTTGTAATACATTATAAATCATTGACAACTACTTTTTTTGCCACAAAATGTGAAAAAAGTGATGTAGCAAGCAGGGTCTACATATTGTAGCGATGTTTTTCGTTGTAAAAAATAAAAAAATTATTGCAAAAAAATAGTTTGAATAGTTGATGCAAAAATTTCGCGACAACATCAAAATCGTAGGAATTGATGACTTATTGTAGTTTTTATTCCCAATGATACAAAAATCGCCACAAAAGACCATTTTCTTATAGTGTCTAGTACTATAATGAAAACCATATTGCGTATAAGCTTATTGATATGATTCCGTAATTGAAAAGAAAAACTCTATCAACTTATGCGTTTATTTATTTTTGTATGAATTATAGTTAATCAGTTGGAATGAATTTGTAACTATTTTAAGCAAATTATGTGTATTCACTCTTTCATTTATAACTATATTAATATAAATTTTTTTTTTGAGAAATAGTTACACTTCATTGAAACTCAAGAGAATGAAGTCTACAATGTGACCAAAATGTCGATTAGTTACATACTGACGATCAATTTCGAAATCTCTCATACAAATGAACTATCACTGCCTCTAAAAGGAGGCATTTACTAAGTTTTTTCAAATAGGAGAAAACTAAACTCCCAACGGACATAATGTCCGGGAGATTATTTATCGTTTTTAAAAATTTTTCCTATACAAAAGAAATATAAGCATAACTAACCAACACTACAAAAAAATTACTGTCTATGGTGGCATTGTGGTGGCGCATGGATACTATGCACCACACTAGGAGTGGAGGCAACCATTTGGAGAAGTGCAACCACCAGATCCCTTGTGAATCACCACCAGCGAAAGGGTAACCACCAGATATCGAGACGCGTTGAAGCAAAACTTTCAATCGGACTTTGCGCGTTTGGAGCACGACTTGTTCCATTCGGCAAAAAAGCCCGACGACAGCATGATCGGCGGGCGGATGGAATGACTACAAGACGTGCATAGGCCTTATAGCTACCAGCATAACAAACATAAAATAACTTAATATAATATTATGTAACTTGTAATAAAATACACAACTAAATATAGATAACTAATTACAAGAAATAAATTTTAGAAAGAAATTATACAAAATATCCCTACACACTTTGAGGACATAATAAACATATTAATTATGGTAAATTATAAATAATGTAATAGCATATTTTAATTAAGGATATGAAATACAATTACATGTAATAAATATAATACAACACATATATATTTATAACACAAATTAATCACGAACTTCAAAATGAGCTAATTAGTCGAATTTATATCAGTCTTGTTGATTATCACCAGCCTAAATTGCGTTAGGTCGAGCTTATATGGCTTCCACTCATTTAATATTAGAATTAATATTAAAATTAATAAATTTAAATCGAATATATACAAGCTGAACTTGTTCACGAGCTACTCTAATATTCATTGCAATTATGTCTGTACGTGGGTATGTATATATATATATACATATATTATGTATATATATAGATATATATGCATGTAAGAAACTTATGAATGCAAGTAATTGTCCCACCAACCATTGTTGATAAAGGAGCCATTCACACACGTGCTCTTCAAACCCCAGCATCACTGTAACTACATATATATATATAGGTGAGTGGATTTCCAAAGACCCAAGTCCAACTGAAGAACTCTTTCTCTCTCTCTCTCTCTCTCCCAAAATTCTTCTTCTCTGCAACAAGAATGGAAGGGAGGAATGAATACAAAAAAGGGTTGTGGACAGAGGAGGAGGATCGAATTTTAATGGATTACATAAGGGTGCATGGACAAGGCAAGTGGAATAGAATCGCGAAAATGTCAGGTTTGTAGTTTATCTAATATTTCTTCTATTTCCTTTGTTATCAGGAAAAGCTTAAACTTGATCAAGAAGATCGATCATGGCCGTCGTCTATTTGTTACACAGATCTGATGCTATTGCCAAAAAAGAAAAAAACTAAAAAAATTGTGGTCCATGCAGGTCTGAAGAGGGGCGGCAAAAGTTGCAGATTAAGGTGGATAAATTATCTAAGTCCTAGTGTAAAGCGGGGTGGTTTTTCAGAGGAAGAGGAGGACCTCATAATTCGGCTCCATAACCTTCTGGGAAACAGGTCTGCTTCTTTGACCATTGATGATCTTTATACGTTTTTAATTTCTTCCTGCATGTTTTCCAGTGTCGGTACTATATATTGATCATTAGCCTCTTGAAAATCTGAACTTTCCTTGTTGCAACTATGATTGTCTCCATTAATATGTTTCATAAAACAAAGAATCCAAGGGTTCAAATACAAACGATTTGCTGGTTTTTTCATTCTTTCAAGATGCCAACCCTCGGTTTTCACTTTTCTATTGTGGATAGCAGCTTTATCAATCCAGCTCGTAATGATTGTGACTGGCATTTAATTCTATAGGTCTCTCTCTCTCTCTCTCTCTCTCTCTCTCTCTCTCTCTCTGTCTCTCTCTCTCTCTCATATATCTGTATGTATATATATGTCGTATTACTCATTATTTTGTTGTATTTGTTTCTCAGTTTGTTGTTATTAATTCCCATTAACTCTCAGGCCCGCATTGACATTCAATTCACTGAGACAAAGTCATTATTTTCAGCATTAATTTTGTAATTATTAATATATAGTAAAATATTTAAGAGAAATAATAATTGTAGTTATAAGTGTGCAAGCTGGCAATTATTTAAAAAAAATAATTAGATATGAAACTTATATGAAAAAAAAAAATTAATAATAGATCATACTCTTTTTTAAAATAATTTGTACTTCATGACATTTACACACTCGTAAATTATTTAATTAGATACTTAATGCAGTAACATGAGGCATTTTATATATTGCAAATGTAATGCTATTTGTACCAAAACCGACTAAAATGTTGGGGAATTTCTAGGTGGTCTTTGATAGCTGGGCGGGTACCTGGGAGAACTGATAATCAAGTCAAGAACCACTGGAACACTCATTTGAGCAAAAAGCTCGGGATCAAAAAGGGAAAAACCAAAGTTTCTGTTTCTACACAGTCATTTTTTAGATCAGAACCAGTGGTAAATTGTATTGTTCGTTCAGAATCAAATCCTGAAGTACCTGCTTCCAGCTGTAATAGAGAATCTACACTAGTTGAGACTATAATTGAAGACAAATCCCATGCCGTGGCGGACAACAACAGTTCCTATTGGTTTTGTAATGATGATCTAAGTTTATATGCTCCTTATTTGGTTGACCCTGTAGATGAATATGCTCTTGATTTTGTTTGGGATGGTTTGTAGGCTATTCCTTACCAAATGGTTTGTACGAACTCTTTCCTTCATGTTGTCTCAATATATCATGACCCTTTTTAACTGATTTTTCAGTACCTTTTTCTTTTCCCCTGACTAATTTCGTCACACGGCCTAATTCATATTCATAATGCAGTCATTTTCGAAAGATCCACGTGAAAAAATATATTCATTTGTAGTTTTTTTAAAAGGATTGCATGAGACTTCATGAGCGCCATTTACTTCACAAAGTATATATTTAACTGATCTGCATGATATTATATAGTTTGTGACGATCATGTTCATGAAGAACTAATTTCAGGTAAATAACATAAAGAATTTAATGCAAATACAAAAAAGAAAAACGAGGTTCTATATATAAAAGTTGAAGTATATTGTATCTACTGAAAATGATATATTAATAAATCTTGAATGAACATGATTTTAATTATTATTCTTGCACCTTAAAAGTTGAAGTATGATTTTTTTTTAAAAATTAATTCTTCCTCTATATATTATATTTAATATCAGAATCTATTATAACATTCTATATAAATTAAAAAAATTTCGCATTGAAATTTTTAATGGAAATGAACTATTTTTTAAAAAGTTATTCATTAATTATTTTTTGTAGAGTTCTGTATATGTATGGACAAAAGAACTTATGCCAATCCACGCGAGTGTCTTTCACTATCTTTAGGCTAATTATGATCGATCGAGAAAAATATAGCTAAGGAGGCTGCAAATTTAATATTATTAGAGGCCTGAAAAAAACGGTAATCATTGTTATGGAGAAATGGCTGCATGCATTTTAAAATGCCAAAAAGAGGAAACAGTAATATTATAAGGCTGCAAAATATGGTTTTTCCTTGTTACTGTAATCATTGTCGTTATAGGGAAAATACTTGGGTTTATTCACTCATCATTTACACACCACAATCGACAGATAAATACAATAAAATAGTGTGTACCAAAAGGCTTTTTCATGAACCAAATGCAAGGAGGAAGCAGAACAAGCAGCTAGGAAATAATATTGCAGTAATTTGATATTATGAGAAGAATAAATATTTATAATAAATTATTTATGATGAATACTAACTCATTTTAATAAAAAATAATTATTTTTATTGAAAATAAGTGCTTGTAATAGATTATTATTATTTTTTTATCATTGAATTTTGATCCAAACTTTATTACCTAAAGTCTCTAATATACTGGAAAGTATTGCTGAAAAATAAAGAGGAAAAAACATGCCAATCATGTCTCTTTTGTCATGTTTGCGATAAGAATAATTCTAGGGGGCAGTCTAGCAGTCAGCAGTCCCTTTACATGAACAATATTCATACATTGTTGATGTGAGGGGCTGCCTGCCATCATTTTTCTTGTGATAAAGCTTGAAAAATTTTCATTTGATTTAGAGAACAGGAATCTGGAAAGTTTTAGAAAATAATTCAAGTAATAATTGGAGAGTTTGAACTTTGTACATATATATGGGAGTTCTAGAATTGCAGCCAAGCATTACAGCTGTAGCAGCTGCAATGTGCCTCATGCTGTGAGGCTCCAGTACCTCATCATGAACTATTTATTTATTTTCAACGAGCAATTTTCACGTGAGTCCTAGCTTTTTCAGAAATTTATTTATTTTTGGAGAATATATAATAGAGTACAAAAAGTACTTGGAAATTTCGGACAAGTACAAGACATACATATCATGACCATCCAGACAAATATTAATACCATGACATGAAAGAAAACATGAAAGTTTGTTGTTGAGTTATCAGAACCACATGAACAGTACTGCTTGGCCTCAGAGTGCTAAGCAGATGGATAATGATACGCAGTTACATTTATTTCCTATAATTTTATCATTCATAATGTATTTATTTCTTTTATTTTCTTTCAAATATTATTATTTTTTTATTAATAATCACTTTCTTAACAATTATATAATTTTTAGAAAATTTTAAAAATTTAAAAAAGTGGTAGAATAATGATAAATAGTAGATAAGCCTATCATTATGCTAAGCAGATTACTTTTTTAATGTTTTGATGATGTGATAATTATATCGTCAATATTGGGCACTGATCAATAATTCCTAGGGTTCCCTAACGAGCATTGATTTAACTGATCATTGAGATTTTTCTTTTTGTTCTTCAAAGAGAAATGTTTTGGGCTCCGGCATTGGGCCTTTTTACGCTCCTATGAAACTTTTTAATATGAAAAAAAAAAATATATATAAAAAAAAATATATTATAAAAACATAAAAGCATCCCAACACCGAAATTCCATATCACTGCTCTTCTTCAAAATATTCATCATTCATATGATCTCTACGGCCTGTGATTATTTAGAAAAAGAAAAAAAAAGTGAAAGACAAAAAAAAAAAAAAATGACAGAAAAGGTGGGAGAAAAGATAGAAAATCTTATGAGGGTGAATCTCTGATCTGAAATGATCATTAATTCCTAGTGCATGCTGCATGAAAACAAAGATATCCTTATCTGCTGGCCTACAAAGGTGATCATGCCGAAACAAAAGGATTGGGTTTGACTTTGTCTTAATTTAAAGCAATGAGTCGTATCAGAGAGGCAACCTCAGTATTTGGAAATTTGCCCTTGAATTGTAGTGAATGTTCCCTCACAAATAATTGCTTTTTTGAAAGCTATATAAAGTTGCTCTTTTGTTTTCTTTTGCCAGTTTCCCACATGATTTATCTTCTTGAGTCTGGTTTTCCTTTAAAAAACAAACTCAATTAACTTTGAGAAATGTAGGATGGAAAATCGGCTAGCTCTGTTTCTTGACGTATATATGTTTCAGTTCACATGTCGGCTTGGTTGATCCCTGCTCACATCTGCTATATATCTGTTCGCTCATTATAGTAATTCTTTCTTACAGCTTTAATTGTTTGGTATGTACGTGGGATATATTCCATTTAGGGATCAGCTTTTTGTCACATGAGTTACTTAATATATAGATCAATTTTTTTTTCGAAGTAAGTTAAGTAGATTAGATAAATTAACAGATTATAAGATATAAGTTTTAGGGATGAGAGTCTGCTACAGTTTTTCCAAAAAACTAACACCCAATATAATACGAAAAAAAAATCGAGTGAATGACTTTCAAAAGAGGGCCATCGGAGCTAAGGAATGACTCTAGACCTATAATCCCAATAAAGGGAGGGATCACTTTGAGACGGTTTTAAGCTGCAGCTGAAAGTCGCAGTAGTGAGGTGTGTGTTGTACCGTATTAGTTTAGGTGGATTATGGGGGGCTTCCACTTTCACTTTTACTTGATTTGGTTAAAGGAAGTAGAGACATAGAGAAGCTAGAGACAACACCAAATCGCCGGCAGATGACCTATGGCTGTGGTGGCGTGTGTACAACATTCGTCACTAGAGAATGAGGATAGGTGGCCAAAACAGGGAAAGCAAGAGCCGCAGAAACAGGTGGGGGTGGGGGTGGGGGGGGGGGGGGGGGGGGCGCGTGTACCACAAATCCACTCCAGTGTGTCGTTACATGCATGGTTAGGGTTGCATGTGTGCGGAGCACGTGCCTATCGAAACTGCAAAGTCTCACCCTTCACTTGTAGATCGGCGATTGTAGGAGCTTGTGGGGTTGCGCGTATGGGTCGAAAAGAGCTGGTAAACAGTAGATCGGCGAGGCACAACACCGATGGGAAAGCCGACTAAAAACCGGTGAAAAAAGGACTGAAAAAGTTGAAGAAAGCTGTAGGAAAATAAATAGGAGGGAGAGGAGGTGGCCGAAGCCAAAACTCCAGACCTCCCTCACTTGGAAGAAGGATCGGAATGGGAAGATTTAGTTGTTGCCAGAAATTGTTGGGTAGGAGAGGAAAGCTGTAGGAAAAAATGACCTCCAAAAGATACTCCTAATATATAAATAAATTATAGATTCATTTTTTTATAATTGGCACAAAAAAATTGAGAAATTTCTAGAATAGTACAAATAGTATGTAAAAATTCTTATGAACAATTTAAAACTTTATTTGAAATGAATCATGTACTCTAAAGCTAAAATATGAAAGCATATATTTATTTATATTATCTACTATATATATAATCTATTATATATATATAGTTTTCGAAGTATGAAATCTTGCTCCTATATATATATATATAGTTATACGCGTACATATCGCCACAAGAATATGGTCCTTTTGCGATTAGAATTACCGACAATAATAGGTAAACTCCCGAAAATAAGTTTTTGTAGCTAATTTTAGAAATTGTCGCAAATATGAACTCATTTATGGCGATATTTTTTGCCGTATATAGTCGATAAATTGGTTGGAAAATAATGTATAGAATTATTACAAAAATCACTGTACAAACTCTCAAAAGTCCTTAGGCTAATCAGCCACTTCACGCCACAATTTGTGTTATCCTCTTTGCATTATCTTAACTGTTTATCTTAGGAACGCGAGTCACGGTAGCTAGCCTCTCTTATTATTTAAGAGGTACTTCATACAAACAAACGTCCCTTTAATTCTTCACGGCATCAGAGCAATTCCTCTGACTCGTGTCCTCCTCGATCTAATGGCTGGCTATTGACTCAAACACCTCAGTTGTGTCTATCACCAATATCATCACACCTTTTGCCCCACCGGTTGTTAGCCTTGATCGTGTTGTCACCATTCTGTTCCCAAGGATATTTATCTATCGTGGAAATAATCTTATACGGCTCCCTAATTTTGTGGCCAAAAGCTTTTTGGCTATATTGATGGCAGTATTCTCTAGCTGTAGGGACATTTGGCCAAAAGCTTTTTGGTTATGTTGATGGCCAAAATCCTGCCTAGCACAGTTCCCGCCTTCCACTACCTTCAAACCCACACCACTTTCTTATACTTTTTCTTTATTTCTCAAAGATAATAGATTATTTTAACTAACTTTTTTATCAAATCCTATTTTTTCATGCAAATATCTTCTTCTCTTAGAATAGTTAACAGCTCTTTATTTTCCATTACACATATACACCTTCTTCGATATCTATTGTTATTCTCATTTTTTGAAAAGAGGAAAATCCACAAAGGGGCTAAGACGAGCCGTTTATTATTATGATATGTGTCAAGTGGAAGTTTAATGATGTATGCAATGGAGGCATCCTAGTACTTCCACTCTTCCTCCTTTTGCTGTTTTTGATCGGTATTTATACCTTGAGGAAAGAAAAGAGATATTGTACTTCTCGCTAACAAGATGACCAAGAAAAGGATGGTGGTCATACTTTTAGAAATGGCCTGAGACTTGTTGTGACGCCCCCAAATTTCCTTTAAAATAAATACAAGAATCGAGGCATCAGATTGCTCACAACATGTGTCATGCACCTCCAACGTCAAGTGCTAAGTGTGTGAACACGTGATATACATAAAATAAAGGCAGTGGATAATTAAAGTCAATATCTAACTACTAGAATTTTAGAAATATTTTACAAACCATTTTAACATAAATTCTCTCACAGGAGATTTAATACAATCATTCGAAATAAAAATTAAATAAATACATATTTATAAAAAGGGGAAAACAATTTTCCAAGATAACAATTTATAACAAGAATACTTCAACAGCAGAGTCGTCTTCTCAGACTCAGCCTCTACAAAACTCTGCATCCAAAAACTATGATGCCAAAAATGGCATCGCAGGTAAATATAACCCAAACAAACCAAAAGACAGAAATACATTCATGCAACAACACTACGCATGAACAAGACACCATATGCATGAAATTTAAAATCATCTTTCTCAAAACAAATACAATAGTCACACACACCAAAATCCCAATTTGGCCCAAATTAAAACTCCAATAAAATCATCTATCATTTTCCTAGAAGATGATGTCCATAAATTCATTAAAATTACAACCATTTTTCCAGAAAATGGTCTACGTAAACTAATAGTTAAAACCTGCCACTGTATCATAAAATGGCTTAAACATCTATTTTATTAATCGTATGCACCATAATCTTTCCTAGGGACCATCCGCACACCCTGACTTTTATCATCACACCAAAGGTAACGACCACGCATGTGACTTCGGAACGGGTGATGCCTAGCTAACTGCGCCCAGCACGTACCATGACCAGACATCCCCTAACTCCCTCCAGCAGAGGAGCCATGGAGTCGGCACGAGAGCGTTACCATCCCGTCCGATCCCGTCATCGCCCGTCGATGACCTAGGGGACGTAACTCAATATATTCCACTCTTGAGTGACTAGAAGATTTCTACCGGGATAATACCCCATCCCGACTTGGGGTCGTGATACACACGCACCCGAAACCATAAACACAATGAAAACCCAGTTTCCATTTCCAACACATGAATATACGTGAAAATACATAATGCAGACGACCATGCACCAAATAGCCAACAATTAATAAATTCTAACAATGACCAAACACAACATCTGTTGATGCCAAAAATATATTTAAATATTAAAATTTATTTAGAAAATACTTACAACGGTTAAAATGCAAATCCTTGAGCAAATGCCAATCCGCAGCGTTCGCAGCGATCACTTATACGTTAGTCTACAGTGTTCGGTTTGACACCAAAATTTAGGGAGATACTTTTTGGAAGGTGGGGAATCTTATAAAGATAGTGGTATGGCAGCACAACCACCGGAAGGTGGCGGATCGGACTTCACAAGGGTGAAAACCCATTGTCGGGTTTGGGGTTATACCGGGAAGGTGGGGCCGTGTATGGAAAAACTGAGTTAGGGGGATGACTGGCTGGGGTAGGGGAGTGGTTTGGTGGCAGAGGTGAGATGCACAACGGCCGAACGGCGGCGCGGCGAGGATAAACTCATTTAAGGACCGATTTAGGGTGGAGGAGCAACTGGCGAAGCTGGGTGGCTTTGGGTGGTGGGTTATACTCACCGGAATGAGGGGAGGCTGCTGATAGGTCTCCGGTATCAAAGGGTGGCCTGCGGTGGCTGAAAAATGCAAGGGAAGGCAAAATACCCATTTCGGGTTTGATGCTCACGCGTCGGTTAGGGGGTTGCCGGAGGTGCACCACCGGTGCAGGGGAGGTTGCCGGCGGCATGGGCGGTGGGCGACGGTAGAGGCTGGCTAGGCCTAAGGCCGAACGGCCAAAACCCGGGGGGGGGGGGGGATCGCGCGGGGGCCGGAGGGAATGTAGGGGAAATTGAAGAAAAAGAAAGAAAAGAAAATAAAAGAAGAAGAAAAGGAAAAAGAAGGAAAATAAATAAAATCTAACAAGAAAAAGAATACAACAAATTAAATAAAAGCCGACTGAAAGTACAACAATTCAATATCAATAAAATAAAATATTTAAAACCCAACAATAAACCAATTTAATTTAAAGAACAATTTAATTATAGAACACTAATTATTATTAAGAGAGCACATCAAATAAGATCACATAATAAAATAAAGGAATTCAATTCCAATTATTAAAATAATTACCTCACATTAAAATTAATAAGAAAAGCAACGTAACTCAATATTTAATTATAAGAACAACATAAAACTAATATTAACTAATCAATAGATCAAGTAAATATCTTAAACAAATAAAATACGACTAATAATATTATTAAAATAAATTAAAATAATTAACACCGAGAATAAAATAACGTGTAAAAATACACGTAAATCTGGGATCTCACACTTGTGGCGATTGATCGATCAATCCCATGTATGCTTAATGGGTTGATCAAGATCAAGTTATTCTTAGCTTTTTACTTTCCTCTCTGTCTGAGGACATTAGGCAACTGTCGCAAGTCCCACCACCCCTCATGCAGTTTGGTCGTCCTTGGAGAAGTTTCTCTCTACCAACTCAAGTGCTTAGGTGATGACCACTTGACTTCAAGTGGCCGCTTTCAAGAAAGGCAGTAGTCCAATCTCTGAATTTTATAACAAGGTCAAGTCCTACTCGAACTCTCTTACTGCTACTAATAACCTCTAAATGACCTTGAATACACCTCTTACCTATTGGGAGGCCTTGACTCATCTTATGAGTCCATTGTTGCTCCATACTAACCTGTGTGGATCCCATGCCTGTAGATGAGATTTATGACCATTTTCTTACTCATAAACTACACCTTCAACAATAGCAATCAACTCTCACTACAATAAAAAGCATATTTAGCGGCATTTTTTTTTCTGGAAAACAAATCACGCAAGAAATATGTAATTTTCCTTCTACTGACAACCATCTTTGGCACCTTGTTGTAAAACAATGAGGTTTTATTTTTAATGGCGAAATAAAATGCTATAATAAGTGGTTTTAAGTCATTCGCCTATTGTTACGACATTGGGCACTGCAATAAGTAGTATTTTTTATTTCCTTAGCCTCAACGAGCGTATCCTGATTTGTCCTTTTACCTCCTAGCTCTTCTACGGGTAGTCGACCTTCGTATAGGTTTGAAATCTTGCAGATTTTGTTTTTGCCTCTTCTTTGTCTTTGTGCGGGAGTGCCACTGGTCTTCGTCTTCATTGGTCTTCGTGTGGGACTAAGTTGAAGGAGTTTGTCTTCATCTGGTCCTTCGTTTGGTCTTCATTGCCATAGGTCTTCGTGTGGGTCGTCGTCTTCGTGGGTAAGATCAATGCTTCTATTTTCTCAATCAACTACAATTTTTTGCGTATGATGTAAAGTGATTCCCCTTATACTTGCTCCATCGAGTGTGTGCGAAGTGAGTGATTCTTTGGGTCTTCAAGTTGATATTCGTGTGGGTCTTCGAGTAGATCTTTGTGTGGTCGTCAAGTGGGATTAAAGGGAAAAGTAAGCATCTGATCTAGATATCCACTCTCTATTTCACTTTCTCTATCATTTCAGTGTTATATTTTATCCCTGTTCTTATTTTAGAATTTTGATAATTTTGAACCCTAGGTCTTTCCCTTTTCCAGTTTTTAGGTTTAATTTTCATATAAAAAACTCCTATTAACTGACTGGAATCACCTACAGATTCTCCCTTTCCCTCTCGAAAGTCCTGGTACCTTGCACTGTGGCTACGATGATTTTGCTTGGTCTCTGATTTTCATAACTGGTAAGCATTTCTCCATCCACTCTCCATTTCACTTTCTCTATCATTTCACTCTTGTATTTTAACCCTATTCTTATTTTGGAATTTTGATTATTTTGAGCCCTTGGTTTTTTCCTTTTCCCCATCAAACTAAGAACGTGTAGTGCTATTCTTGACATATTCTTTTTGTGTTGGTAAGTTCCCTTAAATTTTTGAATTACCCCTCTCAGCTATTTTTGTTTGGTAACTCTATTCCCAACTCATATTACCCTAATTTTCCAACAGCGATTATTCTTCTTGGATTAGTTTATGTAGTTAATATTTCTCTTGCTTGCTTTAGTTATAAGTTGGCAGGTCTCGTTTTGTTGAGTTTCATTGAGTATTGTTGCATCTCGTTGTTTATGACTGATGAACAACACTTCAAAGGCTGTGAATTGACAAAGAGATCACTGCTTATTTGCTATATGTCTTTGTGGGGCTCAAGTGTGTTAAATTGTTCCTACATGCTGAGAGTATAATCGTTGATTTTATGTTCTCTATGTCACCATGGCATACTAATCTTATTTTCATTGGTCCTTGATTAGTTACCTTTTCTATTCTTGGGGAAAAGACCATAGTGATGTCATTTGTAGTATTTATTAGTCCATGAGTTCCATGTTGCAGGAAAGCTCTTTATTTATGTCCTGCTCTATTTCTCAATATTACATTTCTACTCTTTTTGAACACCCTTAGATTGAAAGAGAGTAAATATTTTTAAAAAATAGGTTGTATAACTGATTTCTCTTCTCGTTTTTCTCCCATCGGCAGATGATGAATAATTAGTTGCTCCAGAAAATATTATTTGTATCCTTCATAATCTTTGATTCCTTTATTACAATTTGTTATGAAATGCATCTAGTATCTTAAGTGGCCTAGTAATTTATTACATTAGTTTTAGGTTGGAATTATAATGACAACTGTTGTTGCAGTTCTTTTGGATGGGTTATTTTTAGAATTTATGATATGGGTTTTTTGCAATTTTTTCACCTCAACAAGATATAGAACCCATCATTCAAAATTAGTGGTTAGAGATCATACACAGAAATAATAATGCTACTTATAATAAAAATTAGGAGTTTCAGAAAACAAGATCTCTTTAGAAGTCTCATAGTATTTAATATTTAATCCAAATATTGAATATTTTGAAACTAGCTATAATAATTACTGAACAATCCATATTTATAGATATCTGGCACAAATTTTCCTTAAATTTCTATGTGTTTAATTCTATCCTGTTTTATTGATAAGTGTTTTTTTTTGTGGTAAATTTGTGATGAAAGTTGTATTTCAACATTTTGGCTTTTCTTAGAGCTTTTCCAAGCAAAGTTCTAATCATGTTGGTGTTCCTTTTAATATTTTTTCATCATTCAGCAGGAATGAAGGGAATGGTAGCAACACCTGGCTGTGTTCAACCTTGATCCCTCTGTTTTAGATGAGAAGCTTTGCCAAAATTTTAGATTTTATGGAGAAATCAAAGATGAACATTATTGCCCCTTCTTTCACTTACGTAAATGATGTTATAATATTTATATTGTCTTCATGTTTGTCGTTTGCAGATGTTTGAATATTTTGTTTGTTTATAACATTGTCTGTGAAATAGCGGTTTATTTTGTTTTACTTATCCAATATGAAAACCTAATTAATATTCTGTTGCCTTTCATTGTGTCATATTGATTGAATTATTTTCCTCTCAGGGTATTTTTGAATCATACTCTCAGCCCAGCCAAATATGGCAATCCCTGGCCTTTAGATCATGGCATACATGTACACCTTAGATCCTTCTTATGCATGTTGATTTTAATTTTAGACAATGCATGATAATGCTTTCTAGGTAGTTAATGGTTGTGACTAGTTGCATGGAGGGTTAATGGCCAGAAAATATTAGGAACATAATAATTGGTCACTTACATAGACTAATTGACTTGTACTAAAAAACCCAAACTTTTAATGCATGATAGTAGAATAACAGGCCTATACTTGATAGCAAAATAATAGGCCTCTACTTTCAATGTGATATTGTTTTACTATTATTTTTTTAAAATTTCATAAAAGACTATTTTCGATGATTATATAATACTGTAAAAAGTCATTTATTGCAATTTTTACTACTAGAATTTGTTATTTCCTACACAATATTGTGGCTAGATATGAGTATATTCATCCATCTTCGACTATGCAGAGTATACTTATACTGGCAGCAAATATCATCATTTTTCACGATGCAGTGATGTCAGAAATACTAATATTTCTGATAGTTCAAAGAATGACTAGTAAAAGGGGATTCTTGGGCGAGCAAAAATGAGAATAAACTATTCCAAGAAAAAGTGCTTTCTATTGTAGTGTGTAGATATGGCAGTTGGATTTGCTAATGTAACCACTTGTGGTGGCTTCAACTCTCATATAACACATCATCAGCAGCACCATGGATGTGGACGTGGATGCCATTCTCACTCTCAATCACGCCTGGTATGTCAACTATGTGGTCACCCTGGCCATCTTGCTCCAACTTGTTATCATCGTTTTGATAATAACTACCAAAGGACTCCACCTCCGATGCAAGTCTATGCTACTGCTCCTTCGGCTTCATTAGATCCGGCATGGTATACTAACTCCAATTGCACCAACCATGTCACTCATGACCTACGGAATTTAACCATCCACTCCAAACCATATTTGGGATCTGATTAGATTCAAGTGGGCGATGATACAGGTCTATCTATTTCTCCTGTTGGTTCATCCGTTATCCCAACTTCTTCTAAAACTCTGCGTTTTAGCAATTTGCTTCATGTGCCCAACATTAAAAAAAAAAACTTAGTTTCGGTTTCTCAGTTTACTCATGATAAAATGTTTTTATTGGATTTCACTTTAATTATTTTTGTGTGAAATATGAGCTCATGCGTAAAACATTGCACCGTGGCAATACTAGGGGTGACCTCTATCTGCTCACCTTCTCCTCTTCCTCCAATGACTCTCTCCATGCATTATCTCTATTTCCGTTCCTATGGACGTGTGGCATTCCCATCTTGGTCATGTTTTATACCCAATGGTGTAACGTCTTGTCTCTTAGCTCAACCTTTATGTCTTGTCAAATAATGTTCTATTGTATGCTTTGCATGTCAACAAGGTAAAAGTCATTGCTTGCCCTTTTCTATATCCTCATATGTGTCCTCCTTTCCTTTGGTGCTTTTATTTTCTGTTGTTTGGAGACCAGCTTCCACTTTGTCATTTAATGGCTACAAATATTATGTCTCCTACATAACTTTCGCATACCAATTCCACAAGCTCACACTTTGCCTAGGAGATCCACCAGAGAGAAATGAACACGTGCTTACTTGCTAGACTTCATTTGTCAACAAGCTTCCTCACTTCCTCATTCACAGAAGTTGAAAAAGAAATAAGGTCCAATGCTTTAAGGTAATGCTTATCCTCTTGATGCAACTCTCTTTTCATAAATTGTCCAATACACATAAAGCTTTTGTCACATCAATCACAAAACATATAGAACCTAGGACCTATGCACAAGTTGTCAAATTCCCTAATTAGTGTTAAGGCAATACAAGCTAAGATAGAAGCTTTAAAGTTGAATGACACTTGGGTTGTGGTTGATTTACCTCCTTAGGAGGCTATAAGGTATAATCAGGTATACAAAATAAAATACAATGCAGATGAGACTGTTGAGAGTTATAAGGTGCGGTTGATAGCAAAAGGATATACACAACAATAGCGGCTAGATTACCATGAAAATTTTTTCTATAGTAAAGTTGGTGACAATTAGTGCATTACTTGCCATTGAGATTGCTAAAGGGTGTAATTTATAATATTTGAATGTGAACAATGCATTCTTGCATGGTGATTTAGAGGAGGAAGTTTATATGGAACTTCCACCAAGTTATGCTAATGGTGAACATCCATAAGTTTGTAAACTCCGTAAGAGTTTATATGGATTAAAGCATGCCTCGAGCCAATGGTATACCAAACTTTCAGATTTTATTATTTAGCAAGGATTCAAACAGTCAAAACCCAATTATAGTTTGTTTGCAAGATCATTGAAGAATTATTTCACAGCCATACTGGTTTATATGGATTATCTTATAATGGCTGGCATTGACATCGGTATTATCCTCTCTTCCAAATCTTTTCTTCATGACAAATTCAAAATCAAGGACTTAGATACCTTGAAGTATTTTCTTGGATTAGAAGTGGCCAGATTAGAAAAGGGAGTTTACATTTATCAAAGGAAGTATACACTAGATATAATGGCTGATTTTGAAATTATTGGAGCAACACCAACCAAAATACCTTTAGATTAGAATTATAGAATTTTTAAGGACCAAGGTGAGCCTGCTAAAAAACCCTTCCATTTATAAGAGACTCCTTGGGAGGATCCTTTATTTCACCATTACCAGACCAGACTAAACTTATTTAGTATAATTGCTTAGTTAATTCATGCAAGTTCCTAGAATCCCACACTTAAATGATGCCCATAAGGTATTGAAATACTTAAAGCGAAATCTAGGCCAAGGATTGCTATATCCTTTACAATCTAATTTTCAACTTAAAGTCTATTGTGATTTGGATTGGGGGCCATGCCCATATACGCTTAGGTCTGTAATAGGTTATTGTATTTTTCTTGGTTCTTCCTTAGTGTCTCGGAAGTCTAAGAGGCAAAATATCATCTCTAGGTCCTTGACTGAGACTGAATATAAGATAATAGAAAGTGCTTGTTGTGAACTAAGTTGGTTCAGTTTTTTACTTCATGATTTAATGGTGGATTATCCATTAGGTAGTGTTGTTATTCCATGATAACAAGGCAACATTACACATAGCAACAAATCTGGTCTTCCTCGAATGAATTAAATACATAGAGCTTGACTATCATTTGTAATGTGACAAAATTCAAGAAGGCAGTGTTGTCACCATGTGAATAGTGGCTCACACGTAGTAGATATTCTCACTAAAGCATTGAGTTCCAATAGCCTTTTATCTCATTTACACAAGTTGAGAGCAGAAAACATCTACCCTTCATCTTGCGGGAGTTATTGAAAGATGAGAAGGAAATGCATAAATGTCAACGTTGAAGTAGTTATGACTTTGCTCAATTAATATGTCAGCAAGCTCAACGGGAATGCCAACAAACTCTGAAGGGTCTAGAAGAAAATAGAAGCAATAGGAGCAGGAGATTGGAATGCTCTAGAGACTCTACCTAATTCTTTTTCTGTTTTATGATTCCGACCTGTACAGTTAGGAGAATTGGTTTTCTTTAACAGATTCTTTTTTTTTCCTTGTACATATGGTAGGATTCATATGTATGGAATTTTCAATTAAATGGAAAATGCAGAGATAATTTTCTCTTCCAACTCAGTTGTTCTGCAATTGTGTGTTATGTGTTATTCTATTGCGCCAAGTTTTTCTTTCTGTTTCTCTGATAATTTTAATTGGATGTTTGAAAAATGAGATGAGATGAAAATTTTGTAAATAGTAGTAAGATGATTTGTGAATTGTAGTAAGATAATTTGAATTAAGTACTTATTTGGTTTTGGAAAGTGAGAGAAAAATTTGAATATGAATATTATAAAGTTAAATTATTGTTATAATATAATTTTTCTAATATAATTTTATTTTTAAATTTAAAAAAATTATAACGATTAATTTGAAATTTTTTGTTTTTGAATGATTTATGAGAAATAAAATAGATGAGATCAAATGAATTGATATGGGATATGATAAAAATTAATCCTTCCAAATATACCCATGTGTTGATTTTGAAGATAATTTTTAACATTTAAATATTATTAATTAAGTAATGTAAAAAATAAATGTTATGTTACACAATAATAATTTGATATTAGAAAAAAAACGTTTAAAGTATTTTATTGTAATTGTCCGATTACTACCTAACTTTGTGCATGAGAGCGGCCAGAATCTCGATCAATTGTCTGACGTCGTCAATAGATCAGAACAGAGATGATAGATCAAAAAGATAAAATAACATAATGTAAATAATAAATGTTACACAATGATATATAATTTGTTAATAGAAAAACGTTTAAAACATTTTATTGTAATTGTCCGATTATTGCCAAACTTTGTGCATGCATGAGAGCGGCTAGAATCTCTACTGTCTGACGTCCTCAATAGATCAGAATAGAGATCATAGATCAAAAAGATATAATAACAAAAATCGTCATCACTAAAGGCGTAGAACGATCAAGAATGCTTCCAAACAATTGTTTGTAATGATAAGCATAATTTTCTTAATTAATGAAACGCCTAATCCAGACTAACATATTATATATATGCATGCATGCTCTCTTGTCGTACTACTCAAGCATGCATGTAGTTTTGTTAGTCCTAGGTTTCATCATGAGATCTATATATCGAGCTTTTGCATTTAATTTAAATGGGTGGCTCCATAGTCACCGCTGGACTTTCATCGAGTCCTTGTTATTTCATTTATATATAGTTTTTTATTTATTTTTTAAATATTTTAAAATAAATTATTAAAAAATTATAAAAAATAATTCTTAATTATTAAATACATTTTTTAAACAAATCAATGGTAGCCTCCACTGGAAGCAATTAGCGGAAATATTAGTATTTTTTAATTTAAAAATATTGGGTTACATTTTGGGACTTGAGTTACGAAAAATAATATTTTATGAATTTTATTAAGATGAGTTTAAATATTTTTTTAGATTGAGATGTATGATTTAATAAATTGGATGAATTACATTTTTTTTTATAAAATTTGAAAAAATAATAAATTCCAACACTAATAAATTTAATGTTCGTTGAAGATCATGTGATCAACAACTACGTACTGATCCTCAAGTACTAAATATAATGAAAAATAGCCTTTTTTATTTTGGAGGATAAGATTAAAAATTTAAAACATATTTAACTTATCATTACACTTTTTTAAATTTCTATATATAATATAATAAAAAATTCAACATTTTCAAATTCTCATTCCACTTTTTCAAATTTCCATATAAAACTAATATTAAAAAAATATCTTATAACAATATTTTATTCTTTTTTTTCATTTTTATCTTATATCTCTAAAAATAAACAAGGCCAGTATTTTGTAATACTGAATTCCGATCACATCCTTTTCCTTTTCAAACTATACCCCGTAAATTATAAAAAATCCATTTTTATTAGTAAAGAGTCAGAGCCACATGTTTAAGAGTGACCCCTCCCTACATTTATTAATAGCCTTCACTTATGGTGGAAAAATATCACGATAACAAACCAAACACCTGAAAGTTTACAAATACATCAATAAAACCAATCCCAGGTGCACCAAAAATTCCTAACAGAACAAAATTAAATAATACAACAAAAACCGGTTCTAAACAAAAAACCAACCCAAAATAAACAAAATAAAGATTTAACATCGAAGATAAGGAATGCCCAATTTATCCATATGAATTAAACTTGAAGACATCCTTGCAAAGTTTCATGACTCATAAATTCTAAAAATCTTCCTTGAGTCCACACTTTTGCCAAGAAATTTGCTGTCATATTCGCTTCACGAAAAATATGTCGAAAATGAACATTAAAATCATGAACAATCTCTTTAATTTCCTCTCAATAGTCCCATAAGAACCAATACTTACATACTCTTGAAGCTAGCCATCCAACAATGATGCTAGAATCAGATTCTACCATGAAATCTTTTAATCCCAATGAACGACGTATACAAAAACCATCAAGTAAGCCTCTACTTTCTGCAACAATATTAGTTGCATGGCCATATGTATGCGCAAAACCAGCAGTTACTTTGCCTTGTAAATCCCGAATAATGCCTTCTCCACCCGAGAGTCACAGATTTCCACACGAATCTCCATCTACATTCAATTTAAAACTACCAACTTTTGGCGGCCACTAGGAAATTTCTCTATGTCCCTTATTAAGAACTAGGATACTATCTAAATCCCGCATAACCATCTAATCACATCCATTTTATGAAACTCATGCAATTTAGAAGATATCTCTCTAAGATTAACCTTCATAAACCAAATAATTGACTTAACATCGGTTTTGTATCATCCATTCTTGCTAAGCATCTCACCCTCCAAAGAGTCCAAGAAATGATAATACAAAGGAATTCACGAAACCAACCAACTTGGGAAGAAATTGTGCATTAAAAAATCCACAATTTACTCCCTATATTTCCAACAATTTCATCTATATGATTAACTTTATGTACATCGATAATGACTAGCTAGCTAGCTATAGATTATCACCAATTGGTAGTTTGAAAATTTGAAATTATGTTTAGCAAGTTATATCGACTATCTGGGTTAGGTCAAATCATGATAATTAACGCCAAAAGATTCACATATCTACAATCTTATTTATTTATTTTTTGAGAAAAGGCTAAACTTCATTAGAACTCAGTTGGGATTACATATGAAAAGTTATTTGAACTAACATTCAGATTAACTACATTTTCTAGTAACATTATTGCTGCCTTGGCCAACTCATGTGCAAAGGTATTCCTTGATCTTTTGACATGTGAAAAATTCCAACTAGCTAATGAGGATGGTTTCCTTTTTGTATCATTAAAAACCATTTTTACCCTATCCCATTTAGCTATTGGTTGCTCGAAAGCTTTGATCACTCGATATAGCCATCTCAGCCACAAACAGAGCTCCCTAAGCTTTTGCTAGAAGTGGATCCATAAGCTTGGTTTCGAGAATTTTTTGGTAGCCAAGATTCTACTTTCATGATCATGAACCAGAAGACCATAACCTGAAACTCCTCTTGCTTCACTCAACCCAGCATCCCAATTAGTCTTGATAGCCTCTTGAGATGGAGTTTGCCATGCACTTGTTACCTTTGAAACTTCTCCCAATAGTTGTGGTCCTCTGTTGAGCAGTCTTAAAGCCTTCAAGAGATCTCTTAGTGCATCATTTGCACCTGTTGTAATAATAGGTAATTTAAGAATTGTGTTAGTTTCTTGATCTCTAAAAACCTCCCTCACCGGATTCTTTCTCCATTATTTTTTTGAGGGATCAATTAGCACAACAACCTTTGAGTCGCCAAGCAATACTTATATGTTAGATTGGACCATATGAGAAGAAGTAGGTAACCATCCATCTTCCCATACAAAAATGCTCTGGCCATTGCCAATTCTCCAAGCATATCCCTTCACAATTAAATGTCTTGAAGAAGAAATACTCCCCCAAATAAAAGAAGGCCTGACACCCATTTTTGCATTCAAAAAATTGCTTTTTAAAACGTATTTTGCATTGAGGACCTACACAACCAAGGACTGTGGTTGTTTCATAATTCTCTAAGCTTGTTTTGCTAGTAAAGTTGTATTAAAACTTTCAAAGTCCATGATTCCCATTCCTCTTGTAGTTTTGGCTTTTCCCATTTGATGCCAAGAAATGAACTCACCAGAAGTTTTGCATAGCTTTGTTGATTTCTTTTAAGAGGGCTTTAGGCAACTTAAAAACCCCCATACAATAAGTAGGAAGATCTTGGATAATGGACTTAAGCAACACCCTTTGCTTGCCTGTGAAAGTAGATAAATAAAGTAGTTTATTTATCTAATTACTCATCTACTCCTCACTCTCTCTAGAATTTGTTTAAAGGTTTGACATTTTGACCTATCTATTAAAGTAGGTAAGCCAAGATATTTTTTAAAACTTTGAGTAGCTCTTAGGCAAACCATACAAAGGATGTATTCTCTAGTTAACTTTTTAGTATTGGCACTAAAGAAAATTGAGGTTTTGTCTTTGTTGAATTTTCTACTAGAGTCTCTTTCATATAACTCAAGAATATCAAGAATCTTGGCCCATTCTACTGTTTTAGCACGATAGAATAATAGAATAATAGCTCTTAGGCAAACCATACAAAGGATGTATCCTCACCTTGCTTCTACCAAATTGGAAGCCATGTATTTGCTTGGCTTAAGCTTATTGCATGGTAACACTCAAGATTTCAGCTACCAAAATAAAAAGATAGGGAGACAAGAGGTCTCATTGTCTTATTCCTCTTGAAGGTTGGAGCCATATTTAAGGAAAATCATTAATTAGTAATGAGTAGCTTACTGTTGTAATAGTTTTCATCACCAAACCTGTCCATCTAGAATTAAATCCCAATTTCTCTATGGCTGTTTTCAAAAAAGCATACTCTACTCTATCATAAGTTTTGCTCATATCAAGCTTTAAAAACATAAATTCATGCTACCATTTTTTTTTTATTCTCATGGACTACATAGCCTTAAAAGCCAATATTAATTGTCAGATTGGTACAAAGGCACTTTGGGTAGGAGATATAATTTGAAGCAATATTGTCTTGAGTCTATTGGCTAGGACTTTAGAGACTAATTTATATATGACATTGCACAAAAATATTGGTATAAAATCAGTTACTGTTTGAGCTTTTTTTATTTTAAGAATCAGACATATGAAAGTGTCATTGATATAAGTCATATCACCTACATGATTAAGAATGTCTAGAATTTCTCGGGTGACATCCTCTCCCACTGTATTCCAGCAGGTTTGATAAAATACAGCTGAGAACCATCAGGACCAAGTGTTCCTAATGGATTCATTTGAAATAAACTGTCATTGCCTCAGTAGCAATGAATTTTCTTAACAAAATTATGTTCATTTCATCATCCACTTTCCTCTCAACATGTTGCAGGCATTAATATATTTTATCAAGATGAGATGTTGAAGATAAGTTTTGGTAATATAACTTAAAGGTTTCTACTATGTCCTTTTTGTAATGCCAATGTGCCATCTTCCTTTACAATTTTTTGAATTTCATTGGTTTTCCTTCTTTGATTTGTAGCTCTATGAAAAAACGTAGTGTTTATATCTCCATCTTTAGGCTAAGACTACTTGACCCTTTGTTTCCATCTTACATTATCTACTTTTAACCAGGATTCAATCTCTTGTTGCAATTGTCTCACTTCAACTGATAATTCACCTTTGTTAACATCTTGCAACTAAGCTAAATTGTCAAATATTTCTTGGACCAATTTCCTATCTTTGTCAAGAGTCTATTTTTTCCACTAGATCAAAGACTCTTTGTATTTTTCACTACACTGGTCTCTTAAATCCCAACTAACCTCATATCTAGAGACTTTTTTTTTGTCACCTCTTTCGATTCTTCTTGTATCTATTCCATTACTCATGTTAAAAACAATTGGGCACTAATCTGAAGCTTGAGTTGCAAGGGTAATGATTCTGTTTTTTGAAAAGTGCCTAATCGAAGCTATGTTACCAAATACTCGTTCCACACACATCTATAATCTATCGAATCAATTTGATTGATAAAATAAAATAATAAAACCATTGATAATGCCGCCAAATTTTTATATGATATTGTCCTTCTCTTTCTAGTAAGGAATAGTCTTATTATCTTCCAAGAAAAGTTAGTCTCTTCAAGTGAGAGCTTGTGAGTGTTTTTCTAGGGTCTCTGTTAGAATGGACGAAGAAGACCTAGCAAGACGATGAGAGAAACTTAATTAATCAATAGAGGAGCAAGAAGTGTTTGTGATCCCTAAGCAAGATTCGAATGAAAATGCTTTACGAGGGAAATATTGTATCATAGGAGGTGTCATGGTAGAGAAAGGAATTAATAGCAAAGGATTTAGATCGACGATGACTCAGATCTGGAGATTAGAAGGGTGGGTGAAATTCATAGAATTGGGAAATTCACGCTTTCTCATGGAAGCTAGAGTTCTGGGAGGAAAATCGTGGTTCTTTGATTGAAAACTAATTTCCTTCCAAGAGATAGATGAAAACATACCTTTGAGTAACATAAAGTTTCAATTTGAGCCGTTTTGGTTTCAGGTTTATGGACTTCCATTAGCTTCTATGATAGAAGAAATTGGCAATGATTTTGTGTCTTTGATTGGGCATATTATTAAGATTGAGGCAGATTCTAATGGAAGAGCATGGGGTGACTGTCTAAGAGGAGTAGCTATAGATATGACAAAGCCTTCAATGAGAGGAAGATGGGTGTAAATGGTTAAACAGAAATATTAGATCACTGTTAAATACGAAAGACTCCAATCTTTTTATTTTTAGTGTGGAATTCTGTTACACATAGGAAGAAAATGCCAAATAACAAGAAGTAATGGCCCATGGTTGAGAGTACAGCTTAAAAATTCAAATATTTTTGAAAATAGAAAATATGAAGGATTAGCAAGTTCAACACACAGACAGGAAGGGCAACAATTGAAACTCATAGAAATAAAGGCTAATAAGGATTCAAAAAGAACTGAATATGAGCAAATCAAAGAAGAACAATTGGACTTAATAAGGAAAGAAAAGGAACAAAACGAAAGTAATAGTAGTGCTGAAACAACAAGAGATATTATTCAGAAGGAAGTGAAGGGTGAATTTTAATTTATGGAAGAAAGATATAAGACAAACAACATTAAGAAAAACGAGGAACAAGAGGATAACAAGTCAAATGAAGAAAGTAACAAGAAGAAATTATCCTGAAAAATAAGGGCTAAAACAACAAGTTCACATGAAAGGTTATCTAGCAGTTGTGAACATACTAGTATGAGGAAAAGAAGGGTGGAAAAAGAAGAGGTTAACAGAAGCAGTGGTAAGAAATATGGGTGTAACCGGTCCGGTTCGATTCGATTTTGGACAAAATCTAGAACAGAACCAGTACACCGGTTTTTTATGTTATAAAACTGATTACGTACCGATTACCTCCCAAAACTGATAGTACTGGTTTTACTGGTTTGGTCTAATTTTTCAGTTTTAAATTAGTTTATATTAATGCATTAGACTATTAATATATATATATCAGTATTATTTATAATGATTAAAATAATTATATATTAGTATTTGTTATTATAAGTTTAATTTATATAATTATATCATCGATAGTTGTAACTAATAGTATTAGTATTAGCTAAAAAAAATTGTATTAGTATTATTATATCATTATTTCATATATAATTATTTTGTATAATAATTTATATATAGACTTAAAGTATATTGCTAATAGTAATATAATATTATACTATTAGTATTAGGCCATAAAATGTAAATTGTAACTAATTTACATTATATACTAATGTATAACATATTATATATAATTAAAAAATATTTTATATTACGTATCATATTAAAACAATTAATTTAAAATATATATTATATTGAACCGATCTTATTTGGTTCGGTCCGGATCTAAAAAGTTTAGAACTAGAACCGAACTGGTACCTACCGGTTTTAATATTACGAAAATCGATTACGAACTGGTATATACCAAAAATCGGACCTATTCTACTGGTTTGGACCGGTCCGGCCCGGTTTATTAATTTTTCAATTTTTTCTTATACCATAGTAAGAAAAATATAAATGAAACAGCTGAGAATATGATTGACATGGACTCTGATTGGGTGGAGGTTGCAATGCAGTCCCACCAAATGTAATGAAGGGGTTTAGTTGGAATTGTAGGGGGCTTGGCAACCCCCATATAGTGAGAGAACTACACGCTATTGTAAAGTTCAACAAGCCAACTTTTGTTTTCCTAATAGAAACTAAATCTGGGAGACACAAAGTTGAGACGGTAAGAAGTAAAATTGGTTTTGATGCTAGTTATGTGGTCGAGAGCATGGGCCTAAGTGGCGGTTTAGCATTTTTGTGGGATAGTATATATGATTTGAATTTGGATACATATTCTCAATACCACATATCTATGTTTTTTCACTGTGAGGAGACCAACAAAAGACTTTTGCTAACTGGTTTTTACAGGGAGTTACTTCCAAAAGATATGAAAGTTGGAAACTTATGAAATTGTTGAAACTGACTTTTAATCAAGCTTGGCTATATTTTGGAGACTTCAATGAGATCTTAAATCATCATGAGAAGGTTGGAGTTGCACATAGGCTTCAACAACAGATAAAGGCTTTTAGCAATAGTATAAACTTTTGTGAATTAAGTGATCTAGGCTATGAGGGTTCAAAATTTACTTTGTGCAATAGAAGAGATGAAAGACATTTTACCAAAGAAATATTTGACAGGGTCTTTGGTAACTAAGAATGGACTGAATTATTTGCTGACAACAATATCTTGAATATAGCAGCTTTAACTTCTAATTATAGCCCTCTTTTGTTAAATTGCGAAATGACTGGTAGGCAGATGAATCAAGAAAACAAACAAAGAGAGAGTTTTTAGATATGAGGTAAGTTAGACCTAAATGAAGAGTGTGGTAGAATTATAAATTCAAATTGGAGTGATTCTCAACATGGAATGCCACTTTACGATGTATAAAACAAGCTGAGGAAATGCAAAACTTCACTGGAGCAATGTAATAAGCATACCAATAGAGACAAGGCAGGGAAGACTCAAAGGAAAATGCAACATCTCACTCAGCTGCAGAATATAAATGAGGAATCAGATCTATCAGCGCTATTCAGAATGAGATAAACAGAGATTTAGAAGAGGAAAATAGCAAGTGGCAATGAAGAGCAAAACAACTATGACTAAGGAATGGAGATAGAAATTCAAATTACTTTCACAGATGTGCCAACCAAAAGAGAAAGAATAATGAGATAAAGAAGTTGATCCAAGATGAAGATAAGGATATTAGAGATAATCAAGAGATCAAAGAAGCCTTCTATTAGTATTATCAACAGCTATTCTCAACTGCACATCCAACAGAATTGGAAGAATGTCTTCAATATGTCCTACCGAGAGTTACAATGGAGATGCATAATAGCTTATCCAAGAATTACACGGTTGAAGAAGTAAAAGAAGCTTTATTCCAAATGAAACCCTTTAGGGTCTCTTTGTCCAGATGGTTCTTCTATATCATTCTACCAAAAGCAATGGGAAACGGTGGGAGTAGATGTTACAAAGGATGTGCTCGAGATACTAAACAATGGAGGTAACTTAGAATCTGTGAATGAGACCTACATTGTTTTAATTCCAAAAATGAAAAGCCCCAAGTTTGTAACAAATTTTTGACCTATTTCATTGTACAATGTACTGTATAAAATAGCCTATAAAACCATCACAAAAAGACTTTAAAGTCATGCTTAACCAAATTATATCACCCAACCAAAGTACATTTATTCCAGGTAGAATGATCTAAGATAATGTGATTGTTGCCTTTAAGGTTCACCATTCTATGACTACTAAAAAAGGAAGAAAATAAGAACATATGGCTATAAAACCTGACATTAGTAAGACATTCAATAGAGTAGAATGGCCTTTTTTAGAAAAGGCAATGGAACAAATGGGTTTCAACACTAGATGAATCAACTTGGTTATAAATTGTGTCTCCTTAGTTTGATATTTTATCTTAATCGATGGGGTCCCTTATGAAAAACTTAAGCCTATTAGGGATATTAGACAAGGTGATCCCCAGTCTCCATATCTTTTCTTGTTTGAAGCAGAAGTCCTAAGCTCTCTCCTTAATTAGGCAGAATTATCCAAGGGGATAAATGGTTACTGTGTCAGTAGTGTGACATCCCGTACCCGTAAGGGGGGTCTTGAATATCAACCTGTTTGACTTGGACCTGTTTTCATCTACAAATTATATCTAAAAATATATCTGATCAAATCCATAAATAATTCCTCATCTCCAAATTTTAAGAACAATTAAATCCTAAATATCCATAAAATTCATATATTAAATAAAATAAAGCTATCATATAGAGTCCACAAATTTCCCATCAAAACATCCTACTAATACTTTAATCTAAACATGCTAACTAACGTAACAACAAAATAATCAATATCGTCTTCACTTCAACCCCAAAGATGAATGCCTATCCTGATCCCAACATATTAACCTTGGTCCTCAGGCGAGACCTCCACTTCATCTGAAATGTATATAGGTAAGGGGGTGAGTTTATCCACAACTCAGTAAGCAAAACACCTATACTAGTATGTAAATCATGAGCATTTTTAATAAAATCCTTAAGCATGTAACGGAAAAACTTTTATTCAAAGTAAACAATTCCAAAACTTATCAACAAACCAAAAGCTGAGCGAACCTTTATTTTTCATAAAATATACACAAAACTAACTTTTTTATACTCAAAACACTTTGGCAAAAATAACTGTAACATCTCATCCATTTTCAAACATATACCATGTTTAACCTCCGTGGTAGGGTTGTGCTATCCCCGGTGGCCAAACCAGACAGTATCATATTGTGAGACTTTCCCTCATTCGTTCTCGGAGCCCCGAGTGTGCACATAGGAAAAAAACATATAAAAAGGATCACTTCGTTTCCAAAGTGATTGCACTCCTATCATATTGTATCATGGAGGTACCAACCATATCACGTAAATCCATATAATCATGTCCGAAATATATTCAGAAATAAAGACAACAGATAAGTATGCCAAAGGTTTTTTTCCATAAACATATCATATTAAGCCACTTGTTTTTTTTTTTTTCACTTTCTTATCCATTTCCATATAAGCCCGAAAACACAACAAAATATATTATTTTACATGCACAAGATAGCATCAAAATTAATGTTCGCTCTTATGCATAGTTCAGAAATATGTCAAATATTGCTCATGTCTACACATTTCATGTCAAAAGAAAATTTTCTCTATCGTATAAATTTTCATGAGCGAATGCATAAAACATATACTGAGGTTGTTTTTCACCTTTTTCTTTAAAAAGCAGAACATGCACATTTTATAAAAACCAACCTCAAACAAATTTTCTTTTTATGTAAATCTAGAATAGGAGCCTCGCTTACCTGACTCCTATAGCGAATTATCAAAATTTTGAATCCGATCTCTAAGATTCTCGTCGCCTATTTATAAAAAAAAAAACTCAACATTAACGGCCAGCAAACCCAATCTATGTATATACAAAAATGATAATCTAATGCTCCTAATTCTGAAAACTTTTGCAAAACTCCTATCTTCAAACTACACTAGCTTAAAGCATTATAATTTACTACAAATATCAAGTCAAACAACACCCATATAACATGCTGACCAGCCCCAACCTCCGGGTTGTTATCCCACGCTCACATGAACATATATTCCTAATTTTCCAGCTTACAACCCAACGAGACCAGTCACCCAAAAAAATCATTTAGCAACAAAATTATTGACCTCAACACCACCATTCGGTCTAGCCAGCCAAACAACATTTTACTCAATTAAAACCAACCAGCCAAACAACATTTTACTCGATTAAAACCAACCAGCCAAACAACAGCCACAAGGATCCAGAATTTCCCAACAAAACCAGCCATTAATCATCAACCCCAACTAGCATGTATTAACTTAAAACATTCTCAATCAATAACTAGAGTGATACAAGGGAAAACAACAACCAAAGTATCACTGAAAAATTTAACGTCCCTCAGACTTCCCTATGTAAAAATTTGGTTCGGCAATTAACGTTTTACGCTAGATAATTCCCTTAACAGAAATCTATCTAAAGAGTCTTGAACCTTACCTAACAATGAAGAACAACCCACAAGAAACCGAAACTTAGAAGATGAAATCCTCGCTTCCCCAAATGCTCGGCTGCCACCAACGGAAAATGCTAGATTATCAGTGACTAAAACCCCCAAACCGAACCCTTTAATTTAGATGAAATTCCAGAAAAGTTGAGAGGTTTAGATAAACTTACCGAGGAGATGAGTGGGTGGCCGCAACAGAGGAGATCGGCGGCAGAGAAAAACTCAGAAACAGGGGTATTGCCGTAGAGAGAGAGAGAGAGAGAGAGAGAGAGAGAGAGAGAGAGAGAGAGAGAGAGAGAGAGAGAGAGAGAGAGAGAGAGAAAGAAACCGGTGAAGTGAAACTGACCGCGAGAGGAGGGAACTCCATTTGATGCAACTGCTGGACGTGGCAACAGGTGAGTGAAAATCGGAAGAGAATCGAGGAAAGGCAGGGGAGGTTGGAACCGTCGGGTGCCGAAGGAAAGAAAGGAAAGAAAGGAAAAGAAAGGAAAAGAAAGAAGAAAGGCGGAAGTCAAGTACCTGGGGGTGATACAGCATCGTTTTGAGGTGAGCGAGACCTGGGTTGGGCTGTGGGCTGCGGGCCTTACATCCTCCCCTCCTAAAAATAAATTCCGTCCTCAGAATTTGCTACAAGAGTTCATAATCCTCGTTGAAGATGTGTGGGTATTTCTCTCGCATTTCCTCCTCGAGTTCCCAGGAAGCTTCACTGCTTGTATGATTACTCCACAAAACTTTAACCATGGGGATGCTACGGTTCCGCAACCTGTGTGCTTTCTCTTCTAAGATCCGCACTGGTTCTTCAATATATGTCATATCTTTCCTGAATCTGTAGCGGCTCATAATGAATGATGTGAGTTGGATCGAGAATATACTTTCTCAACATGGACACATGAAATACGTTATGCACTCCCGTCAGATTCGGAGGAAGTGCTAACTTATATGCCAATGGTCCAACCCGCTCAAAAATCTCAAAAGGCCCAATATATCTAGGACTCAACTTGCCCTTACTTCCAAATCTCATAACCCCTTTCATTGGTGCTATCTTTAAGAATACTTCATTTCCCACCTCAAACTCTAGTGGACGGCGGCGGTTATCGGCATAGCTCTTTTGTTGACCCTGAGCTACTTTAATTCTGACTCGAATAATGTCAATCTTTTCTGTGGTCCTCTGAATGATCTCTGGCCCCAAGATTTTTCTTTCACCAACTTCGTCCCAATATAATGGAGACCTACATCTTCTGCCATACAATGCTTCATACGGTGCCATCCCAATACTAGTCTGGAAACTGTTATTATAAGCAAATTCCACCAATGGTAAATGTCGTATCCAAGTTCCTTTAAAATCCATTACACATGCCCTCAACATGTCTTCTAAAATCTGAATAGTCCTTTCGGATTGTCCATCTGTCTGAGGGTGATAAGCCGTACTAAAATTCAATTAGTACTTATTGCCTCTTGCAAACTTCTCCAAAATCTAGAAGTGAAACGAGGATCTCTATCTGATACAATGGATACTGGTATCCCGTGTAACCTCACGATCTCTTGTATGTATAGTTCCGCTAGTTTCTCCAACTTATGAGAAACTTTAATGGGCACAAAACGCACAGTCTTCATTAAGCGATAGACGATTACCCATATTGCATCTTGTCTGTTTAAAGCCCTTGGTAAACCTGTCACAAAATCCATGGATATATGCTCCCACTTCCATTCTGGAATCTGTAATGGTTGTAATAACCCTGCTGGTCTCTGATGTTCTGCCTTCACCTGTTGACAAGTCAGGCACTGTTTTACGAACTTAGCAATTTCTCTCTTCATACCATTCCACCAAAAAGACTCTCTCAAATCTCGATACATCTTGGTACTCCCTGGATGAACTGTGTATAAAGAGCGGTGTGCCTCCTCAAGGACTATCTTCTTTAGTGTATCATCTGCAAGTGCACACAATCTATCTCTAAACCCCAGAAATCCATCTTCAGAAATGTTAAAATCAACTTTGTCCCCGTTCTTAACTTCCTCCACTAGCTTTATCAATGCTGAATCTACTTTCTGAGCTGCTTTGATTCTCTCTGATAAATCTGGTTGCACTATTAAACTAGCCACGAAAGCACTTGTATCATTGGTGATGATCTCAATACCAGCCATTTCTAAGTCCATTAGTAACTGGTGTTGAGTAGTAAGGGATGCTACTGCTGAACTCATTGATTTCCTACTCAAGGCGTCAGCTACAATGTTCGCTTTGCCTGGGTGATAATTGATATTACAATCATAATCCTTTATTAGCTCGAGCCATCTTTTCTGCCTCATATTTAATTCTTTTTGGGTGAATAAATACTTTAAGCTTTTGTGATCTGTGTAGATTTCACACTTTTCCCCATATAAATAATGCCTCCAAATTTTAAGTGCAAACACAACTGCTGCTAACTCCAAATCATGTGTGGGGTAATTTTGTTCATGTATCTTTAGTTGCCGTGAAGCATAGGCTATAACTTTCCCATGTTGCATTAATACACACCCTATACCCAGTCTTGAAGCATCACTATATACCAAAAACCCACTTCTCGTAGTCTCTGTTTCAAATTCTGAAAGCTTTCTTCACATTTTTCTGTCCATTCAAACTTCTTGTTCTTCCTTGTGAGTGCGGTGAGGGGAACTTCTATCTTGGAAAAACTCTCAATGAATCGGCGATAGTATCCCGCCAATCCCAAGAAGCTCTTAACCTCGTGTACATTTTTCGGTATTGACCAGTTCACTACTGCTTCCACTTTCCCGGGGTCCATTGAAATGCCCTCCTTTGAGACAACATGCCCCAGAAATGTAACTGCATTCAGCCAAAACTCACACTTCTTCAGTTTAGCAAACAACTTTTCTTCTTTAAGTGTTTCGAGTACTAGCCTCAAGTGTTCCTCATGCTCCTTCTTGCTCTTAGAATAGATTAGGATGTCGTCAATAAAGACAACCACAAATTTATCCAAGAATCCATGAAATACTCTGTTCATTAAATCCATGAATACCGCTGGGGCGTTAGTCAAACCAAAAGGCATGACCAGAAACTCATAGTGGCCATATCTGGTCCTCTAAGCAGTCTTGGATACATCTTCAGCCTTGATCTTCAATTGATGATACCCTGATCGAAGGTCAATTTTCGAGAAAACTTGCGCACCCTGTAGTTGATCAAACAAGTCTTCTATGCGGGGTAAAGGATATTTATTCTTGATGGTTACTCGGTTGAGTTCTCTATAGTCAATGCACATTCTCATTGTTCCATCTTTCTTCTTCACAAATAACACTGGAGCACCCCATGGGGACACACTGGGTCAGATAAAACCCTTGTCTAATAGATCTTGTAACTGTTCTTTAAGTTCGGTGAGCTCCGATGACGCCATTCTATAAGGAGCCTTGGACAAAGGTATTGTGCCTGGAACAAGATCGATAGCGAATTCTACTTCTCGATCAGGTGGTAATCCAAACAAATCTTCAGGAAACACTTCCGGATACTCTCTCACCACAGGAATCTCTTCTAGGCTCAATTCTTCTTTTGGTGTATCTATCACACAAGCTAAAAATCCTTGATAGCCATCTCGCAATAATTTCCCAACCTGAACTACTGATATGATTGATGGGAATAATTGCACTTTCGTTCCCACAAATCGAATTTCATCCCCTTCAGGAAACTTGAAAACTATCTCCTTTTTAAAACAGTCAATACTGGCATGGTATGAAGCCAACCAGTCCATACCCAAGATTACATCAAATCCAATCATATAAAAAATAATAAGTTCAGCAGGCATCAATCTCTCTTCAATAGATATAGGACAGCCGCGGAAAATTTTGTGACAAGACACTGTAGTCCCTGTCGGAGTTGAGACCACTAAGTCAAAATCCAACCTTTCACCTTCCCATGAGCAGAATTTGGCAAAATTCTTAGAAATAAAGGAATGTGTTGCCCCAGAGTCAAACAGTGTAGTGGCATGATTAGAAAACAAAGAAAGAATGCCTGTGATCACATACAAAGTACGCTTTGATTTAACATCCACAATAATTACTAAGTTATTCCTAAAAGAAAAGTAAGGAATAATACCTGTGATCACATCCTCCCTGCCTTTAGCCTCTCCTGGTGTCAATGCGAAAACCCAAGCAGGTGCAGTAGGGCGTTGGGTATTACCTCGTGGCGCCCCTCCAGTCCTGGGTGGGGGTGGTAGTGGGGCAGGTCTATTGCTGCCCAAAGTAAGCGGGCAATCACTGAGGTAGTGGCCCGACTTGCTGCACCGGTAACATAAGCCTAACTCTTTCCGGCACTTTCCCGTGTGAAAAAGGTCACAAGTTCTGCAATGATAAGGCTGCTGATCACTCTGAATTGGCCTCTTGCTTGAATTACCCCCTTCATTTCTCTTCTTCCACTGTCCCTGGTTGTTGCTTGTATGATATCCAGATGGGGTAGACCTCTTCCTTTGATCAAGTAAGGTGGCGCTCCTCTGAAGGCATCCCTCAAACAAAGTGGTCTTATTCACCAACTCTGTGAACTTTTTCAACTGGAAACTCATCACTCGTTCATACAGCTTCTCGTTCAGTCCTTGCTCAAATTTGCGACAGTTCTTCTCTTCATCAGGAATCAGATATGCTGCAAAGCGTGCCAGCTCAGTAAACTTGGTTGCATATTGGTGTACTGACATCGTCCCCTGGACTAATGTGGCAAATTCCATAGCCTTATCCTCTTTCATTGAGATGGGGAAGAAATGCTCCAGAAAAACTTCCTTGAACAGCGACCAACTTTTTATTTCCTTCTTTTCAGCTTCCCTGATGGTCCTTTTCGAGATCCACCACCTTTTCGCCTCCCCAGTCAACTTGAATGTAGCAAACGCCACTTTTTGTTCATCCGTGCAAGGCAAGACTCGAAATATCTCTTCAATGTCCTGCACCCAATCTTCAGCTAATATCGGGTCGCCTCTCCCATCAAAAGATGTGGGGCACAGCTTGTTGAAATCTTCCACGGTGCAACCCCTTTCACTTGTGGTGCGGTGACGGCCGGATGAATTTTGTGCAAGATCGTCTATCAATTGATGCGCTGCTGCCCGGAGTACTTCAGAAGCTCTTGGATTTGCTTCCCTTTCATTCCTGGCTGCGTTCAAATCTGATACACTTCGTTCATGGCGAGGCGGCATCCTGAGAAGACTTGAACTATTAAACATTTTGGTAAAAATAACTGTAACATTTCATCCATTTTCAAACATATACCATGTTTAACCCCCGTGGTAGGGTTGTGCTATCGCCGGTGACCAAATCAGGCAGTATCATATTGTGAGACTTTCCCTCATTCGTTCTCGGAATCCCGAGTGTGCACATAGGAAAAAAAACACATAAAAAGGATCACTTTGTTTCCAAAGTGATTGCACTCCTATCATATTGTATCATGGAGGTACCAACCATATCACGTGAATCCATAAAATCATGTCCGAAACATATTCAGAAATAAAAACAACAGATAAGTATGCGAAAGGTTTTTTCCGTAAACATATCATATTAAGCCACTTGTTTTTTTTTTCACTTTCTTATCCATTTCCATATAAGCCCGAAAACACAACAAAACATATTATTTTACATGCACAAGATAACATCAAAATTAATATTCGCTCTTATGCATAGTTCAGAAATATGTCAAATATTGCTCATGTCTACACATTTCATGTCAAAAGAAAATTTTCTCTATCGTATAAATTTTCATGAGCGAATGCATAAAACATATATTGAGGTTGTTTTTCACATTTTTCTTTAAAAAGCAGAACATGCACATTTTATAAAAACCAATCTCAAACAAATTTTCTTTTTATGTAAATCTAGGATAGGAGCCCCGCTTACCTGACTCCTGTAGCGAATTATCAAAATTTCGAATCCGATCTCTAAGATTCTCGTCGCCTATTTATAAAAAAAAAAACTCAACATTAACGGCCAGCAAACCCAATCTATGTATATACAAAAATGATAATCTAATGCTCCTAATTCTGAAAATTTTTGCAAAACTCCTATCTTCAAACTACACTAGCTTAAAGCGTTACAATTTACTACAAATATCAAGTCAAATAATACCCATATAACATGCTGACTAGCCCCAACCTCCGGGTTGTTATCCCACGCTCACATGAACATATATTCCTAATTTTCCAGCTTACATCCCAACGAGACCAGTCACCCAAAAAAATCATTTAGCAACAAAAATATTGGCCTCAACACCACCAATCGGTCTATCCAGCCAAACAACATTTTACTCGATTAAAACCAACCAGCCAAACAACATTTTACTCGATTAAAACCAACTAGCCAAACAACAGCCACAAGGATCCAGAATTTCCCAACAAAACCAGCCATTAATCATCAACCCCAACTAGCATGTATTAACTTAAAACATTCTCAATCAATAACTGGAGTGATACAAGGGAAAACAACAACCAAAGTATCACTGAAAAATTTAACGTCCCTCAGACTTCCCTATGTAAAAATTTGGTTTGGCAATTAACGTTTTACGCTAGATAATTCCCTTAACAGAAATCTATCCAAAGAGTCTTGAACTTTACCTAACAATGAAGAACAACCCACAAAAAACCGAAACTTAGAAGATGAAATCCTCGCTTCCCCAAATGCTCGGCTGCCACCAATGGAAAATGCTAGATTATTAGTGACTAAAACCCCCAAACCGAACCCTTTAATTTAGATGAAATTCCAGAAAAGTTGAGAGGTTTAGATCAACTTACCGAGGAGATGAGTGGGTGGCCGCAACAGAGGAGATCGACGGCAGAGAAAAACTCAGAAACAGGGGTATTGCCGTAGAGAGAGAGAGAGAGAGAGAGAGAGAGAGAGAGAGAGAGAGAGAGAGAGAGAGAGAGAGAGAGAGAGAGAGAGAAACCGGTGAAGTGAAACTGACCGCGAGAGGAGGGAACTCCATTTGATGCAACTGCTGGACGTGGCAACAGGTGAGTGAAAATCGGAAGAGAATCGAGGAAAGGCAGGCGAGGTTGGAACCGTCGGGTGCCGAAGGAAAGAAAGGAAAAGAAAGGAAAGAAAGGAAAAGAAAGGAAAAGAAAGAAGAAAGGCGGAAGTCAAGTACCTGGGGGTGATACGGCGTCGTTTTGAGGTGAGCGAGGCTGGGCTTGCTACACTGGAATGGCCTGGGCTGCGGGCTTCGGGCCTTACAAGTAGAGTCAATCTTAGTATAAATCAATTGTTCTTTGTTGATGATAGAATTCTATTTTGTAAAGAAAATGCAAATGAGTGGGCAATTATGAACAAGATCTTATCTCTTTATGAATCTACTTCATGTAAGAAACTGAATAAAGTTAAATCTTCTATTTTCTTCAGTGCTGGTACTAGAAAAGAAACAAGAGACTACATCTTGAATTTAGCTGGAACAAGAGTCACAACTTCTTTTGAAAATCATTTGGGGCTTCTTGCTCTTGTGGGTAGATAAAAAGGGTTGCTTTAATAGAATTCTTGATAAAATCAGAAGTTGCATGAATAATTGGAAGACTAAATTTCTGTTTCATGCATGAAAAGATATTCTCTTGAAGGTATTAATTCAAGCTATCCCTAATTATTGTATGGGGGTATTTAAATTGCCCAAGTTCCCATAAATGAAATGAATAGATTGATGAATCAGTTCTAGTGGAGCCACATGAACAAAGAAAAGAAAATTCACTAGGTGGCTTAGAAACAAATAGGTAAAGCTAAAGTGTAGAAGATTTGAGCTATTAGAGATTTCGAATGCTTCAACCTAAGTCTCATAGCTAAGCAACGCTAGAGAATAGTTGAAGATCCCATCTCCCTTGCTGCTTGTATACTCAAGATGAAATATTTTCCTCGTTCTGGTTTCTTTAAAGTTAAAATTGGTGAAAGACCTTCAATGATATAGAGAAGCCTATGTGCAGCCAGGAAAATTGTGGAAACTAGTACCCAATATGGAGGGTAGGCAATGGACAAGGCATCAAAATTTGGGAAAACAAATGGCTCCCTAGGCCATCCAGTTACAAGATTCTAATTAGATTCAATCACCAATTAGAATCTTAAATAAAGAGGCAAAGGTAGCTGAATTAATTGATAGAGACTCAAAAGAGTGGAATAGAGACCTGATTGAAGCTATTTTCGACCCACTTGAAGCTGAACTCATTAGTAAAATTCTATCAACTTACATTAGGGGTGTAAAAAATTCGGTTTGGATTGATGGACCGGACCGGCTGTTCCGGATCAGACTGAATTTTGATATGGTTTGGTCTACCCCAAAAATGTAGAACCGAACACTATTCGGTCCAGTCCAAGTCCATGGGATTTCTCTCCCTGGACCAGATTGAATATGACTCCTCAATTATAATAATATATATATTCTTTAATGTATAACTATATTATATAGTATATATGTACTAACATATAAATTATTAGTACTAATGTATAACTATAATATATATAAATTTATAATACTAATATATAAGTAATAATATATATAAGTAGTTAAGTACTAATATATAACTATAATATATATAAGTTTATAATACTAATATATAAGTATTAATTATTAGTATTGTAAATTTATATCATAAGAGTTGTAATATAAAATAAATTACAATATATATGTATGGACCCCCTTACATCGGACCAGACCGTATTGAACCGGTGTTGAGTGTGGTCCGATCCAGGGTGATGAAAATGATGGACATACTAAAATTGGTCCATTACTTTCCTGGACTGGATCAGACTAGACCGTTTACACCCCTAGCTTACACGAGGAGAGTGATAAACTAATTTGGCAAGGTACCAAAGATGGTTCTTTTACTATAAGAAGCACATACCACAAACAAAAATAATTTATGGAAGAAAAGGAAGGTCAGACCTCAACATCTACTCAAAATAATTTTGATTGGACCAGCTTTTGGAAATACAACATCCCTAATGTTACAAAAACATTCTTGTGGAGAGCAAGCCTTGAGTCTCTTCCTAGCAAGTTTAATTTATTCAAAAAGAGCATCAAGTCTTCTCTATGTCCAATATGTAACTGGGAAGAAGAGACAATAGTGCATGCCTTGTGGAATTGTGAATTGACAAAAGATGTTTGGAGTCAGGGTCCTTGCAAAAAAGTCAAGAAGGAACAGCTCTGTTTAAAGATCTATTGGAGCAGTTAAACATGTGTTGTGATGGCAATAAATGGAAATTTTCTCCATAATCTCTAGAGGAATTTGGAAAAGAAGGAACAAGTTAATATTTGAGCAAGAATTCTTACATCCTTCTCAAGTGGCTTCAAATGCAAATGCAGCTTTACAAGAATATCAATCAGCCCAACTTCTCAACCATTCTATCAGAAATCAAGATCAACCACACCAATAAGTATGGAGTCCTCCACCCTCTGGCTTTATTAAGATTAATTAGGATGCAGCTCTTAATCTTAACCAGAATAGAATAGGGATTAGATTGATTGCTTGAGACCACACAGGTAATACCATTCTCCCCAATAAGTTGTCTAGAATTGGATTCATGGATCTATTAATGGCATAGGCCACAGGAGCTCTTGAAGTAGCTACTCAAGCAAGGGATATGCATCCGTACAAGGTGATTTTGGGGACAATCAACAAGTTGTCAAAGCCTTGAACCAGGAAAGTGTCAGATGGGATAGTGTTGGCATCATCCTAAACGATACCAAGGCTATTCTAGCTACTATGTTTGAGTGGAAAGTCTATTTTATTGAAAGGCATGGTAATAACTTAGAACATTGCTAGCAAAAGAGGCATGTTTTGCTAGCTGAGGATTGACTGGATGTATTGGATGTATGTATGGTATTTTTTGTCCTATAATCCTCATGTTTTATCAGTAAAGATGCAATTTTTTTTCCCTCTCAAAAAATTGTCATATAATATACATGGGGTTTTGAGTAGCCTCTTCCAGACTAACATGCATATCTCTGGTCGTATATTTTTGTTAGAACTGGTAGGTTTCATGATCATCTTTTGCATCGAATTTAAGAAAGATTAAGGGCTCGTTTAAAAAGTATGAGATAAAATTTTTATAAATATTAATAAGATAATTTATAAATAATAATAAAGTAGTTTGAGTTGAATATTTTAAAAATTTTAAAAAGTAAAAAAAAAATTGAATAAAAATATTAGAAAATTAAAATATTATTAAAATATAATTTGATAATATAATTTTTGTTTGAAATTTTAAAAAAATTTTAAAAAAATTATAATAATTAATTCAAATTTTTATATTTAAATTATGATTAAAAAATAGATGAAATGAGATGAGATGTATTTATAAATAAGCTTGTAAGGCTATGTTCGTCTGCAATGATTAGTTTAGACTACTTTATTAATTATTTATAAACAGTTATTATTATATACAAACAGTAATTATTTAAATTACTATTTACAAATTATAAATTATGTACAAACAGTTATTATTACTATTTAAATTACTATTCACTACTACTTCAATACTATTCACATGGTATAATCTGAAATATTTTTAACTTCTAAACGTATTCTAAGTAGGCGACTACTTGTGAAGAGGATCGGGGTTGCTCGTTGAATACGTCAACAACTAATCATCCACGGGGCCACGAGCAGTAAAATATGGGAAATTACATTTTGCAATGTGAGTTATTTTAGTGTGTAAAATTACATTTTGCAATGTGAGTTAATAATATTTAATTTGTAAAACTTAAATTCTAAAATTTATTTTTCAAATCAAATTATATCATATAAATAATCCTCTATAAACCAGCTTGATCATAAAATTTTTCCTAAAGTATTGGGCTCCACATTTATTTTTTCAGATTACACCCCAAACTATCATAGACATTTGCATAACTTTCATCAATGAAATTAAATATTTAATAACAAAAGGAAATCAAGTCACCACGTGATGATCAACATGGCCATCCACGGGGCGGAACTACTAATTATATGTTTTTGGGGGGCGGTTTAAAAACATTAAAATAGTATGTAAATTATTAAAAATTTTCTTTATATAATTATAATTATTCTCCAATACTCAAGTTGTAAAAAATGTTACTGAAATTGTCTTCCTAAAATCCAATATATACTTACATAATCCTACTCTAAATTTTTATTGAGATTTTTACTGCTCTTTTTCCATCTTTTTTTTCCCCTTTTTCTATTTTTAATTTTCTCCTACTCCACCCAAAGCAAAAACAATAATTTCATTTTCTTTTCTTTTTGTAATTATTTTTAACAAATTACAAAAATTAAAAAAAAAATTATCTTATAAAATGATTGATGGATATGCATTTTTTATATATAATTTTATGACATATAATTATTATATTTTATATAATCATATACAAAATATACATATTACTTATACTTATACATACTACATATTTTATCAATTTTTTTTAAACACCAAATTTTAATTCTACCATGGACGACAAGTACTTGTCCATCTTTTACTCGTTAATTTTTCTTTTTCTCATTTTTTTTCTTTCTTTAATTTTAATTTTCTTATTAGGCATTAATATCAGTACAGGATCCAAATAACTAAACGTACCGATCGATGTAGTGATCATCTTTCTAGGGACAGACATTTACACAACTAGTACTACTCAATTAGAAACATTATGATAAAAAAAATGTGATATTTGTGGTAAAAAAAAATCATTCTAGAAAAAGAAAACAAATAAAATACTTTACAAGATTTATTGGTGAAGACGTGACAGCAACGACTTTATGACGATGCATCACCCCAATGCCAAAAAGACGTAGTGTTGAAAAACAGAGCAATAGAAAATGAGCGGCACTACAGCTACTCCTGTCTCCTGGGGGATTCCGTATGGGATCCTGCCCAGGTAAAATTTTTTATTTTATTTTATTTTTAATTTATTTTTTAGGATAATTTTTATATTTTATTTTTTTAAAAATAAATTCACAATATTAATTAAAAATACGACTTTTGTATGTGACTTTAACATTTCTCATAAAAAAAAATATAAGATATAGAAAGTCGTTCCCGATAAAAAATTTTGCGTTCATCGATCTTGTACGTACATCAATACTGTTATTTTCTTTTTTGTTTTTAAGAAGAAAACGGCATTTCGAATTTATTGATAGTAATTCTTATGACGGAAGAAAATTGTAATAAATTAATATATATATATATACTTTAATTACAAAATACACAAAAAATCAAATTATATGCACGAAACCAGACTTTTTCGAACTATAAAAGTATATAATTCTAATTTGAACCGAAACATAATCATTGGACCACGTTATAAGGGAATTACACAGTACCATATCATGTCGATTTCATTCAAGATCATTGACCACTACTATTTGCTAGTTCTTGATATAATTTCTGCTAAAGTATGCACCTAAATGCAGAAGATATTTATTTTGATTCTTTCTTTCTATTTATTTTCAAGATTATTCTTTTTTATTCATAACTATTACATTTTTTTATGTTTATATCCGCCGGCATATGTAAAGTTAAATAACAAAGAGACCATTAAGATTTAGTTTAGATATAGAAATCATTTTATCTCATATCATTTTATTAATATATATATATATTTATTTAAATTTTTATACAAAATTTATTAAACAATTTAATATTTTAAAATTTTTAAATAATAATAATATTAAAAAATTATATTTTAATAATATTTTATTCAAATTTTAATTTTTATCTAAAATCATTTTATTTTATCTTATCTAAACCTTACTATTTAAACGGAACCTAAATAAAATAATTTATATAGTCATAAGATATTCCCTCTAAAATAAAAAAAAAAAGTGGATGATTGAGCTGATCAGACTGCCACGAAAAAACTCATTTTTTAATAATAAATCTTATTTTTATTCAAAGAGATTAGTGCACGAGGCTTCTAGAACTGTGTCCACCATTATCCATATTTTTCTTTGCGTGCACTCCGAATTTCAATTTTTGATTGAGTAAGAAAAAGTAAAAGGGGAAAGGGGAAAATGATGGAGGTTTAAAAGTCAAAGGTAAAAATCAATACTTGTTAATATGGATGTATCCACATTTATACTTGTTTCCCCCATTATGATGGTAATACATATAAAATCACCCATAATTTAACTGGTATGCACGGACGCACGCTTGTTAAATTGTTAATTGACATCTTCAACAAACATTATATCCTTATTGAAAGTAACATCCTATAGAGTAATTTCCAGAATCAAAACAAATATACACAGAAGATATATATGGAAGATTATATGCAGATAAAAAATAAGCTTAAGTACCATCCAATTTTCATATCTTCTGCATTTTGTGTTGGTGCTAGAATCTTGGATATTACTTTTGATAATTACACCTCCATCAAAATTTCTAATATTTTTCTTTAATATATATATATTTATATATATATTTGAATACTGCGAATGAGAGATGAAACAGAAGGAGCAAACCCTAACTATATATGATATTCCCTATATGAAGACTTGATATTGAAGTTACTGAATATCATCATATTATTAAAACTCTACAACAAAATTAGTTATTTATAATCAGTCATTTCTTGCAAAACTGCTTACTTTCTGTTCAAATGAGTTTGCTTTCATTATAAATAATCATTTATATCACAAATATTTCGTCATAAAAAGTATTCATTTTGCTTGTAGTAAAAGGGTATCGATTTATACAAATTAAAATTAACCCATGAATCGAAAAAATTAATATTACTTTTCTAATAATTTGTTATTGTGTTTATCTTTATGTTGAGTACGTGAAATAGCAGGACCTATCTAGGTCCGGCTCAATAAGTTAAGAGAGCTAAGGCAAAAATCTTGATTAAGACTTTTTTTTTTATTAAAATAAAATAATTTTAATTTTTACAATACATTTTTATTTAAAAATAATGCCTGTCGTTTGCCAAGTAAAATTACTAATTAAGATTTAAAGTATATTTTCAACTAATAACTAACTTAATTTTTATTTAAAAAATTCAATTTATAAAAGATTCTATCAAACCTAGTTTTATAATACGTGCTCTAGAGTCTTAGGGGTTGTTTGATAACATAATTATTTTTATGTTTTCTCACATATTTTTAAATTCAATTTATTTTTTCTCACTCAAAACCTAATAAAACATTTTAATTTAAACTATTTCACTACCATACTAGATATTTAGAAGTATTCTTAATATCTAAAAAATGCCTAAAAGCGATTGTAATAATCATCATCAATATTAAGGTTTTATAAAATGTGGGACATTGTCTTTTCAAAGGATCATACAAATTTTTTTATGAATATTTGAAAATTAAATTTTGTTATTTAAAATTTTGATATTATATATTAAACTAAAAATGATAAAAAAGAAATATATTCTTATAAAGAGAGTACTTAAAATAATTATTATATAGAATACTTCTAAAACTATTAATGACATATAATATTTATTTAATAATTTTATTCTTTTATTAAGTTAATTAATTTTTTAATTATATTTTAAACTTTTTGAAAATCATGGATCTTTTATTGCTAGGAGCCTTAGACAATTACCTAACTTACCTAAGGCAAGAGCCGTCCTGGACCTAGCTATAGCTTGCTAGCTTATAGAGATTCTCTCTACGGAGAGGTTAGGCGATAATAGGACAACATTAGTCATCTACATGTGTTGAACGTTTGATTGAATATATATATATATATATATATATGAGAGACGTATGAGTTTGTTCATAGATGGTAATTGGCCCGTACTGGAAGATAATTAACGCAAGAAAGACTAGTTTATTTTATTTATTAATTTTTTTTTCTATAGACACGACAAATAAACGTGTTGATTAAGGTAAATACTTTTTCCCTTGAAAAAACATTTCTGATCATGAGGAAGCGCCTAAGAAACTAGAAGCATAGACTAATTTTTGCTTATTATAAATAGAGGCATATTTCAGTCACTGCAAAAATTGCATAATATCACAGATTCACAGTTCGATCGCTTGTTTTACATATATATTTAGGCAACTCTATTACTTCTACCAAAAGTTTTAAGTATGAATCCTTTTGGTCTTTAGCTCCCAGCTAGCTAGCTTCAAATCTGCATGTCTAATAATATATATTTTCGGAAAATTTTTATCTATGATTGCCATTTATATTTAGGCAACTTCATTTCTTCATTTTCCTTAAGTTTGAAGTCCATGTCTTTTTTTTTTTTTTTTAATTTTTAATTTTTAATTTTTTTAATTATTTATTATTTATTATTTTTTAACTTTGACCAATGGATTTTATCTTTGAAAGAGTAGTGTTATTTGAAGGTCTTTACATCATACATCATCCACATAACAAAATTAATGAACTGGTTCCTTAAAGCTATCCATTTTGAGTGTAAAAATGGAGCTTTTTATTTAAAATATACATTACCTTTGTTTAGACGTTTCAGTAATGCATGGTTACCTAGCTTACACTTTCCTGATCAACTTGCAGAAGAATCATCAAATATGGCTAGTCTTTCTTTGGAGGAAACAGTTGAAGGAGTGAAGAGGTTGATTAACTGGTTCCATTAATTATGCTAATTCCTTAAATACCCTATATATCGGGATTTTCCTGCATACACAACATTGAAAAATCGTAATTAATGTCATCCAAATTAAGTTCGGAACGGCCACTATAAAGAAACATACCGTTCTTATAATTAATTAGTGCTAGAGTGCAAATGCTTTACAATTATTTTGAAAAAGAGTAAGATTTACTATTAAAAAATAATATTTTTTATATGATTTTTGTATTTATTTACTTTTTTTTAAGTGATTGTATTGCGATGTGCTTATTAAACATTCACGGTTGTAATTATTATCTTTCTGTTAGAGATAGATAAATAGAGAGGGAGGGGTGTCAATGTTTTTGCATGGGATCATGATTTAACTTTGGCTTATATTACTTGGCTGCATGAATGCAGTGAGAAGGAAGATGACTTGGGAAATGGTCAGGAGAAGTCCTCTGCAAAACTTGAGAAACTAACAGCGGAATTGGCATCGGCAGATCTGATTCCTTCAAGCTTTGACCCACTTCAAGCCATTATAGATGGGTTTAATTACTTCAAGCAGAATGAATTTGAGTATGCATAACATGCTTTTACTTCTTTCTTCTAAAACCAAACTCGGTCCCCTACAAAAAAAATGCAATTATTTATATCGAGTTATTTAAGGTGAAAATGTACTCATTTTAATAAAAAATATCGTTTTCATAACCTATCTCCATTTCTTGTATATGAATTATCTTCAACTATATATATATATATATATATATTTTCATCTTTATGGTTTTCTTTGGCTGGATTTTAATTTGCAGCCCTAACAGACCTTTTTACGACGAACTTGCCAAAGGCCAGGAACCCAAGGTACTATATATATATATCTAGACTTCTTTGATCTATTAGCTAGAATTTGAATGAATTTAATTTTGTGGTGTAGTTTTTGGTATTCGCATGCTCAGACTCTCGAGTGTCGCCCTCTGTTATCTTGAACTTCAAGCCTGGGGAAGCCTTCATGGTCCGCAACATTGCTAACATGGTTCCTGTCTTTGATCAGGTTAATTTCTCATCTCTCTCTCTACCACAAAAAAAAAATTGCAATCAATTATTTTTAATAAAATAATTATTTTAAATTAAAATAAATGACCTGTTTTCATCACAAATAATTATTTATTATAAATAATTAATCACAAATACTTTTTTTATAGTCCATATATATACACACAATCTATCTTAATTTTAATATTCTTGTTAACATTAATTAATTTAGCTTTTGTTTTGCACAGCTAAAATACTCTGGAACTGGCGCTGCCATTGAATATGCAATATCGGTTCTTAAGGTGAAATATCGTCCATTTATCCGTTTTTCTCCTCGTGTTTCTACAGATTTTTCGGCCTTTTTCTTTTCACATTTTTTTTTTCTAGAAAGATTTCAGTGTCTTACACGAAAATAAATTCCAATATAGATACCAAATATCCTTGTCATTGGGCACAGTAGGTGCGGTGGGATAGAAAGGCTTATGTCCTTTCCCGAGGATGATTCTGCTCCTTTGTAAGGCTTTCGATTCCCCCCCGGAGTTCTTAATTTCTTGTTTAAATCTGAACTACTTTCTCGAGAAAATCAATCTCATGAAACTGGATATAATATAAAATTATAACCAACTTACTGAATTCATATATCCATCCGATCGATTAATATGTGCAGCGATTTCATCGACGAGTGGGTCAAAATTGGTATACCTGCCAAAGAGAAGGTCAAGGCAATTTGGGGCAATTCTTCATTTTACGAACAATGTAGACAGTGCGAAAAGGTTTGCTTATGTTCACCATGGATGCTACTTATTTATATCTAATCATTACTCAAAAACTCAACCAATTTATCAGCATTATATATATAACATCGCGTCAGAAAACAAAAACCAAAAGAAATGCTGCTTTCAGTTATGTAATGTTAGATATAATTTTTTTTGGAGTAAAAACTAATTTCATGAGAGTTCTAGATTTATTTAAATTTTTGAAAAAAATGGGCGAGCTAAACTTGCATAATATTCTAAAGATCTGTTTGGAAACAATTTCCATCGACTCATATTTCATTTTCTTGTTAAATATCATTCAAACACAAATATTGTTGAATTTTTAAACAAAAATAAAAAACGATTCAGCCTTTTCAATTTTTTTTAAAAAAAATTAACTTTATAATATTTTTATTCAATATTTTATCTTATTTTTCAAAATTCAATAAATACTTAACTCAAACTATCTCATCATTCATAATTTATCTTATTACTATTCATAAAATCTTCTTCTCATCTCATTAATTCCCAAGACTTGAAATATCTGTTTCCATTTTAATTATACAGCTAATTATTAAAAACTCAAAATCCATGTTTCAATTATATACATGTACTGTAAATGCGCGCAGGAGGCAGTGAAGTTGTCCCTGACTAACTTATTCACATATCCATATGTCCGAGAGGCGATTGCAACCCATGCACTCAATTTGATCGGCGGATACTATGATTTTGTTAATGGAACATTTGAGGTTGTGCCCTTCGAGACTCCCTTTTCTCCTCCTATCCCAGCCATCTGAGTCATGATCTTCAACTATATACTTTTTAGTCATGTTTTCTCTTATTGGCAATATTATCCACTAAATAAATAGTTAAGCAGAGGCATGCAGGACCCCTTTGCAAACAATAAACTCCATGCATTTTGTTAATTACTGTAAGCTTTAAGATGATCATGATGATGAACCAGATCGATCTTGTTGTTTCAGACATGCTTTTCAAGCTTTCTTAATTTTATGTATTCAGAACTGCTGCAATATTTGTCTTTATGTACAATTCTCTTCATTAATTCAGCCAATAGCACTTCAATATATAGAAAAAGCCCTACAAAGATTATTCCAAATCTTATGGCTAAGTTTAATCTAAGGGTAATGATACATGTACATTAACCTTTTTACAACCATGTATTAAATTGAGATTACATTTTGATAAAACGATGTTACATTTTTAAGTTATTTTACAAAAGTCATGTTCTCTATTTAAAATAGAGTTGTATAAAGAGTTGTAAAAAAAAAAATAGTTTGTATAAGTATCATTTTCCTTAATTTAATCTAAATTAGTATTTTTTTTTATGGGAAATAGACTTCATTCATTCATGAAAGCAAAGTTATAACTATGATTGATATATAGAAAAAAATTCAGATTACAAGCCAACTACTCATAGTTGCATCTCTACTAGTACACAAATTCCTTTGTGCCTAATATGGTCTTAATTTCTATAACTCTCTACATACAAACCATTCGAGAGACCAAACTTTGCCTAAAATACAGATTTCAAACTCTACCCTCTAGAGGAAGAGAAGATTTTTACTCTATGGACAAAGTTCAATAGACCATTTTTAACTTAAACAAAAGAAAATAACAGAAAGTGTTACAGAAATATGGGAAACGTACATGAGAAACAACTTAGAAAAATGTATATCTACATTTTCAACTTTAGAGAAAATAAAAAGAAAAGAACCACGGGTTTACGATAATTGATCATGTCACAAATATTAATATATGCAACTTTTAGGACTAATTTTATAGAACATTGGCTAAAAAAAGTGTTACAAGGAAATAGATTATACAAAAGTAATCTTACAAATTGACGTGACTTCATGTAATCCGTCAGATCTGTTTTACAATAGCATTTCATAATTTGACAAACCACACCAAGACACATTAGTTTGTAAGATTACATTTTGTTGCAACTCTTTTCTCCACACTATTTTCAAAATCAGAACCAATTGCCTCGCTAATATTGCCAAGAACTCCACAGAAAAATTAAGAACAAGTAAAGCAAAATAAAAGAACACAAGAGGATTAAGTGGTTCGATCCTAATGATCTACATCCCATACAAAAACAACTAGAGGCTTCCTTTTATTGATATTGAAGCTTTACAAACTTGATTGAGTACAAGATCGCTCATTACCGAATTTTTCTCTACCAGAAAGCCTATTTCACTCGAGTTTCTCTCTTAGTCTCTCATGTATTCTCTTTCGGCAATATTACAAGATGTGTTCGTTCATGAAATGAATTACATGAGACCCCTTTTATATACAAAGAAGAAATGACACTTCAACCCCCTTTTTAATTCTAGTGTTTTCCCGAGACCTTTGTTATGCTGCAATATTCTCTCCACTTCTCACATGTAAAGATCTAATTGATTACTACTTCATATAATAAATCTCCATCTTAGTAAGCATTTAGACCTTGCAAGTTATATGCATCCTCATAGTTGTTCCTGTGAGTTCCTCCTAATGGGTACTTAACAATTGTCCATATTTAATTAAGCTTAGACAATGTCTAAACTTGACTGTGAGCAATGACTTTGTCATCATATCAGAAGGATTGTCTTCTATTAGAACCTTTTCAAGCCCAATCTCCCCAGCACATATGATGTCCCTTACACAATGCAATTTGAAATATAAATTTAAGTGCATGCCAATGTAATTTACCTGAGTTGCTCATAAACCTACTTAATATGCTGTCATCATATGTTAAATCAGGTCTAGAGCAAATCATAGCATACATGATGCTCCCACCATACTAGCATATAGAATTTTATCCACAAATTCCTTTTCCTCATCAATTTCAGGTGCTTGGTTATTGACAATCTTGAATGCTGTCCAATAGGAGTACCCACTGGCTTCACTTGATCCATACTAAATTTGCTGAGAAATTTAAAGATATAAGACTTTTAGGATAAGTAAAGTAGCTTTTTATTCCTTTCTATATAGTTATCTCCATTCTCAAGATTCTCTTAGCTGGGCCAAATTCCTTCATCTCAAATTCTGACTTAAGCATGCATGTGACTTTATGACTATGAATTTTGTCCTTACAAGCAACAAGCATATCATCCACATATAATAAGAGATATGTGTGATTTTCTTCTATTTTCTTGAAGTAAACACAACTGTCATAATTGTTTCTATTGAATCCATCATGAATCATGTAAGAGTCCAATCTTTTCATTGTCTTGGGGACTGTTTGATTCCATTCAATGATTTTTTCAATAGACAGACTTCTTCAAGTTTCCCATGCAAGAATTTTTTCTTGACATCTAGTTGTTCTAAATACATGTCATGGTAAGCCACAAAGGAGAGTAGAAGTCTTATTGAGCTATGTTTAGCCATAAGAGAGAAAATTTCAGTATAGTCCACTCTCTCTCTTTGAGTAAACTCCTTAGCTACTAACCTAGGTTTGTACCTAGGTAAATCGACCCCTTTTATACCTTAATTCCTTTTATAAATCCACTTTGATCCAACCAATTTCTGATTCTCTGGTTTTTGAACCATTTCCCATGTTTTGCTTTTGTTTAGTGACTCCATTTTCTATTGCATTGCAAGCATCTATTTGTCTACCTCCTTACTAACAATTGCTTCTCTAAAGAATCTTGGTTCCATATCTATTTCTTCATCAGCAACAGTAAGGGCAAAAGCTATCAACTCAGCTTGCCCATACCTTAATAGAGGTCTTATGACTCTCCTTTTTCTATCCCTAGCCAATTGATAGGTATTCTCTCCATCTTGATTATCAACTTTTGAACTCGAGTCTTCAGTCTTTGTGGCCTGAGTTTCTAGATTACTTGTGAGTTCAGTGATGACTCCACCTCAAGTTGCAAATTAGCAGTAGCAAGTGTCTTATTGACTTCCTAACTTATCTTTTTGATTAGCCATCTTTCTTTCATTAAATGTCAAATCTCAACTTATTATAGGTTTCTGCCTTTCAGGTTCATTTATTTTCAAATATATTTCCCCTCCCGAGTAGCCTACAAAAATATACTTAAGAGCTCTAGGTTTCAGCTATCAGTTTAAGTGGTCATACTCTGATGGTTTTTCAGACCACATCTCTTGTAGAGTTTTAAAATTTAAAATTGAGGAAGGACATCTATTTATGAGGTACACTGCTATGACAGTAGCCTCAGCCTAAAAGGTTTTTGGTAAACCTGAAGTAGAAATCATGCACCTCACTGTTTTCAAAATAGTCCTATTCATTATTTCAACCAACCCATTTTATTAAGGAGTTCTCCTCACAGTTTTGTGTCTTGCGACTCCATCTCTTTTACAAAAATCATTAAACTCATTTGACAAATACTCAAGGCCATTATCAATTCTCAATCTGTTAACTTTACTGTCAATTTGATTTTTAACTAGAATTTTCCATTTTTTGAATTTTGCAACGGTATCACTTTTACTTTTCAGAGTATATAACCATACCTTCCTTGAGTAATGATTAATAATAGTTAGAGAATACCTAGCATCTCCATATGAGTTTACTTTTGCTAGCCCCTACAGATCTGAATGTATGTAATCCAACGACTGCTTGGTCTGGTGTGTTGCTGTTTTGAAACTTACTCTGGTAGATTTCCCAAGCACACAATCATTACAAAAAGGAAATTCCTCAAGCTTTTCATCTCCCAATAACCCTTATTTCTCCAATTCTAGTAGGTTGTTTTGACTGACATGACCCAGTTTTTTGTACCATGAGAGTGCTTTATTGACCATCTCGTGTTGAACAAGTGATGCCTCCCCAATTACTGTCTTGCCTATTAGAGTGTCAGTCAATTTTTTATTGCACCTTTCAATACTATAAGAGCTACCCTCGAGACCTTTAAAGTTCTAGACTTTGATTTAAATGTGCATCCAGATTGATTTAGCATTCCTAGAGAGATTAGGTTCCTCTTTAACTTAAGTATGTATATCACTTCCTTAAGTAACCTTTCATACTATCATGCACATTAGAAAATTCAATTTTTTTATGCACATTATTATTGATATCTAATCAATATTTATTTTATTTTATTTTATTGTTCTTGTGAAACATAAACCAAAATATAGTGATACTTCAGAAACTTCACTTATATAGTGGCCTTAAGCTCTGCGTATATGACAATGACATTAGCTGATCATGTAAGTTTGTAATTTTCTTTTTGTTTACGTAAGATTTGTGAGTAGATAAAACATATCTAGTATATCACGCACGGACAAAGACTTTGAAACCTAGAAACGTCCGTGTCAGGAAAATGAAGAAACTACAATTTGTAAAAAATGTGCATAACATGTGTAAGAGATCATCATAAAAAGATAGGAGCCAGGTTGGACCAGACATGTTTGAAGTTTGTGTTACTAATTACGAATCATGTTAACAGACCATTCGTGTTACCAATTAGTCTATGCTTCAAGTTCTAACCCGTACGTTTTGCTTCCTCATAAACGTTTTTCATGTGAAAATAACTATAATCACTTGTTAAGTGGATGCTTAATTGGGAAATGACATGAGATGAAAATATAATATTTTAATTTGAAATATAATTTTTATTTTTGAATAAAAAAAATGTAATGATTAGTAATTTGAAAGTATTTGTGTTTAAATAAAATTTGGTAATGAAATAGAATGAGATGAGATTAAATGGAATGAGATGAAAATTAATGTTTTCAAACATCTCCATTTGTTATGTTCGCAAATAAAAATAAAAATAAATAAATAAATAAAATAAAATAAAATTAAAATACCATTAAATATGTGTTGATTTTGAACCTAACTTTTAAAATTCGAATATTATTATAAATTAAATATTATTATTTAACCAATATTAATAACGTGCAAGTACAATATATTTGATAATAGATCAAAATTAAATGTTTAACACATTTACGTTTATTGTGATTGAGAGCTAGCGGCTCACTATATAAAAAAAAAATGAGTATATATAATTAATTAATTACAATTAAATGATTATTTGTAATTAAAACATAGTGTTATCATTGTAAATAATTTTTTTTATTGTAGTTAATTAATTATATATATATATTTTTTATAGTGATCATATAATCTCGATTGTACCAAACGTCAATAGATCAGAATAGAGATAGAAAAAGAAAACAAACAACAAAAATCGCCATGAAAGGCGTACGTAGAACGATCGAGAATGCTGCCAAATTATTGTACTGTCCTGATAAGGATAATTTTCTTTATTGCAACCTAATCCAGGCTAATATATGCAACAAAAAAAAAGTGATAATATATGCAAGTTTAAAATATTTAATTCTCATACAAGTCTTTTATAAAAAAATGAAACTTATTATTAAAAAATATAAAATAATTATTTATTTATTTTTGTTGGGACTGGCATTATATATTACTCAAAAATTATTCAAAAAAAAAAACAAGCAAAATGCTCTACATGACAGCTGGAAGACGTGACGGCTGGAACCAATTTTATGAAGATGCATGATCCCAAATGCCAAAAAAGACGTACGTTGAAAATCAAAGCAAGAGAAATTATACATATTGACTTGTCGTAGTACTCATGCATATATGTTAGTCGTAGATAAGATCTATTCCATCTTTTGCATCTAATTTGAAAGGGTGTCTCTTCAGTCATAATCGATCAGATCAGCTTTCGTTAGAGTTTCTGTTGGACTTTCTGCTTGTTTATTTTATATTTTTTTACATGTAATTCTAAAAATTAATATTAATCTCTTTATTATGTATATCTATACATTGGTTTAATAATAGAATTTTGTTCAACATTTATTTTTTCAAATTACACCATAAACTATCATCGACATTCCCATAGCTGACTTTTCATCGATCAATAAAACTAAATATTTTTAACAAAAAGAAATCAAGTATATATCGATCATCACCACGTGATCAACATGGCCTGCATCCAGGATACTTAGCCCCTCTTTTTATTTGTTAATTTTTTCCTTTTCTCAATTTTTTATTTCTTTAAATTTAATCTTCTTATTAGGCCTTAATATCACAGGATCCAAATAATAATTAAACGTACCGACCAATATAGTTTCATCTTTATAGGCACTGTCATGTACACAAGTCGATTAGAAATGTCATGATAAAAAAAAAAGTGATAATATATACAAGTTTAAAATATTTAATTCTCATACAAGTTTTTTATAAAAAAATAAAACCTATTATTAAAAAATATAAAATATTTATTTATTTATTTTTGTTGGGACTGATATTATATATTACTAAAAAATTATTCAAAAAAAACAAGCAAAATGCTCTACATGACAGCTGGAAGACGTGACAGCTGGAACCAATTTTATGAAGATGCATGATCCCAAATGCCAAAAAAGACGTACGTTGAAAATCAAAACAAGAGAAATTATACATATTGAGAGCAGCTACTATTTGATAATACATATATATATATATATATATATATACTGTTAAGTTAATAATTTGACAAATACTTTAGTTACATGAGTTGATGTAACAGTACATCAAATTAAAAAATTATTTTTGTGAAAAAATAAATCCTACATATCTCATGAAATATTCTTTTTAGAACTAAAAAAGTATATAATTCTTTTAAATCGAAACATAGTCATTGGACCGCATTATACGCTCTAGCGGCTTGCTAGCTGCAGATTCTCTCCACAAAGAGGTTAGGCGTATAATTGGACAACATTGTACAATGTTAATGATGTATACATCAACGTTGTATTGAATTAACTACTACATACATACATACATATATACAAATATATATATATATATATATATGAGAGACGTATGAGTTTGTTCATAGATGTAGATAGTGACCGGCCTTTCTGTCAGTGACATCAAGGTAATTAACGCAAGAAATTAAAGACTATTTTATTTTATTTTATTTTTCTATAGACACGGCAGATTAAACGTGTTAGTTACGTTACATACTTTTTCTCTGGAAAAATATTTCTCATGAGGAATCTAAGAAACGAGAAGCATAGACTAATTTGCTTATAAATAGAGGCATTCAGTCACTGCAAAAAATGCATAATATCACAGAGATTCACGCTAGTACTACTCGCTTGTTTTACATATATATTTAGGCAACTGATGATCTAGTTCTTCTACCAAAAGTTGAAGTAAGAATCCTTTTGGTCTTTAGCTAGCTTCTGATAATTTGCATGTGTGTATATATTTTCGATAAGAGTACTTTATCTTTAATTTCTTCATTTTCCTTAAGTTTGAAGTCCATATCTTTGATATACAGTGCTCTCTTTTTTATTTTTATTTTTTTATATATATTTTTTTAACTTAGACGAGTGGATTTTTTTTCTTCGAAATAATTATTTGAGGCTCAATATTGGCAAGTTTTATATTTGTGAAAAGAGTAGTGTTATTTGAAGGTTTTTACATTACACGCCATGCATCCACATAACAAAAGGTATTGATTCCTTATTAATGCTATCCATTTTGAGTGTAAAAAATGGAGCTTTTTATTAAAATATACAATATTATTTCCATTTTTTTAAGACGTGTAATGTATGTTTACGTACACAATACATTTTCTGATCAACTTGCAGATCAAGAATTATCAAATATGGCTACTAGTCGACTTTCTTTGGAGGAAACAGTTGAAGGAATGAAGAGGTTGATTAACCGGTTTGATATTTAGTTATGCTAATTTCTTAATTCCCATAAATATATAATCGGGCTTACTAATTAATTACAAGCAAATTTTAGAACTTTACATACAAAACACAGAAAAATCGCAATTATTAATGCCTCCAAATTAAGTTCCTATCTATCCTATCTATTTACTTGCAACATTTTTCACAGTTAAAAATTAATTTTTTATTAGAGTGCATAAATTTCGTGCAGTCCATTTGAAAAAAGTAGAATCTTAATTATATTATTAAAAAATTATTATTTTTATATAAATCCCATGTTTATTTATTTTTTCAAAAATAAATGTGAGATGCTTGTATATTACGACTGTAATTCTCATTCAGTGCCATTGTTTTGCCATGGATGATTAACTTGGGCTGCATGTATGCAGTGAGAAGGAAGATCACTTGGAATATGGTGAGAAGAAGTACTCTGCACATGAACTTGAGAAACTGACAGCGGCATTGCCATTGCCAGATCTGATTAGGCCTCCTAGCTTTGACCCGGTTCAAGCCATTATAGATGGGTTTAAATACTTCAAGAAGAATGAATTTGAGTATGATATTATTTCTTTCTTCTAAAACCAAACTTGGCTTAGATTTTTCTGTTCAAAATTAGAAAATCAGTTTGCAAGCAGCAGCTAGCTCATCATGTGATCTCCTGCATGCATATGCACCACTATAAAAAAAAAAAAAAAACGAGATTATTTATAAGGATTTTTTTTTTTCTAAGCAATTATTTTTAAGGAGTTATTTATATGAATTATCTTGACCCACTAACTCCAACTTGGAAACCTACCGTTTCAAGTATCTATATTCATCTTTATGGTTTTCTTTGGCTGGGTTGTAATTTGCAGCACAAACAGGCCTTGTTACGACGAACTTGCCAGAGGGCAGGAACCAAAGGTACTATATATATTATATTATATTATGATCTAGGGTTCTTCGATCTATTAGCTAGGTTACTTAATTCCAGCTATATATTCTCATGATAAACGAGCTAGCTTAATTAAAAATTACAATATTTACGCGGATTTATGCAGCAAACTCAAGGATCTGAACGAATCTAATTTTGTGGTGTAGTTTTTGGTATTTGCATGCTCAGACTCTCGAGTGTCCCCCTCCATTATCTTGAACTTCAAGCCTGGGGAGGCCTTCATGGTTCGCAACATTGCTAACATGGTTCCTGTCTTTGATCAGGTCTCTCTCTCTCTCTCTTTCTCTCTCTCTCTCTCTCTCTCTATACATATATATATATATGTATATATATATCTAACATGATATCTTAAATTTTATTTTCATATTAACAATATTAATTAATAAAAAAAAATATTTGCAATTGTGAATTGTGCAATTATTGTATAATTGCTTTTGAAAAAATTAAATAACATATGAGACTCAAAGAAAATAAATAAAATTTTCAGTAATAAATTATATTCTTTTTCAAAGCGATAACAGAACATACTTCACGATGGTAAGTAATATTACTCTTAATTAATTTACCTTGTTTTTATTGCACAGCTAAAATACTCTGGAAGTGGCGCTGCCATTGAATATGCGATATCGGTTCTTAAGGTGAAATAATATCGTCCCTTTATCCGAATTTCCTCCTTGCATGTGTTTCTGCAGATTTTCCAGCCTTTTCGTTTTCACCTTCTTGTCTAGAAATATTTCAGTGTCTTACAAGAAAATTATAAATCGCACTACAGGTACCAAATATACTTGTGATTGGGCATAGTAGGTGCGGTGGGATAGAAAGGCTTATGTCCTTTCCCGAGGATGATTCTGCTCCTTTGTAAGGCTTTCGATTCCCCCCGGAGTTCTTAATTTCTTGTTCAAATCTGAAGTTTACTTTAAATTATTCTAATTAATGAATGAAAATTATTATAACTAACTTACCGATCAATTCATATATCCATCCGATTTATTAATATGTACGCAGTGATTTCATCGACGAGTGGGTCAAAATTGGTTTACCTGCCAAGAAGAAAGTCCAGGCACATTGGGGCAATTCTTCATTTTACGAACAATGTGAACATTGTGAAAAGGTTGGCTTAGATCTTTATAATGCTAATTATTTATACCTAGTCGTTACTCAAAACTCAACCAATTCATCAAGAACTTCGTCAGGAAACAAAAATCAAAAGAAACGCTGATTTCAATTGCGTAATGTGTGATATAATTTCTTTTTTTGTAGTTTTTTTTTTAATTTTTTTTATATGAGTTTCAGATTTGGAAAACAAAAATGTGTGTGATTTGCACAATACCCTAAATGGGTGTTTGGAAACAATTTCCTTATCATATTTACTTTCCAAATATCATTCAAACACAAACACTTTTAAACTAATTATTATAATTTTTGTTTTTAAATTTCTTAAATAAAAACAAAAAATAATTCAACTTTTTCAAATTTTAAAATAAAAACCATATTACAAATTATATTATAATAATATTTTAATTTTATAATATTATTTATTCAACATATTCTCTCTCCTTTCCCAAAATCCAATAAATATTTAACTCAAATTATATCTTAGTACTATTATGAACAAATTATCTTATTAATTACTATTCACAAAATTTTTATTTCATTTTATTCCCCGATGATCCCTTAAGACTTGAAATATCTTTTTCCATTTAATTATACAGTAAAACACCCATGATCTTTCCTAATCCATGCATGTTTCAATTATGAATGTATAAATGCAGGAGGCAGTGAAGTTATCCCTTACCAACTTACTGACATATCCATATGTCCGAAAGGCGATTGAAAACAATGCACTCAAGTTGATGGGTGGATACTATGATTTTGTTGATGGAACATTTGAGGTTGTGCTGTTCGAGACTCAATTTTCACCTCCAATCCCAGCCATATGAGTGGTCTCCAAGTTTTTAGTCATGTTGTCTCTTATTGGCAATATTATCGATCGTAGTATTTAAGCAAAGGCAGGAAACCTTTGCAAACAATAAATTTGCGTGCATTTTGTTTCTGTAAGCTTCTTGATGATGATGATGATGATGATGATGATTTTTTTTTCTTTTACAGAAAACTACATTTATTAATAGTAGACATTACAATTGGACTTAAAACATACATTAAAGTCTATTAAAATGTTTTAAATTCTTTATTACACAAAAGTAACTAACATAGTCTAGTCCTTATTGCACAAATCTCAAGATCAATATTTGAAAGACAGCATAACTCTATAAAAAATAGAGCTAAAAGCAAACCCCATCTCATTCAAAGATGGAATAGGGGAAACATACCCTTCGAACAAAAAGTCCTAGGGGAAAACACATTACAGACTAGTGGAACTAAAAATTCCTAGAGACAACATGTTTTTTTGTTTTTATTTTACTAAAAAAAATAGAAAATAGAAAATAAAATAAAAAACATGCATGCGTAAATCGAAATACATTACGGGGACAGATCCAATTTTCAACCTAGGAGAAAAAAAAAATCAAACATCGCGCCTGTAAGTGGTACGTGGGATACATGCGTTGCTCCTGGAAGATAGCAGATGGACAGGTTCAAAGCAGCTGGTAATCCTGGTCCAAGAGAAGTCGTGCATGGCAGCAAGAAAGCACCCCTAGAGGTGGCATGGGGAAGGTAGGCTTCTCGCTTCGGGCTGTGCATGTAGCTCACTTGCAACTCCGTTCGGCGAGTTTCCTCCCCTGACTGAAAGATCAGCACATTGGGAGGTCTGTGGTGAGACGTGTTGGATGACCTAATTGCCGAAGGGCTACTATTCTGCCATTAACCTTTGAAGCTCCAAGGGACCCAAGAATGACGCCGGTGTTCTTGAGAAAACTAAAGAGAAGAATAGCAAGATCAAGAGAAGAGAGAGGGGAGAGGGGGCCGGGAGGGAGGAGCCTAAAATCTTCCCCCTTAAGGCTTAGCTTCTTTATTTTTGGAGAAACTTAAGAGAGAAGGGAGAGCTTCTCTCCTTAAGTTAGACGACCTCATAATGATGATGATGATCTCGTTGTTTCAGATATGCTTTTTTAATTTTATTTATTCAGAACTCCTACAATATTTGTCTTTATGTACAATTTTATCCAACAGATAAGGCAGTAGACTAGGTCTTTTCAATGCGCCTAATAACACTTCAATAATTAGAAAAAGGCCTCGAAAGATCATTCCAACTCTTGTGGCTTAGTTTAATCTAATACTATTAATACATGTACAACCATTTTTATAACCATGTTTCAAATTGAGATTACATTTTGATAAAATGATGTTACTTCTATAAGTCATTATACAAATATATTCTTCATTTAAAATAGAGTTGTGTGAAGGATTGTAAAAAAGGTTGTATAATTATCATTTTCCTTACATTAATTTAAAGTAGTGCTTGTACTATGCGAACCACACATTTATGAGAATTGATCATGTCACAAAAAATTAATATACATAAGTTTTAGGGCTAATTTTATACACTACAAGAAAACTGATTATTTATAGGTGGCTAATTTTAACGAAATGACTATTTACAATCAAATTGGTCAAAAATAGTATTTTCGTCACAGTTAATTAGTTACAAAAACCCATTTTACTTGTAGTGATAGAACATTAGGTAAATATATTTGGCCTTATATACTTAGGGTTTAGTTAACGAGGAAGCTTTAAGCATATGGGTTAAAGTAAGGTTTAGATTTTAGAATTTACCTTTAAAATCATATTATTATAGGTCATGGTATTGGGTATGATCAAGAGTATTCTTTCACACACACACACACACACACACACACACACACACACACACACACACACACACACACACACACACACACACACACACACACACACACACACACACACACACACACACACAGATTTCAAACCAACTCTTTATTCACCAATAATTAGGAAAAACAAAAGTATACCATAGACTCTAACCCAAGAATTTGTGATACAGGATTAGGGACAAAGTCCAACCAAACTATAAGGATATTAAGAAACCATACATATTTAGCCAACCCATTTGTAGCTCCATCAGCTAATCGATTAATATGTTGGGTGGAAACTTTTGGCATCTACTGCATCAACTCCTTAACTGCATTGATCAAGTTACCCTGCATAGACATAGGCTTATTATGGTTCTATATAGCCATGAACTCTCACTAAAGAATCTTTCTTCACTATAAACTCCCCAATTCCCATCAAGTAACAAAGTTGCAATCCTCTCAAGATAGCAAGAAGTTCAATCTTCATAGGGTCCAACACTTCATTTTCTTTACTGTTAGCAAACATCCACAATCTACTAGTTTCAACTCGAAGAATTAAACCAACACTTGATATGCACTGATTAGAAAAAATAGTCCCACTGTATTCACTTTTAAGATTGCAATAGGAGGAGGATTCCACCTAAAATTCACTACCATAAATTGAGTTGACTTCCTGTTAGCTTCACCACAATCCTTATAAAGGGATCAAGCATGTTTAATAGATATTTTAGGCCTTTGAGTAGTGCCCTCATACATAATTGATTCCTTTTATGCCATAATCCCTATGCTACCAAGAAGAATTTGTCTAAGTACCCTTTTTTGCCTAAGTGCAGAATTTTTGGAGTTAAAAGCATCAAGTCTTCTTGCACCCCTCTAGTAACAAATTGCATAAGAGTTACTGCCAATAGGGTGATTAAGGCACAATCCACCAATGCATGATTGGTGTATTTTGTATAGACCAAGAAAAATTTACAAATATCATCTACAACAACATCTCTCATCTTTAACTTCTGCAATGTTGGTAGTCCATTCCTACAAGTCCTCTGAGCAAAAATCCTTACTCTATTCGGAATCTGCATCCCCTATATTTTCTTCAAAAGAGTTTTTTGAGTATGTACATTCCCCATTATTCATTTTATGTGTTACTGAATAAAATAATCTTTAAGCACTCTTTACACTTAAGACATCACCATTTTTAGCACTCCAAGTCAGTTTATCATCTCGTAAACCAAGAGCTAAGTTAATTTTCAACACCTTAGCAACTTCTTCTGGAGGTAATAAGCTTCTCACAAAATACAAATTCTACAAATTAGTAGCATCATCAATCAAGCTATCCATTGTCTCCATCGTTTGACTACTCCTTTGATTGTGAGGTCTAGGAATAGTTTCTTAATTATGCAGGTAGAAATAAGCTCATATATTAATGGATTTCCAATTCCCAACCACCACTTACAACCCTTCATCAAGTATGCTTTTGATTCCCATATTCCCTTCCAAGCAAAATGAGTAAGGCCAAGTTTTGAGTCTTTACTAAGAAGGAAGGAATTGGCCAGTTGTTCACAAACTTCTTCTCCTTTTTACTTGCAACTTCTAACCCATTGGCTCTCAATGAATGCACAGCCACTTAAGTCCAAAAGTCACTCCTGTAATGAATGAGGCATTACTTAGATAGTTTGAAGACTCAAAAGTAAAGGAAGCTCTATTCCAGATGACAGCTCTAAGCCCTCCTAGTCCCAATGAGTTCCTTGCCCAATTTTCCCAAAACTACTGAGACCTCCTTGGAGCTAACATTTGCAAGTTTGTCCTTAATGTTCTCAATCACAATTCATCATTGTAAGGCATTAATGACACATATATAACTCTTATTCCTAAATTGAAAGAGGCTTTTCATGTGTCTAATTTCAGACCTATTAGTCTATGTAATGTTATTTATAAGGTGATTGCCATGGTTTTAGCTAATAGACTTAAGCATATATTGTCTTACATAACCTCTCTTAATCAAAATGCATTTGTTCAAGGGAGGCTCATATTGGATAATGTACTTGTAGCCTATGAAACTTTACATGTATTAACTCAAGAATGCAAGGAAAGTCAGGCTTCATGGCTTTCAAGTTAGATATAAGCGAAGTTGTCCTACTTAAGATGGGTTTTGAACCGAGATGGGTATCTCTGTTGATGGAAAGCCTTACTGTCTCCTACATAGTGTTGCTAAATGGAGAACCTCAAGAAACATTTCTTCCTTCTCACGACCTAAGGCAGATGATCCTTTACCCTCCTACCTATTCATCATTTGTGCCGAGGCCTTATCATGTATGCTTAACAATGCATAACAAAGTGGGAGCTTAACCAATGTCTCAGTTGGTAGGAATGGCGTCAAATTAAGCCACCTATTTGTTTGCCAATGACTCATTATTATTCTGCAAGGCAAACTCCATCAAATGAAGTAACATCATCCACCTACTTGACACCTATAAAAGAAGGTTTGGTCAGCTTCTTAATTAAGAGAAGATCTTTATTTTTTTTAGCAGGAATACACCCCAGGAAATTGGCAGGGGTAAAATATCTAGGCCTTCTAGCTCTTATAGGGAGAAGAAAATTAGCAGCCTTCCATTCACTGATAGATCGAACTTGGGCAAGGGTCACCAATGGAGAACCAAATTCCTATATGTAGCGGGTAAAGAAATATTAGTTAAAGTTGTGCTCCAAGCCATCCCCTTGTATACCATGGGAATCTTCCTACTGCCACAAGCAATCATCACCAAGCCCAACAAGTTAATAAGGAGTTTTTGGTAGGGCTTCAATTAAGATCACTCCAAGATTCAATGGGTGAAGTGGAAACAAATGGCACAAAGCAAAGAGCAAGGTGGATTGGGTTTTTGAGACTTCAAAAGCTTCAACATTATCATACTTTCCAAACAATGTTGGTGGATTTTTTAGTATCAGTTGTTCAAGTCTTTGATAAGAAATACTTTCCAAGGACAGACTTTCTTAAGACATGCTTATTGAGAGGACCACAGGAACTTTGCCAAGCAACAATGTGACTAATCCGAAAGAACATGTCAAGGCAATATTATTGAGAAGTAGAAGGCATATGAGCAGTAGAAAGTAGCAAATGCCGAGCAAAATGAACCTAAATTTAATGTGGAGTCAAAGATTAAGGAAGCCAAGTCTGGGATGAAAGAAGTGGAGCAAACTGAGGAGATAGCTGACCAGAAAGCTGAGAATACTAAGGAGAACTAAAGAGGTTCAAAATCCAAGAATTATAAGGAGGTTACTTCTCAAACATATTATCTTTCAATTTATGATCTACCAATTCTTTTTCTGCAAAGATAAAAAAAAAAATAAGTTTGATAATCAATTCTCAAAATCTTTTAGCATATTTAAACAATTGCATCTTAATATTTCTCATTGAAGCTTTAGAGCAATGCCTAAATATGCAAAATTTCAATACAATTTTACAAAAGAAGCTATCGCCTAGGTTGAAAGATTCGGGGAGTTTCACTATCCAATGCATTATAGAAGAATCTTATTTCGATAGGATTTTATGCAATTTAGGAGCAAGTATTAATCTAATAGCTCTCTCTATTTTCAAAAAATTGGATATTGGAGAAGTAAAGTCGACAACATTGGCGAATAAATCTATTAAATACCTAAGAGGACTTATTGAGGACATATTGGTAAAAGTTGATAAGTTTATTTTCCCACCTGACTTCATTGTGTTTGATATGGAGGAAGACGAGGAGATCCATTTGATACTAGGAAAACCTTTCCTGACAACGAGGAGAACCTTAATTGATGTTTAATAAGATAAACTCATTATGAGGGTCGGAGAGGAGCAGGTCACATTTAATGTATTTAAGTCTATAGAATTCTCTTCTAAGGTACATTCTTACTTTCAAATAAGTGATCGAGACGTGGTTGTGGTAGATAAGACTTATGGAGCCGAATTTCCAAATCTACCACTTGAGGTATGTCTTACTCACTCTACGTCCTTTGAATCCAAAGATGAAGATGTTAGGGAGTGCGAGAGATATTTGAAAGCTACACCATCATTTCCTCCTTCAATACAATCAAAAGTGGAAGAGCTAAATTCATCTTGGCCGACATCTCCAAGTAAGGAACTTCTCAAGCTTGAGCTCAAACCGCTTCCATTAAATTTAGGATAGGCTTTCTTAGGCCAACAATCTACTTTTTCAGCTATTATTAACAGTTCCTTAAGTGATGTAGAGGATGAGAAGTTGTTGAGAGTCTTACGAGAATACAAGATGGCCTTGAGTTGGACCATTTTGAACATCAAAGGAATTAGTTTTTCAATTTGCATGCACAAGATTTTAATAGAGGATAATTATAAGTTGATCATCGAACCCCAAAGGAGAGTGAATCCATCAATGTAAGAAGTAGTATATAAAGAAATAATAAAACTGTTAGATGCTAGGATTATCTATCCCATCTTAGACAATGCATGGGTAAGTTCGGTACAATTTGACCTAAAGAAAGGTAGGCTAACCGTGATCAAGAATGACAACAATGAACTTATACCGACAAGAACATTGAACTTTGATCTACAAGTGACTGGCGAGAAGAGAATATTACAAATCAACGAGATGGATGAGTTCTACAATGATTCTTATGATAATGCTCAGATTTATAAAGATAAAACTAAAAGATGACATGATAAGCATGTTTTGAGAAGGGAATTTAAAGTCAGGTAGAGAATCTTATTATTTAACTCAAGATTTCAACTTAAGTCAAGAAAGTTGTGCTCTCGATGGTCGGGACCGTTTATGGTGACCTGTGTCTTTCCCTATAGGGCAGTTGAAGTCCATTATGAGACAAAATGAACATTTAAGGTAAAGGGATGGAGACTAAAACCTTATGTAGATGAACACTTTAACACAGAAAAGTGTTCCATCGATCTCACCAGTGATAAATGACGAGAGGATAATACCTAGCTATAGACTTTAAATAAAAAATTTTTAGAAGGCAACCCAAGTTTTTATTTTTTCATTTAAGTTTTGTTTTTATTTTTCTTAATTTTGGCTTTCATTTTGCAAGAACAAAGAAGCTAGAGAAATCTCCAAACAGTACACAGCTGCACCTTAATGAAAAATATTCAATTGAAAAATAGGGAAGCATCTCTTATCCTCTCTCGTTGTTTTCTTCTATTTTTGTTCCTTTTTTCTATTAAGAACAATATGATATTTAATTTTGGAGAAAGGAAATTTAGCTTATTTATTAAAAAAAAATTAAAAATTAAAGAAAAGAAAAAATTATAAGAATATGGTTGAAATTAATTATAATTTTTAGTTAAAACTCTCATTGTTTAAGTCCAGTTGTTAATTCTTTAATTGATCTTGCATAATTTGATATTTTCTATGTTCAATGAGTGTTTATAATGATCATTAATTATTGTGCATACCTAGAAAAGTTTTATATGAATTTTGTGAATTTATATGATCTCAACTTAGTCTAGAATTTGTTTTGTTAAAGTCGAGAAGGAATTCTAGACAAAATCTTATTTGAAAAATGATTTAGGCATTTTTTGAATCAATTGAGCCATTCAAGCTTACCTATATTATCTTTATCCCTAGTCACCCCTTTGATCCAGCCCTAAACAGAGTTGAAGTAAAGAGAGTGATAATGACTAGATAATTGAATGAATAAATGTGTACAAAATTCTATTTACTCCAATATTTTGAATTGCTTAGTAACTAAGGATATTCATTATCAATGTTTACTCTTACGTCAAACTATAACTTGAAAAATGAAATATGAATATGTAAAAAAACACTTTAAGTGGGTGATTTATTGAGTAACTGGGTGTATCCATCTTATATACTTGCATTTACGTCAAAAGACGAGTGACAACTTGAAGCAATTAAAAAAAATAAAAGAAAAGTTTAAACTTTAAAAGAACGATGAAGAGAAGTATTTTGAGATATTCAAATAATTGAGAAAAAATGTATTGTTTTGGAGGTGAGAATGCTCTATCTATTTAAATCCTATCTTTTGTTTGTAGCACTCACCTTAGCAATACATTATAAGCCTAATAAAGACCTATTGGTCTTTGGTAATATTTTGTTTGCATAAAATCATTCGGGGAGCTAGTAAAGAAGTGAGAATCATAGGTATATATGCATAAATTTGGGGATATATAATGCGGTAGAATTGAGTTTTGAATTAACTTTTGGACTGGATTGATTTTGAATGATTCATTTGAATTATAAACTCCATGCAATTGTTGAGGCAACAATTTTTATGAAATAAATCAATGTTGGTTTAATTTTTTTTTTCTCTTTTTATATTTTATTTTTTTGCTAGAGGATTAAAGAATTTTAAGTTTGGGAGAATTTGATAAATGTAATTTTTACATGATTTTTTTTATCCTTTTATTTTTTAAAATTGTTAGTTTTTCTCTATTTTTTATTTTATTTATTTATTATGTTTAAAAGAATGATAAGGATTATTGATAAAGAAAGTTGATTCCTAAAAAGTTAAATTTGGAAAGTACATAAATCAAATCTACAAGGTCATTGAGATGCATCGCTTCACGCTTCATTGGTGGGAGACTTCAAACTTCAAAGCACATATATATATATTTTCAATTGGACCAAAATTCACTTTAGTTTTTATAGAGTATACATTTTGTTTGACTCATTCTTAGTGCTGCTTTTCCCTCAAACATGTGTCGCACTCAAGTTGTACAACTATATATATTCGGTTTTGTTCAAGCCGAGGCGGCGAGGCCGCACTTCAACATATTGAGGAGCATATATAAATTCGGTTCTAATTATTAAAGTTGGGCCGCATTTGGCTTTGGTTGATCTTTACAATGCATACTAGGATGCCGCATGAATGCATACAAGAGAGGCCCCACGTTGTATCAAAGTTTTGAATTTTTTGTCATTCTGGTTGGGACGGCCAAAATTTGCCATTCCAAAATAGTAACTAGAACGGTTGACATGTATGTTTCACACCAGACCAAATTCTAGCTATTTCGGCCAAAATTTGGTATTTTGGATGGAATTATTAGTTTCGGACGGAATGTAATTCCAATTCGGAACTACATCTTTCTAGTTTTTTTGTAAATATCAAAGATCTCTTTTTTATATTGGTAATTTAGCAGCCTATAGACTATAGTATAGAGAGACGGAGACCCTTCACTCTTTCAATTCAGTTGACTCTCTCTTTCAAGTTCATCTCCCGATTCTTCATATTCTCCCCTATACCCCTATTCACGAAATCGCCCAAATCGGCTTCACTCTGGCGAGTTTATCTCCCCATTGCCAAGCCACACCAACACTGTCACGGCGAACATTCATCTCCATTTTAGTTTCACTTTTATGATTTCATCTCCCGATTCTTCTCCCCTAGACTCATATTCATGAAATCACTCAACTTGGCTCCATTCCGGCAAGTTCATCTCCATTGCTGAGCCACACCCACACTACCACGGCGAGTTCATCTCCATTTTGGTTTCACTTTTATGATTTGATCTCCTGATTCTTTTACTCTAGATCTATATTCACGAAATCATGCAACTCGGCTCCAGAAAACCCTTACATTTCGGCGAGTTCATCTTAATTTCCTCTTTCATTTTAAAACACACACTATTACTTATTTTTATTAGTCTTTATTAGATTTTTAGATGTAGATCTACAACATTTTTTATTTGTATTTTGATTTTTCAGATTGAAATTCTTATTAAAAAAAGAAGCTTGATTGGAGATCGTTCATAGCTCACTACCATTTGTCTTGCTGAATCCAATCAAGTTTAGGTATTTAATTGCTGTTTATTCTTTGATTTTTCTTTGAATATAAGTTAGTTCAATTTTTTTATAGAGTGAAATGTTATGTTAACAAACAGCTTATTCCTTTTAAAAAAAAAAAGCTTATTTATTATTCGAATTAATTTGAGCTGTTCAAGCACTATTTGAATTAACTTGGGCTATTAGAATTTCCTTTCAAACATGTATGCTCTAAGATTTGTATATATGTTTATTTTAAAATATAGTTATTATATATATAATTTATTCATATAATGTCCATCCCAAAACAGCACACTGAAATGGAACGAAAGTTCCAATGCCTCAACCGGTACTGAATTCAAAACTTTACGTTGTATTCACTTTTGAACTAAAGGCAGCTGCACTCAGAGCATCTACAATCAATTGATTAAATTTTCTCTCAAATTTTCATTAAAAATTCTATTTTATAATTTTTTTCTAAATTTTACTCATCTTCAAAAGAAATCCTATATCTCATTCCCTATACTTTTTCTCATATATTAAAATAATATTTTATAATTCTTTCTTTATTACTTTCTTTTCTGACCTCCATTTCCATTTTCAACCTCTTACAATTTTGTCTTTTTCCTATTTTAATATTTTCAACTTCAATTAAACTCAAAAAATTTAATATAATTACTTGTTCTTGCGCTACCCGATTAATTATACATATTATGCAATTATAAAATAATAATAATTTTTTTGAATGGATTTTCGGTATTTTTTCCTTTTGTATATAGACCGAAAAAAATTAATAAAAATATAAATATAAAAAAAGAACATAACAATGGGCTTCTAAATCATAATTACATTAGAGTCCTTACATTAGTTAGAAATTTTCAAAGTACATTACAATTACGAGTAACCACGACACCAAAATACAAATAATAAAAGTGTATTTTTCCATTTTTCATTTATGCCCACTCGTTTGGACCTCCATTGAGACTTGTATCTTCTGAACCTTGGTTCTTAATTGGGTCATCGTCTTCTTTCCATATGCTCATATTTTCAGGTCGTACCAACAAAAAAACTTGTATGAATGCCCAACCTAGACGGTTGACAATTAAACTAAAAACAAAAAAATCACATGAGAATAACAATATGAACCTAATTTTCCAACATGACAAATAGTTATTACATTAAAAGTTAGACTCAATTACCTCATAGTTTTGGCAACCGAGAAATCACCATCCATAATTTTTCTTAGTATGCGCAGTTCGTTGACATGTTTTAATATTATGGTAACATATTGGATATTTGACGCGAGAATTATTTCTTGAGCGTGAGAATATGATCGTGCTATCACTAGATGCCGGCATTTGGGTCTATTTTTTCGTTGTGCTTAAAATTTGTAGACAAACATTTAAAAAAATGGGCGAAAAAATACCCAACATGCTAAAATGTGTGTTTAAATAATCAGGGCTTAGGGAAGTTTTTCCAAAATTATAAAATGCAAAGGCCAGAGGTGCGCATGGATGGCTATAAAATGTTAACCCTGGTTGCTACATACTAACCTTCTAGGGTTCACAAATTACCTTGCCATAATCAATGGACCTCCTAGCCTAAACACTATAAATCATTACCCCACTCATCATATCCTTACGTTTGATTACTAGCAACAAATCATTCCTGACAGGCAAACAATGGATCATACTTCAGAGACATAACAAATGGAGATCCAGATGTTGGGATATCTAATAACATAAAGACGCAGATATGAACATCAATCACAAATCAAGAGTCAAAAATTTTACACAATATGCTCAGTATGTAAACATCACAACAAATTAAGCACAAACTACCATCACAACAAATTTAAGGACAATGAGAAGTTTGGTATAGGAAAAAAAGACTCAACTCGAAACAATCACAAAACATAAATGATAAGTTTGTTTCAACAAAATGCTCAGCATGTAAACTATCTCAATTGAATTAATGAGCCTCCCAATATAGGGACAATGAGATGCTTGGCATAGATAAATAAGGCTCAATCTGAAACTAATTACAAAAGAGGGGTCCTCAATATTATACAAAAAATTTAGTATATAAACATTACAGCAATTAAGCACAAACTACCATCACAACAATTTTAGGGACAATAACAAGCTCGATATTGTCAAAAGAAGCACCAAATAGTATGTAAAAATTACAAAATATGGATGCAACATCCACAATATGAACATTATGTAATTTGAGAAAACTGTAAGAAACCAGTTCCAACACAATGCCAAATTCGAAACCATGAGGTAATCACAACCAATTTCATAAAAATGATTTAGAAAAACTCCAAAATCACTGATCGAATTTGAAACCTTAGGTTCAACAGCAATCGGGCTTCATTAAAGGGATCAATTAAAACACACAGAAAATTGCTATGAATCCATCAATCTATACCTAAAATTGAAACCCTAGTAAGGATCCAGATCAAACCCCAAAAACCTTAACAAACAAGTAACACATAGATGACAATGACGAACGGAAACTCAATGAAAACCCTAGAGTTTTCACAAGATGCAATAGTGGCATAAATCGGCAAAAGGGGCAATGTTAACGCAAATCGCAGTGCTTTGTGTTTGTATGTGTGTGTGTGTGTGTGTGAGAGAGAGAGAGAGAGAGATGCGAGTTTAGTGAAAATCAATTGACAAGGTCGGAAGTTTCTTATCGGCGACGAAGGCTTTTTGACAAGTAAATTCCTTTGTGTGCATAAACGAGAGATGTGGGAGCTCGGGATGGTGAAGAACGAAAGGGATTTGAGTTTCCCACGCAAGGGTCATTTGAGAGTGGAGGAATTTGGTATGGGGCTATTGTAGCAATCCTCTAATCCCCTAAAATGGAGATCCTGATGTGGGGGTGTTTAGAGCTTAAATCTCAAAACACCCCCTATAATTTGGGGATTGGGTACATATAAATTAAGTATGCTCTGGGTTATACTAACTGCTTGGTATGTGAGTAATGATGGTAGAGGGGGGCATTGCCCTTCTATGGAAACTTGTTTCTTGTGAAAACAAGGTGTCAGGTAGTTCTTTTCATATTAAGTCACAAAGAATGCAAATTTCCTATGGGTTCCAAAATGCATGAAAATTCCAACTTACAACATTCATTACTTCTTACAGGCTTGGAATCAGCAATTATTGATAACAAACAATCTTCAATAGTTACTTTTCCTTCATCACCACTCAATTCCTCTCCCTCCCTACTAATCTCAACTGCCAGTTTGGGTCTTTTAACACCTTGCTGGATCTCAGTCTGCTCACTAACAAGTTCTAAAGTATGCTTCTTGATATTAAATTCAGTAGCGTTTGTAAGGGAGGTACCTGAGGCTCAAGCATGCTCTTTCCATTTACTTTCCTTTTTCAATATATGTTGGGTATTTGCATCCTTGGCTTCATTCTTTTTCTATAAAACTAATGGTTAGGCCAGACACATCACAAAATTAGGCCCAATATCACTTTGGCCCATCAACTCCACTTCCCCAACTTCCTCAAAAATTTCATGTTCCATCACGATACCTTAAGTAATTCCAGTAGATTCACTTTCCATATAGTCTCCACCTTGTTGCAACTACATTTGGGAACTACTACCCGAGATTTCCTCCCTTTCCTTATACAAACCAGAATCTTTAACTTGACTTTAGCTCCTTGATCCTCTTTCCCTAAATCAGGCCTTTCATACCAGGCATTTCCATTTATGGGCTTTTCGACTTTAGGTGTCTGTATTTTTATTGCCACCTTCGTCTACCATCCTTTGGTTGCCTTCCTGACATCTTGTCTTACCCCCCATATCATGACTTCCTACATAATACTCCATTCTTCTTCTATTAGGAAGTGTTGCACACAACCATGATCCAAATTATTCCACAATTATGGCTTGCATATCAGCTTGAGGGTAGCCTTTATCTTCGTGAATTATACGACCAAAACGGAAACAAACTCTAGGAAGTTTCTCATATAGGGTAAGGATCTAGTATTTCTGCTCACTTATCATCACTATCCCTCCTCTTGCCAAAGGTTTCTTCAACTCCAACACGACTTTCATCTGTAACAATCTACCCCACTCCACATTGTCTTTGTCCACTTCCACCTACTCCATTACCCCTACCAAATTACCAATTCTCACACAATACTCTTTGGCCATACCAATAAAAGGCAGGTCATGAAGTTGTATCTAAGTAGATGTCTTTTCAAACTGCATCTTACTTGGTTGGACATTAGACAGATTGATCACAAAAAATGAATTAGCAGAGAACTAGGGTTGCTCATCCTTAATCCTCTTTTTGTTAGCATTTGTACAATAGTATTGGTATGTACCTCACTGAACACTGCATGGTTACTCAATTCCATAGTTTTGTCATCGTAGATTTAATAATTGATTTACTAATGGCCCAATCTATCCATATTTTGCCTACCCATCATAGTTCTCATTTTTGTTGAACTACCGACGTCCCAGTCCCTTCAAGTTCTATTGCCTCATCCTCCTCCTCTGTGTCAGTTTCCCCCATAATTCTTCAAGATGATCCATAAGGATAACTGAGTTTCTGTTATGTCAAAACCAAGTTTAACAAGAGATTTTAACCTTTAGAGGACTATAACCACCATCCCTTCTTCTTTAGAGATAAAAAGAAATGAGAACATTGACTATTGTATAATATGATCAGGAGTATATATTCAATCAAGATGTTGGATATTTTCATTATTTTTTTAACTAAATCATATATTCAAAGTTTCATCATATATTGTTTCTTGTTTGTATTAGAATTATCTCATGCAGCCTCTAAAGTTCTCTTTCTAGTTCCTCCAAACAAATCAGTTACGGATGATTCACCAACAAATTAGTGGAATATCTTCCTATTTTTTGTTTCTTTCATTTATAATTTTACTATTACATTTATTTATTGTCTATATATATCATAGTACTACATTGTACCCTCTTTACAGACTGAATACAATATTTCACTTTTACACTTTCTCGCCTTAGCTATTGTTCTCTACTTTTCTACAAACCACGTCCCCTATGCCATTTCCATTATGGTACCAAAGCTATGAGCCAATCCAATCCAAAATTTTCAACCAATTTCGATATGCCAAACTCTAACCCTGCGGATAATCCTCATCACTAGCAAGCTCGTATTTCATCCAAATCGATGAGAACGCTTCTTCTCTGTTGGTTCCTAAGTTATTCACCACTGAAAACTATGTCACCTGGGCTTGCACCATGCACCGCACTATCAAAACAAAATAAGTTCAGCTTCGTCGATGGTAAGATCCCTAAACCATCTGATTCTAGTTCTCTTTTCATTCTATGGGAACGCTGTAATGACATGATCAATACCTAGATTCAACGCTCTATTGGTCTTAAGGATTGATCCACCATTGCTTATACAAACACTATTACCAGCTTTTAGAGTGACCTCCGTGAACAATTCTCCATACAAATGCTCAGCATATTTTTCAACTTGTGAAGGCCATTTCCTCATTAATCCAAAATGTTGATTCTATAAGTATTTACTACAACAAAAAGGTTACTAGGATGAATTATAAATATATGAACCAGTGGCCCTATGCACTTGTGGTTGGGTGAAAACCCCAATGGAGCTTCATCATCGTCATAAGGTCATGCAGTTCTTAATGGGGCTAATGGATTTCTATGGTTCCATCTACACCCAAACTCTTCTCTATGATCCCTCTTCCCACCTTGACTTGTGTACTGTCTCGCATTCAACAAGAGGAGCGATGCCGACAGCTTCATTTCATACCAACCCTAATCCCAATGGCCACACGGTTCCAAATTCGAGACCCTCATCTTCCTCATGCAAAGAACAATTATATTACTCTAACTGCTGTGATGTCCCCAATCTACATTTGAGATTTAACGTAATTGAAATATTGGAATACATAACGCAAGATTACATATCCCTTCGTTCGTGTTAGAAATATATGTATGCACCTAACTTACTAACAGTATGCAAAAAATATCGCAGTGGAATAAAATCAAATTTTAAAGAATCAACAAAAAAGTCTAAATCTTTGTGAATATCATATGGTAAACTAATTTAAAAATCCTTAACTTTACAAATTAAATATTATTATTGGATTTTTCCTATTACAAATATACAACAACTATTTTCCCATTTGCGAAATTCCTTTTTAATTACATCTAATAGAGGATAATTCTTCTCATCATAAGAGAAACATTATGAAGGATCCTTAAGGTATTTCAGAACTTCCTGTGACGTATAGGTCCAATACTAGGCTTCCCACTCCTGCAATCATGCCTATCATTTCGTAAGGAATGATAAATAAAATTAAAAAGTGAGATTTTAAGAAATCTCGGTAAGTATTTAGAAAACTTACAATACAAGCATCGTTAGCATTTACGGATATACAAGTGCATATACCACAACCATTAGATGTGAGACATGATTTTTATACATGACTTATGCATCATGTTTCTTCGTCAAAGATTTTCTTGTTTTTTTATAAAAATAGACTTTCATGTTTTTTTTATTCTCGTTGACACGTATTCAAAACTTATCATAAAAATTTTCTTGTCTTTTTTTATTATTCATAATTTTACGTATAATTCTTCTTGTTCATATATTTTTTTAGGCTAGTCTTTCTTGTCATACTTGTCATATTGGATACATAACAACTCTCTTATGCACTCTATATTTCCTGCTGGTTACCACATCTCATTGAGGTGAATACGTCAAAATTATAATCATAATCATAATCATTACGGCAGGTTGTTACACCTTTGCCGTCCTTGGCACCTACTAGCATTAAGTACGACCACGCTCTGTGAAAAACATGATGACCCAAAATATATGGAACTTATCACTTCAATAAGCATGTATGTGACATGTGACTTTCATGCAAAGCATATAATTCATGAAAAGTATGAGACATGCATTTCTGATACTTATCCTGATCATGTCACACCATGCAACTTAGTCATGCCACATTATGCAAACTTAATTATTTTCCAATAATAACATATTCATTCAAATCACAAAGGGTAGTAAATGAAGCAACCCTAGCTTAAAAGCATATGTTGAAATCTAGTGGGGTTCCCAACCCTAAATTTGACATTTTTTTTTTATATATTGTTATCAAGAAAGAAGCCATAAATATTCATCTATCAAAAAGTAGCTTGAAAACAATCATACCCTAAAAGACTTAGGCCGAGCCCTACATGGATCTAAAACTTAAATTTTTTTCCTTCTTCTTTTCATTTGTTTTATTAACACATAGAATCCCTAAAAGAAATAATTGAATAAATCTTCCATCAACAAAAGCTTGAACAAACCTGAAGGGTTTCTTAATCTCATTACTTCATCTCCAAAATCCACACGAGAAATTCAAACTTAAATTAGTATTTCACCTTTAGATCTCTTATGAATTCAAATCACCATCCATCCTCAAGAAATGGTCTTTCAAAATTTACATTTATCTATTCCCCAATCTCTATGGTCGAACTACATCAACTCTCAAGAATAATATTTCTATCATTCTAAAACATGTATGGTCAAATGTAATCTTAACTAAAATCTTCAAATCCCACTAGTATTGTTCATTCTTCCCCCTATCATCAAGCTCCATCATATATATTTCAAATTAAAACCTAGAGTACCATCTTAACAAAACATGGAAAACATAACTTATCCATTCAATAAGTGTGCTAAATAATCAATTATAATAACCAATAACATATCTATACAAATAACAATAAGTTTAGTTAAAGGAATACTTACCATTATCCATGCAATAAGTTAGGAAAACCTTTTCAAAGGATGATATCTACCAAGTTCTTGAAGAAGACCTTCACCAAGGTACTAGATAAATGTGTTTGAGAGATGAGGGAATGAAGAAAAGGAGATGGAGAAGAGAGGAAAGGTTTGGCCACGAGTCTCAAGGAAGTGAGGTAAAATGTTTTTTCTTTTTCCCTTTGCCTTAGTCAACACATGCATGTTTTAGCTTAGGATATTTTCTCCATCAATCGACCATGTGTCCCCCCTAAAGTTAGGATACATCATTTCCATTTTTAGGGTTAGTTGTAAGATTTGACTTAAACCTTATCCAAATCTATTTGAGATAAAGGGAATCCAAATGAGACAAAAAGGGTGTTTCGGCTACCCATCTCCAATCTATCCATCATCCAAATTCCATCCCAATTTTCATATTTGCCTTTCATTCCCCACTTGACAAGTGTCCCAAACTTCCTCAAGGAGACAAACAAATATAGAAAAACTAAAGGACAAAAGAACAATCGATTCCTTTCTCCAAACTTGCCCAATCCGTGTGCCTAATGTGGACTATACTTTTCTTATTCCACTAAAACTCTTTAGAAAAAAAGATAAACATCACCTTTTTACCTAACCCAATCTCTTGGATTTATCTAACTTACCAATTGTTATCTTTGTCTCTCAAACATAGTATGAAAATATAGATGAAATATTCATTCTAAGTCCAAACCGATTGTTTCCTTTTCCCCAATGGAATATTTTTTACTTGTGCCACTAAAACTCTTATATCATTGGCTCTCTTTGTTTGATTTTTAGAAACATATACATCACCTAGTTTTCTTAGTGTAGAAGATAACAAAAATAGTCAAAGTTCACATCATCATCCCTCAAAAGATGTATTCTTGTAAGAGAAGAAGACAAAAGGTTAGATACATTTCAAATCCGAAACCACCATTTAAATCAATTTTAGGTGTGCCAGATTCAAGTCTGATTTTGTCCTTCATATAGCTCGTATCTTGTAAAACTCCAACCATAAAAGTTGTATATATTTTTCTTGGTGTTCTATAACATATTGAATCATATCAATTAGAGATTGTATTGGAGAGTTGTATCCAAATTACCAAGAGACATCAAAATTGTCGAGAAACATTCAATTATTTTTGTTTGCACTTAACACCTCTATATGCACCTTATCACCATGTGTGATTTGTTTCCTTATCTCTTAAAAAAGTGATCTTTGCATAGAAAACCTAAAATAATCTGAAGAAATTGATTTTTCCTACTATAATTCATCCAATAACCAAAACTTCTCAAGAGTATTGCTTACTTGATTCTCTTGAATTCTTTTTTACTAAGATTTACCTAACTCAACTTTCTAAAAATTTGACCCCTTTGAGATTTCCAAAAATATATGAAATCTTAGCTTGTCAAGTGTTCCAAAATCCTTTCAAAGAGGATGACATTTTTTTTTACCTAACTTTGTCATATTTGTCCATAGGATTTTATTCAAGTGTTTCAATTCCTTTTTGCCACATATCTCTTTATTTCCAAACACTTGACTCTTTGAAATTCTAAAAGATAGCATGTTCTTAAAAAATCAAGTGTCCACAAAATCTCACCAAGTGCTAGGTGCCACTCACATCTTCCTATAGCTTCACTTGGATTTTTTCACTATTTTGAACCTAACTTATCAATATCTTATACAAGAAAAAGCCTAAAGTAATAAATAATGGATACATCTCCAAATATCTTCAAGGAATGACTTAAAATAAAACATCCATTCCAAGCATGAAAATCTAAAAAAAATTGGGTTGTCACAACTACAATATTTTTTAGCACTCCCTTTTGCATTATTTCAAGGCCAACCCAAATCTTTCAATTTGTTCTCACTGCCACATTCCAGTCCACACCAAGCAGAAATGTTATAGGCTAAATGGTTTCCCTCCTAGTTGCAAAAATGTCCCCAAAAATAAATCCATTACTAACATTGTTTCTCTTGAGCAGAAGCAAACCCACAATGGCTCACCTATTAGCCAAGAGCAGCACAACAATCTTCTTGTTTTACTCCACTCCACGGCTCTTGACAACACTCTTGCTGGTAGCCAACCAAGTTCAGAATCCTCTCTTCAGACTTGACTACCACCATGTCTAGTAAAAACATATGTCTATCAATACACACACACCAACATTTCATCCATACCATGGATACTCAACACTAGCGCTACGGACCACATGGTCTATAGCCTCATCTTCTTAACAAACAATGCTATTCGGATAACTCACTTGGTCAAGTTGTCTAATAGCACCACCATTGCCGCACCTCATCTTGGTGACATACAGTTTTCCCCTTATTTAGTCCTTAAAAATGTGCCAAGTCTCTAGCTAAACTTTGTGATCATTTATACCTCCTGCAATTACAACCACCTTCTCCAACTGCCCTTCAATTTTTGTTCTACATTATTTCCTTCCAAACTTATCAATATTGTTGTTTCTATGAAACTTGAGCACTTTACTTTATGGCATTTTCGAATTGGACACAACTCTATGACACAACATGATCTAAATGATATTAATAAAAATCATGTTCAATTTTCGACAAAAGCAAGTTCTCCATGCACTATTTGTCCACTTGCCAAACAACATAAATTACCATTCCTTTAATCTGTAATACAAACAACAAAATATTTTGATCTCATATCAGCCGACATATGGGGTCTTAGTCCTATTCAAGCTTATGGTAGTTCTAAATATTTTCTTAATATTGTTGATCAATTTACTAGGTGTACGTGGCTTTATCTATTAAAAGCTATATCTGAAGCACGTTCTTGCCTCCAAAGCTTTTATTTCCTCATTGACAATCAATTTGAGACCAAAATTAAAGTTATTTGGACTGATAATGATACCAAATTCTTCATGCCAAATTTTCACCAACCTAAAGGATTTATCTATCAAGTTACCTGTGTTGCAACACCGCAACAAAATGCTTTAGTCGAAAGAAAACATTAACATGTTTTGAATATCGCTAGAGCTCAAAAATTTCAGTCTGGTCTTCATACAAAGTATTGAAATGATTTTGTATTAACAGAAGTTTACTTTATCAATCGGACACCAAGGCCTTTCCTCAATTACAAATCACATTTTGAAATTTTCTACAACAATAAACCCTCTTACTCTCACCTACGAGTCTTTGGGACACTTTGTTTTACTTCCACACTCAACCATGCCCACACAAAATTTGACCCACAAGCCTGCCAATGGTTTTTCTTAGGATATCTCTATTGTGTCAAAGAGTACAAACTATGAGATTTAACCATGCACCAAACATTTATTTTTCGTGGTGTTATATTTCATGAAAGCATTCTTCCATTAAAAAAAATACCCACCGAGACATTCCTTGCCTCAATTGAAAATCAATCCCCTGAGGCCTTTGATGAGTGCACAAAAATGCACTCTAAATACTCTATTTAAATACTAAAAGAAATGAGAAAATAATGGATATAACTCATGTTCTTAAAATTAATGGTCATTTATCTTGAAATAGATATAAGCATAATTTAATATATTGATAAGAATATAAAATGCCATATTTTCCTCTCTTAATGTTTAATACTTTATTCTTATTTGATGCCTAAATATACTCATTATTCTTATATTTTGATTTAGGACACAAATGGAGACATTAGGAGCAAATGAAGATAATTGCGGAATTTTAGACAGTTCTGACATATTTTCGTAATATGGGCATAACTCTCTCATCCAATCTCCGATTGAGCTGATTCAAGATGATCTAGAACCGCAAGAGAAATATCTATAACTTTTATGTTTTATGTTTGAAGATATATCCACTCAATCTAAGACAAAATTGACCATTAAGTGGACGCACCTGCACTTGACGTTCCTGGATATTTTTCAGCCACTTGCATCAAATCCAAATGTTATCATAATATTTTCCGGCAAGCACTCCTACACCAACTTGGAAATTCAATGATCAATTCATATGCAAAATGAAGTTCACTCAAGTTTCTTGTAGACAAATTATTTGACCACAAGATATTAAGTCATACAAGACAACTAATGGATAGAGAAGCAAAATTGAAACACTCAACCTACAAGCAAAATCCAGCTCATGCATAGTGGGAAAACAAATGATCAAAATGACAACTCACAAATCACTTGGATTCAAGAATGGCACATGGCAAAACAAGTTGAAATTGTGATGATTTTGTCATGACAATTTGTATGAAGGATGCTTATAAATAGAAGGGAGGGGTGTGTGTTTTAGGACAATGCTTAGTGTGGGAAGATGCTTTGGAAGAGCCATTATTTTGAGAGCTTGAGAAAAGAAAAGAAAAACTAAAGAAGAGAGAAGAAAATAATGATTGGCTATTTCATATTATCCCTTGGAGAATTTTTGTTGCATATTTTCAATATGTGTAACTAAATTCTCAAGGAGGATTAGGGATGAATTTGTGTGTGTGATGGTATTTGTAATTTATTTTTGATTCATGTATTTGGTCTTTAAATATTAAAAATCTTTTATTCTATTATTCTCAATTTATTTGTGATGTTTTTTCGTCTTCAAATAATTATAGAATCTATTTCGTTTATGGATTCAGTCATGCTTTTTCTATTGAGTGAATTAATTCTATAATTATGTTTGGAGCAATTGATTATCTATATTAATTAAATTCTCTGCTGCAATATCGCCTCTTGGGTATATTATCGTCGTTGGATTTTCTCAATATCGATAACAATTTATGAGAGTTAAGCGCGAAGAATGATTTTTCAAAGAGTTACATGTGATTTAAATTTTGGTTATTAATGTTATATCTTCCGATTAAGAATTTGGACATAGAATTCTTAATTGAGTTATCAATGAATTAAGAATAAATTTGAATACCACAAATACACAAGGAATTCCCTACGCTCTACTTTTCGTCTCATTTTTATACTTTTCAAATTACTCATTTAGTTTTAATTTACATCACACTCATTTAATCTTTTTGTTAATTTCGTTATTGTTCTTCAATTTCTCAATCCATTTCCCTGTGGAATCGACACCCCAAAGTTATACTGCAAACGACCGCGTTATTCTTTGGGCGTAATCAGCCTCCCCTACCAATCCTTTGTCCACTACCTTACCATTTGAGTTTTAAACTGATACATCATCTCTCCCAAAAATAACAATTGTCACCCCATTGATCCTCTATCACCTCCTACTACCTCACTTGATCCCACCCCACCCCAACCAATCCCACGATGCTCAACAAGAACCAAGAGAGCTCTCACCTACTTGCGTGATTTTCATTGTCAAAATGCAGTAGCATCAAACTTTTCTTAGTCATCATCCAAGTGGATAGGTTCCAGTTCAACACTTACAGGTTCCATTTCTTCTCTTTGACTCTATTACTTATGATTGTCCTTAACAACATTTCAAAGCATTCACTATCTCTATTTTCTTACAAACTGAACCTACTTCTTATATTCAAGCCATCAAAGACCCTGTTTGACATAAAGCAATGAAACAAGAGCTTACTGCTCTTAAACTTAATGAGACATAGACTATTGTGGAATTACCTCATGCCAAGAAAACAGTCAATTGTAAATGGGTTTAAAAGTACAAATTCGGGCAGGCAGTACAATTAAATGAGCTAAAGCTTAATTGGAATTTTTACGCAACATGAGGGCATTGACTTGCATGAAATGTTTCCCTGGTAGAAAAGCTTGTCTCCATTCGGTGCCTCCTTGCAGTAACAGTCATCAAAGGTTGGGACTTCCAACAACTTGACATAAATAATACATTTTTCTATTGAGGGCTAGATGAAGAAATTTATATGTGACCCTCTAGGCCATCCTACTACAAAAACCAACAAAGTTTGCCGTTTGAAGAAAAGCCTCTATGAGTTATGTCGAGCCTCACGGCAATGGAATGCGAAGTTTATTGCTTCTCTGGCTGAATTTGGCTTTGTCCAATCCAAGCCTGACTATAGTCTATTTACCAAGACCACACTACTTCATTCACAGAACTACTTGTTTATGTTAATGACATTGCCTTGCTGAGTTTGGAAGCCTCACCAAACGTTTTAACTTAGAATCCAAGTTTAAAATTAAGAACCTCGAGAATCTCAAATACTTCCTTGGTATGGAAATAGGCCGTTCGAAGAAAGGAATTCAGTTATGCCAGCATAAATAAGCACTTTATATCTTGGCTAAGACAGGCATGCTTGCATCAAAACCATCTCCATTGCCTATGGAACCTAACCTCAAACTCAACAAGGATGAATGAGAACTTGTATATATATATACATAATATTTTTGATTATGAATTTTTTTTATCTATAAGTGGGTACCATCATGACTAATACTATTTATAAGATAATGAAGAATTCACGACAAAAACATTAATCTTGTTTTTTATTAAAATATAAAGATGTCATAATTTGTAAACTTGTTTAGGTAAAGATAATTGAAAAGTACATATCGAAGATAATACAAATGTGTATATCTTCTAATATCAACAAACATGACTTGGATGCACTTATTATCTTTTAATTTCTAAATAAAAAGAAGAACTTGTTGAGATGAAGCTGAAATAAACATAGAATATATGAAATAACATATAAATTATAATATACCCAAGCATGAGGTTGTGCCTAAAACGTTGACGTAGGCCTTACATGTAACCTTTTACTTGAAAACAAAAAATGATTTGTCATGATACTAATCTTGAGATAAATGTTTGTTCAAATTCTATCTAAATTCATTTATTGATAGCCATATAGATATTTTGGATAGTATAAATAAGTAATAAAGGACTTATTCATCATTCTCTTATTTGAAATACTCGAGTCCAAGCATAACTATAAGATTGGCATCTTTTTCCATAATTTTGTGCTTTCATCTCAAATTAGTTCAATCTATTTATTTAAATTAAATAGATTTCAATAATTGTTTTCTGAATTACTCCAATACCAATCTTGATAGAATTTGCCTTGATAGTCACATCCCAGTTAACTTTGACCCAATTAGGAGGTGGGATTGTCTAGTGTAGTATTGCAAGATGTGCAATTGGTCTAGATACACTTGAGTGATGCATAAATTTCTTAAAATCCTCATGTACCTGAATTGCTTGTTTATAGACAAAGGATGGGGACAGAACATTACCCTTATGATTGAGAGAGTTCCTTCTAAACCAAAACAATCGAGTCAAGATATCAAGATATACTAAGTCTTGTTGCACTAATTTGTGACACAGCTGTTCAAATACATAACCAAACTCAGTTGTTATGATTGCAAATTTGTGAACTGATATGAACCTAATAACCTTAAGGAAGCGGTAACTTGTCTTTTAACAAATTCAACTTAGTGGGTAATGCATCAGTACATGCTTCAAGAGAAAAACATTCATTGCATAAGTGGTGGTAAGTGACCAAAGCTTCTTCCAAAGTTTCCTTGCTAATCTTGCTTCGAAGACACTCCAGTTGACCAAACTGAAATTTGTCTTTGAAGGTGATATGTACTCCTGATTGAAAAATGGCTAGTAATAGTATCTCTCCAAATTAGCTTATTTACACTGGACATCAAGCTAACAAGAGGTTTTACAATAACTTTATTCTCAATAAATATCATATGAAGTAAGTCTAGACTCTAGGGATGTTAAGATAATAGGAAAAGAGGTTGAATCAAATCGGATTGAACCGAATCGATAGGTTTGGTTCGTTTGTAGCTAGTATGGCGCAATATCGATTCTTAAGAATCGGAACCGGTCCTAAACTAATGCTGTACTAATTTTCATATTTTGAAAATAGTTTTAAATTGAATTGGATCAATATATATATTTATAGTTTTTATGTTATATATAATTTTTTATTATATTATATATATTATATGCTAAATTGCTAATTAATATAACATACAATTCTAATCTTATTATTCAAGTCTATTATTATTATAACACAAAGTAAGTATAATACGCATATAACATAAAAGTAATCTTATAATTTCCAATACAACATTTGATATAACATATAACATTTAATCTTATAATATAAAGTTAATATAATCTAAGATTTTAATAGTTAAACATTAATATTGAGTTATTAATATAAATTTACTGTTGATATATATAATGTATCTATACTATAATATGAGTAGAATAATAGTTTAGTGTATGTAAACTTTATATTTGTACTAATATAGATAATCCTTAAAATAGAAAAAATGGGGCCGAAACTAGAAGTTTCAGGATTTGTATTGATTCTTAAATTGCCAAAATTGGTGCACACTGGATTGGTACCAATTTGGTTCTAAAAAATGCATAAAACTAGATTACGCCCCTACTAAACTTCACCACCGTGTTGTTTGTCAATAAAGTCAACAACCACAACATTTGCATCTAACATAAACATTGAAGATTGATTACAAGAGTTGTCTCTAGGTAACCACTTATCTTTTCAGATATTATGAGTCTCATTATCAACTTTTCATAGGAGGCCTTCCTTAAGCAGCGAGATAGATTAATAGATATTCCTCCATATGTAAGAAGCCCAATTCAACATGCAATATTGTGAGTTAAAAAAACATTTAGCCTTAAATATTCTACTTGGGATTGAAGTAGGAAATACATGAAACCTCCATACTTGCTTAGGCAGAAGAACAAGGTTAAAATAATGTAAATCCCTAAATACAAAACCTCCTTATGCTTTCCCACAACATGACAATTCTAATTATTCACTGAATTTTGGTTTGATTATCCTGATGACCCCACAAAAAATTAGCAAGAAAAGAGTAAAATGTTTTGCATAAAGACATGGGTAACAAGAACAGACTCACACTTTAGGTTGGAAAAGACTAAAGGATAAGTTTCTTACAATTATATCAACAATTCTTTTAAGAGTAGGCAATCTAGATCGACCAATAAGAGAGGGAAGGCTTAAGTATTTGTCCAAGTTGGAAGTAGCTTGCAAACTTGACACCTCAATAGGATATTTTTAAGTTGAAGAATTTGTATTTTTGCTTAAAAATAAAGAGGTCTTATCTCTATTGAGTTGCTGGCCAAATGGATTATCATACACAACAATAATCTAATTTAAGGACGCCCATTACTTCATTGTAGCTCTATAAAGTAAAAACAATCATTTACATATATATATATATATATATATAGATGATTCATACTAATCTAATATGTGGTTATTGGCACACCAAAAATAAGATATTAGTGTCATGTATCATGTAATTGAGATTTCAATACTTCAACACAGAGAGTGAAGAGATAGGATGACAAATGGAAACCTTGTCTCAACCCTTTATGTGGTTTAAACTTCTCTTATGGGACCCATTCACCAAAACAGAAAAAAGAAAAGCTGGTGATGCATATTCGGATTAGGTCTATCCATTTGGAATCAAGATTCGATTTAAGCATCCCAACTCAAATAAATCTCTATTCCTCTTTATCATGAGCTTTGTTCACGTCCAATTTCAAAGCCATATACTCTTTGTTATCATGAAGCTAAGCATGCATCAAACCCTAAATGGTTTTGAAAGAGAACAAAGTTTGCAAAAACTGTGTAAATGTTTTGCATATCCCAGTAGTAGTGATATAGGAATCTCAAAAGCATCGATAACTTGTAAAATCTGATTCCTTCTTCTTCTTTAACTAGCTCATAGTTGATAAAAATCTTTTATTTGTATCACTTTGTTGAAGTCATGTATTTTAGATCTCTGCTTTCACTTCAAATATAGCCCCTCTTATATATAATTGATGTCAATTTTAAGTTGTTTTGCTCCTCAACAGTTGAAGCTATTAGATTGATATGAATGTCATCCAGTCTATGAAGTTTGGAGTGTAACAAATGATTACAAATTGAACTTTTTCGTCCACTCCAACTTTTCAAAGACCTCATATAACAACCAACTTTTTTTGCAGGAGAGGACAAGTCACCATGAATGGAATCTGCTTGCTACTAGACATCTTGAACAATTTTTCAAAACCCTCATAATTAGACTAACTACCTTTATATTTACTTAACCTACGAGGAGGACGAGAGGACAAGTGCCTTTGCACAATAGTGAGTAAAAGTGGACAATGATCAGAGGTTACTGAAGGAAGGACCTAGACTTCCCATCACCACATTCTACACTAGGAGTTAGATTCCACTGCTCGATCAAGCCTCTCTTTAGTGAAGGTACAATGTCGACACCTCCAGTCGACGTTTAGGATTTAACGTTGATTGAAGCGTCAGAGACACATAACAGAAGACTACATACCCCTCATTCATGACAATATAAAATGTAATGTACCTAATTTACTAGTAGTATGCAATAAATATCACAGTGAAAAAATCTTTTCTAATAATCTAGGCAAAATAATAATATAATGCCCAATTTCACATGGTAATACTAGTATAAATATTCTAAAAGTTTAAACAAGTAGTTGCACCTCAAAAGAAAATAGTTAATAATCTTTAATCCCAAAACCATTGGGAATCCAAAACCTTAAGTACTTGAAAACTTAAAATGTATTATTTGAAATTAAAACTAGACCGAATCCTCTTTCCTTAAAATGAGGGTTCAATCTTCATATTCTTTGCCAAGTCACCTAGAAGCAAGCGGGTCAAACTCAAACGTTGATCTTGCTGACAGTATGACCCTTCTATTGAGGCATAAACATCATTGAGGGCCAAAGATCCATCTAGGTATAAAACCATGCAACATCCTTGAGATCATGGAACTTTTAACAATGAGGGCTTGTTCCACCTTACAATCTCTTGCAACCTATCATACACGAAGTACTCCAGATGACCCTCAAGGCTCTTCAAGGTCTTCTGAGTTCTATTGGGAGGTGGTTTTCTACGCTTCCTCATCTAATCCTACAACAACTTCTACCATTCTAAAAAAGGAATGGTAGTAGAAACTACCAGAATGAGATTTCGAGAAATTTGAGTAAGTACACAAATAACATAGCATAAGTATCATAAGCATATAAAAGCAAATACAAACAAATGTATGAATATAAGTAATGAGACTTATAAATTGACTTAAGCATTATGTACTTTCATGTAAAAGACATTTTTTCTTTTTTTGACTTTCTTTAACACATGTTTATAACATTTCATATCTTTTCTTGTCATTCATATCATTTATAAGTTTAAAGTCTTATTCTTGTCATAACTTTCATATACTTGTGTGGATACCTCACGACTAGCTTTAGGTGCGCTTCGCTCTGGTATCCTTCCATAAGAGCTATTCGAAGTTCGTCGACTGTACTTCGTCGACCTAGGGGGTTTTACTCGACTGTACTTCATCGATTGTACACCTGAGTGACTAAAGAGTTCTACTAGGATATTTCCTCATCCTAGTCTTTGGGATTCTTATAAAAGTTTCTTGACTCTTTTCTTTTCAAAACTTTAACCCAAGACATGCAATCATGTGACATGGACTTGTATGCAATACTTATGCAAAGCATGAAATAATGTGAAAGTGAAACATACATTTTCCAATCATAACTTGAAAATATTAGAACATGCAAGCATATTTCATTTCATGAAAATTTACTCATTCAAGTTTGGAAAAATAATAAACAACTCAACCAAAACTCTAAGAGGGTCGTAGTCGAAACATATATGCATTTCAATGATTTATTTTTCTCACCTTCCTTCTTACCAACTCATGCATCCATTTAAAATTATCAAAACATATCATTAGGCTATCTTTAAGACCTTAGCCGAAACCTTAATATGGTCCATCATATTGTTCTTTCTAAAATTATCACACTTTTATTCTAAAACCTCAAGCATAAACATACCCGAAACATATATTAGGGTAGATGATGAATTAAATCTATAGTTCACCCAAGAAATTTAATAAAAAGATCATATTTCCATTCCCTAGTTGAATACATAAATTTTAACCCAAAATAATCTCATGGCCAAAACCTATGAATTTCAAAAATTCATATGTTTCATCAATTAATCATTTAATCTCAATCTAATCACTTAGGCCGAAAATCAACAAGTATTACCTCTACAATATTTCATCAAACAACCACCATTGATCTATCAAAATATCCTTAGATTAAACCATAAGATAAAACCTTAATATATTTTTGAGAAGACATAACAATCAAGCGAATAAATAAATAAAGAAACAAAGTAGCAAATAAGGTTCACATAATATATTCAAATAATATCTAAGATAAGTTAATAGTATGCTTACAAATTTCTAAGAAATATTAGCAAAATAATTATGAAAACAAATCTAGATTTAACTTAAGAAAACTCTAAATCTAAAAATTTTAAAAAATAAAAGAGTATTTGACTTTCAAGAAAATCATCATCTTCCTTTAAAAAAATCCTAGGGCCAAATATCTTGAAGAGATGAAATCCTAGTTTTTGTTCTTATTTCAAAAACATAGCTTGATCTATGAAATCCTTAATTTTTCTTTGTTTAAAAACTTAAAAGGTCTAGGGTTTCATTCTAGAGAAAATAAGAACCCTAATTTTTACATGAAAGTGTGTGTTTGTATGGAAAATCATTGAGGCCAAAAAATAGAGTCAGGAAACTCTCCACAAACTCATGCATGGTGATTCAAAAATAAGAAGAAATGATGCTTACCTCGTGTAGATGGTGTTCCTAAAAGATTAGCATATAAAACAATCGAAATCCAAGCAAATATGAGTGTTTGGCTAGAAAAAGAAGTGAAGGAAAGAAGAGAGCACATAAGAAAAATGCTCTTAGCCGAATACCCTAGGAGATGAAGAGTCTAAAATTTGTTGGGAAAAGCCTCCTCAGATTTCGGCTTTTGCATTATATAGTCAATTTCTTTCCAAACGTGCTCCAATGCATGTGTAACATATGACAAAATCTTTTTAATCTTTCCCAAATGGTGAGATTTCCTTGGAAAGACAAAAGGGAACAAGATTTTTGGCTCCCTCTCTTGCCAAATCCAAAAATCCCAAATTCTAAGTTTCTTATTTTGCCCTTCAATCCATGCTTGAGTCCAAAATCTTAAGAAAGACTATAAGATAATTTATTTCAACCTTAGTCTTTTAGCTTGTCACTTGGTATGTAGAGTATATGGTTTGTTTGTCATTTTCAAGATGACTCTTTTACTTTCCCACTCTTCCTCTCTCTTACATACCTGCCTTCACCTTTTTCCCACAAAATTCTTTATCTTCCTTCTTTTTATATTCCTCATGCAAGATACATCTTGAAAAAGCAAAAGACCTTGTGTCTTAGCTTGACACATATCCAAGAGGGACTCCAAAAGGCTTGTGGTGCCTAGCACCATGGCTTGCCCTCCTTGGACTTTTTTTGGGATTTTTGGGCATTCTTCCATCTTTTCTTCCTCATCTACTAAAATTTGACAAGTGTTCAATTTCTCTTCTTCTTGAATTTCCTAATATGTCATTCTTAATTGGGCTTCTAGGAAAGGGTTTTAAACTTATGGACTTGCTCTCTTCTCTTGGTCCTAATCTCACTACACCTTAATTAAAATAAAATGGCTTGCACTAATGGGTTTCAAATTTAACAAACTTAGAAACTTTCTTAAGAGGCTTTTTCTTTTCTTTTCTTTTCTAAAAGCACCAAATACCTCAAAAATAAATTAAGTAAAAATAATTATCCATTCCAAATATGGATAAGGTTCTTTACGAAAATCTAGGATATCACATACAATTTGTCCTATTATTAGACCAAATAAATCGACCCTTGTGAAAGCCAAGTTATTGAGTTAACAATCATGTAAAGCATCATGGAACATAGTAATCCATTTGTCACACCTTCGAGCACAACAATATTTCTCACTATGAAATAAAATTTCATTGACATGAACAATGCAAAGCCACATATAAGGATGTAAATTATTCAGATGTCTCAATATGTTATAACCTTCAAGTCCTTTATCAATTCTAGGATGTACATAGAAACAAGTTAACATCCATGGGAGGTTAGAGTCAAAATAGGTAATCCAAGAATCAATATGCCACTGTGAAAATGTAGGTATCTCTAATGGAATTTCATCTTTCCATTAGTAAAGCATGACCTCCACATGATTAACACAGTCAACAGTAAGAAGACCTTAAAAGTCTAACAAGTGCTTCAACTTATCCAATTTAGTTTTATGTATCTTACTTTCCATTAAGAATAAAATATTATGCTTTTTATCCTTAACCAAAAGGTTAAAATCATGAATTGTTCAAGGATTGTCAAACTCTCATCAATTCTAACTTATAAGCCTCTTATCTTCTGATGGGGCTCACTTCCAACCGCTGCCAATATATTCATATTCAAGTTAACAGATTTTTGTTTTCTAATCAATCGTAAAGTGTTAGGATAAAGAGAGACACGTTTGTTAAGGGCTTCCTCTTTCGAGTAGCAATAAGTGAGATAAAAGAGGATAAGACCACAAGAAAAATAACACTTCTAAAATGTTTGTTTTCACTTGTGAAGGGACATGGGTGAAGCATCTGTATAATTATTAGTTATGGCAGGTAAAGGACGATTCTCTCCCAACAATATCCAAGGAGTCAACATGTGGATATGAATGTATGGGGATGTTAGCCAAAAATGAAGGAGATGAATCATCAAGGACAAAGACATTGTTAATAGTAGAATTCAACACATGATGTGAAGCAAAAGCAATTTGAGCAGCTGTCACATTTTTAGTTAGAACAATTACCTTATCTGGTGGGACATCCAATCATAGTGATCTAAGAAGGAGCGGCTTCATGAGACGTGGTAGCATCCTTGATAGGAGCCGATGAGATTTGAGGAAAGATACAACTAATGTCAAGACCCCATAACTATCATAACCATCGAAAGGAATAGGGAAATGTTGTTCTAATCAACCACCTATGCATTTATCAACACCAAAACATGGAGAAGAAGTAGAAGCTCGCAATTAGGAACCATATTGAAAATTGAAAGTAGAACTAGAAGATGAGGAGGCAACTTTATTCGTACAACCAAAAACACCATGCATAATAACTCCATAGGAGAAATAGAGCCTTGGTAAATACTTATATTGGAAAGGCACAAATGCATGTTGGTATTTTATAAACAATATTGTCCCTCGTATCAGCGGTTCAACAGATCAATCTCAACCAAAACTTGTAGAAATTTACTCCATCAATTTCTATTGGCACCCACATCAACACTGAGAAATCATACCAATTATAGCACCAATTCGAGAACTAATAGTAGAATTCATATATCTCAAAGGAAGATTATTTAATTGTACCCATAAATGAGTGTGATGAAATGAAAGAACACGATGAGGGGTAAAGCCATCAAAGAACTACAGATAGAGAAGATCCATATTATATAACAGGGTTGGCCCTCCCACACATGATGAAGATCGTGATGAGAAGAGAATTAAAAAATGAATTGATTGTCACCCACTTTAATAATTTTAACTTCTAGCACAAAATTTTGAACTTTGAGCATGGTAAGGTTGAAAGCCTCCTGATTAATCCTCTTTTCTATTGCAACACTTCCTACCAGATAGAACTGGTCCTTAGACAAAGTTTTGAACATCATCATCAGCAATCACTAAAGAATACTATAATAAAAAGTTTATGTTGAAACTTTGTTATGTTGTTAGCCATTAATCCACTAAAGAGCACTATAATAAAATAAGCACAAAAGATAAAAAGGCGAAGGGAGTGAAAAGAATATTCAAGAGCAAACTTGCCTACTGCAAGAAGAATTCCTTCCACTCAGAGAACTGTTGGGAACCATGAGAAAAGAACAAGTTTGTGAATTGTTTGATCTACACACAATTTTTACACAATTTTTTTTTTACATACTATATAACTCAATGGGATCGATCAAATTGTAAAATTCATTTTATTATAAAGAACTTTACGTACTGGATGATTCAATGTGATCAATCAAATTGTATTTTTCTTTATTACAAAATAAATCTAATATATCGCATTAAATGAAGTTCATGTATAAATTTTATTTTGTTTAAAATTTATAAATAAACCCATCACATTTCGATTAATGGATCAAATTATGGATCAAATTTCCTATACCAAAATTCTGTACCGATCAGTTGAGTTTGGTAGAGCATATTTGTGGTCCGTTGGATAAATAAAAAAATGGCCAGCACTTGCAGTGCAATCTGAGCACCTATTTGTCGTCTTCGCGAACTGCCAGTCATTTAATAATTATTTTGCACTTGGATGAGCAAAGCCCACCCTGAGCCTCACCTGCTCTTCTTTCTTGACTGAATCTCCTTCAGTCGGCAAGTTTATCATCAGTTTTTGCTCTCTGCTGTTTATTTTTGTTCGGTTCGAAACTTTAGCACTAATTCCTCTCACTTTGGTGGTGGTATCTTTTTGTTGATTCATTCATAGAAGGTCGTTAATCGGCTATGGCGACTCAATCTGGCCCTCCACCAAATTCAACGGTCGGGAATCCGCAGAACCCAGGTATTCTTTTGCCATTCGTTTATCTAGTTTTGCATATTTTTGCTATTGGTTTGGTTTGGTTTGTTCTCTTTTTCTTTTTCTTGTTGTTTGATTATTTTTTTTTTGGTTGTTGATGCTGTAGTATTTCGGAATAGTTATTAGAGCCGCTCTCTTGATTTATTTCTGAATCTTAGTTTTTCAACCTCTACAGAAAGGGAAGCTTCAGAAGTTGTTGTTACTTGGAAAATGAAATGCCGCATACGGGAACTTTTGTTGTGTTTATGTTTATGAGTTTGTCGGCGTTTGTATCACGAGTTTAGTACAATCCTAGCTTGTCAATACCTACTCTGTTCTCAGGCTAAAAGGAAGCCTTTCAAATTGTCTTTATGGAAGTCCTTATCGTGCTAAAAGCATCATATGTTGATGTCCTCCATAAATTTTATGAACAAGAAAATATACTTCTTGAGTGCTTGTTATCACTTATACTTCCATTGTTCAGGCACATGCTTAAAATTTCATAAATTTAGAAAATCTATGCGTTCAACCTTAAATAAGAACCAGTTTCTGTGTAAATTCGGCTGCAGAACTTGCACAACAAACGAATCAGGATCAGCAAGAGTCCAGAATAGAGGCTCCTAAACCAAGTTCTACACCGTCAGTGTTTCTGAACTCTGAGCCAATGCGAGAGGAACAAGTCCAAAATGCAGTCAAATTTCTTTCTCACCCAAAAGTTAGGGGCTCTCCAGTCATCTATAGAAGATCTTTTCTTGAGAATAAGGGCCTGACAAAGGAGGAGATAGATGAAGCCTTTAGGCGTGTGCCTGTAAGTTTAGTATCTAATCTTTTTATTTTGTGTCTGTTTTTGACATATATACTGCATTTGAATTGTATTCTAGAGCATTCATTTATATGGTACTTACTACTTACCCATGTCTGTCCTTACTTTGTGCCTGACTGTGTTTTTGAAATTGCAGGACCCACCCCAAAGTGCGCATGCAGGCAGTGATAGACAAGGTAATAATTATTAGTGCTGAAGGTGGATTTTTATGTGATTAGGGTTTGGATAGCCTTTATATGGCTGATGTTGTTGTGGAATTCATCATCATGCTAACAGATGAGAACGTAAAATCATCATCAACCAATCAGCCACAAGCCCCAACACAAACTCTGCAGCCTGCAGTAGCTGCTTCCACTGGTACCATGGGTACTTTAATGCAGTACCGATTTAAATGGTCTCATGCCGTTTTTGCTGTCGGATTACTGGCTGTTTCAGGTGCTGGAACAGCTGTACTAGTCAAGGTATCAACATTTAGCTCCTCTATTATCATTCCATCCAAAAGTCAGACATGTTAATGGCTGCCCTTTATTTTCTTATGCTGTCTTTGATATTGATTTCATTTGGTTCTTACACCAAATACTTGTGACTAACTGGTTATGTGTAACAGAATTTTACTAGATATCTCCCGCTTGCTCACGTTAAATGATTACATATTCCCTATTCTAGAATGCTATTATTCCCAGGTTGAAGTCTTGGATACGCAAGGTTGTATCGGATGAAGAAAATGACCTAGCGCAAAAGCCTGATCCAAAACCAAGTTTAGAAGAAGAGGCAGCTGCCGCTGCAAAAGCAGCTGCAGCTGCAGCTGCTGGTGTGGCAAAAGCAAGCCAAGAAATGGCGCAATCAAGAAATGAAGGTGGATTGATAGTGGCTGTTTCTCCTGCTTTTTTCTGTAGAGATCCATGTCTTAGTTTCATTGTTCTGCTCTCTATCTCTCTCCCACCATTCTTTTGCTTTGAAATGTTCATTTCTCAGTAATATCTCTTTTGATTGCTTCAACTTTTCCTTGGCCAGAGAGGAGATATTTTGAAGGGTTTAGGAACCTTTTAGATGTGCAACTACAGGAAATGAAGTCAATGACTGATGCCATAAGAAAATTGGAAGGTACCAAGAAGTTTCTTTCTTATTAAGCAAGAAGCTATATGCAACTTGTCTGCCTAGAAAACATTTTGCATCAATTTTATCATTCTGTTAAGAGTCAGTTCTGACTTGCTTCCCGTGGCCATTCACATTACACGTCCTATATCTTAAGGATGAGTTTGCACATCTCATTGGTACTTGGTAATAAACGGATTTAATTTTTACGACCCTGTTTGTGCAGAAAGGCCTTTAAGTTTCTGCATATATCTGTCTCTACATTAAACTCCCAGAACTTTATTAGTGGATACACAAAGTTGTGGCACATTTTATTGGTGATTTTACTGAGTTACGGGCCCAAAAGAAAAAGATGAAGGATCCTATAGGGGATAGATATCTAGTTAGGATTAAGTTAAAGTAATCTAAAACTACTTATAAAAAAAAGAGAGTCTTAAGTAATCTAAAACTATGTTCTTTACAACAACTTTAGAGATCTCTAAATGCTTTAGACATTTCCTTCTTCTAGAAATAAAAATATCCATTTAATCCGTAACTCACAGATGAGAGAGAGAGAGCTCACCCAATCTTGTGATTGTCTGGATATATATGTTTGATTGGCAACCATCTCGTCATAGTATCGCATATATTATGAATCCATGTGGCACTACCTAGTCAGTTCCTGAGCAACCTGTCTAGTATTGTCGTGCTTAGACTGTTCTTGGCTGTCTATGCTGTTTCATAAATTTCTTATAGTAGTCTCATCGGCTGCTGAAGAGTGTCATAGTTTCATTGTTGGTGGTAACATTGTTTCCTGGAATACCTAACATCCTAATAATCAGTTTTCTTTGTCAGAAATTCAAGGACATATCTTCATATCATGTGTCGCCAATTATTGGCATATGGTACCCTGCTAACCTTCTTAGTGCATATTCTTTCTTTCTGCCTAACATTAGGACAAACAAATGCCCAAGGGAGAGCCTCTTTTGTTGATCAAGAAGATAATCGAGTCTTTAAATCAAATTCAAAGGTGAGCTGAACAAAGGCATAAATTGAGAATGTTACGTGCTCTAAAAGAAGATTTAGAGCATACAATTCTCTCACCCATGTTTGACATCTATCTATTTGCTAAATTTAAAATGTGCTGCAGCAACCATACCTAAACGGCAGGATGGACTACGACTCGCGAACAGGTTGTTATCTAGGGATCAAGAGCCACTACTTTATTGTCTAACTTTTCCAATGGTTTAAATTCCATTTATAATTAGGGTTTTTGGTACAGTGAGATCTTCCTCACCTTCCACAACTGTAGAACCATCAATCGCGCCTCACCCTATGTCGAATATGGATGATGTAAGTAATTTACCCAATCTTTCCACTAGAATTGCTAAATTTAGTTCCTTGATAGTATTGCATATAATGGCACTCACCTTTTAATCAAATGTTGGATCTTTATTGTTCCAACTCACAACCACATATTGATATGGATTGTTAATGTATTGCTTACGATCTTAAATGAATTATGTTTATTTGATTTCCATAATGGTGATGCAGATTGTGGCCATGATCCAAAGCGGGGAGATACCTCCAAATATCAAAGTATATTCTGTAAATTTTATGTTGCCTTTGTCTTGTTTATGAGGTCAATGCTAATACTTCGTTATTCTAAATTCACATGCAGGATATAAATTATTTACTCTCAAATCAATATCAGCAACCATCAAATCCTCGTTTAGCACAAACTAAGGTTTGCTTTTGAGCATTTTTCCTCCTCAACTAGCTCCTTTTTCTGTTCTTTTCGATGATGGTTTGTGGGCACTAGTTGGGCTAGGGGCCAGTTATTAACATTACCAATTTTCAAATTCCAGCATTATGAGTTGATGTGCTCTTGGCATTTAACATGTTCATGGGGCTCTTTAAAAATAAAAATTCGATCTAATAGAAAATGGCTGTTGTCTTTTTTCTGGATAATCAGAAATGGACTAAACTTTCTGCAAGGTTTATGAAGTTTTAATACATAGATGACTTTAATCCCTATTGAAAAAATGTGGAAAAGGAATACAAATCTGAAAGTTATCGCATTCAAACCACATAAAGTTGATTATTGCTCAATGTCCTCCTGATTAACCATGTGAAGTTGGTCCTCAGAACATCTCAGGCCAAGCATTACAGTCTCAAGTGAATGGCGAAGGCTTGAATTCTAAGGTACAATACAGTGGAATAAACTCTCAGTTAAATGGTGATAATTCAGTACCTTGGTGGCAGCAGAAAAATGTCAAGATCACAAACAGTGAAAATGACAACAAACTCAAGTCCGGGTCATATGGTTTGCGAACCAGTGAGCAACCAGTTCAGCCTTCATGGGTCCCTCCTCAGCCACCCCCAGTGTCAATGCTAGAAGCAGCTGAAGCCATCCGGCAGCCAAAACCATCAGTTCAGAGAGCGCAGTTGGTCGATGATTCTTCAGTCGCACATCATTCAGATCAAACTGATGAGCTGCAGAGGATCACAGAAATATCTGAATCTGGAGGTCCTGTGGAGATTAATGGTGGGAGCTCAGCGCTTAACTCAAGTGAGATACAAGAACATGCCAACGGGTTTGAACAGAGCTAAAGCGGGGTAGAATATGTTTAATCCACTTAAGCTAAGGTACCCATATAGATGCCTTAAAGTTTGTTGTAGTGGCCCCTTGAAACGAATAGTTAATCCAACTACTATTCTATATTTGAAAAGAATTCAGACACAAGTTATGTCGACTTATTTTAATAAGAAAATAAAGAGGCAATGGTGCCCCTTTGTGCATGACATACCTTATTCTCACTGATCAGTAGTATATGATCTCTATGCTCTATTTTTTTTTTTTTGTTAAATTATATCCCTTTTGCAGCTATTCACTCCTGTCAAGCTTGCCTCGAGTAGTATCGTTTAGATATTAAAAATATCTTAAATGATTTATGAATAGTAATGAGGTAATTTGTAAATAATAATCAATTAGTTATAAATAATAGTGAAGTAGTATAAGAATATCTGATAATAATTGTGGTCTCAAATAGATCTAACCCTTAAATTTAGGGCCATTATTTCTGAGGAAGACTCGCACATAATTAATATGAAGGCTCTTTTTTAAGCTCTGTACGTCGATAATTGATTTTGTGCGTTTCCAAGTTATTTCCACTGCTTTATCCGATAATTGTAGATTCATCTGCCAAGTATTATTTTTATACCATACATCAAATATAATTTTTTATTTTTTTATTTTTTATTTTTTATTTTTTATTTTTCATTTTATCATGTATATGGATGATGAGTAAAAGAACTTCACGCGTTTAAGAGAATAAATTAAAAAATTAAAAAATTAAAAAAATATTAAATATAGTGTGTAATATATAAAAAGAGTTTTTCTGAGTTATTGACCAAATTCCTTTTTTTGTAATTTATGTTGTTGTTGGTGGAGGGTGGATGAGATCGAATTTTCTTTAAAAATTTATCTTCATTTTATTTTTATTGTATTTTTTATTTTATTTTATTATTTTATTGTATTTTTAAATTTTATTTTTTTATTATATTTTTTAATATTTTTATTATATTTTTATATAAATTATATGAAATTAAGAAATAGACTGTAAAATGTTAGAGTACAATCCGACCACACTTAACGTCAACCATATAAAAATGATGAATGATAAAACCCAATAAATATTTATGGAGGACTGTACAACCTACTCCCCAAGACAAGACATGAGGGTCGTATTTAGTACGGTTTATTGTCTAGGGTTCACAACCTCTTTCCCATGAAATTGTTATGCTTCTCAGATTTTTCTCTCTCTCATAAATGTCGTTGATGGACGTTATAAGTTGTATATGGTAGGTATCTTATCAAAAAAAAAAAAATGTTGTATATGGTCGCACTAAACACGTCATTCATTAAATATAGGCAACATCAGTCAACACAAAACGTATTTTTATTTTATTTTTCTCTACATTTATAATCGATCGATCATGGTATCTTACACCGACTTATAAAATGGTAAAACTTTTAAAAATATATCCGTTTTTCTCACATTGAATTGAATGTAGTTGAATTTGTGATTTTCATCCGGAACTTAACCGACATTATTTATTTTCTTATATACTATATATATTATACATATTATAAAGATACTAACATAGCATTAATTTGTAATGTATGCTTTTTAACACATTAATAAATAATCTATAATCTTGGAATACTACAGTCAGAGTATGGAATTTAATTTTTTTTTTTAAATAAAAATCAAACCAAACCGAAACGTACAGTTGGGTTTCAATAATCATGATGTTGATTAAACAAGAAAAAAGGCTTGTCCCGGCATGGGGGAAAAAGAACAGACAAAGGGAACAAAATAATAGTACGTGAACTAAAACCAGGCTGTATTACAGCATTTCTACACAATCTTTCAGTCTCTACATATTATTATTTTTTATTATTATTTTTTAATTTATTTTTTTTAAATTAAATTAATTTTTTTATTCATTATTTATATATTTAATATTTAATTAAAAATAAAATAAAATAATGTATAATGTATAAAAATTGTGTAAATAATAAGAAGATGAATAGATTTTTTCAGCAATATTATTCTTCTTCAAAACAAGAAAAGTAGGAAATTCTTAAATGGGGGTCTTCGTCAAGGCCAAGCGTTTACTGGCTGGTCGATGCATCTCCATAGTAATGTGTCCTACCTGTAGAAGAAAGATGCGAGTCTCTCCCATTTTGACACATGCTTGTATTAAATGATCTCTGCTGTAAAATGAGGAAACTAGGCTAGTCTATATCTAGTTAGTTTCTTTTGTATCTATATTTAGATCTTTTCTATCTTTTAAAGTTTCTGTCTAAACTTTAGGGTTTAGAGCGGGAGAAAAATAGGCATATAAAAGATCTATCTGCCAGTCTAAATCCTATACAAGATGCAAAATCATTATTTTATATGTTAATGTTGATGAATGAAATTTATAATATTGAAGCATAAAATCATATAACAAATCAGAATGGATGGAAGAGTTATTCCTGACTCACAAAGGTGACTATGACCTCGATGTTGTGGTCCCAATTCGAAGTGCGGTATGATGTTCGTACATGCATCCATCATAGTAAATAGAAAAAGAGTACCAGAAATATATATAGAGAAGGAGACATCAGATTTATATAATTCGACACAGAACCTACGTCCACAAATCGTTTAGAAGATAAATCTACTATGATGTAAGCATTTTATAGTCTATTGTGATCTCTTATTTCTCTCTGTCTAATGGAGAAGATAATATCTCTTAAGCTTCTTATAGTGAGGTTAAAGATAATAATCCCCCTATTTGACCAGATCAAATCTATTTTTATTAAGGTCTTCGGGAGTGGTGAGAAAAATGTCACCTCATCCATTGCATGTTTGATCTCCTTTCATGTCTTAGCTTTCGCTTTCTTTTCCCTCTGTCTTCCTGATGCTGCTTTGTGATGGCTACTTTGGTGCATCTTGGGCTTGGAATATTTACATCTAATAGTTTTCCACAATTCTTAAAGTCAGTTTGCTTAACAAAAAAGTTTTGAGAATTTTCAATTCTTGCCTACGATTTACCCCTGGTTTTCTATTGTGTGTGCAAAACAAAGATGATCTTTGAGTGAGAAGCTCGAAAAGACTTGAGAAATTTATAGGAAGGGCCTTTGAGGATGGGCCTCTAGGAAGTTTTTTTATAGGGATATTTGCTCGATAATCAAACATTCAGATGGATGTGATCGTTTATTATTAGCGAAGAGTGCATTTTTCCATGATTATTTTCGCTATATGTTGGTAGTAGTGGATTTTTTTACTCCTTAAGGCAATTTTCTATTGGTATTGATGTTAGAGTTCACTTGTTGTAACCTTCGTTAAATGGCCAAGGAGCCCATCAACCACCTGGGTCCATATTAAGCAATTGACGAGCTCATTAACTCATTCTCAAAGGTAACACGTGCAAGGCGGTTGCAGAGCTCGGGGGTTCATTACTAGAGATAACCTGCTAGCGACAATTGTGGCATAAGTGAAAGGGCACTCGTCTTTGGGGGTAAGGGTCGGAGCAGTCAAGAAACTGTCATAGTCCATAGTTTTCCATGAGTTAAGGGATAGGACTTTGAGGGTAAGGATCAAAGTAATCAAAGGACTATCATCAACCACTGTTCACCATGGATCAAGGGGCTCGTTTTTGTTGGTGTGGGTATAAGCATTCAAAGAACTATCATTGGTTGTTGCTCGCTGAAAGTCAAGGGACTCAACCTAGATGAAGGAGATGCTGGACTAGGACATGGAGCATGAGCACACTACTACGGTGGGAGAGGGAGCTCGACCACCCAAGAGAGGTTCAGTGTAGATAATCCAAATTCAAATTGAAAACCTAAGTGATTTCGCTAGAGTGTAGTGAAGGCTTAAATGCATAGGTAAGGCCCACTAGCATCTATGCTTTGGAAATGCCAGAGGTCTGGGACAACCATGATACTGAGCAACCTACTCTGATGCAAAAGGATTAAGATGCCCTGACTAGTGCTCGAGAGGTGCTTTGAAGTTGGAATTTCACACTACGTGGTTGATTTCTAGCAAAGTATGTTCACTACGCATGTAGCTATTGGGATTCTTGTGGAACCTTGAAGAGTTTTGTAGGGAGAACCTCTAAAAATCAAATTTATTAGTAAAAATAAAAATAGCGAGTTTGAGAGAGACAAATCGAAGCAATTTAGTAGCCACTTTCAATCTTTTCCAACTAATATTGTTTGCAACTAAATGATTTTTCTCTCTAAACATTCTTATGGAAATGGAGATTGCTTATTTCTAAATAATTCTTTTTCGTCCACTTTTTGGAGGCTTATACAATTCAGAGTCAAGTGGCTCAATTTTTTATTTTTTTTCTTTAGTGTGTGATGAAGAGGCATAGAGGGAAGCTTGTTGCCTATTTATCATCGTGTCCCATTTATTGTTTACTTTTCCTTGACTTTGAAGGCAACAACTTTTTCAGTAGTGATCTACTCTTCATGGGAAAAATGTGTTTGATCGCTAACCATTTTCAATGGCAAGTTTGGAGGCCATGGTGCTTTTGTAACCATGAAGAAAGGGGGTTGTGCATGGGGATGTTGCATGTAGATGGAATGAATTCTCATCAAGACAGAGGATCTACAGTGGTGGAGAAGTGCAATCCAAGGGATGTTGGTCATGTTGCTCGTTGTATCCTAACACCTACGTGTAGCGTTGAAGTGAGAGGGGGTGTACAGATTCTGGCCATGCATAGAGGGCACATCCCATGAAAATTACAAGGCTCACATTGGAAGACAATGTGGCAATGCCATTTCCTACACATGGTGATGATGAAATTTGACCGCTCGAACATGCATCAAGAAAAACCTGGCAGGATCATATTGTGGGTGGATAATGGAGCTTGCCCACTATGTAAGGGTGGTGGGCATTGTACTTGCCATGCATGGCTATTAGGTGAATGATGACATACACCCTTAGGCCTTTGTGTGTGCTGCACTAGGTGCACGATGGCATTGACAGAGACGCCTTATGGGTGGAGGAAACCATATGTGGCAAGAATGATTCATGGTCATGGAGCTCGTGGTCAAGCGCCTAGCGTGGCACAAGAATTCATGGCTGAGAAATAGATTGTGGCGAAGAATGCCATTTTAGCCTAGGAAATCGTGAACGAGAAATACCTCATCAACAATAGAAATTGTTAGAAGTTCTAATGGTGGTCCTACCAACTCACAGATGAGGAAGAGGCTCCTTTGAGTTCATGACAATGTGCACCTACTACACACATTGTGCACGACCTTCATGGTCTCGAACCACTATGATGGTGATAGAAAGTATTGGCATTCAATGTGGTGGCCGCTAGCACCCTCACCGGTAGGCTAAGCTAGTCTTTATAGGCATGTAAAATTGGAATAATGTCGAGGTTAGTTTAGGCATTGCAACAGACAAGTGGGGTGCTAGATATTTGCATAGCAGTGTGATTTGATTATAACCGAACGAGTGGACTCAAATACAATTAGAGAAATACAAAGAATGAATATAGCATATTCGAGTGATTCCTAACTAATTGGTGAAGAAACAAATCCAAAATGTTCAGCTGATGTGGCTAATTGAGTTGGCTTGATATTCATCGAAGGTGGCTTAAAAACCATGCGTGGAGCAAAGGTGAAGTCTTGTTTGTCTTGAATTCTATCACCTACCCATGAGTCCAATATGGTTACCTAGCTGAGACTCGACCTAGGAGTGAGAAACAGAGCAGACAACAAAGGCTTTGTGAACAGATCTGCCAATTGATCCCGAGATGAGATGAAAGCAACATGCAAGGTTTTTGAAACAACTTTATCACAGATGAAGAGAAATTCAATCTCTGTGTGCTTTGTCTAGGAGTGAAGAACATGGTTTATAGAAAGGTATGTTGCGTCGAGATTATCGCACCATAGAGTTGGTGGTTGTTTAAGGAAAACACCAAGCTCTTTTAATAGTGACTCAAGCCATAACAGTTTGTCATTAGAGTTTGCTAATGATTTGTATTCTGCTTCAGTACCGGAACAAGCAACAATGTATTGCTTCTTTGACCTCCATGAAACAAGTTTTTTGTCGAGAAACACACAGAAACCTCCAATCAAAAGCCTACGTCTAGGCAGTTAACCCACTCAGTGTCAGAAAAAACATGTAGAGAATAATGCGAGGTAGATTGGATATGATATCCAAAACGAGCATTATGCTTGAGATACCTGAAAATTTGTTTAACAGCTTGCCAATGAGAAAGCTTTGGAGCATGCATGAATTGATAGACCTTGTTGATGGCCAAGGCAATGTCAGGCCGTGTAAGAGAGATGTACTTAAGGTTGCCAACGGTCCTGTGATAAAAAGTTGGATCACAAAAATGTTGGCCATCATGGAGAGATGGGTGGAGGTGGCCATAGGGGTTTTGACAGATTTAGCTAAAATCCATTTGAGTGTTTTTGAGTAAGTCACATATATATTTTGTTTGAGACAAATGAAGACCAAGGAAAATGGTTATATTTTAAGACCAAGAAAGAATAAGCAACAATGTATTGCTTCTTTGACCTCTATGAAACAAAGTTTTGCGGAGAAACACACATAAACCTCCAATCGAACGCCTATCATCTGGGCAGCCAACCTAGTTAGCATAAAAAAAAAAGCATGTAGAGAATAATGTGAGGTAGATTGGATTAGAATGCCAAAATGAGCAATATGCTTGAGATACCTTAAAATTTGTTTAACAGCTTGCTAGTGAGGAAGTTTTGAATCATGCACGAATTGGCAGACCTTGTTGACTGCAAAAACAATGTTAAGTCGTGTAAGGGAGAGATATTGAAAGTTGCCAACGGTGCTGTGATAAAAAGTTGGATTGAAAAAGGTTGGGCCATCAGAAATGGAGATGGGTGGGGGTGGCCATATGGGTTTTGACAGGTTTAGCTAAATCCATTTGAGTGTTTTTGGGTAAGTCATATACATATTTTGTTTGAGACAAATGAAGACCAGGGGAAATGGGTATGATTTCAAGACAAAGAAAGAACTTAAGGGGGCTGAGATCATTCACAGGAAATATTTGATAGAGAGACAATAAAATAGATTTTAAAACCTTGGAATTAGAGCCTATTAAGATGAAATTGTCTGCATAGACAAGAAAACAAATCATAACAGGAGCATGATTACAAAAAAATAAGGAAGGATCAACAACTTAAGGTGTAAATCCAAGCTCAATCAACTGAGTACTTAACTTGTGAAATTGAGCACGTGACGCTTGTTTGAGGCCATAGATGGCCTTGTTCAAGTGACACGCAGGATGAGGAAAGTCTGGATTAATGAAACCAATTGGTTGAGCTATGTATACTTATTCTCGGAGATCACCGTGGAAGAAAGCATTACTGATGCCCAATTGTCGAAGTCCCCAACCTTCTGTGATAACAATGGAAAGGATGGTGCAAATGGTAGTGGGCTTGACAACGAAACTGAAAGTCTCAGTGAAATCCACTCCTTGTTACTGGTGGAAGCCCTTGGCCACCAAATGGGCTTTGTGCCGCTCAACAGAACCATTGGAGTGTTGTTTAGTTTTGAAATCCCACTCCAGCCAAGTTGTTAACTCTAGTGGAAGGAACAAGAGTTTAGGTATGGGTCTAAAGAAGAGCTTGAAATTTCGAGGACATGGCATTTCGCCATTCCTAGTGCTTAGAGGCTTAAGTATAAAAGTTTAGTTCTTTAGGAGTTGGGGATGAGGTAGCTTCTGTCGGCGCTCTAGCTTGCGCTTTAGTTCGAACGCAAATTACGACGCTGGGGATGAACGTCACAAGGAAGTCATCCCCCATCTTTACGTGTGAGAGCAGTATTTAATATTATTATTTTTTAATCCGTAGCGGAAAAAGATCAAGCCAAAAACATTCGAGAAAACGTTTACGCTTGCCGCACATCACATGGTTAACGAAATAAAACCCAAGTTAAGCATCATATACATATACATTAAAATTAAGATTACCAATGTAAACAGTTTATACAAAAGCACTTCCTAAAACAACGGGAAAATTTTTCCTCAAAATACATCGGTGGTACAAAATAAAGATATTACCGATCCCCTCCCCTTTCCGCTAAACATATTAATAGGCGGGTTCTTCTTTTATCTTCTTAAAGTCTGGACCGTAACGAAGACCGTCCAAATTCTGTCCTGAGCCTACATCACACATGATCCCAGTGGATGATGTAAACAGGCATCCCATGTGAAGGAGCCCATCCACTCCTAGCACCAAACAACACCCCGTAGGGCGAAGGTTGTCAAAAAAGTACGTCGCCATAGGAAGCGACTCTGCCGCTCACTGACCCAACAGGTCTAGGGTTACTGGCCCAATAGTATCAGTCTTAGTCAGGCCCATGAGGGTCCGACCCATCTTCTCAAGAGTCGTAATCTGGGGATCCATCATTTCCTACAATAACTTTTATCGTTCCCAAGGGAGCGATAGTAGAGATAATAAAAAGAGGGTGAGATTTCGGGAGAAATCTCAGCAAGTATACCGGCACTTAAACCAAAACATTTCAAATATACAGATAAGTGAACAAAACATTCATAACTAATGCATATGCAATGAATGACTGACTTATGCACATGCTCATGAAAATTTTCATACGGATTTGTTTCTTTCAGATTTCTTTTTATGAAAACTTTCATACGGACTTGCTTCTTTCAGACTCATTTTCATGTCATTTCCTTTCAAATCATTTCTTTAAAACATTTCGTATCTTTTATTCTTTTTTAGGTGCCACTTATCATAGACAGATCTTTTCTTATAGCTCGAAAGCCCATCTTGTCATGACTTATCACTTAACATATATGAGATACACCACGGCTCGCCTAAGCACTGCGTGTTCCCTGCTGGTTACCGCATCACCTTAAAGTGAGTGCGTCATATAACTTATAAAACGGCAGGTCCTTACACCTTATCCGTCTTTGGCACCCACCAGCGTTAGGTGCTACCGCACTCAGGACACCTTTTGGAGCCATACACGGTCCGCCGACTGTTCTTCGTCGACCTAGGGGCTTCCACTCGACTTTAAACACTCCTGAGTGGACAGGGAGTTCCACTGGGGCACTTCCCCCGTCCCAGCGTTTGGGGTTCTTATAAAACTTTACTTCTTTTCTTTTCTTTCAAAAAAATTCAATCTTTTCTTTTCTTTTCTTAAAAACATATTGTACTTAAAAAAAACATGCTTTTCATGACTTATGCATGAGACATGCAACACTTACTTATTTTCATGCAAAAACCCGAGACGAGCTCGAGTGCATTCATATTTCATTTTCTTTTCTTCCTTATTGTGATAACTTTACAACTTCCTATTTAATCATCATGCTCTAACATCCTAAAATTTGGGCCTAGGATTGAAGTGGGGTACTTGGCCCATCTCCAACCCATCATGGCCGAACCCTCCTAGGGTAATTCTTAGGGCTTTTTTTCATCACTTGATTCTCATTATCCTCTAAGAATTAAGGTGTAAAAAATAAAACATATCCCATCCTTACAATGGGTAACCGAAACCCTATAATCCACCAAGTAGACATTTTCATCCCCAAACTTAATTCATTTCAACTTCCTTCCTTCACCTTTCAACTTGGAGAAATTTCCTTCTATTAATTTATTCAAAGTTTCCTTTTCCATAAGTTTCTTCTAAAAGCTCAACTAAATAATTCCACCACAAAGCAATATAATTCCATCTTCTAACCTCAACCTTAAATATCATAAAATTCCAATTAAACATTACTAGTTATCATACACAAGTAGTTACTTCTTTCCATATGCAAGTATACACCGTTTTATTTCATATCAATCTTGTATTCTATTCTCATGTCCATTTTCATTTCCTTAAGACAATATTTTCCTTGAATAAATCAATTTCATTACTAATTTCCTCAAATAAATTCCATCTTAGCAACACCAAATTTATAAACTTAATACTAAAATCCATCATGCATCAACTTTATCATTTCATATAATAATCATACTTTTCATTTCTTTTTGCAACTAATACTTGATCCATCATCTATACTTATATTCTAAGCTTATTTCATCATAGAGATTTACACAAGAATATTCATATCAAAGACAAGTATAATCAATTCAATCCAAACATGGCAATACAATCATTAATCCAACAAATATGATCACCTAACTATATACAAGAATTGTTAAGGAAAATGTGAAAGTATACTTACAATATTCCTATTAGATTTTTGATTAAAATCTAAAAATATACATATAAAATCTCTTATTAGAATAGCTATAAACACAAAGATTTAAAGGAAACCTTATTTCCTTCTAACCAAAACAAAGGTGTTATATGTGTGAGTGTATTCTTCCTAAGCTTGCATGAATTTAGGCACTAACCTTCTTCAATGTATTGTCTACCTCAACACTGTTAATTTTAGCTCCACTAATTTAGGATTCTTCAACTTGTGTGGTGAAAAAAGAAGAAACAAAAGTAGAAGTGGCTTAAGTGGGTTTGGCCGAGAGGTGAAGAGAGAATGAGATAGGAAGATGCTTGCATGCATCCAAGTGAAGTGAGCTAAGGGAAATGGATATGGGGTCACACGGTCAAACCCTTTCTCTAGGGTCTTTGGTATACTTTTTTTTTTACCATACTTAGGTATGACCAATGATAGCTGGGGTGATTGACAACACTAGGCCATGCCAAGATCAAATATTGGCCATGCCTTGGAGGATTTTCTTTTCTCCCTTCTCACTTGCTATGGCCGGCGGCTCCTTTGAGTGTTTAGCACTCATTTTCTTGCTTTTCACTCAATCATCATTCCTCCATCATCTCATGTGTCCATCCAAGTAATCTCAAAGCCATGCTTTTTGAAAATTGAGCAATGCATGATCCGGCCAAGCTTGCCTCCACCGAAACCCACTTTGCTCCTTCTCCTTGCTTTTGTCATTTCCATCACCTACACCCACACCATACCTCTCTTCACATCACCATACTCTCTTACACATTGTACCTTATTCACTTACACATTCCTCCCTTGTCCTATCAACTTGTTGGTGGCCATACCCCATGAAATTCTCCCAAGGTACCTTACAGATTGCATCCACCGAATCCCTCCTTGCTCTTTCCTTCCATGCTTCTCTTCATGTCATTTGTCACATCCCTACACACTATGACCTCAAATGGAAAGTCAAGGAATGGTGTCTTGTACCTCCAAGATTCCATGATAGGAAAATCACTCCATTAGATTCTACACTCAATCCTACATGGCATATGTTCACCTACTAGTCAACCTCCACTAACTAGAATTTTCTTACAAGTCTTGGATAATTTTTTAGGGTTTTTCTCCAAGTGACATGTGTCTCTACTATGAACTTGATGGGTCATGGGCTCACTCTATGGGCTTATGGGCTCACCACTACTCTCTGACCCATTCACTTGATCCATTCCTCAAAAGTCTCATTCCCAAGCCCATCTCTTTAGAGCTTATTTTTACAAATTACTACTAATCTTGTATATTAGCATTTAATTAAATAATTAAATTAAGATGAAGATTTTAGGGCTATTATAGCTTCAGTGGGGAAGAAGCTATGAGGTGGAGGCCAGAGTATTGTTCCATCATGGAACTTATGGGGTTGGAGGAAATTAATTTTGGATATGTTGATGATAGGTCCTAAGGCAAAAGGGGGTTTAGGAAGAACATTTAAGAGAGAGAGCAAGGTAGGGGATGAAGAGAGATTAATGGGAGAAGAAAAAGAAGGACCAATAGGATTAGAGGGCTAAGAGATGTTAGATGAGGATGCCTCAGTTGGACTAAGAGAGAGAGTGGAGTTGGGTTAAGATTGAGGTGGATTAGTAGAGGAGGACTAGGCATGAGAGAGGAGTGTGACGAAGTGTGAGTTGGCTAGATATAGGTTTGAGTTAGGGCTGGGCTCTGACTCCGACGGCGTTGGAGTTCGGAGTTTCTGACTCCAACAGTCGTCGGATTCGAAATCGACTTCCTATTTGACTCCGAAATGGAGTAGGAGTTCAACTCCGGTCTCTGATCGGAACTTCAAACTCCGATCAGAGTTTTTCAGAATTTATTGTTCAAAATATAAACCCTAGTAATCTAAACCAACCATAGAAATCAGAAACCCTAGAAATCAACCATTTTAGGCACGTAGCAAAAGCTTACTATCACTGCATATCAACAACGGTGATGGAGAAGCAAAGAGCTCTGTGTGATGATGGAGAAAGGAAGAACTCTGTGCAGTGATGGTCTTGATTTTGAAGAAATTGAAACTCCAGGTGGTAGGTACTCCTCGATGATGATGGAGAACGGAAGAACTCCGTGCGACAGGTGATTGAGAAGGGAAGAATGGAGTTGGGCCACGGTTAGAGAGAGTCAAGACGTAGCTGGGTGGAAGTGAGGAGAGAAAAGGGAAGGGAGAAAAGAGGCGACATGTGGAGAAAGCAGATCGAGTTCTAGGTTTGAACTTAGGGACCTTAGGGTTTTGAAGGTAATGGCATTGTTTAAGGCTACTTAAAAAAGAATAAAAAAATTGCAACTCAAATGGACGCGCAAGGACTCGAACTCAGGTTTTCGAAACCAAAATGTTGCGTTTAAACCACTAGGCCGCTTGGGTTTATCATGTTTAAATTACAATATATAATATATAAAGTATAAATAGTCGGAGTTTGGAGTCGGGAATCAAAACTAATTTGGACTCCATTTCCAATTCAGAACTCCGATTTCAGAGTCGGAGTCATTCTGACTCTAACTTCGAATTCTGACTTTTGACTCCGATCGGAGTTATAATCAAAGCGAAAGTCGGACAGAGTTCAAAAATTAGAATTTTTGCATACCCCTAGTTTGAGTAAGTGGATTGACAGAAGACATGCGAAAATGAGCTTGGAAGGAAAAATAGATGTCTGTGAAGTGTTTGCATATGGAAATTGATTCTCATAAAAAATTATATCCCAAGAGTAATATAGCCGCCCAGAAGGAACATGGAGGCAACAATAACCGTTATGAGATTCACTATAGCCAAGAAACAAACATTGAGTGGAACATAGATCAAATTTGTGACGATTATATGGCCTAAAGTGAGGCCAACGTGCACTACTAAAAACTTTAAGGAAATTGTAATCAAGTGACTTGGAGAAGAGTTTTTCATATAGAGAGGAATTATTGAGAACTGAAGTTGGTAATTGATTGATAAGGTAGATTGCAATCTGAAATGTATCAACCCAATAAATTTGAGGCAAAGAGACATAAACCATAATAGCTACGTTGGTCTCAACAAATTGCCGATGTTTCCTTTGCACAACACCATTTTGTTAATGTGTGAGTGGACATGAAACACAATGGGAAATGTCTTGATTTTTTAGGATGGTATGAAGGGAGTGGAATTCCCCTCCCAATCACTTTGCAATGAAATAATTTTAGAATTGAATAATAAATCAACATTTTTCTAAAATTGAAGGAAGATAGAGGAAACATCATATTTTTTTTATTAATGGAAACTACCACATATCTAGAAAAGTCATCTAAAAAAGAAACATAAAAATGAAATCATCGGGTAGGGCCCTATACATCAAAATAAATAAGCTGGAGTGGCTTGGTGGAAAATTGATGAGAGGTATGAAATGGTAACTATGAACTCTTGCCTTGGCAGCAAGAAGAAACACACGAATGAAGCATCCTTATCGGAAAATAGGAAAAGAGTTTTGGTTGATGATGTGGTTGACAAGCTGAAGGGACGAATGCCCAAACCGTGAATTCCACTATGAAAAGGTGGCATTTTCACAAGAGCTTGCGGTAAGGAAGGAGCTTGAAAATAGTAGAGCCCATCAAGAACAGGATGATAGAGTAAAGCCATCAAAATTCAAAGAAAATATAATTTTCAAAACAAAATTGCCTAATAGAAACTAATTTTTATGTAATTCACGGTACATGTAAAAGATTTTTTAAGAAGAAAAGAGTGAGAAGAAGTGGAGAAAATGGAGTCATCGGTGTTAGAGATTGAGATAGGAGTCATTACCAACTTTTATGTGATCTGGACCAGTGTAAGGTGATGAGTTGAAGTTGAGATTAGAAAACTCAGACGTGAGATGGTTGGTGGCGGCTATGTCTAGGTACTAGGCAAAGTTAGGGGTATTGCCAGAAGTGGTGTAGTTGGCAGTTAAAGATTGGGTGGATCACTTTGACATGCATGGTTAAAGCGATAGTAGCAATTGAGTGCTACATGGCCAACTTTGCCACAGACTTAGAAGTAGGTTTGGGATGAGGCAAGGGAGGGGATGGAGATGATGAGGAAGTGTTGAAATTGTTACGACCTCTACCACGGCCAAAGTAGCCACTACGATAGTTAACGAAGATGGTGAAATTAATATAAAGACAATAGTGGGAGGAAGATTGGAGGAGTGGGTTAGAAGATTTTCTTAGATAAGGAGAATGTTGTATAGCTCTTCGGGAGATAGGGGTTCGACATGAGCTATGACTGAGGTAATGAAAGCATCGTAGTCTCTATTTAAGCTACAAGTAAGTAGGAAATGGATTCTTTATAATACAACGGGGTGCTTGCAGCACTCATCGTGTCTGAGAGATGCTTAACTTTTCAAAAGTAAATGGAAATGGATGAAGAACCCTTGGAGACAATGGGGTGCTTGGAGACAGTGGCATGAGATTGGGAGGTAAAGAGTTTTTTTAGGGCAACCTAGACTTCATGAGCAGTGGAATAACCAACTACTTGTGTAATGAGATTATCGGACAAAGAGGGAATAAGGGCAGAGAGGATAAGTTGGTCAGTTTGGGTCTAGGAGAGAATTGCAGAATTGGGAGTAATAATATCTGGGAGAAAACGAAGAGGCATTTTAGACCCATTGACGAAATGAAAGAGTTGTTGTCCCCAAATATAAGGAACCATTTAAGTGTGTCAAAGGAGGAAATTATCATTGGTAAGTTTAACCGTAACGAGGTGAGAGAGGTGAGGAAGAAGGGGAAAGGTTTAGGGTACAAGGTAAGTTACAGAGAGGAGTCATTTGCCCTTTTGAGGCATTTGTCTTTTACAATGACTGATAATATGTAGAATTGGAATAATTTCATATTCATTGAATTGTATTGATTACACAATGTTCAATTTATAAAGAAGAATGTCAAGGTTATTTTACGCATTTCATCAGATGAGTGGTGTGTTGGCATATTTGCACAATAATGTGATTTGATTATAACTGAATGAGTGGCCTCAAATACAATCAAAGAAATACAAAGAATCAATACAAAAGAGTTGAGTGGTTCCTAACTAATTGGTGAAAAAATTCCTGAATGTTCAGCTGATGTGGCTGATTGAGTTGACTTGATATTCATTTGAGGTGGCTAAGCATCCATGTGTGGAGCAGAGGTGGAGTCTTGTTTGTCTTAAATTCTATCAGGGCCTTAGGACACCATATAACGTGATATTAGGCAGAATTACATTTGTCGGCTCTACCCAACCGCTCAAAGAAGTGGTTGGGCAATAAACAAAACCATTAGTGACAGCAACAATGAGATCTTGTCATTACGAGCCTCCTAAATGCATGGTTATGTGTAACCTTCACGTGTTATGAGGCCCTGCATGATCATGACATTCTTTATGTGCAATGTATACTTTAAGTGTATAGTTCACACTCGACATGCACCAATCATGCAGGAATTTGGGCACACTTTAAGCACACAATGCATGCCCAGGTATTGGGTTCTTGCCTATTTTATTTTTCTATGAAAAATATTACGAAAAATAAGAGATAGAAAGTTGAGAACACTCATTTGGGTGGAAATCTACCTGCTCAATCAGATATGATTTCATAAGTCTAAAACTAATCATTCTCCTGATGCGGGTGTAAAGGATGAGATAATCCCACATATAGAGCTAATTGTTGAGGAAATACATCTGCAATAGGCCATAATGGAAAGGAGTCATTCCTAGCGCACAAAGGTGACTAAGGCCTCGAAACTATAATTTGAAGCCCACAATGGCTGTTGGGTACTCGGTACGATGTCCATACATAGATCTATGGTAATAAAAAAAAAGAGTATTAAAAATGTAAATTGAGAAGGAGACACAAACATACATGATTTAGCACAGACTCTACACGAGTTATTTGGAGGGCAAATTCATTATGATAGGAGTATTTTATAATCTCTCATTTATTTCTGTAAAATAGAGGTTGGAGACTCATTTAGCTTAGAGAATATAATATTTTTCAAACTTCTCGTAGCGAGATTAAAGATAATAAATCTGTCTTTGACATGATTAAATCCTCTTTTATTGAGGTCTTTGAGATTGTTGAGAACTAATAGCTTTATGTCATCTCACCCTTTGTGTGTCTCACTTCTTTTTCTCTCTCAACTTTTGCCTTATCTTTTTTCTTTTATTTCTTGATGGAGTTTTGTGGTGGACTAGGTCTAGTGCATATTTGGTCTGGTATATTTACCCCAACACAAAAAACAATGAAATATTTGAGATCAAGATTTAAATGGGTTTTCTTTAAGAACATGGACAGCCAGGATCCCAATTTTCTTTTGTGAGCTATTCACTTGGGTGATGGTTACTGGCCTGGTGGAATTGGAAACATGATGGCGCACTTGCCAGGGAACTAGGCCTAGAAGGCTAGAATTATATTTGCGGGCACACGCCAGGGAGATCTTTCAAGTAATTTAATAACTCAGTCACTTGAATAGAAAGTCACTTGGATTGCGGTACAGTAGCTACAATGATAAGAGACGAAAAAATCTAAAATAAAGAACAAAATCTTTTAATAATACCATGTATCAAGCTTAACTTCTTCTTTAACACTTTTCCAATATAAAATAACAATGACATATAAGCCATAACACGATCCCAGAAGTATATTCCAAAAAATAAGAGTAGAAAATATAGAAAGTCTGAAAGATATTCAAAGTTGATTGAACCACATAAGAGAAGGATTGGCCACAAAAAGAAAAAGGGCTTCTGCAAAGTGGGGTTGATGTGGAATTCACGGAGAATCTGTGGGTCTATTCCGATTTGGTTAAGTATTCCACATATTTTGATACACTCCAAAAGATGAAGAAAAGAAAAAGGTAGAAAATACTCCACATTCAGATCCAGATTCCAGGCACCATCTCACTCCTTTCTTTCTTTTCTTCTTTATGGGGTTGTGTAGAAGAAGCTTGGATAAAGTTGCTCCATCAATCATTCCAAATAATTTTTGCTTATTATTTATTTATTTTTAGAAGAATCTGTTGTAATCACAAAGGACATTTTGGTGCATTTTCAATTGGCAAAGTTATATATCACAAGTTTGAAAATAGATCTCATTTAAATTTTTTATTTTATTTTATCTTATTTTTAAATTTCTAATAAATCAGGCTTTCCTCCTTTCATACTTGTTTTGCCCATCACAAATACCAAGACATGTTTGGATATAAAAATAGTTTCAATTCATCTTATTTTATTTATTAATTATAAATTACTCAAATTTCTATATAAAATACAAAAAGCAATGTAACTTTCTAAATTTTAAAAATAATAATAATATTAAAAAATAATAATATTTATTAAATCTTTAATTTTCAACTTTTGTTTCATTTCAATTCATTATCCAAGACTGACCTCAAATATTATGTCATAATTTCAAATTCTAACGCCTACTTCTTCTCTTATTTCAAATAAATATTTCACAAATCGTGCTTGCCAATCCTTTACAAATATTTGCTTGACTTGGGTGATCAAATTCAAAGAGAAAGAGAAAGAGAACCTAATACTAACATTAAATATTGTAGAGGCCATAGGTTTGGCCAACAAACTGTTCTCATCACTTATTGTCCAAAACTTTAAACGTGCCGTTAAATTACATTCAAGATAATTTAATTGTCAGCTGACTCTATATTTTATAAGAGCTCATAGACTTTGTCAATAGCACATTATTGAAATCAAGTTTATATTGACCCAAAAAAAAAAAAAAAAAACATTGCCTATGTATGTATGACAACATCCTACCTGCAGGGTAATTAAAATTAAGCCTTAAATGCATTGGGAGATATGAGTTGCTGAATTCCTTAATTTAAAATTTTAAAATCATAAACTTTTAAACCAATAGAATAACTAGAAAAATTATTTAATATTAATTCCATGAGTGAAATGTAATTGTCTTAATTCTTGGACACTTTCTAGAATCAAGATGTATAATTGAGTGAAGAAAATTCAAAATAATACTATTTATAGTCGTGAGTAATATGTCATATGTCAATATCATGTAATCACTTTAAAAAAATGAATAAATACAAGATTTCTATTTTAAAAAAAAAAGAAATTAATCTTTTTAATAATAAATCTTATTTTTTTCAATATGATTGTACAATATTTGCTCACTATATTACAATATCTCTTACTCATAAACCAAAATCAATATATACTGTCTGGATAAATAGGGAAAATAAAGATCAAGTCAATTTTCCACTTTCATGTAAAAAGAACGACATGGTTGGCAATGTGCACTATTTCCTTTCCTCCATTTCCTGAAAATGAACAGCCAAATCTTTGTCTAAAATTACTGGTCTTCCATGCCTAGCGTGTGAGACCCACACCATTTCTCATAAAAGTAATGGAAAAGAAAAGTTGGCTTGGCCCTAAAGGCTAAAATACTTGTTAATTATTTTTAATTTTATTACTCCATGTGTTCCCTTATTTTAATTTAATTTATCAAAATAAAAATAAAAACTCCAATATTTTCTAATATCTTTTGTGGTTTAATATGATCTTTTATATATATATATTTTTTGTTCGTGTAAATTTATTAGTATCGACTAAATCTTTATTAAATATTTTAAGCTATTTTAATCAAGAGCTATGATACACATACGACGTGTTTTACGACTTATTTACGATTTATAGTGTAATCAAATTTTTTTCTTTTTTCTTTTATTTTATTTTCAGTATTTTTTTAATATTCTTAGTTTTAAAAAAATTAAAAAAATATAATTTTATTAATATTCATGTTCTTAATCATTAAATAAAATTAAAAAAAATTATAAAATAACTATAAGTTGGTTGTAAGTATATCATTTCTGTTTAATCAAACTTCTCACAAATAAACGGATATAAATAAGCTCTGAGGATCAAAGAATATAAACTCAAACTCAACATAAGTATTTTAAGAAATCATGTAAAAGCACAAACAAGAATTAGTAATAAAATGATAAAACTAAATGAAAAAAAAAATCTTAATAGCATTTTCTGTAGGATTCACAAAAACCAATTATCTCAAATTTATTATTAATTTTTCTGTTTTTTTTTTTTTTTCTGGCGGATGATCTCCTTCATCTTTCAGTGGCCGCGAAATGCAACTTCCAACTCAGACCATCGACGTTAGCGAAGAACCCAACCAAGAATGACGATCTCCTCTTATCCCCAGCTTCTTTCACCGCCGGGTTGTTCCTCGCATAATCGGCATCCCGCACCTTCCCCTTGTTCCCATTCTCCGGCGCCGGCGACGCATCGGTGATCGTCTTCTTCCTAGGCGTCAACACGACGAACGTCTCATTCCCTTCGCTGTTGCTCCGATAAAGAAAGTCCCGGAGTTTCCATCTCTTGGAAGATCCGGTCGAATTGCTCTTCTTGCAGTCACCGCGCGAAGAATTAGGCGCTGCCTCGGCTTTAGCTTGCCCCTTTTTTGGAGTCCACACGCAGTAGGTTCCGGTTGGTACCGCATCCAGCTCGTCGGCTTCTGACGAAGAGCAAGACGCCTGCTGGCGTGCTGCTTCCCGTTCTCTTTCCTCGGTCATAAGCTTTCTCAGAGGAGGACGACGAAGCCTATACTTTTTTGAAGAATCGCTTCTCTTTGTAAGGGAATAGTTTACGACTAGGCTTTGATCGAATATGGAAATGGGGTGAATGGGTCTGATCCGACCATTGGAGAAGATCTCGTCGGCGGCGATTGGGGACGAGTACTGTTCTGTGCAAACAAAAGCGAACTCAGAATCATCATCGCCATCGTTGATATTGTCTCTGCCTTCTTGTCGTTGTTTTTGCAGCTGCAGAGGTCCGGTTTTTGAGGTTTCTTGGAATTGGAGTGGCGGATTTTGTTCCACAACGACTGTGGTGGAGATCCCATGGAGTTTGGCTGAAGAGTAGGTGTTGAAGGATGGAGAGGGCGAGAGAACAGAATTCCCCTGCATTTGGAGATGTATGTGTTGCTGTTTTTGCTGCCTGATACTTTCTTCACTTCAGAGAAGGAGACTGGTTTGAAATGGTTAATAATAAATGTTTGGGGAACTGGCTACGTTTAAATAGATGGTCAGCATTAGCCATTACGTACGCATATCCAACTCTTTTCCTTTCTAAATAATAAAAAGACCGAAAGGCCTATATTTTAAAATAAGTTTGAAATAAAATATCTTTATTTTATAAATTAAAAATTTTTAAAATTTAAAAAACCCATTCCATTTATCCATTCAATTAGGAATTATTGTTAATAGACGGGATTGGTGGGATGACATTTTTCTACATTATATACTAGTTTAATTTGTGTAAGTACAATTTATGCTTTCTTTATTTTTATTTTTATTTTTCTTTTATTATAAAAATTCAAACTCATTATTAAAAAATAAAATGAAAAATTTGTAATAATAATAGCGATGAGATGATTTGTGAATAATAATAAAATAATTTAAATTAAAATATTTTATTGAGATTTGATAAATGAGAGAGAAAAATAAGTAAAAATATTATAAAGTTTTAAGATTATTTTTATTTTAAGATTTAGAAAAGTTTAATTTTCTTTATTTTGTTTAGAAGTTTGAAAAAATTGTATTAATTATGTAATGATTAGATGAAATAGTTAATAATTTAAAACTAGCAAATATTTATATTTAAACCATATTTAAAAAAGAAATAAAATGAGATTGCTATTCAAATTGGCCCTTGATAAAAATAATTTTCTTTAAATTAAATATTGTGGTATTCATGTAATGCATGAGTATTTCGACTTGGCATAACATCCGCAAAACATTATTAATCTAATAAAATGTCAAACTAATAATTTTTGTTACAATTAATATAAAAGGTATATTAAGAACTGTCATGGACTCATGTTAACGATGTTACAAGATTTTTTTATTGACATATTCAACACTACATTTTATTAATATTTAACCTTTCTTTTAAAATTAAAAAAAAGGTCTTACAAGGTAACAAATCTCTTAAACAAATATTAATATCATGTTAATGACTTTAATTAGTAAATGTCATATCATGATGTTACAAACAGAGACTCATTTGCTTAGGATTGCCGTGGGGTTTGGGTTATTACGCTTTCTTTTTGTTTTTTTCTTAAAAAATAAAAATAAAAATAAAAATAAAAATAGTATTATATTATGAGTGAGATTGGGCGTGAATTTTGGGGTGTCGTGTCAGGGAAGGAAGAGTGGTTGTGTTCACATGTGTTGGAAATATATTGCATTCCAAAATTTGCAAATGCTTTTTTTTTTTTAATTGCGAATGTTTATTATGGTAGAAATGATATTTGCATTCAATTAATGTTTGAAATTATTTTAATTTATTTCATCTTAATATCATAATTTAATCAAGTTTTTATGTAAAGTATAATAAATAACTTAATTTTTTCAAATTCTAATTTAATTTTTTAAATTCCAAAATAATGATAATATTAAAAATTAATATTATAATATTATTTATTTTTCTAATAATATTTTATTTAACATTTTTTATATATTTTATTTAACTTTTAACTTTCATTTAAAATCATCTTATCCTATCTCATTAACCAAATAGAAAATATACATGAAAAAAAAAATTAACAATAAACTCTATGAAATGAACGAACGAAATTTATCAGCCGCCCCTGTCCTACCACTAAATTATGTGAATGATCCCACCACTATTATTTTAAATTCTGCATAGAGACTTGCATAGTGACTTGCATAGTAACTTGCATAGTAATTTCAAAGCCTATAAATATGGGCTTCAGTTGTAATGAAATTCATAAGAAAAAATAGAGAGAGAAAGAAAGTTTCAGTTCTTAAGAGTTTCAGAGAGAATTTTTTATTTCTCTTTTGCAATAGTAGTTCCTTTCTTTAAGTTTCATAACACGTTATCAGCACGACGGTTCTACCAATTCTGAAGCTAGTGGCCTTATTCCTCTGTAAGTTTTTCAATATATTATTTGAAATCTTTGATATATTTTATTGATGATTATCTGTGTGAATTTATAAATATATTTTCTGAGATACACATATTTATTATTTATATGTGTAGAAAATGACAAATCTTACAAAATTGGAATTTGTTGCTCTTGATATATCTGAGAAAAATTATTTATCCTAGATACTTGATGCTGAAATACATCTTGATGCAATGAATCTGGAAGAAACTATTAAAGAAGGAAATCAAGCATCCCTGCAGGAACGTGCTAAAGTAATGATTTTCCTTCGCCACCATCTTTATGAAGAATTGAAAATTAAATATCTTACAGTAAAAGATCCCTATATTTTGTGGAATAATTCAAGGGAGAGGTATGAACACCAGAAGACTGTCATCCTCCCAAGAGCTCGTTCTCAATGGATGCACCTGAGGTTGCAAGATTTTAAAAGTGTTAGTGAGTATAATTCCGCACTTTTTAAAACAAGCTCAGTATTAAAATTATGCGGTGAGAAAATCACCGATGAAAATATGTTAGAGAAGATTTTTACTACATTTCATGCCTCGAATGTGCTCCTGCAGCAGCAGTATCGAGAGAGAAAGTTCAAGAAATATTCTGAACTTATATCATGTCTTCTAGTAGCTGAACAGAATAATGAGCTCTTATTAGAAATCCACCAGTCACGCCCTACTGGCTCAATATCATTCCCTGAAGTGAATGGTAATAGGTTTGCATCATTCCCAGAAGTGAATGGTGCATCCTTTAGAAGAAATTGGAGGCGTGGACGTGGTAGGAGAAATTATAGAAATGTTGGTCCCAAGAGTGACAACATTAAAAGGGATTATAATATACCATATTACCAGAAGTGGTACAATTCAGAGAGGGGTAAAAATCCTCAGAATAATTCTTCAAAGAAAAGTGAAGAGGTGTGCCATAGATGTGGAATGACTGGACATTGGTCACGTACCTGTCGTACGGCCAAGCACTTAGCTGATTTATATCAAGCTTCTATTAAAGGAAAGAATAAAGTGCATGAAACAAATTTAGTAGAACCATCAGATGATTTATTAGATTCAGTAGATGTAGACGTTACTCATTTTGATGTATCTGATTTTTTTAATCATCCTGATGGTAGTATTGAATACTTAATTGGAGATGGAAGTGTTCTACTCAATTAATGTATGATCTTTCTATCAGTAATAAAAGTTTTGTATATTTTGTAGAATCATGGATCACATTGATGAGCTTTTTCTCTCTGAGTTGAATGATAAAAATATATGTCTGGCTGACAGTGCTACAACTCACACAATTCTCAAAGAAAAGAAATATTTTCAAAATCTAACACTAAGTAAAGCCTATGTCCATATCATATGAGGTTCATCGGATTTAATTGAGGGCTCCGGAAGAGCTTATATTGTGTTGCCTAATGGCACCAAATTTTGTATTGATGATGCTCTATTCTCTTCACAATCCAGAAGAAATTTATTGAGTTTCAAAGATATACGTCGTAATGATTACCATATTGAAACGACCAATGAAGGCAGTAAAGAGCATCTTCTTATTACTAAAACAGTATCGGGCCAGAAGCTCGTATTAGAAAAACTGCCTGCTCTATGTTCTGGATTGTATTATACAAAAATGAGAATAATTGAATCATATGTGGTAATGCACCAGAAGTGCATTGACCCTAAAGTATTTATGACTTGGCATAATCGCCTTGGACATCCGGGTTCTATAATGATGAGACGAATTATTGAAAATTCGCATGGGCATCCCTTAAAGAATCAAAAGATATTTCTACCCAATGAATCTCCGTGCTCTGCATGTTCTCAAGGTAAGTTAATTATTAGACCATCTCCCTCAAAAGTCATTGTTGAATCTCCATCATTTTTATAAAGGATTCACGGAGATATATGTGGGCCTATTCATCCATCAAGTGGACCATTTAGATATTTTATGGCTCTAATTGATGCATCTAGTCGATGGTCACATGTTTGTCTTCTTTCCACTAGAAATGTTACATTTGCTAGACTTTTGCTCAGATAATTAAACTACGAGCACAATTTCCTGAGTATCCAATTAAGACCATTCGATTGGATAATGCAGGTGAATTTTCATCTCAAGTTTTTGATGATTATTGCATGTCAATAGGAATAGATGTTGAACATCCTGTTGCCCATACACACACACAAAACGGTTTAGCAGAGTCTTTGATCAAAAGGTTTCAACTAATCGCTAGACCTTTACTTATGAAATCAAGACTACCTATTTCTGTTTGGGGACATGCTACACTTCATGCAGCATCTCTAGTTCGCATTAGACCATCTGCATATCATAAATATTCTCCATTACAGCTTGCATATGGTCAACAACCAAATATTTCTCATCTTCGTACTTTTGGATGTGCTGTATATGTTCCAATTGCACCTCCACAACGTACAAAAATGGGCCCTCAACGTAGACTTGGGATATATGTTGGTTTGATTCTCCATCCATTATTAGATACCTTGAACCCCTTACAAGGGATATGTTTAAAGCACGTTTTGAGGATTGTCATTTTGACGAATCAAATTTTCCATTAATGGGTAAAGAAAAGTCGGTGCCTGAAGCACGACAAGATATTACTTGGGATAATAAGACCCTGTCTCATTTTGATCCTCCTACAAATGAATGTAAACGGGAAGTTCAAAGGATTATTCATTTGCAAAATGTTGCAAATCAGTTACCGGATGTATTTACTGACACTAAAGGTGTAGTAAAATCTTATATCCTGCTGTTAATACTCCAGCAAGGATTGAAGTCCCTGAAGGACAAATTGTCAAAGCAGCAATAGGTGAATCTAAAATACGCCTGAAGCGTGGAAGACCTATTGGTGCAAAAGACAAAATTCCTATAAGGAAAAGAATACAAAATGAATTTGGTGTTCCTGAAAAACACGTACCCACAATACAGGCTACAAATATAATTGGTGCTCTTAAAGAGCTTAAATCTTCTATTCCAGAATCTCCTGAAGAGGAAACTCTTGAAGAGTATAAATCTTCTAAAAAGGGACCTCCTGAAGAGGTGTGTCATGAAATGTTTTCCCCTGAAGAGGAACAGATACCTGAAAATAATGAGATCTCAATACATTTCATGAAAACTGGAGAAATTCTGGATAGAAATAAAACTGTTGTCGACAACATATTTTCATATAAAATGACCCTTGACATTACCAGAAGTAATGAAGAAAGTGAGTCAAAAAGCGTCGAAGAATGTCAACGTAGAAATGATTGGCCAAAATGGAAAACAGCTATTGAAGCTGAATTAAATTCGCTAGCAAAACGAGAAGTATTTGGACCTGTTGTCCAAACACCAAAGGGTGTAATGCTTGTTGGATATAAGTGGATATTTGTACGAAAACATAATGAGAAAAATGAAATTGTGCGATACAAAGCACGGCTTGTTGCACAAGGTTTCCTGCAGAAACCCGGGATTGATTATGAAGAAACATACTCTCCCGTTATGGATGCAATCACATTTAGATTTTTGATTAGTCTGGTTGTTACAAAAAGATTAGAAATGCGGTTGATGGATGTGGTCACTGCATATTTATATGGATCCTTAGACCATGACATATATATGAAAATCCTTGAAGGATATAAGATGCCTGAAGCATCTACAAGTACATCTAGAAATATGTACTCAATCAGACTACAAAGATCTTTATATGGGTTGAAGCAATCCGGACGCATGTGGTATAATCGCTTAAGCGAATATCTATTGAAAGAAGGATTTGAGAATAATCTTATATGCCCATGTGTTTTTATTAAGAAATCAGAATCCGGATTTGTCATTATTACGGTTTATGTTGATGATTTAAATATTGTGGGAACTCCTGAAGAGATCTAAAAAACCGCTATATATTTAAAGAATGAATTTGAAATAAAAGATCTTGGCAAAACAAAACTTTGTCTCGGCCTGCAGCTTGAGCACTTGCCAAATGGAATTTTTATTCATCAGTCCATGTATACTGAGAAAGTCCTAAAGCATTTTTATATGGACAAATCTCATCCCCTGAGTACTCCAATGATTGTTCGAACACTTGATGTGAAGAAAGATCCATTCCGTCCTTGTGATGACGATGAAGAAATTCTTGGTCTTGAAGTACCATATCTCAGTGCAATTGGAGTTTTGATGTATCTTACAAATTGCACTCGACCAGATATTACATTCTCAGTTAATATGCTTGCAAGATATAGTTCTGCACCAACTCGAAGGCATTGGAATGGCATTAAACATGTCCTTCGTTACCTTCATGGTACGGTTGATATGAGATTATTTTATCAACGAGGTTCAAGTCCAGAATTGATTGGGTATGCAGATGCAGGTTATCTTTCAGACCCACACAGAGGTAGATCTCAAACTGGATATTTATTTACTTATGGAGATACTGCCATATCATGGAGATCTGTTAAGCAGACACTATCTGCTACTTCTTCAAATCACTCAGAAATCATTGCTATTCATGAAGCAAGTCGAGAGTGTATTTGGTTGAGATCAGTTATTCAACATATCCAGGAAAAGTGTGGACTTCCCATGATCGATAATAATACAATAATCTTATATGAAGATAATACTGCTTGTATCACTCAAATCAGAGGAGGATATATCAAAGGTGACAGAACCAAACATATTTCACCGAAATTCTTTTATACTCATGAACTTCAAGAAAAAGGTGAAATTGATGTCAAGCAGATACGATCTAGTGATAATCTGGCAGATTTATTCACAAAGGCGTTACCAACTTCCACATTCAAGAAGATTGTGCATAACATTGGAATGCGTAGACTCAAAGATATTTTGTCATGCACTTTTCAGGGGGAGTAAATGTGCTGATTGTACTCTTTTTCCTTCGCTGAGGTTTTGTCCCACTGGGTTTTCCTCTGCAAGGTTTTAATGAGGCAATCTTAAAACACTTGTGGATACATAAGAAGACTGTACTCTTTTTCCTTTGCCATTAGTTTTTCTTCCCACTGGGTTTTTACTTGGCAATGTTTTAACGAGACAGATTCTTTATTGGCGGTCATTCAAGGGGGAGTGAAATGAATGAACGAAATTTATCAGCCGCCCCTGTCCCACCACTAAATTATGAGAATGACCCCACCACTATTATTTTAAATTCTGCATAGTGACTTGCATAGTGACTTGCATAGTAACTTACATAGTAATTTCAAAGCCTATAAATAGGGGTTTCAGTTGTAATGAAATTCATAAGAAAAAATAGAGAGAGAAAGAAAGTTTCAGTTCTTAAGAGTTTCAGAGAGAATTTCTTATTTCTCTTTTGCAATAATAGTTCATTTCTTTAAGTTTCATAACACTCTACTCTTTTTCAAACTATTACATTATACTGGCACACTCTACAATTATATGTACACATACCTTTACTTCGACGACCTCCTGTTTTTTTTTTCCCCTAACAATGTTATGCTTTTTTGTATTGATATTGTTTTATATTAATATAAGTTTAATATTATATTAAATTGTGTTAATTTATAAATTTATCTTTATATTATATATATATATTTTAGTAAATTTGATAAACTAGTTGGTTTGTTTTCATAAACAATCCCATCTTATCATTATTATTTTTTAGAATTTTCATATAAAATAAAATAAATAATTTAACATTTTCAAATCTCAAAATAAATTTTTTAAATTTCAAAATAAAAATAATATTAAAAATATTTTGTAATAATATTTTTTTAATTTTTAATTTTTATTTCACCTTATATCATATTATCTATAAAAATAAATTAGGCCTTAGAGTTTAGACTCCTTCAAATTTTTAACTTAAGCTTTTTTATTTTTGACCTAAGTTTATTTCATTGTAGGCTGTAGATAATATATTCTATGTTTTTCAAACTTCAATGAATATTGTAGAGTGAAAATAGCGAGAGATAACGATTCAAAGTTGATAATTTATATCAAAATGAAACCGTACCCAGCCAAGCTATGCATGATGCACGATAGTCATGGCTTTGACAGTTTAACATAATTTCAGTACTCTCTCTTGGTGAAGAAGCCTCTTGCATTTATTTATAACATATGCTATAACTTTGAACGTATATTTTTATAGATAAGATGGGATCAGATGAAATAAAAATTAAAAATAAAATAAAATATTATTATAAAATATTTTTTAATATTAGTTTTATTTAAAAATTTAAAAAAAATTGTTTTAAGATTTTAAAAAGTGGAATTAATTATTTTATTTTATATAAAAATTTAAAAGAATAATAATGATGAGATAAAATGAGATAAAATAAGATTGACAATATTTATGAAAATGAAAACTAGCTAGGCCGAATTACAAAAGGATATACATCCAAATATATGAGCATGCATGACAGTACTACTTGTGGCCATAATCAATCAGCACTCTTACCTTTAGTTAATATATAATATAATTATATAATTTTATATATAGTTTTTAGGTATCATCTAACTCTACTTTTTTGACTTACCTGAAGTATATTTGTAGAAAATTCATTATCAAGAACTTGTACAGCTTTAAAATTAGTTGGAGTTTTATTCTCAGACACCCAGTATTAAGAAAAAAAAAATTTATAAAATTGGAAGATATAAAATCCATCACTATATAGTATATACATGATCTTGATTTGTTTGTAGTTCTAAAATAGTTTTTGAGGAGTTTGCAGCTGGGGAAGAAAAATGCTAGAGTTTCCAAAGTGGTGATGTTAAAAGAAAGTTTGGTTTTATATTGAGATGAGATGAGATGAGTTGTGATTAAAGTAAAAAATTAAATAATATATTATTATAATATATTTTTTTAATATAATTTTTATATTAAAATTTGAAAAAGTTAAATTTTTTATATTATTTTTTATTAAAATTTTAAAAAAATATATAATAATTAGATGAGAATAGACGAGATAAGATAAAAGTTTTTTATTTTTTTTTTGTAAACAAACCGAGAGTTTTTGAAAAAACTGCAAGGTGTACGAATGAGGCAACCTTCTAATTAAAATAAGTATTATTACCAATTACCTCATTAATTATAATAGTAGGTATCAATATAACAACTATAATAATTAGAACCATGTAATTGATGATGGATGGTAGGAGAAAATTAAATTAATTACTGCTAAGATGAAATAGTGGTTGTATTGTCATTATGTATTGGATGAAGACGTGTACGTACCTAGATATCATGAGACACTACATCTATGTGTGTTTATTTAAGTTTTTATACGTTGGACTAGGGTTGAGCATTGATAATGTCGGCTTCCGAGTGCTCTATTTCTAATTTCGATTTTGACTTTGACTCTAATTCACATAGCCTCTGATTTGATTCTGATTGCATCTTTGACTTGTCGGAATAGAATTGAATTTTAAATTTTTTATTATATATATTTTTTAACAGATTTAAAATTTGTATTTGATAATCTTGAACTTTCACTATTCAGATTTGGACTTCTAAATTTCATTTATTTTTAACATTTTTTAGTTTTAATCCATCACCCTCCTAGATTGAATCGGATCAAACATCCCTAGAGATCAAACTGAACCAATAGTTGTCGGTCTAGTCAATCCGACCCAATTACTTTTTTTAATTTTCTTTTTGTAAATCAATTAATAAAAAATTTATTTAAATACTAAATCAAAATCAAATGAATTATTAATATGGATTATGTAATTAAATCAATAAAAAATGATATTAAATTAAATAAAAATTATATTATTAACTTATATAATGTAATTATACAATTATTATATAAATAATATATATAATATATTTTTTTTATGTTTTGAATCTGGTTATGTTCAGGGTGAAAAAATCTTAGACTAGGACCAAATCGAAACTTTTTAGTCTTGAATTTCATGGGTTGAGATTGATCGGTCTCAATCCCAGTTCGCTCAAGTTAGTTTCTCAGATCCAAACTGACCAACTTTCACCCTTAATTAGTATTACATGTTATACATTGATTATTATATATTATTAGTACATGTTATTATACATTAGTTATTATATATTAGTACATGTTATTATAGATAAGTGTTATATGTTTATAATAGTTAATAGTATGATGTTTACATATACTAAACTATTATTAGAAAATTTAGCCTATTTATATCATAGTATAAAAATATTATTTTATAATAATTTATTCATACTTGCATATTGTTGAATTTATTTAATTATATAATTTATAGTTATATAAAATATATATGATTAATATATAAGAAATACATATATTTTTATTAAATATATATAATATTGGAGTTGGAGTTGGAGTTGAAGTCGGAACAAAGTCAAAGTCATGACATTGCCACCTCTGACTTTAACTTCGACTCCAATTCCGATTTTTTTGATTATTGCTAAAAGTAGAAAAAATTTCGTAAACAAAAATGATTATTAGGAAACAGAAGATACGGTATTAGCAACAAATTATATGCGTCTCAATTATACCCTATTTTATATAACTTAACTTATAAAATATATGATATGTTGTGATCGTGGTTTTGTGAAAAAGCATATGAATTATGCAATCCATAATAAAACTTGGGAAGCAAGATTCAATTAAAGAAAGAGTACACTGAATTGGTGAGGGAGCTGAGTGTTGGCTATAATGGCTAGGCCCTAATTATGGCACCTTGCTGCATGAATATTAGAATTTAGAGCAAGTTATGTGAATTTTATGATTATTTTGATGCATTCCTTGCTTGCCTTTCACCTTTCTTCACCTTTTATCATTGCATTATTACTGAGTATTTAATGTGGAAAGGTTTTGGAGGGGAATCATTTATTGTTCTTTTGTTTCTTGGTTTCTAAGTATCTATCTTATGATTATTGAGCAATAAATTTTATAAAATGAAAAATGTTATCCATTACTCTCCTGTTTCAATCATTTAATTATTTGGGGTTTTATAAAATTAACAATTGATTTAAAATAACAATACGATAGAAGTAGGATCTAAATTATATGTGAGTGTTAGTTCATAAGTTTTTATTTTTAGTTTTTAATTTGAATTTCAAGTTTTATATATCTACCTTAAATGAAAACAAAGTTGTCAAAATGGTCAGAAGATCAAGAAACTTGTAAATATATCCATTGCTCTTGATTCTTTCGTCTATCCCCTCTCTGCAGCTCCAAACACCATGGGCCCCAATTGAGTTAGATCGAGGTTAATATAGAAAAGCCCGTTCATTTAAAAAGATTGGGCTACTCCCAACCACTTTTGCTTATTTATTATTTACCGTTGCATGTCCTCAACGTTAAGTTATTAGTCGTTATGTGTGATGAGGTTTATTGCTTGAATTTATTTAGCCTGCTTTTATTGTCCTACCTTAAATTAACTTTAAGTTTTATATGCCTACCTTAAATTAACGTTGCGAAAGTTAACGTTAGTTTCTTTAATTTATTTCATTGTTTTTTCACTAGCCGTTTGAACTAAGTGCAGACTCGGTTTTTGTCCATTAATATATATATTTGTGTGTTTAGTCCTACGTACCGGACAATTGAAGCAACAATAAACTTTAGAATTGTGTGTTTTTTCGGTTGTTCAACGGGTAGAGTGAGAACAATATTTTTTTAAGAGAAAGTGTGAACAAAAATTTTGGATGACTACATATATTTTTGAGAAATTTTTTTAGATAAAAGAAATGTCTTCTTTTGGTAGAGTTTTGGGCTCATTCACTTGTACAGAATTGATTTATATCATACAAGGATAAATTGGACGGTTGTATTTTGGAAGAGTCAAGTCATGAGATGTTCTATTGTACCGATTAATTTGAGACATTGTAAATTGCATGGTTTGAATCTTTCTAAAAGAGAGTGAGATTTTCGTATCTAAGCTAAACTAATATCATTTGAATATTACTTTGTTGTAATTTTTATTTAGTTATTGTGTATTTGATGTAATTCTTATTATAATATTGTATATTTCACAAACATTCTACTTTTCACAAACTTTTTCAAGGATCTCCTTACCGGAGGTGAAGCAGAGAAAAAGAGTGGGGCGCTTTTGTTTTCATCATAAATAGGATTATCAGGGGTGGGATGATCGTAGAGATTTCAGTCGGATGGGAGAGGCCTAACAGAGAGGAGCATGGAGAAGCCAAATCCCATGAAGCCAAACAAATTCATCTATTATTAGTTGACAGTTAAGTTAGTTAAGAATGAGATGAACACATAAGTTAGTTGGCCAGGTAGCAAATTTTGTATAGTCATATTAGTCCTTTATATGTGTATAATACAATGATTGTATAGCCATTAAGACATGATTGACCGTAATGAGAATCAAACTCTCTGTTTTTAGTTTACAATTTTTTAACAATTTTACATAATATCATCGTGTATAAAGATTCCTTCACTCCTTTATTGATTCTTTCTTGCTTTCTTGATCATATATTCCTCTACTTCTATGGCAAATTTCTCTGATGATTTCTCGAGTAATTTAGGATTGTAATCGAGCTGAGTCAAGCCAGACTTTAGCTTGCCGAGCTCAGCTCGACTCAAAACACTCAAGTTGAGCCCGAGCTCAACGTTATTTTTGTATTCTCTGTTCGAACTCAACTCTATAAGTTAAACTCTCAATTTGAATTTGTCCTACAAACAAGCATGAGGTTCTACTTGTTAGTTGTATAAATTCAACATTAGATTTTTATTTTTATTTAATTTATACAACTAATATTGAATTTATACAACTAACAAGTAGAACCTCTTGAATTATAAAATTCAAACAATTTATAAATAATTTATATCTAACTACTTGATAAGTATTCATAATAACGATATATTATATGCCTACATATATTATTAATACATATACATAATATGATAGCATATATCTATTCTATATATAGTTCTCACATACTAGTATATGAAATTATTAGATTTTATAAATTAATTATTATTCAAATTATAAAATATACCTATAAAATATATTTAATATATAGATATAAGTAATTAGGTTACTTATTATATATTTAATTATAAAAGTGATATGCTTATATTATTAGCTAATACATATATATATATACATAGGTGTATGCATATATTTATTAATAATAAATGAAATTTCATTGACTCGAGTGAGTCTTAATGAACCTTAGCCGAGTCAAGTTTTGTTGGGTATCTGCTTTCAAAGATGAGATTTTTTTTCATGAGTCGAGTTCGATTTGAGTTTAATCAGGTGAGTATCAAGCGGGTTATCGAGTAGACTGGTTTATTTACAGCTTTAATCATTACTATATGCATCCCTCTTATAATCCTGGAGGTTTTCTGGTCTCTGAAATATTTACTGGTGAAAATTATGCTGCATGGAATCAACCTATTTCCATTGCTCTCATTGTGAAAAACAAGATTGCTTTTGATTGATGGAAGTTTGACTCAACCAAGTCTTGATGATCCTAGGCTTCGAGTTGCTTAGCTACAAGCAAATGATCTTGTATTATCTTGGTTGATGAACTTTATTGTCAAAGAAACTCATGGCAATCTCCTTTATTTCACAAGTGCATTTGATATTTGGGAAGAGCTTAAAACTTGATATCTTCGAAGCGATGGCCCACGAGTTTTACACTTTGGAGAAATCCCTTGGCTCTAATTCTCAAGTATCAAAATCTGTCACTGAATACTTTAGTGATTTCAAGACTCTTTGAGATAAGTACATCAGTTATTACCCTATTCCAATCTGTCGATGTGGAAATCTTGATAGACGTTCATGTGACATATTAAAGAATCTTACTGAATGTCAACAATCTGACTATGTGATCAAAATTCTAATTGGCTTGCATGATTCTTACTTAGTCATGCGAAGTCAGTTATTGCTTTATTCTCCATTACCCTCCATGAGCAAAGTTTTTTCTCTGCTGCTGCAATTTGAGAGCCAAAGATCATTGGTTAATGCAGTTGGCATTTCTCTTGATTCACGTGCCATGGTTGTTGCACAGCCACCTAGACAAACAACAACAAATGGTGTTCGATTTACAAAACCAAAAGGCAAAACTGATGTGATTTGCTCTCCCGGTGGATACTCTGGTCAAATTGCAAACAAGTGTTTTCAACTCATTGGCTATCCACCTAGATAGAAGGGACCATGAGGCAAAAGATCCTTCTACACAATCTGAAGTATTATAAACATGATATTTTCTCATGAGGAAAGTCAATCAAAATCTGCTTACTCTTACAAACAGTCAATCTAGTCCAAACATTAATCCCAATTCAACAGCTCATACAGCTTTCACCTCTGGTATCCCCTCTCTTTACAATGCTATTTCATCTTTAAAGAATCATTCTCCATGGATTCTTGGCAACAGAGCAACATATCAATTGATCTATTCTCCTCATTTTTTCACCTTAATTTATTTGCCCACAAAACCCTCTCTAATTCACCTACCAAATGGCTAATCTGTTCACATTGTTTTAACTATAAATGTTGATTTTTTTTTTCTGATTTAACCTTACATAATGCCCTTTATGTTCCTTCTTTTAATATCAATTTTATTTCTACTTCAAGATTGACTAAAGATAATTCAATTGGCTTGTTCTTTTTCATTCCAAATGTATTTTGTAGGACCTCAACAAATGGAAAATGATTGGGCTTGTTGAAGTGAAATCTGGTCTATACTATTTACAAAACTTTTCTACTAAAGCAAAGAATACAGTGCTTGACTTAATCAATTTACTTTTTACTTCTTTAGCTAACACTTGTAATATCAATTCTGATATATGGCATCTTCGATTAGAATGTCTTCCTCTTGCAAGAATACAAATCATTAGTGCATTTGATCCTACTGTAAAAGCTACTCACAATCATTATGTAAGATTTGTTCCTTAGCTAGACAAAAGAAGCTATCCTTTTCTATTTCAAAAAGTTAATCTAATAAAAATTTTTAGTTGATTTATAGTGACATTTGGAGTCTCTTTTCTACTATATCATATTCTAGCTACAATTACGTTCAAACAAATGTAGATGATCACTACACACGTTTCCCTTATCTTTATCTCATGACAACAAAAATAGATACTCATGTTCTACTCACCAATTTTATTGCTTATGTTCATACTCAATTCAGCACAATCATTCAAACTCTTAGAATAGACAATGGTCAACAATTTAGTATGCCTTTTATAACAAAACATGGCGTAATTTATCAATTATCATGTTGAAATATCTAAGCAAAATGGTAGGATTGAAAGAAAAAATCAACACCTATTGAATGTAGTTAGAGTACTACTTTTTCAATCAAAATTACCGTTATCTTACTAGACTGACTGTGTATTAATAGCTACACATCTTATCAATCGAACCCCTTCATTCATTCTAAAAAATCAAACACTATATTTCCTTTTGTTTCAAAAACCACCAGTTTATAAATATCTCAAAGTCTTTGGCTATTTGTGTTTTGCTAGTACAACCACAAGTAGTTGAGGCATATTCCAGCGAGGAGGTTCAAAGTGTATATTTCTTGGTTATCCATCAAATATCAAAAGATATAAAGTCCTTGATCTTCTCACTCTCAAAATTTTTGTATCTGAAAATGTGGTTTTCATGAGTCTATATTTCATTCCATGACAAATACCATCCCTATTTCCTACCATACCAAGCTGCTAGAAGAATGCTTCGATACATAAAAGGTCAAGGAATTTTCTTATCTCCAGCATCTTCCTTACACTTAAAAGCATATTCAAACAGTGATTTTTTTTGGGGGCGAGGGGGGGGGGGGTTGTCTTGATACTAGAAGAAATGTTACTGGCTTCATGATTTTTAAAGAGAATTCTCTAATATCCTGAAAGTCAAAGAAGCAACCAACTCTTAGTAGATCATCTGCTGAATCTTAATATAGAGCCCTAGCATATATAACTTCAATGGCTGCTTTATATTCTGGTTGACTTAAATGTTACTAATTCTCTAGCTGCATTACTATATATTGATAGCAAGCTTGCATTTGAAATTGCCTAAAATCCTGTTTATCATGGAAGGACAAAGCACATCTAAATAGATTGTCATCTTATTCGAAAGAAACTGCAAAAAGGCCTCATCAAATATCCACATTTCTTCCAAGTATCAATTTGCAGACATACTAAATAAACCTCTCAGACTCAATTTCCATAATCTCATTCATAAGATGGGAATGATTAATATCCATTCCGTTCTTGAGGGAGGTGTTGAAATATACAAAGTCATGTAGAGGCATTAAAATTAAAATCTCGAGAAGCCAAACAAAGGACTTCATCTATTATTAGTTGACAGTTAAATTAGTTAAAAATGACAAATAGATAGGGGCGGAACTAGGTAGGTAGCTTCCCCAATTTTTTTAAAAATCTCAGTTTAGTATATAGAATATTTGAGAACCCCCCACCATCTTGAGATTTCTCTCCTACAGCCACCCCAGTCATGAGATTTCTCTCCTACAGCACCCCCAAGTATGTAAGGTCCATAAGTTTGAAAAAGCTGGTCTTCCTTTTATTTGTTTGGAGAGCAACCTATTAACCTATAGGTTCAAACAATCAAACCAATGGTCTATGTGAGAAACCAGTCGAAGCCATCTCATGAAACAGAGACATCAGACAGGCTATACTGTAACACTCTACAGCAGTATTACTAGTGTTGTTGGTGCGTGCAGCGTGTTGCACTTTGGACTTGCCGCATGTTTCAAGTTTTCAACATTTTCTTGGAGCTTTCTTCAAAAAAAAAAAAAAAAAAACATTTGCTTGCATCTTGTTTCAAACACCTGGTGGTTGGGTCTTGTGCAGCGTGTAAAGTGTTGCCGCTTGCACCGTGGGCAAAACATTTACTTGTGTTGGCAGTATTGCTGTAGCTTGTAGACTTCGACGTGAAGTGCGTTGTACACTTGGACTTCAGACTTTGCTGACTTGCCGTTTTAATGTGTTGCCGACTTGCCATTCAACTTTCAAGTTCTATTGTTCGAGTTCTTTGTTCTTCTTATATAGAAAATTAATATATTATCATTTCTGCTGTGCTGAGCCTTGAGTGATGTGCATATATTATTTATTTTTTTATTTATTTATTGATATATAATAGATTTAGCCTTACAAATTAATATATAGAAGAATATAGATACTATAGTCATAGATTTAATTTGTGCATATATAGATTTGTGCATATATATTATTCGATAACAACGAAATATGATGCTTCTATAAATGGAGAACGTTTATTTAAAACGTTAAGAATTGTCAAGAATTTTATTTCAGAGATAATAATGAAAAAATTTTATTACATGAAAAATCGTCATCGAGTTTAATTTGAAAGAAAAATTTCAAATTGATCGCTCCCAAAGATCAAATCATAATTCTGCCCCTGCAAAGAGATAAGTTAGTTGACCTAATGGCAAATTTTGTATAGTTATATTAGTCCTTTATATGTGCATAAATACAATGATTGTATAGCCATTAAGACACGATTGATCATACTGAGAATTACTCAGATTCTCCTTTCCAAACTCTTTGTTTTTAGTTTACAATTTTTTAAGCAATTTTACAAGGGGTGCTGGTGGAGTCTGCTTGGAAGGCTGGCTAGTGGACTAACTAGTAACTGAATCTACAACTCTTGATGTATTGGTTTTTGGCTTCACACAAAGGAACAACCTGCGCTTACGGACACTCACGGCTACATTGAAATCACTTGCAGCTATAATCAAATCATTGCAGCTTAGTACTACTACAGAGAGCATTAACTTCACTGTAGTCGTATCTGTTCCTGTTCTTAACATCATTTTCCCATGAAAATAGTTGTCATGCTTACATTGGCAAACACTACAACGTTAAGTTGTCAAAATAATTTGCAAAGAGTAATAAAATAATAATGAATACCTTGTAAATAGTAGTAAGCTGTTTATAAATAATAATAAATTATTTATGAATAGTAGTAAACTAGTTTGAGAATAGTTGTATTCCTAAGCATGTCTTAAGTCAGCTCCCGGCCTGTAGTCCTGTTGAATTCTTAACAAACTAATTTCGGAAGTATTGCTTTCGATGGTGATCTCTGCATGCTTTAAGGGCATGCTTGGATGCTTAAAGAATGTCAGAATTTTGTAAACAATTATAAAATTGTTTTAAGTGAAAATATTTTATTAAGCTCAAGTAAAAGATAGAGAAAAAGTTACAAAATAAATATTTTTAAAGCAAATATTGTATTGGAGTTTTGTGAAAATGAATAGATAAAGTTAAAAAATTATTTAAATATAATTTTATAGATTATTTTAATTTTGACTTCTGTAAAAGTTGTATTAATTTTTTTGTCTGGATAAAAAATTTTAAAATTATTTTAATTTTCTCGTAAAATAGACATTGAGAGCATATGCCAATTAGGTCACTATGTCTAGGTAGAAAGTTGTGACCAAATCTGAGATTTGGAACCAAAAGAGATCAATTTGTAAAAGAATAAGCACAAATGAAGAAGACTCAAAACCTTACCAAAATTGAAATCGAACAAATTATAATCCAGAAAAGTATTGATCACAACTGACCATATCAAATGATTACAACAGAAAAGGGTCACCATTACTTAAAAAAACTAACCAACTCAGATTTGATAATACAGCAGCTGGCATCTCTGGCCCCTCAGGATTTGCTGCATCCCTCCCCATCTGTTTCCTTTAGAAGTAGCTATATAGTGCAGCCCAAAACCATCCGCATTGTATAATTTCTTGACAGAAATTGCAAACTAAACTTCTAATTCTCCAAACAAAAGCGAACCATTTGTAGTCCGCTCCATCCTCACTTTATTTTCACATACCTTTTATTTGCTGTTTGGTGCCCCACCTCTCTGGAGAACAAAGCATTCAAGAAACTCAGAAGATGAAAGGTATATTAAAATGTCAAAGTGAAGGGAAATGCGGTGTGTTCCGAAGTCTCTCAACATAATTTTTTAATTTTTTACTTAGTGATTAAGAAAGTATTTTTTTTAATGATGTAAATTCTTTAAAATGTTTAATTTTTTTTTTAATTTTTAAATGCAGGAAAAAATGAATAAAAAAAAAAGATGAATTACACTAATCAGGACCCAAAATCTATGGCTGTAGTGCCACCCTAAAGAATATACATGATCATCGAGTTCCTTATTCTCGACTAATTCTACAAGAAAATGGGCAAAAGGGAAGATGGCCAGCAAGAATAAAGGATACTATAGCACATACTGGAGAAAAGGTTACCCTCCACCTTCATTATTCCCCAATCAAACAGCTTTCATTCCACTGACAAACGCCCCTATATAGCCCAGAAGAACAATATCCCACTTCATCCAACCATAGAGAATTTGCTAGCGACAGGTGCTTGATGAAATCTATTTCAGTAAAGATTCTATGTTCCCTTACGCTACCATCAAGCATCTCAAATCAAGTTGAACACCTTGCACTTTCGACTAGATTAGAGAGACGTATTATAATTCATTAGGGTTGAGCAGTGGAATCTCCACCCCGCTGCCCCGCCTTCTCCCCACGGTGCAAGAAAGCGGAGGGGGCAGGGTATGGTATGACTCCACTCAATTTTTTTTATTTATATAAATATATTTATATATTTATACTATACATAATTCATATTTATAAATATTCAACGAGAGGTAGTCACATTGTACATCAAACAAGTTCAAACAATTACATGCCCAATCTTTTGACTTTATTAGCCCAAAAAACCCCAATTTAATGATAGAAGCGGTACCTCGGCTCTGTACGACTTGATGACCGAACTCAGCAACTCATCTCCTGCTTTGCGTCTCAAAACTGTTATGAATTCATGTCGTGACATCTTCTTTTCCTGGAGACAGCAAAAGTTCAAGAAAATGAACCATATGAAATTAATGGATTATTCTCAAAGAGAGTAAAAAAAAGGGTTGTTCGTGGCCTCTCATGAAGTGCAACTCCAAGTACCTTGAAAGCTTCATAATACTTGCTGAGCAATGAGACAGTTTCCGGAGGTAAGAACATGGGAAGCTCTGACATTAGATTTGGAAATGGCATCCAAGTTGAAGTAGGAATACGCGGTGGCTTCGGCATCCTTGCAAACCCTAAACAGTTGACTTACGGATTAATCAGCAAAGAGTAATGCAATATTCAATTGTAGAATACCAAGTGTCGTTGAAAAATAGTAAAATTTATTATTAAAAATACTGTTTTCATATGAATCCATATATATATATATTTTTTTAACACGTTACGTTTGCACATCTCAAAACCAAATACTATATTCATTCAAGAACGCCCTGAAATCCCAACACGCATATACAAAGAAAGACCAATTTTATCACCTGCCAAGCAAGATGGAGCTCTGAAAGTTACTATAAACTCTGGCAAAATATGAGTGTTCATGTTGGCACTCCACACAATATACTTCCCAGGGGTCGAAAGATTGTCCACGCCTGAATCAAATTCTTCAGAGCTCGGATGACACTGCTCGGAATCCATCTGCACAAGCTCTGTCTTCCCCAATATAACACGACAGAGCAAAATATATCGCAGGCCATCCTCGTCAACAACCGAGTTGCGTGCACTGTAGGTAAAAAAATCATACAATTCCTTTTATCAAACACATAGCAATCTCATTTGAAACTGAGATTATAAACACAAACTAGCTTACCTTTCGAGAGGTGAATCATCTGGAGAAAGACAAACGCCGCCCCCAAAGAATCCGTTGTTCCGAGAAATGCCACAATGACAAAAACCATGAGAAACAATATGGGCAATCTCATCCATGGAAGCGCCATACCAGGCATACTTGATATTCGCATTGCCAGGTCCGAGTTTCTCTTCCATTGCCCGCGAGTAAATCCGAAATGAATTCGATATTGCTTGTCCTCTCACACCACCAAATCCGTTTCTATGAATAACGACAACCGCTACATCATGCACGCCACGCGAAGAGAAACCCAACACGATTCTCCTCTTGATGCCGTCGTAAATTCTCTCCCCGTCAACCAGCCTAACCAAGCCGTCGTCGAACAGAGAAAAATGCTTCGAAATCGCAGCAGAAACGCCGCTTTCGCAAGTAGAGAGTGATCCTTCTTGATCACTAATGGTCTTGGAATAAGAATCTTCCATTCCAGTTTGTCCAACTTGCTCCTCGAGTTCTTGTTCTGACGAAGTGTTTGGCTTTGAAGTCGAAGACCCAGGCGGCGAGGGCTTCCCGTTTCCGATCTGAGAGGGCGATGACCGACATTGATCTCCATTAATGTTCTCCATATTATACCTTAGCAAAACAACAGCAACTTATAACCGTCGAGGGAAATGATAAGAGCAAATTTACAATTCAACCGCCAAGAAAATCAGCCTAAATCCTAAACACAGAAATTCACGCAAAGAAAAAAAAAAGAAAAAAAAGAAGGTGGTCGAGATTGAGAGAGCATGTAAGAACAGCTTGGATATCCAACCCGAAAAATTCCAATTCTACCGAAAAAAGAAAAGGAATTAATGGTGAATGAATACATAGCGAAAGGAAAATCAGGAACCGACTCAAAATAATAATAATAATTAAAAAAGCTTATTACCAAATCCTAAAGAAAGAACAATCTAATTCTCTGATTTCAATAGAATTTGAAGAATCAGAGCTTGGAAATCATAATTTGGCCCAAACAAACACAGAAAATGCATGTATTAAAGTATTCTGGTCATATAAAGATTGAATGGCAAGACAACATACTTGGAGAAGAAGTATGTATAGAAAAGGAAGCCTACGTATTATTGGTAGAGAAATTGACTGGAGAAATGGTGTTTTTATAGGCTATAACGTCTATGGCATGGGCAGTAGGTTGGCATGCCTAAGAAATTAAGTAATAAATGATTCATCATTAATGGATAAAATTATTAGGTAGTCTCAAAATACAGATTACGGAAATACATACGTATATATACAGATGACATAAGGATACGTTACTCTAATCGTATAATATCTTGTAACCGTGATGAGATAATTATATATATAGATGCCGTAATGATGCATTACTCTAATTATATAAATATTTTGTAATTGTGATGAAATGAGATGAGATGACGTTTTATAACATGACGTATGCGACACATTATAAACATAATGACATAACATCTTGTGATCCATTCACAACTGCATGTTTTATAATTATTTAATAATTATGGGAAAGGATAGAATTTCTCTCATAATTTTAAAATTAAAAAATAAGTTTAAAAGGAGTTTTATTTTTTATTTTTTATTTTAGTTTTTTTCCGCAATAAGAAGAGTTTTATAGTGTAAATAAAGTATTTAATAGTCTATAGTAGATACATAAATAGTAATAAATGAGTTTGATTTTCTTGCGGACATGTTGGTAATAAGTTAGATTGACTTGGAGTTTATTGATATTTTACTTCCATTAATCTTATTGGTCTGAAGCTAATTACACAAGAATTGAGGTATTTAATGCTATTTAATATATTCATAAATACAAATAAAACTGAGTTTATATACCATTTTTTTTTCATTTTAAACCTTGAATTGGACCCAAAACTCTGTCCGCTAATCCGTGTGGCTCTTACTGTTTTGCGAGAGAGAGCCTGTAGTTTTTGTTCTTCATTTGGAGGCGGTTAAACTGTAGTCCCCCCGGGCCCCCACTGATTTTCGACGCACTACAAAAAAATGCATTTTTTCCGGCGATTTTATAGGCGCCGCTAATAAGTTCGCTGGGTAAGGTTTTTATTTGCGGCGAATTTGACACCGCTGCAAAGTTATAACGTATCGGTGACTATTGGGTTTATTGCAGCGAGTTTATTAATTATTGCGGCGATTTAATTCGCCGCAATGTACCATTCAGTTTTTACGGCGACTTAATTCGCCGCTATTTCGATATTTTTCCAAACTGTACACTTTTGCAGCGAATATTTTCGCCGCAAAAAGCCTTTTAATGAATCCGCGCGAAACGGCAGCCCTCTTATGCTTTTCATTTCCCCCAATCCCCCATATTTTCCCTCTCATTTTCCCGCACCCTGGATTTTCCCTCCCTCCCACGAAAACGAAGGTCTGCGAAGAGGGTTACGGGAATCGGTGCCGGATTCATCACCGATTTCGAGGTTCATCGGCACGGAAACCCACCGGCGACGTAGGGGTGCCACCAGAATACCGGCGATGGCCTAAAATCTGTTTACGCCGTGGAACTCTGCTTCTCATTCTCGGGGTTTTTAGGTAACCGAATTTTCTCTCAATTATTTCATTAGAAACGACGATTTATAGACAAAAATACTTGTTTTTTGTTTCCTAATCACAGAGAGTACCTCTGTTTCGCAGCTTGGCCGAGACATTGGATTTTGAGGAACTCGGGACTGAATTTGGGTATCGCTCCCCCATCTGCGGCTTCTGTGGATCAACGCTCTGCTGCTTCGATCTTGTGGTGAGACATCTACCTAATTTTTAACACTCAATCCCGTGGGGATAAGTTAGGGTTTTTGATTTAATGCATATAAACATGCTTTAAGGTTGGGGTTTTGCTGCAACACTATTCTAATGTTCAATTATCTTTTTTATTCTATTGTTGGATGGTTTAAACAGACACTAACAGTTGGTTGACAAGCTAGCAGTTTATACTTAAACTTTACATTTAAAGGATATAATTGGTATCTATTGACTGACTTAATGTTATCTAGTTGTTTCACCGATGAATGTTTTTGGTTCCATGCTGACTGACTTAATCTAATCTTAGTTAAATACAAACCAGTGACTTAATCTAAGCTGGTATCTAGTTGATTAATTACTCTTAACGCTTACAATGCCATGCTACTTCACCAAAAGAAGTGACTTAATTTATATTAGAGCAAAGTTGTTGAATCTAAACAATACCAGCTATTGTTTAATATTATATGATTTTATAGGATACTAGTAATGGCTGGGTAGGAAAATGAAGGCATGTTAATTAAGATATACATATTTTTTGACTTACCTTCCAAACCAGCATGCCTATGTCTGGTAATGGAGGATTAAAAGCATATATGGTAATGTCTTTGGTTCATCTTCATCACTGCAACACAGAGAGCAAATCTCAATCAGCATAGTTGGTTCCCTTTGATACTTTTGTAACACAGCTAGACAAGTGAAATATAGTATTATATGAATTCAGCAAGAACAAACATTGCTATGAACCAAGAATTGGCATATGTTTAATGCAAGATTGTAGAACAAAAAATACCACCCTCATTCAAGACATGAACGAACTCCCCATCATCAAGACAAGACAAGAAAAAATGATAAATGACAGGCCCCCCCTGCCCCAAAAAAAAGCGCAAAACAAAACAAAAAAGATCAATACTTACCTTAAGTGAAAAAAATAAACGCTAAATCATCTCTGTTTAAATTCTCCTGTTGAGAATTCACAGTAACAAAGGCATCATTTATTTGGTAAAAGGTGTTAATACCTTAAAAAAGAAAAGGTTCAAATACTCATACCACTGGCACATGAAACTCATTACACTAAGACCACGTAACAACACCAGCAAAGAGTAACCTCATTTCATCCTAAATTCTAATACCATATTTTAAACTACAAAATATTTCTTCTACTTTAAGACCAACTTGAGTTGCTGGTATATGAGTAGAGAAAAAGTTAATGAAGGAAGAGGAACTTAATGCATACGATCCATCAGTCAGCTTACTCTTATTGTATGCATTAGTCTGGTCCTCTATTATTTAATAAAACCAACATGTCCCCCGGAATTGGTATACCCTTCACATGCAATGTATTTTCATGTTAGGTGCTTTATTTGCTTTTAATAATTAATAAAATATAATTGGTGTCAGGGGATGTAGCTCAGATGGTAGAGCGCTCGCTTAGCATGCGAGAGGTACGGGGATCGATACCCCGCTTCTCCACACTTATCTCTTTTTGTTGGTTTTTAGTTATTTTCTTATGAGGCAAACTCCCTTTCCACTGGAGTTTCTGTCACTTTACTTCTTCTCCTTACCCACGGTTTAAAATTTGTGACAGTTTCTAAACTATCACTAAAATCCACTTTCTGTGATGGTTTGTTGGAACCATCACTAAAGACGTGCTGATTTTTTTGTATTTGGACATAGACGATATATATATTTGAATGTAACAATGATGTTCGAACGATTTTACATTTGGATCATCACTAAAGATATGCGCTAACTTTAATGCATAAAAAAAAAATACTATAATGCTACTTTGATACTTTTTTGTATTTTAATACATTAAAATGTTTTTCTTTTACTTAATAGTGAATGAATTAATTATTAGTCTATTGATATTGTTTAATTTTTGAAAATCTTTTAAAATGGTTAAAATATGAATAAAAAATATATAAAGAAATTAAAATCAGATTTTACTCTAGCGGGGCCCTATTAATATTAAAGAGAATTAGAAAATATTGAATTAAAAAATATTTTAATTTAAGAAAGATATGAAGCGTAGTAATTTAAAATTAAATCTAGACAAACTAATATTAAAGAAAATTGAGAATAGAAATTTAAAAGCAATATATACATTACATGATAATATGATCTAGTACATAAAATAAAAATGAAATAAGTAAAGATATAAATAAAACCAACAACTACAGGTTGTCTTTCAATGCCCTAAAATCTTTAGTATTGTGTTGAAATTGGCACTCCCCACTCTTCTGTCAGTCTTTTGTAAGCATCTTGCAATCTTTGAGTCACAGGCCCAACTTGTCCATCACCAATGATGCGGCCATCAATCTTTACCACCTGGAAAAGGTAATTTCATCTATGCATTATTTTTCACCAAGACAATAACATTATAACATCGAGAGGACACTGAAGAAAACTAATAAGTCTACTATCTTTTGTTTCTGCCAGTCAAATTCTTCATAGGGCATCAATTGATTGGGACCATGTCGCTTTGTAATCCCTTCTAATGTATATTATTTTGGTTTATTGTTTGGCTTTGTAACTTGGATAGTAAAAATAGACTATGTCGCCCCCAGCACAACTAAGAGGCAAGTCTATCTTCGGTAATGTAATTGCTATGACTTTCAGGGTTGAAAAATAAAATGCCAAGGTTCAACAATGAAATAAGATATATAGTCAAACTAATGTAACATCAGTCCAATGAGTTTCACTCACTATGTGATTGCCCCCACAACATTTAGTATTCAAATTATTAATTTATGGGGAAAAAAATATTAATTTTGGATTTCGATTGGGAGCAATATTGGTTCATTATCAAACACACTATAATATATATATAGGAGGATGGTGGATGCAGGGTATTTCAGCCACGAAAACCTTGTTCTTTTGATCTACATGTTTTAGTTTGTTTGTTTAGATCTGAGAAATTTCACTCCATTCTTTACATCTAGATGTTTTAGCTTGTGTTTTTGCAAATAAGGCACATCTTTATGAGAAAATATGAGGGAGTTTTATTTTTTTTAATCTTTTTTAGCTTTTCCTTGAATTCTCATTTAGCCTGTGTTTAGCAAGAATTACTTCTTGTCGTGCTACTGCTACTGCTACTGCTGCATGTGGGTATCTATTTATCCTTTTTTTTTTTTTGCAAGGACGATGCTACATATTATTTAAAAAATTGGACTCATATACTGTACATGCAATAAACAAATAGGAAAATTCCAACTTTAGATTTTAATTAATTAATATAACCTTATTTATAAATCAATAACTCTAAAAATCTACAAAAAATTATTTTCTTTTTTCTATAAAATATGAGCATTTCAATGAGAATTGTAATGTAGTCCACCAAATATAAAGTGTGTTTTTTATACATTTATATATGTATGTGTAAAGGAAAGAAATGCCTAAAGGTGATGAATACAGGTTTTGAAAATATTGTTTCTTTTTGTTTAGTTTGTTTTTCCCTTTTATATGGGGTTAGTATCCTGGGGTTGTTGTAGTTGGTGCTTTGCTTGAACATTCTAGACTTTGTTTTTTAGATCTGGACTTTTTTTTGAGCGCCTAACTTACTAAGTTCTCTTTTAGGAAGATTTTGTTTGTTCATAGCTAGTCCTAGCATCAATAGCTGATAGTTTTTGTCTGAACTAACTATAAGCATTTTTGTTGTGCCCCTGAAAAGTTAAGTACGTAAATGTGTAACTAGCTATCCAATTACTAAGTTTTGAGATATTAATCGTGAAACTAGAAAAATATCTCGCTTTGTGGCACAATGGTTTTATAAGCTTCTTAGCAACTATATATATAGTTTGCTTGTAACAATCTGAGACAAATTTCAGACATAAAGTGGAGGTGTCTTAAGTGATCTATATGAGAACCCCTCATTCCAACTCTGCTAAAAAAAATAGGAAAATGTTTGAGTCATCCTCCTTCCACTTCCACTTTGGTTCCACATCTAGTACATCAGCTTTCCATTTATGAGAGAAGTGTCCACCTAATTTGCAAAATATTTTCATCCCTATACATGACTTATACTCCATCTACCGAAAAGGAATTTTTCTACAATTGACTTATTTTTTGGATTCTTCTTCTTAGATGGATAAAAGCTGGATGCATCTGAGAGATAGACTTGGGTCACCTGCCTATGCTGAAGGTGTTAGAAATTTCCTCACAATGGCACGAAACCATTCCATCGGAAGTGATCGCATTCGGTGTCCTTGCCTTAGATGTTTGAATAATCTTCACTTATCTATATTTGAGGTGGAGTCTCACTTGTTCATAAAAGGAATAAATCCAAACTACACTCAATGGATATTTCATGGAGAGGAGGAAACACTTCCAGTCATTGATGACGATATATTAGATGATCCTGGGATTGGAGTGGAGGACAGGTTCATTGATGACATGGATCATATGTTAGATGACATACGGGCAGGTACATACGAGGCATGTCCCGAAGACAACACTACATCCCCCACCCAGCAATCAAGACAACAACCCAATCCAAACTCAACATTTGAGCAACTGCTCGAGGATGCTCGACGTCCTCTATTCGAAGGTTGCACAAAGTTCTCAAAGCTCTCCTTCATTGTGAAGTTGTTACACATCAAAACAATCGGTGGATGGTCAATCAAGTCTTTCGATATGCTCCTAAGCCTTCTACGATCCGCCTTTCCTGATGTTTCATTGCCACAATCATATCAGGAGGCACGGTCTTTGGAGAAAGGTTTGGGTTTCAAGTACCAGAAAATCCATGCATGCCCCAACGACTGTGTCTTATTCTGGAAGGACAATGTTAATCTTAATGAGTGCCCCATCTGCGGTGCTTCACGTTGGGTACCAAATACCCACGGTTCACGAGTCATCCCTCAAAAAGTTCTGCGACATTTTCCTTTGAAGCCAAGATTGCAGCGTCTATTTATGTCAGACAAGATAGCAGATGATATGAGATGGCATAAGGAGCAGCGGGTGACTGGGGAGAATAATATTATGAGACATCCTGCCGACTCTAAGTCTTGGAAGACGTTTGACGAAAATCATAGTTGGTTTGCACGGGATGCCCGCAACGTTAGGCTTGGCTTGGCCAGCGACGGCTTCAATCCCTTTAACAATATGGCTAAACCGTATAGTATTTGGCCGGTGATTCTTGTCCCATATAATTTGCCGCCGTGGTTATGTATGAAAGACCAATTCTTCATGACATCTCTCATTATCCCTGGTCCAAAATCGCCGGGGAATGATATTGATGTTTACTTGCAACCGTTGATCGATGAGTTACTTGAATTGTGGGAAGAAGGTCTACCTACATATGATGCTTCCACTAAGGAAATGTTCGTGCTTCATGCTGCCTTATTGTGGACAATCAATGATTTTCCTGCTTATGGTAATCTTTCAGGTTGGTCAACAAAAGGGAAATTGGCTTGTCCCTCATGCAATGCTAGCAATGATTCCTTATGGTTGAAGTATGGTAGAAAACAATGTTATATGGGACATCGACGTTTTTTACCAACCGATCACGTTTGGCGATCTAGAAAAGCATTGTTCAACGGTAGAGAGGATCATCGCATGCCACCAAATTTAGTTGATGGAGCGTTACTTTTGACTCAATTACAAATGCTTGGAGATGTTCAATTTGGTAAGTCTGGTAGGAAGAGAAAACGGACTGCAGAGGAGTTAAACTGGACTAAGAAGAGTATCTTCTTCAACCTACCTTATTGGTCAACATTACGGCTGAGACATAATCTTGATGTCATGCATGTTGAGAAGAATATTGCTGATAACATTTTGGGCACATTAATGAACATTCCAGGCAAAACTAAGGATAATATAAATTCCCGTCGTGACCTAGAAATCATGGGCTTCAGAAAAGAATTACATCTAAAGCAGATCAATGAACGTGTTACAATGCCACCTTCATTATACACGTTACATGGGGATGAAAGGAATAAATTTTGCGAGTGGCTTGCTGAGGTGAAATTTCCAGATGGGTTTGCCTCCAACATCACGCATTGTGTGTCTATAAAGGATTGTAAAATTTCTGGTCTCAAAAGCCATGACTGTCATGTTTTCTTGCAAAGATTACTGCCTATTGCCGTGGGAGGGCTCTTAAGGAGTGATATTGGTTTGGCTCTGATTGAGTTTAGCAGTTTCTTCAAAGAGTTGTGCGCCCGAACTCTGGATGTCAACCGCCTTTCACAACTTCAACATGATATAGTCACTGTTCTGTGCAAACTAGAAATGATATTCCCTCCATCCTTTTTTGATGTTATGGTCCACTTAGCTGTCCATTTACCCCATGAGGCCATGCTTGGAGGTCCAGTTCAATATAGGTGGATGTATCCGTTTGAGAGATATTTGGGTAAGTTCAAGCGGTATGTTAAAAATAAAGCCCGGCCGGAAGGTTCAATAGCAGAAGCCTATATCCACAGAGAGTGTTTGACATTTTGTTCGATGTATCTCCAAGATGTTGAGACAAAGTTTAATCGTCCGGAACGCAACATTGATGCGGGGAGAGAAGAAAATGTTGATGAATTCATTATTTTTTCTCAAAAACTTCGTCCTTTGGGCATGGCTACTAATGTGCGATTAGAAGATAAATTACATAGCTCAGCCATATGGTATGTGCTAAACAACTGCGATGAGATTGGAAGCTATATAGAGTAAGTAATCCTAACTTCCTTATGGATATGATTGGTGACTTGAGACAATCCATGATACTTCTACGCTACAAATTTGTTATTATTTAATTTTTTGCCTGATTGTATTCTCCAAATATAGGGAGCACTACGACAAATGCAAGATGTCAAACCCAAATGCTATTGAGAGCACGCACCAAACTGAGTTCCCAACTTGGTTCATGCAACGTGTAAGTTTTCCCTAGTTTGTTCTGTCTACGTAGAATGAATTTGACCATGGGGTCAATCAAATTTGCTTCCACTATTGCTTGATGGTTTCAACACAATTTGATGTTGTAGGTCCAGGAGGAGCGTAGTAGAAACCAACTCAGTGTGTCTGATGATTTGTATGCGTTATCTTGCGGTCCTGACCGTTGGGTTACCTCATATACTGCATGTATTATCAACGGTAAACGGTTCCATACCAAGCAGCGTGAGCTTCGCCGGAGATCACAAAATTCAGGAGTAGTGGTAACTGGGGATGAAGTTACTAATAACGTTGACTTTTATGGTGTTATCAATGATATTGTGAAGTTACGTTATATGGGTGGTCGAAGAGTATATTTGTTCAGTTGTTCTTGGTTTGATGTTGGAGATAAGAAACGGGGAGTCCGAGTAGACGATCACATGACTAGTGTCAACATGGACAGGACTTGGTATAAGGACGAACCGTTTGTGTTGGCATGCCAAGCTTCTCAGTGTTTTTACATTAGAGATTTGAGGGCGAAGGGGAACTGGTTTGTTGTGCAAAGGTATGATAATAGGAATGTCTATGATGTTCCAACAGTGCCGAGGGCTTCAGACGATATTGATGATTCATCAAGCGACGATGATGCCTATCAAGAAAATGAGCAATCATCTGATTATCCACTTTTGCATTGCGACGCATGCCCAGTGTCGGGATCTCTTAGTAGGACTGATATAGAATCTACCCATATTGCTACACATGAGATCCAGGCGCCTCTTGGCGATGGAGGAGGGTTGGATGACTTCATTGATGACGGTCTGGTTCCATATGCTTCTGGAGATGCTTCTGATGATGAGGACAACTCAGATGATGACGACCTATCCACCAGTGAAGAGTCTGAGCCAGAATAGGCAACTTAAGAGGGATCTAACATACAAAAGCATACTTATTTATGTATGCACTTAAACATATAAGCGTATGTATGATTTAATTTACCATGACTTCTATACATTACTTAAGAGTATTGCATTCAAAGTGCATAAAATTATCATGTCATGTATTATTCTTTCCTACACTCAATGTGTTGGATTTAATTCCTTTAAATAGTGCCGACTCAGATTAAGATTTTTCTTTTTGTTTCATCTCAGGTGATCGGATAAAAGACAGTTAGAACTTCAAAGTGCATCCCCATTAGGAGGTCATGCGGAGCATCAACGGTCCAGGTATTACTTTTTCCACATCCATAACATTGTTGCTATGTTATACATGATTAACGGAATCTTCAACATTGTATGTCTTTTACATATAGGTGACCAGATGGGGGACGGTGTCCGTGGTCGGCCCCGCAGACGAGGCCGAGGTTTTCCAAGTTGGGTTCGTCCCAGATCTTGCGCCAAGCAGCCACGTGGCTGCCCAATAGGTGACTCTGAACAAGGGCCAGGATTGGCTCTGAGGGATGAGGTCGGGTTAAATGACTCCACCCAGCCTCCGAGTCAATTATTTGAGCTCCCGTGTGCGGACCCAGTTCAAGAGGCTGAGCCAAATAGTGAACCATTTCAAGAGGCTGAGCTCCCGATCGGTATAGTCCACATATCTAATATTTTCAATATTAAACAAAGTAAAATATGGTTGGTGCATGGTCTAGGACAATTAATTTATTGACATTCTCTCATTCAGGTGAGGATGTCCCAACGAACACACAAGAACCAGTGGCTGATAGCGGGCATTTACAAGGTATAGTCCACATATCCAATATTGTCATCCTTAAACAAAGTTTAATATGATTGGTGTCTTTTTCTTGCTTACATGCATTTAGGTCTTTGAAAATTAATTTATTGTCATTCTCTCATACAGGAGAGGAGGTCCTAGCAGCAAACATGCAAGAACAAGTGGCTAATAGCGGGCCAATTGGTATAGTCCACATATCCAGACTTTTTGATCTTTAACAAAGTTTAATATGATTAGTGTCTTCTTCTCACTTAAACTCATTTCGGCATTTGAATATTAATTTATTGCCACCACACCATTCAGGTGAGGAGGTCCCAGCAAACACACCTTCGACCCAGCCTGAGACGTCTCGGCGTGGACGCGGGCCTGCGAAGTTAACTGAGTTTGAGAAACTGCGCAAGCATGGTAGGGTGCTCCTAAAGATAAATCCTGGGGAAACAGCTCCGTACTGTGAGAATGCATCCATGTTTACTGCTCGTATAACATGGATAGTTAAACAACATTGTGATATGAGCTACCCACGATGGAATGATGTACCCCAACCAATGAAGGATCAGTTAATCGACCGGATTCGGGTAAGACTTTTATTAAAATGGCAGTACTATTAGTTTTAATCTTTGGAAATGATGGGTTTGGTGATTGCCTATAACGGTATTATTTCGACGTGCAGGGTGATTTTGAATTAGAATGGGAACTAGAGAACCATCGCCTGGCAGTGACTAAACAACTAAGGAAGCGCTTTAATGCATTCCACCACGAGCTGCATAAGATCTATACCTCATTTCCAAACAACGATGAAGCTTTGGCGGCTGGGTGTAGTCTGGTCACCCCCATGGTCTGGGTCAAGCTCTGCATGAGATGGAGCAGCGAGCACTTCAAGGTATATGCCTTGTTATTTTCTTCAATCAAAACCGGCAATGTATTTGAACAAAATGCTAAGTATCCAAGTTTTTGGTGTTTTATAACATTGATTGTTTTTCATAATGTATATTTGCCATGCCAGAAAATATCAGAGCAGAATCGAGAGAACAGAAAAAAGCAAAAAATAAACCACACATCCGGTCGTAAATCATTTGTTAGGAAATTGGCAGAGAAGGTATAAGCTCTAAGCTCTAAACACGAAGGTTTTCCTATTTGCAGCGATACACACAACTTCCTATGTCACTTAATTTACATAACAAGTAGAGGGAATAATGATATTTTTCTTTCCTTATTTCACTCAAAGCGTTTAGAGTCCAAATGAAATGACTAGTAGGTTTGACCTTTTTTATTTGCTTGAACATGTACATTTATTGGGCACATTGTGAATACATGTAGCGTGATGACGGGGAAACTATGGTGGACTTCTATAAGGCTACCCACTGGTCGGTGAAGAAAGATTCTTTTGTCACAGAAGCTACTGAAGAAAATTATGTGAGTAACATTCTCGAACATAATCTTCACTTATTTATTTGCCGTTTTTCAAGCTGGTTCTGTAAGTATGATTAATGTTATTTTTTGAATACTCTAGATTGTAAGTAATCTGTTCATTATCTTACATTGCAGAATAAAATGGTTGAACAACTCCAGATTCTAGAACCGGAGCAACGAACAAATGAAGTAGCCGCGGGGGTATTTAGGGAAGTACTTGGTCATAGACCTGGTTACGCAAGAGGACTGGGAGAGATGGTGATCCCAGAGTCTACAAGGCAGCGCGACCAGGCTAGGGAGAAAGAGTACTTGGCTTCAATTGAGAAGCATAAGCAGGTAGCTGAAGCTTCCACCCGTGAGTTGGAGAATGTTAAGGCGAAGTTGGCTGCTATAGAGCAGAGACAAGAGGAAACCGACCGACTGATGCGAGAGTTGTTGGGGCAGCGTTCGTCCATCGCTGCGTCTCATCAAGAGACGCAGTGAGCTGATGGCCAAGAAATAAGCATATTTTGTGGGAATTTTTTTGTGAGGTCTTTGGGTGTATTTTTTGTGTAGTTCTGATATACTATTGGCAATAGACAGTTATATATATATATATATATAGATCTCTATATATACAACAATGAGAGGCTAGGACTGATATATTTTTTGTGGGAGCGACAATGGTTATAAGAAGTGGTTTTGGGGCCACTCCCAGGAGTATTGTCTCAGTAGAAGGTAATATCAGAAATATAAGTATCTAAGTTTTGCACATGTTTTCTATGGTATTCCAATTTTTCTAGTGTTTGAATCTAAGTTTTCTGTTTTGTAGTTTGATGAAAGATTTTTAAGGGGATAATTCTACTACTTATCATGTTGGAGATTCAGGTACGTGGTGGATGTTAGTTTGTGACTTTTCTATAGAAGTAAGTTTCCAAACCAGACTATTTTAGATTTCAAGCACTTTTTATATTTTTTTGTGTATGTGCATGCTTCTTTGTTGGTTTTTGTGTCGAAAAATCATATGTACACTGATTTTTATGCATTCTTTTGTGCACTTTATCAATATCATAAGCTTTAGAGTTCATATAATTAATTTATGCATTATTTAGTTTTAACACCGTATAGAATTTATCTATCAAATTGAAAGAACTGTTGGGAGCAAAACATTCCAATTCTGAAGGAGCCATTTCATATAAATTACATGATATATATAAATTAAATAATTTCAGCTTAGCCAATAGAAAAAAAAGCCAAAAAGAGATATTTCTATGTATATTAAGATTTCAGAAAGTTTTGAAAACATTAATCACATATTTTCTTTGCCCTCTTTATATTGTTATCAAATAGAGTATTTCGATCTATTCTTGTGTTTGAAAGATGGACTCAAAATGTAGATGGTCTGGACTGTTTTGATGGTAGTATGGACTGTTTTGATGGTGGTATGGACTGTTTTGATAGTGGTATAGACTTTTCAAGTCATATTTAAACGGTTCAAAATGTAGATGGTCTAGACTGCTTTGATGGTGGTATGGACTGCTTTGATGGTGGTATCTATTGATGTAGGTGGTGCGAGATACTGTGCGATTGAATCTTTTCGACTAATGGGGTTCATTGGAGTTGATCTTCTATGCAATAGTTCGACAACTTCAATCATAAATGTGCCGTTGCTGCTAGACACATTATTTCAGGTATTGTAATCCTCATCTAATGACAAAGTTTGTGAATATGCCTTTAAATTTAAACAAATGACAGTGAAGAGCAAACATAAAGGCAGTAGATATTCTTGTAGATCTTCAACCATGTTGATCACCTGTTCAGAATGCTATATGACCACATAATTAGATTAGGTAGATATATAAACAAAATCTATATTTAAGTGTTAAGAAACATTTGCTGTACAAATGGCAGCCTAAATGAACATATTGTACAACCTACTAGTTTTAGTTCATAATCATATGTTTATTTGTCAAGGTTAATGTCCAAATCCCTCGCTGAAGTTCTTGTAATAAATCAGGTGTGCATGGCTTGAACATGTAGCTAGTGTTTCCTAGGATACCGTAATACATCTATCAAAATATATGACCCTTGTAAGCATTGTGATCAGCCCAAATCTGGAAAACAAACACTACAACTTTTCATTAATCCGGTCGTACATGTTAGTTTATTATCCATGACCTCATGATCGTAGCTCTCCATCTGTACTAAACAGAATGACGATGTTGTTACAGGTAATTGTGTACTGGTCATTTTGAAAATATCTTTATGAAAATGTCATTTACTAATCTTATTTGACATCCCTAGGTCCTCTTCATCTATCGATCTAATTCACCATGTGCAGAAGACTACTACAAAACAAGAGGTGCATACATTCTTTTTAAGTGCATGGAGTTTCTGGGCTATTCAATTAAGGTAACATATTGGCAAAACACGCTGATTATGAGTCTGATTGTATGCTAATGTTGGATAATCTGCAACTAGTCACCTCACAAGCTGATGTCCAGATTTGAAAATTTGATTTTAGAAGTGACCAGGCTTAATACAAATTTATTTCAAACGAAGGTTCTATAACATATGTTAGTGGGCTTATAAATTATCCACATGCATGGGTTGAAATGTTGATGAGTTGGTTGTATGGGGGGATTTAGTACCTACGTCTAAGCTGCTCTGATTGTTTGGGTTGAGAAGATGTCTTGTGATCCTTAATGCATTTTAATGAATTCTTTCTTGTTGTAAGAAAAAAATAAAAATAAAAATGTGGATGCCTGAGATCATTTTGGGTATTACTTTCTCAATAGCTATTAGATCATTTCTATTTTTATATTAATTCAATCCTTTATCATTTTTTTTTTGAGTATTTTACCAAGTAGATGCCTGAGATAAGTAGATGTGGATGATTTATAGCTTTTGCACCTTGTATATTTGAATGGAAGAAAATCTGTTTACAATTAATCTCCATTGACGACAGAAAACTTTATTCTTCTTATTCTTATATAAGAATAAAGTTTTCTCATGTTATGTTTTGAAACTGATTCACTTAATCATGATGCAGAGTACTATTGGAAAAATCTGTGGACAGAAGCAAGATGCACTGCAAAACACTACGAATTTGACCTCCTCACCTCAAGCAAGATGCATTGGTGAAATAGCGGGCCGAGAAGATTTTAATATTAATATTTTATTGCCGCAAATACTAATGGCCTTGATTAAATGAAATATTAGTTCTCTTATGTAATATTTAATTGCCTCAATTAATGCACCCAGGCCAATTATGTATTATTGGATGACTAGGATTTATAATTTCATATAGATGAAATTAAACTTAATCAAAAATTGAAAAGTATTAGATAATCAGTGTACTATTGGATGATTGGTATTTTTGGATGATTGGTGTTTTTATATTGGATGATTAGGATTTTTGGTTTAATCAAAAAATTAAAATTATTGCTTGTGTACATTACTTTGAAAATGTCGTTAACAAGCTCAGGAAATCAGGTACCAAAACGCCCACTGCAAAACCGAGACGCTGCAAAATTAAAACCAAAAATGAGCCCAGGAAAATCGCTGCAAAAAACCAATAGCGGCGACATAAATCGCCGCAAATAAGCAGAAACAAGCCCAGAAAATCGCTGCAACATAGCAATAGCGGCGACATAAATCGCCGCAAATAAGCAGCAACAAGCCCGGAAAAACCACTGTAAAACAGCAATGGCGGCGACCTAAATCGCCGCAAAAAATAGCAACAATCCCAGGAAAACCTTTATAAAATAGCAACAGCGGCGACATAAATCGCCGCAAAAAAATAGGGTTATTTTGCTCTTTCATTATTAGCGGCGAAACAAGTCGCTGATACAAGATCTATTTTTGCGGCGATTTTTCTCTTTCGCCGCAAAATAGTATAAGTAGCTTTTCGATAGCGTCGAACAGCCGGCGCCCTATGATCGCCGCAATTGAGTTATTTCGGCGATTTTGAGGTGTATTTGCGGCGAACTTGTGCGCCGCAAATACTGCCTTTCCCTGTAGTGACGGTTAGTGAAACTACTATAATGCCCTTGTGAGAATATTGTCTTCTCTTAAACCAACGAAATTTGTTTGTTTCATGGGAAAATGTTTGAGGGAATGGATATGTATCCACGCTGTTACCTTGTTTAAAGAAAGTTACAAGATGAAGAGTAGATTAAGCTGTAGTTCCATTTTATTGCAAAATATCATGTTATTAATTTTTTTATATATAAACTTAAAAATATCAAATATTTTGATTTAATAAGAGTATCACATGTTTGCATTTATAATCTATGTAATAATTAGATTAAAAACTTATAATTTGATTTGAAAATGTTAGACTAATAGATAAGGGTGCTACCCGCCTTATACGAGTTGGGAGTAACCTCGTTGGGGTGAGGGTTACCAGTTTCGATATGGCACCAAGCCCACATCAATCCCGCCCCACTCGCAAGGGTTAAACCAACTAGTAGGGTTTTGAGATTTCTGAAACATAGATTGCTTGAGACAATCTCCACGAAGGGTCATCTTGAAGCTAACAAAGAAATTTAACAAATCTCCAGCCAATAGTACAACACAAATCACATCTCCAAATCCAACTACATGAAAGACGTAGAAGTACAGTGATCACAAACGTAAAAGAATGAATAAGTGAAGAAGGTTTTTGTGGTTATAATGAAAAATAAATAAAATTAATGTTGTAGGGGTTTTGAAGGGTAAAATAGTCATTCTATATATGGGTAAAAATGTTAAATTATAAGTAAAGACACACGGTCTTGTTCGGGACCCGTCCATTTGAAGTGAAATTTTAAAGAAATCTGCCTGTCTTTCCTGGGTTAACGGCCCTATTGAACTAGTTACCTTGTCAGATACTAATTTTGTTAATTTTTTTTTTTTAAATCTTTACGATCATAACATTTCATCATACTTTCAATTTGACAGTAACGATAATCCACTCTATTGACATTGATGTGACAATAACCACTCGCTAATTTTGATGATTCTACTGCTCTATCAATATTTAATAACTTAAAGACCAATTCTATAATTACTTGTTTCTTGAGGGGATTTGATAACTTCAAATAATAATACATTTACAACTATTAAAATCTACATAAAACGTTCAGAGTTTTTCAAGGGATCACTACCAATACCTTAAACCTATCATATATATCTAGATATATTTATTGAACAAAAGTAAAAAATACACATCATCTTTCCTTATTTACAGCTGCTCTCAAAAAAAAAAAAAAAGAAGGAAAACTCTTCCATTCGAATTTCGATCAATAACATCGTCTATTACTGTATGTATGTATTGCAATGGAAGACTCCTCACAGAAAAAAGGCAAAGAGATATTAAAAAATAAAAAATAATTATTCCATAAAATAATTTATAGTTTTTTCTTGGTCCCTACGTAAAGATATATGATCATTAATATCAAAGACTTTAGGTCTAAATAATTAAATATATGTTGTTATTGTCATGTAGAAATACGTACGTACTGTAAAGTTGAATATTAATTATCAGTACTACAGAAATACTTTAAGCTTATGGAATTTTAAAACTACATGCAGTAGTCACGTTGAGCTTCCAGAAAAGAAGCAAATTTTGTCTCATGTTTTCTTTGATTGTAAATTGTAAGTTGTTAAGTTCTGATAGATTCAACAAGTTTTATTTAGATTTGAAATCTCATATTTTGAGAAGTTTAAATCTAGTCGAGATTTCGATAGATTAATTAAAATCTGGATTTTATTGCAAGATCATATTCAAATATGGGATTTGGTCTTAAAGGAACAAAATCCAAATAGATCTTCCTCTCAAATCCATCCACCCAAAAGTACCAAAAAAATTCCTAATTATAAGGATACAAAAATAAATCAAAAAATCAGAAAACTGGATCGTTTGGTTCGGTTTGATTTTCAATTGGCTGAACCAATTCCTTCATCAGATTCGATCTAGAATCAATTTTACATTTTCCAACATTGATCGGTTCATATGATATATAAAATATATTTTATATTATATATTATATATAATTTTTTTATATATAATTATGTATGAAATAATATATAATTTATAACACAACACTTTAATCTTAAACATTAATATTTATTTGATTATATGTTTTAAATAAATTATATACTTGATAAATTAAACATTAATACATCTTATTATTTAATAAATTCTCAACATATTTCTTTTGCTAAATACATTATTAATACTAATATACTTGATATATTAAAATCGGATCGAACATGAATAGAACAAGTAAAACTAAAATATCGGTTTAAGAAAATAATCAGTGTGTAATTAATTTTAAAAATTGATAACCAGTGAGTTATGGGTCTGGTCCTAAATTTTATCCAAATTCAAAACATACCGAACGGATTATACCTCCACCTAATTAGAAAAACTTCACTAATAATAATAATAATAATAATAATAATAATAATAATAATAATAATAATAATAATAATAATAATAATAATACACTCCATAGAAATGTCATCCAAACAAGATATATAGAGCAAGCTGACACCATGACCTAGGAATTAGCAATTTACAAGATTTTTAATTGTTTTTGTTTTTATGGGAGATCTCACAAAGCTGAAAGTATTGGAACGGTGTGAGAGTACTGAAAGTATTGGAACGGTGTGAGAGTACCGAACACAATTTCAGAGGTTGCTAACTAGTTGGGAGAGAAACATGGAGCAGATCCACTACAATATATATTTTTTTGCAATAATATATCGCGGAAAAAAATATATTTTCTGTCACCAAAGAAAAAAAAAATTGTAACAAAAATCTTTGGTGACTGAGTTTGTAGATAAGTAATCTCAATTATGTATTTTTCTGGTAAAATAACGTTTTAATCACAAAAACTTATTTTTGCAATAAGAGTCTTTTGCTATAAAAGTCAATTTTTTGGTGGCAAAAATGCATCTTAGGTGATGTTTTAATAGTTATAAAATATTATTTGTTGCAAAAAATTACTTTCATAAATAATTATTTGCTATGAACAAAATGATCACAATAAATAATTTTTTTGTAAAAAAAAAAAAAAAAAATCTCACGTGAGGTTTAAATTGTTAAAGAATGTTATTTGCTATTAAAAATTACTGTCACAAATGATTCTAATTGGGGTTCATAAGAATTACATAGAGAAGCATTATCACAATTACGTATTATCAACAATTATATTTTTCATTAATTTTTAATTATATTATTTATCTTACTTGACTTTGATTTTATCTTGATCAGGAATTAAATGAGAGGAGAAAATTTGTATTTCAAAACTAATATGACGTTGAATCGTTGATGTGTGCTAGAAGATAAAATTTTATTGAGAATAGGAGTGAAAAAAATAGGGTTTTGAAAGAAAAGGAGTTGATAATAAAAAGAAAAAATATATAAAGCAGCCGTAGTGAGTTAGCGTGAAGGAAGAAACAGAATTGCACATTAAGGGCCGGATGTGAAAGAAGCTCAAGCTGGAATTTGGACCCGGAACAAACTTTGACAAACTTAATGGGAGAAATTGAATGGAACAATTGTGACATGTGACATAGAAAAATCTAATATTTGCTTAATGAAATAGGCCTTAGAAAATTTGTCCCACCTTATGATTCAACTTGAGGAATTGAATACTTTTCAACATCGTAGAGATATGGAAGCTTATTAGGATTGGACAAAAAACAATCGATGTGCACACTTTATAATGTTTAGCAACATGTTGGAGAGTTTAAGAATTGTACAACTGCCCAATACCTGTGAAGCACCTGACTTAGAATAGAAAGCACAAATAGAAACTCCTTTGAAGGAGGCGCTTCCAGGCAAAGATTAGCAAGTAGAGAGAGAGAGAAGATAGAAGGGAAAAGCTAAATTTTCATTGACCTTTTTTATGATTTCATTTCTGCAGCTACAATAGGATTATATCAGACTCCGATAGCTAAGGAAAAATGCCTTAGCCTTTTACAAATTGGACACCAACTAAAAACAACATAAATAAATCAATTAAAATAAATGATAAAGCCCAATAGCATAAGGCTACCCTTTGTCCTATAACTAATGTTAACAAAAGAAATACTCTCTTAATACTAGTCCACTACGTAACTAGCCTTGGCCCAAAGATCGGCCCACATCCTCCTTCTCACAGATGCTTCTAGTCAATTGAAGTAAAGACTTTAGTCTAGTTCCCCTTTCCTATGAGTCAGATAGATAGATCCTCTCAATGGTTCTTTGCACGTGGGTTGGGGTTAAAACCCTAACCCCTTTCAGCCGTTCGATCCCAGTCACCACTTGATCTCCACCGCTTGAATTAAGGAGCTTCAACAGAGGTTTTTAACATATCCCATCCTAGATTACATATCTCCCCTTGAACACATTGCCTGCAAGGTGGGAGAAGTCCTCTTTCAGCCTTGAGTAAATTTCCCAAGCAGCATCTGCTGCATTTTGGCCATGCCAACCATTCGGCTTCAAGCGTATCTAGGAAACACTATGTAGCATCACCCAAGAAAGTGTTGAAATTGTGTGTGCTTTCACCATATTCGAACTCTTTGGAGATTCCAATCTTTAGTTGTGTTGAAATGTGTTGTGTGTGAAAGAAACAATGGAAAGCCTAAGTTCCTGACTGTGGTATCTCCTCACTCATAACAAAAATCCTTTTTTGAGTAAAGCCTTCCTGCTTGGTTAGAAGAAAAGTGAGAGAAAATAAGAAATCTTCAAATGAAAGTATGAGAAATTGTGTAGAAGATGAGAGCACGTGCAAGAATCTAAAAATGGCCAAGAAAAAAAGTCTTAGGCATGTGGCTCTCTCCCTTTTTAATATAAATTTTCTCATCTCCCCATTGGTTGCTTGAAAATCATAGCATGTGTGACAAGTGTCCATTCCTCTTCTTTCTTCCATTCTAGCCAAAAATGACCTATGGAGTTCTCAACATTGGATTGTATGGGAAAGATGCACGCATGTGGATGGCATGTGGGGTTCCTCCCCTTGGCCAAAACTTCCTATTACATTTATGCCCTTTCCTCTTCTTAATTAACTATACTTTTCATAAGGATAAAGATGTAAAACTATCTCATGCCTCTTCTATTCCCAACAAGCAAGTTTTGGCATGAGTGATACTTGGCATAGGCGTGTGCCATGCTTCTTGCCACCCACTCTCTTCTCTTTCTCCCAAGTTGTTGTTTCATCTTCTACTTGCTTCTTCCCTAAGTGACCCCTCATATACCATTGGTCCATTTTGTAACCTAAGTGAGAATGTGCTTGTGAGTGTAGTGGCCGAAATTTAAAGGGTATGGTAGTTATTTTGTGAAAAAATAAATCCCCCCATCTTCTAAAAGCTTTTTGCATGAATACCATGTGGCAAGTTCTGAAGAAACCTTGAGTATATGCAAAACTCTAAATTCCCTCTTCTCCTTTGGGTTTCCCCATGCAAATCCCTTGACAACATCACTTTTGTCTTCTCTATGCACCATTTTGCATTGTCATCTACCTTGAAACTCGAAATTGTGCAAAAAGAGTGTAGTATAGGTGTGTGGGTGGGCTTTGGCCGATTGACTCTTAGTTTCCCTAGTATATTCTTGTCATTTGGTCTTCTAAAAGGCTTCTAGCATGAATGACAAGTGGCATATCCAGTAGGCTAGGCGTTTAAGCCTTCTCCTTTGGTTCCCAAACACTTCTCTTTCCCCTTTAGCCCACTATTGTGATTGAATACATAGTGCTACACATGTGTGAAACATGGTAATAATAGTAATGGTTTGGATAATGGGCTATTGGATATTAAGCTTGATTTCTCATAGGGGCCGAATTCTTCAAGTGCTTTAAGGTTAGCTTTCACTTGGGCTTAAGTTGCTCAACCAAAATCTAAAGGTGTAGTGTAGGCTTGGATTCCTTTTGTCTTCCCTAGGCACCATTTTCCATATGCATCTATCTTGAAACTCGAAATTTTTCCAAAATGGTGTGGTGTAGGCTTGTGGGTGACGTTTGGCTGAGTGACTCTTAGTTTTCCTAGGCTATTCTTGTCATTTGGTCTTCTAGAATGCTTCTAGCATGAATGACTTGTGGCATACCCATTTGGGTAGGCGTGTAAGCCCTCCCCTCTGGTTACCAAAAACTTCTCCTTCCCCCCTTAGCCCATTATCGTGATTAGATACATACTACTTTACACGTCTGGCATATGGAACTAAAGGGTTTGGACCATGGGCAATGGGCTATTGGAATTGGATTCCTCATAAGGGTTGAATTCTCCAAGAGTTTTAGGCTTAGCTTTCACTTGGGTTTAAGTTGCTCAACCAAAATCTAAAGCCTCAACTTTAAACTAAAAATTCTAAGGCCCTTGAATGACTGTGGCAACTAAATAATCTACAAACAATGTCTAGCCAAGTTGGGATCATCACAAGGGATAACAGTAGGGCCTAATGGAGATAAGTTTTGTGTTGGGTATGAGGTTTATAGAGTAGTTACAGGTTTGTGGGGGTGGTAACCTTTTTGACTCGGGAAACACATTAGCAAAATGATTTAATAAGACTTAAATAGCTACTGGAATTTGAGAAGCAGGTTGTTGTGTAATGTTATTTTCTACTTATAAGAGTTGTAGAATCACCCCTTTGTTTTCGAGCTTTTAGATAGTATATGAGGACTTCAATCAACTACACTACTGTAATTCCCAGCAACAAAACTTTTTTTTTTCATAAGAAAATTCCATGGTTAGCTTCTCAAATTCCCACAAAACAATACCCAACTCTCTTAACCATTTAATCCCTAACAGCATATCAAATCTTGCCAAGACCAAAATTTGCACTTCCAAACAATGACCCTTAAGTCATTGCACCTCTCTTCACTTGGAATAAGATCTCCATTTGTCACCCTCACATTGACTTTTTTCAAGCCATCTACAAGCAAGTTGTATTTTTTTAAGATAGCTGGGTCGAAAGAATTATCTGTATACCCAATATCAGTTAGTATAGTGACCCATTGATTTCCCAATTCGTCCTTTATCCCTCATGGTTCTTAGGTTATGAGATCTGGTGATTGCATGTAATGGAATTTCAGGGCTATAATGAGTTGTTGACATGTCGAAAATAGCCTACATTTCGTCACCTTTGTCCCATATTTCCTCTTCAAAGCCCCCACTAATGCCACTATCGAGCAGCACCTCTTATAGTACATACAGTTTGGGCTTTTGACATCTATGTCCCGGGACCTCTTTTGAATCACAATGATAACAAAGCTCTTTCTCCTTTCTTTTTTTCCATCTGAGTTTTGCTTATTTTATGGATGAGAAAGGTTGGTTTGTTTGGATGATTTTTGCTAGTTTCGGATTGATGGTTGTTTGGTGCTTTTGAAATCCCGAGATCAGGTGAATAGTGTATGCTAGATCTGGGGTCACTGATCACTTTGCACTACTTTACATCCAAAATACTTATAGTGACCCATTGCTAGATCGAGGGCAGGGTAGGTATGCTAGATCAGGTGAATGGAGTTTTTATTTGTACTTTCTATTCTAGATTTGGTGTGTTACAAGTGGTATTTAGGGTCACTGATCACTTTGCACTACTTTACATTAAGATGATTGAGGGTACAACTGACAAGACACAACCAGCTACAAGATGGGCTCATTGCCTTAAAAAAAGTTATAGATTCGCAATATAATGAGTTGAAAAAGACATTTGATGCTAAGTCCTCACACTTATATACAGAAATGGCTACTCTTAAAAGACAAAATGAGAAAATGGTACAACAATGACTATTCTAACAGGGGCATACAGAAAATATATACAAATGATAGTCCATGAGATTCTTCTTCAAGTGACCATTTGTGGAAAGAATTTGAAAATCTGCAGATGCAATATCCTTTTCAACAACAACAATTTCGACAACACAACCATCAATATCAAAAGCAACAGGACCTGCAACTGCAGCAAACCCACCCAAGCGACATGCAAACCAGAACAACGAGGTTGGACTTCCCTGTCTTCAATGGTGAAGAACTTGTATGTTGGATTTATAAAGTTAACTAGTTCTTCCATTTTCATAATACAATGGCACATAATCAATAGAAGCTTGCCTCTTTTTGTATGGAGAAAAAATCCCTCGGGGGAGGGTCACACCTACCCTGCCCCCGCACCTACATGGTGGGATACCCCGTCCGTTGACGGGGGTGCAAGGGTAGACCTCTAAACATCCGCCCCCCACCCTTCTCCAATATCCATCCTAACATTCCACAATTTCATTCTCATCCTCCTTTAGTCCAATACAATCTTAATCCATATTCAAAAAAATAAAAAAAAAATTAAGGACTTACATTTGGCACGGCAGTTATGGATCATCATTGGTTGGCAGCTCCCATGCAAGCCAGTGAAGCCACTGTCGTGGCGTTCCCACCAATGGTGGACCATCATCACCCATCATGCCCTCAACCACCCACTTGCGCCACCAATCGTCGACTATCATCATCCATTGTGGTGTTGTGCGGCTTGGCCGAGTGAGATAGAGAAGGAAGGGGCGTGAGGGAGAGAAGGGAGAGAAGAAAATAAAGAGAAGGGTTTGAGTGTTGAAGTATTGTGCGGCACAAGGACTGTGAAAGAAGGGAGGGGAGAGAAGAAAAAAGAGAGAAAAAATAGGGTTTCCACACATTAATCTACATATTTCCAAATTGACCCTCTAGTTAAATGCAATTAATGAAATGCATTCAATTTGGAAATAAATAAAAATCTTAGTTTTTAAGTTTTCTTTGCTGAATGTCTCAATTAGTTTGTGGTGGAGATTATTTTCTTTTTAAGACAATTTGAGAAACAAATCGCATATACTTCCCTGCAATTTGCTTTGGCAAATCAAGATGTTGCCGATCTCAAATCTCTGATTGACTTTCTCATCATGGATAAGTCAAGCTAATTTAATTTTAGGCATTAATCTATAAGTACAGAGATTTTCCTTTTGCCTATTGTTCATCAATCCATTTGATTCTAGTTCTTTATCAGTCTGTCCACCTGTTCAAGAATTTATTTTCTTTAATAATGCAATGAAAAGTGGTAAGACACATTAGTAAATAAAATTTTTATCACAAATGACCTAGACTATTGTTTTCTCTTCTAAATTAATACTAATTGTTCATTAAAATTTTATGAAGATAAATTAAGTTCTAGTTCTAACATGTTAGAATCTTATATTATAGTTTACATTATAAATTTCATGAATAAATAAATTATAACATCTTCATATTTTAAATATATATCATGTCATTATTAATAAAAAAAATTTAATAAAATTATTTCCAATATTAACATTTAATAACTAATCTACACATACAAATTACCAAAAATTTAATTCTAAAATGAATCCAAATTTTCTTTTACTTGTTTTTAATCTAATGCCAGTTATATCTCAAATTTGTAATTATAAACAAACAAAATTTTGTCTATATTGTTAACATTTTCTTCTTGTTTTCAATGCATATTATATAGATGATCTGTAGAATGTTTATAACTATAATACAACAATTCACACGAGCCATGTCACAACTATGTACAAATATTTTTAAAGCATATATTACAAGAGCAACAAGTTTTAACATAAGAGTGACAAGCTTTAAAATATATATTTAAAACATTTAGCATACATTCCCAAGAGCGACATCGATAAAAAGCAAATTGAGTATAAAACATTTAGCATACAAACCAAGGACATTAGGAAATTGTAAAATTTTTTAAACATTATTATAAATTTGGAATAATTGTTAAGAGTATAAATTAAACAAATAAAATTTTACTACAATGTAAATTTTATTTTTTTAATATTTTAAATTGTTAATACAATTTTATGTGCAATTCATTCATTAGGTGAGAATTTTTAAATAACGTAATATGTTATTTTCCCATTTGGAGTCCAAAATATAAAATAGAATTGGGCCCAATTTATGTGAGCCCAAAGTCGGTCATCAAACCTAGCCCATGCCCCTATCTCAAATGAAAACGGTACCATTTTAATCAAAATAAACCCTAAGTATTGTGTGACTTGTCCATACCCTATAAATGCATCTCTACACAATGCACCGGCCTCCTCTCTTATCAAGCCGAGACATTCTCTGGCATGAAAGTGAAAAGTGAAAGCAAAAGTAGTGTGGGTAGGGGCAACAAATCCATGGTTGAGGTGGGGCAGTAAATTGTAGCTAGAGTCTAGATAAAGTATTATGTCCACAAGTTTCTCTCTCTCTCTCTCTCTCTCTCTCTCTCTCTCTCTCACACACACACACACACCCCTTTCTTCTTCTTTTTCCATGGTGAGCATGGTCTTTTGAAGATTAAAGTCATATGTATGATATTTTTTTTAGATAACATATTATATTAATATATATATACACACATATAAATATATATTATTATATTAATAAAATATGGGGGCAAGGAGGGGGTCCACCCTTCTTGCGGGGCCCCTCTTGCCCTCGCCCCCATAATAGGGCCAAATATGGGTGAGGGGCTCCCGCCCCGTCGCACGCCCCTGTTGCCCACTCCTAAATTATAGGATGGTGCAAAATCAAAGTGGAAACATTTGCAACCTTGGGGTTTATGAGTTATGTTCACACAACTTCCCATAAATATGGGAGACTTGGCCCTAGAGCAAATAAGCCTATCTTCATAAAATACTTAGAGAGCTCAAAAAATATGTAATGTTTGTGACATCCTACCAAAGGAATGACATATATGAAGTCGCATGATGTGACATTTATTGAGAATGATTTTTCCAATAATGGTGAAGAAAGATCTTGAACTTTTTAAGTTGCAAGAACTTGAGAGAGTTGCATCATCTTTTGGCGAGGATGGAGAATTATCACATCCTAAAATCGCAAAGAATAGTGAGAGTAACTTGCCTCCTAGTAGGAGTGACTCACAATTAAGTAGAAGCGAACGTGAAACCATTCCTACTCATCATTTTGAGGTTGAAGAAGAATCTTTAATTTGTGTTCCATGTGACCTTGATAAGCCTACTTCTTATGAGGAAGCACTAAGTTCACATGTTTCAAATAAATGGCTGGCCACTACAAGAGATGAGATGAGTATTATGGTAAAGAACCAAATTTGGAGTTAGTTGATCTTCCACCTGAGTACAGATTTATTGGAAACAAATATGTTTAAAAAAAATTAAGAGCCAAGCAAATAGATTAATTGACAAATATAAGACCCGACTCGTGGCAAAGGGCAATACCCAAAGAGAGGGTATAGATTATGAAGAAACATTTTACCCTTTGGTAAGATTTGCTTCCATGCGCCTCATTTTAGTTATAGTTGCACATTTAGATTCGAAACTTTTTCAGATAGATGTGAAAATAGTATTTTTCAATAGAAAATTAGACGAAGAAATCTATATGGATCAACCTGTTGGTTTTGAGGTAAAGGAACGAGCGCAAAATATGCGGTTGGAACTTTCTATTTTATGGCCTTAAAAAATTATCTAGGTAATGATACTTCACATTTCATGATATCCAATTGGGTTTTGGAATGAGAAGACCTTTCTGTATGTGTCAAATGTTTAGGGAAGAATTTTTTAATTTTGTCTTTGTATGTAAATGACATCTTATTAGTTGGAAATGATATGGAGAGATAATTTCATTACAAAAGAGTGATTATCCTCTACTTTTGAAATAAAAGATATGAGTGAAGTAAATTATGTGCTGGGAGTTAAAATTTCAAGAGACCGATCTATAAAGTTTTTCGTTTGTCTCAAGAAATTTACCTAAAAGAAAATTATAGAATAACTCCGTATTTATAGCTCCAAACCCATAGACATCCCAATTGAGAAGGATTAAGCGTTGAACTTAGAATATTTTCCTAAGAATGTTAAGAAAAAGAAAGAAATATTCAGAATTCCTTTTGCAAGTGCTATGGGAAGTCTAACGTATACTATGTTATGTTCACGACTTGACATTTATTTTGTAATTATATTGGTTAGTCATTATTAGAGTAACTTGGGACTTGTTTATTGGTAGCTTTGGCATATGTCAAGGATCCTAAATAGAATGGCAAAACCTAACACAGATATTCATTTTTACCACATTTGAGATGTTGTGCGAGGTGAGGTGATCCAATAACATATCTCTATTAGTAAGATGGTAGTTGATTATCTTACTAAGGCTATTAATAGAAATGTTTTTCAAATCCATATTAGGAGTTTGGAGCTTTATTGGATTTGATATTTGTTGTGTTAAGGATATCTTACACTTTATTGTACATTTAAAACTATTAGTATCTATTATATCAATGAGATTATTGTGTTTATCCCATACTACATGAAAAGAACACATCATAAAGATGTCATCAGACAAGGACCAATCCCTCATATGGTGATCACCTTGGCGCTTGAATAGCAAGCAAGATGAGACAAATTAATTATTATGCACTTGGAAACCAAGTAAGTAAACATCTTAATGCATTGGGAGCATTCAAAATAAATTTAAAAAATATTGCCTTAACTTATCTATGATGAGACTTATAAAAGTCATATATGGAGTATTTGCACAATTTTATCAAACTTGATTAAGGCGGAATGTAAGACCTTAAGCGGATATTAGATGACGGATTGTACTAGAAAACTCAAGTTAGAGCGCCTTTTGTGAGGACTAGACTAATATTCCTATAGCATTTAAAAGTGACAAGCCCAGTGGGAGTTCTGCCATAACATACATTTCATACAATGTGTTATAGACGACCACATGAATAAATGATTGGACAGGTCCCTACTCCATCACTATGTGAGTCCAATAGATCAATAGATGATTTATCCCTTGGCCCTTGGACTTAGAAATGTCATGAGATGAAAAGTTGATTTCACTACTTTAGCATGTTTTCTTAGAGTCACGAATGATACGGTCTCGTAAAGCATGTATAAGAAAACAATCAAGTCTAATTGAATCGACATCAGTGTTTAGAAAAGATTATATGGAATCTTACTTATTATTTTATGACTCATATCTTGGACGATTATGTCAGTATGAATCGATATGATCACAAGTATATTATATAATGTGAGTTCCAGAATGGCTTTGAGTATAAACTCGTTAGGGATTAAGAACCCTTAACCTAATGAGATCAAATAGCTTGGAGTATGGACAAGATGTTATGAGTGACGTACTATATTAGTATAATAGTAACTTAAAATAATATCCTTACCTTTTACCTTCTCATTAAGTCGCACGCTTTATTTTCTATATAAGGGATAATTGATTGAAAGATCAAGAGCAGATTTTTAAAGGGCATAGCACCCATTGTGGACAAGTGGGACATGTTAATAGTGGGTACCTTTGTTTTGTTCACATGGGTGGAAAAGTTATTAATTAACTCTCCACCACTACCACTTAACTTCATGAAAATTAATTAGCCAGCCTACTAGAAAACTCTATAAATAAGAATTTTATGTATATTAATAATAAGAGTGAAAATGTTAACATACAAAAAAGCTATTATATGTCTCTACAATTTTCGAGAGCAACAATCTTGATCAACTAATAGCGTCCTAAGCAACGTAGAGATGCAATCACAATAAAGTGGCTCGGTAAGACGAGCAAATATCCGACCTTGTGAAAATTCTGCTCCTTGAGATAATTAAAATTAACCTTATTTATCGAAAACCAAAAAAGCAAGCTATTGTCTCAATGATTCTCTGCTATATCTCCTAGAGTTGTTAGTCTTTTAGTTGGGTTTCTAGTTCTTCAGCTACTGCACTTTCCATTGTTTTTCACACTGCTAAAAGTCTTCACAATGTGTTGTGCGAGCTAAGGTATGTAACTCATTGCTAAGTGGTGTCTATTTCATGTGAAGATCAATTGTTTTCCGTAAAAGTACAATTAGCACCCACAAACTATTTTTTGCATTTTGTATCTACAACTACCAAAACTGATGCTTTGCATCTTAATTTAATTATGGTCATTAAGATTAAAAAAAAAGTGACATCGTCCAATCTTATATGGTTAGATGCTAGTTGGAGGATGCAAAGAATTAGTTTGTGAGTTGTGTATTAGTTTTAGTTATAAGGTGCAAAATATAAAATCCCTGGCAATTTGTAGGAAGTTAACATGTGTGTTGCTGGTTTTTTTTTTTTTTTGTGATAATTGTGTTTTGCTGTGTTTTGACCTAGGAGTGTCCATCCAGGTTCCGGATTTGGGAATCCAAAATCCGGATTTATATTTCCTTAAACATTTTTAAAAAAAAATTTAAATATCAAGAAATAAATAAAATTTTAAACCGGATCCGGATTGTATCTGACCCGGATGAACACCCCTATTTTGACCATCTAGATAACCAAGCCTTGTTGGAAATAAATATAATTGGTTATTTAAAGGACAATGAACGTTATAATTATGATCAAATATCTTCTTATAAACGTTATAATTTAGAAAAACATACATCTATGATCGGATATATTTTGAGATATCTCCATATCAAATATGACATCATAAATCAACATATTGCATTCAGAGTTCCACCAAAACATTATTTCTTTTTGTGATTGGTCTAATCTGGTTTTTAATATTGTTTATACTCTCTGCAGACAAACGGCCAAGAAACAACATTCTCTATCTAATCAGAGACTCAAAATCACCCTTAATAAAAAAGAAAAAGGCTCAACCTATATATATATATATAAATGTTTGAAAGACAAAAACATTTTTTTTAATTAAAAATAAGGAAACCAAAACGGAAAATAATAAGATAAATGCAATAAACGACAAATTACAATTTACACCAACTCTGACAGATTTAAAATCTGTGACGGCCCATGAAAACAACACATTTGTCTTTTCCAGTCACAAAGCTAAGATTTGAAAAGTCTGGTCACGGCAAGTCTGATGATTTGGCACGTCTAGAATAGCTGCCAAAAGGCATAACACGTTAAGACCACGCATAGATCATGACTATACATGGTAATTTTTACAAAATCACCACTTTCCTCCGAGCAACATTCGACCTGTTAATTTGCTTGTGTCCCGTGTGCCCTCCACCAAAAATCAAATATGGAGCCCTTGAATTTTTAGGAGAGAGAGAGGGGGGGGGGGAAGAGCACCACCTAAGAATTTCGATGTACCAAGGATGAACGCTACTCTTAATCCTAGTACACGATGAAGTGGCTTCTTCAATCAACTACTTCTCAGCTAAAAAAGTTTAAACAAACAAAAAGAAAAAACTACTTATATTTGACCCATTTGAAATCTATTACATCACCATGTTAGATTGGAGACATGAACTAGGGAATTGGTTTGAGAGAGTCAAGAAGATTCATCCTGCCACTAGCAATATCTTCTTCAACAGAATGCCTTGCCGTGGGGAGTTGTTTCTGATACGTTCATTATCTTGTTTAAAATCTGAATGGAGAATAATGTGGCATATGGTGTATTTTGTTTTTATTTAGTTTTGACACCTTGTACCCGCATCAAACTCTGAACTTAATTACTCCTTCCTCGACAGCTTGATCCGGAAAAAGAAAGTGATGCATAGCATTTGACAGGCCAATCGAACCGAGAAATGAAACCATGGCATGGGGAAGCATGATTGGAAAATTAACTTTGTTCCAGAGTTTCACCATTTGAAGGTGTAACTTTGCACGTCTCAAATTTAACCACGTCACTGAACCCATATTGTTAATGCAATTTGATGAAATTTTGCAATTCAAACTCTAAAATTCCACCTAAAATTCCTATGTTCTAAAGCAAAACATAAACCAGATAATTAGCCACTCAAGTTGATCAAAAGCATGTGAACAGATATATATGATGGCATGGACAAGATGTTATTTTCTTCTTCCTAGATTTTTATCATCCCAGTCAGCACATGTTGATGTGGAACATTTTAAATAACTGTCCTTTAAATGTGCCACATCAGCAGGACCTGTGACTGGAGATACAAATTCACAGAACTAAAAATGCATATAGCCATGACTTATAGCTCCTCAATTGCAACAAACTAAATAAGTTTGCAATTCTAACGTCAACATTCAGATAAGAGTGCCAAAGAGGACCAATAAGAGTTAAGTTAATGAAATCTACAATAAGGTATCCCCAAATCTACAGTCCCTGCAAAGTAGAGGAAGAAGAACCAGCCATGGAGCTTACCTTTGTCAGGAGACCTTTAATTTCACCTTCCAGTTTGGCTCTCGTCTCTGGAGAAAGATTATTTCCAGATTTCTCCAGCATCGATGTCATCGCCTGAAGATTTTGCCTTATAAAGTCAAGGGCAGGTGCCTCGTCAGGATTAGGCATTGACCAGGAAGGCTTTCCATTCATCGGAGATGCTTCCATTGGTGTGAGGCCTCCGGCTGTAATTAAAGTCCTATTTGGTTCCAAAACTCCAGAGATATCTGATGAAGGATGATGAAGTCGGAAATTTACAAGGCCTGCACCAAAAGGGGCATTCTTCTCTAAACTCTGAAAAGCTTCAGTAGCATCAACACTATCCATAAAAACCACCTGGGCACTATCAGAATCTTTCAACAACTGTGTTTCCGATTCCTTTATGGGTCCAAACCTACAAAATGTTGAGACTAAATCTTCTTTTAAAGGCATTGGAACTCCTGTGGCAAATGTCAATAGGAGAACAGTCCCCTGGGCAGTTTCATTAGTCTCCATTCTATCATGATTGATATTAATATCTGGCCTCCTAGGAGTCAATTTACTTCTTTGATGCTCTGAGGTAGCCTCTCCTTTTCTCCGCCTCTTCTTCGGCTCAGATTTAACTTGAGTTAAGAGTCCGTTAGCCTCATGAAATTCCTTTCCCAATGAGCTGTGTTCAGCACTTAATCCATTCAAATCTGGAATGCCTATAATGGGTTTGTTCTCAGAAGCAGCCTTATCCTTTCTCTTTCTCCCTCTCTTACTGGGTTTACCTTCACCTGAGACGAAGCAAATATCTTGTGGGTCTTTAACCAACATGCCAGGCTTAGCACCACTTCCAGTCAAATTCTGCGGGCCAGCAGCAGGTTTAGAGTTCAGACATACTGAAGTGGCTTCTTCCTTCACTTCTCCTTCACTTTTCTGAGTGATACTATCAAGAGGGTGTGCGCTCATTACCCCAAGATCTATGACCAATGAACCAGATTCAGCAATATTTCCATTCAGATTTTGTAAGCCTGGAGAAGTTACTTTCTTCTTTCTCTTTTTAGGTTCAGGTTTACCTGCAGAAGCAGCAACACGACCTGCATCCAATTGATCTTGAACTGACAATATGGATATGGCACTATTCCCATTCAAATCTGGTATTCGAGTTCCTTGTTTAGTTTGCAGACACTTTGGACTCACTCCTTCCTTTGGTTCTGTTTGCTTAAGTCTACCACTGGGCATGGGGTGGTTCATTCCCAAGCAATCTGTCAAGAACGAACTATTCGTTGCGATGTTTATATTGACATCTGATAGGCCTGAAAGTGACTTAGTCTTCAAGCGGCCTGAGTTTGCTTTTCCTTTTTTCTTTCCCATCTTTTCCTCAGGTTGAGCGTCTGTTGCCAGTTGATTAATCTCAATTGAACTTTTTCCTTGGTTTCCATTAGCATCCCGTACACCAGAGACATTGCCTCCCACCGAATTCGGAATGCTGGAACTATGCTCAGCTCCTAAATCCTGGGAAGATGCCTTTTTCTTTCTTCTCTTTAGAACTGATTTAGCAGCAGGGGAAGGGTGCTTACTCTCCTGTGTATTCCCTGCCAAAAAGGCGGGTTCGGCAGCTATGGTCTCATTCTGAGCAGCCATATTCTTGCAGTCCATCTCATAAGCAGATTCGTCGTGATATGCTGAAACTCTGAATCTGGAAAAGAACCACTCAATTGAATTGAAACTTTCACTCTCGCTTCGATATAAACAATCCACAGCTCTAAACTGGAGTTCAGACAGCAATTCAGCTGAAGATGCATTTAGTAAATCTGAATTACCAAGTTTATTGCTCCCCCTTACAAATTTCTTGTACCATTTCCTCCAGAAACTCTTGCTGCTACACTTGGCAATGGCAGGGGACCCAGCAAACTGACCTGAATTTTTTTCATAAGAATTCTTAATTAAAATTATTTATTAAAAAGCGCAAAGCAGAACCCAAGTGCATAGCAAGTATACAAGAGAGAGGCTTATCTACAAGGAGCAAAGTAAACTGACCCGAATCAACATTTGTATCCACTTCTTCAAGAACTTTGGGAGTCTTAGCGTCTTCTGTTTCGGTTGGCAAGCCTTTCTGCTCCAAGTTTATATAAGGGAAAGATAAGTACCTGCTCTTCTTCCGTTCTCTTGACTCAAAAACCTTCTCCTCCTTTCTCTTTATGGATTTAGATGTCATGCCATTTGAGTTATTATGTTCTTTTCCTTTTTTTGATTTTTTTCGTGACTCAGTAAGCGGAGTGGTTTCCAAGTTCTCATCAGCTGAGCATGTAACGTTGTCTCCAGTCTTAACAACAAATTTGCTTTCACCCATTGACATGTCATCATAACCATTTTCAATATCACTTGTTTCCTGGAGGACCTGCATTGGCAACTGGGAGTGGCCCACCGAATGGTAGAATGCTGATAGACGATTTTGTGCGACAGAAAACTCAATCATGCCAGGCATAGAAACAACCAACGCTAGAGTTTTAAGTTGCAGAAGAAACTTAGCAGGTTCAAACTGGGTGGCCATAAATTCACCAAGTTCACCAGGTTTACGATCAGGTCCACCAACACTTTTCCTGGATTGACCATCACCACTGGATTGCCGACCTTGTTTCAGAGCACAAGAACACGTCATCTCCATCTTCACACGCTTACCAAACTCATGCACAGCCTTCTCCACAGCTCCAACAAAACTTCTTGACTTGTTTAGCCCCAACATATGGTCAAAGTGCTCATGGAAAGACTTCAGTTGAGATGGGCTACACCAACCAACATGGCTGCTATGAAAATATCCGACAAGTAAACATTCCTTCTGCTCACTCTCTGCAGAAACCTCCGGTACATCCAAAGGATCATAAATCTTTCCTGGCCACCATGTTTGGCTTTTAGTTTTAACCCATACAACATCACCTACAGAAAAATTATGTTCTAGATTATTATTTCCCTCCTCCTCCACATCCCCAACTTCATTTGGCTTCTCCTCGGTCAACATTAATCCACAACTTTTTTCCTGATCAATGTTATCTTGAGTAAGTCTGGCAGGAGGACCACAAATATCCACAAAAAGTGATATACCATCTCTGGAAACGTCAATCTTCTTTGTCAAATCAATTTCATCTAATCCCGTCCTACTATCATCTTTCATTTCTTTTTCTTCCACAATCTTCTCAGCTCCCTCATTGTTACTTCCATTACTAACCAAACCCACTAATCCCCCATCCAATTTTGAGTCCTTGGAACCCTTTGGTGCCTCATCATCCCTATCCATCCCACCTTCTACCAGACAACCCTTCTCAATACCAACACCATTTATGCAACTCTCCTCAATATTGGCCACGGTTTCCACAACCGCAACTGCAACCACATTTTCATCTTCAATACGACCGTTGATTTCATCACCTTCAACTACTTGATCTAGCTGTCCCACATTATCCAACCCAACACCGTTATGATTTATATCAACCACTTTGCCATTTTCTTCAACCGAAATCTCCGGAATGGATTCTGACCCCGCACATTTCTCTCTCAGATCAGACATCCCAGCAGACTTAGAAGCTTCTTCTAGGATTTTATGACCTGGGTCTTTAGATTCTAGGGTTTCTGGGGTTTTTGGATTTTCCATAGGTAAAAGAACGTTCCAAGAGTTATTTCCTTTGCCGAATATATCAATCTCACAACCACTTCACTGATCAAAAGAAAACAAACATAAAAATGAAAGCTTTGTTACTATATACACTGTTACTATTCATAGAAAAATCCCAATCGAACAATACACGAAAAAAAATAGGAAAAAAACAACAGAGGGCCAAAAAGATACTTAGTACTTGATGCAAAATCAGCCAAGAAAAAAATAAAAAACTGCAAGGAAAAAGGTAGAAGTACCTGAAGAACAGAGGATTAACATCAGTGCTTGATCCAACCCGTCCAAGGTGAAGAACAAGTTTGATCCTTTAGAGATATAACTCGGGAAAGGATCAGTATAATGGGAACAAAAAAAAATTTAAGAATACCGTTGTCGATAGCGACGATCACGTCTTCATTGTGCTTGATATGGCCACGGATAGAGAGAGTGTGTGTTGAAACTTGAGTTAGAGAAAGCGAGAAAAAAAAAAAAAAAAGGGAAGGAGATAAGAGAGAATTAGGGTAATGTTAGATGGATGACACATGGCAGGGTAAAGTGGTAAAAACGTAAAACCAAACGTACGTTACTCTTTTTTCTCCGATTAATTGTATCAAAGCAATATTAGAAATTGATGGTTCTGTAGATTTTTTACTTAATGACGTGGCATACGTCAATTAAAATATTAATAATATATATATAAATTAAAATATAATAAATTAAAATATGTATAAAAATAATTGATATATACATAAAAGATACATAAATTATATACATATAATATTTTTATATTATAAAAAGAGCAAAACTAACATTTTATATATTTTTAAAGGTATGATCGGTCCGGTTCAATCTAGTTTTGGATAAAATCTAGAATCGAATCGGACCATCGATTTTCTATTTTTTTTAAATTGATTAAGCATCGATTATCTTCCAAAATCGATAGTATCAATTTTATCGGTCTGGTTCAATCCGATTTTTCGATTTTAAATTAGTTTATATTCGTTTATTAGACTATTAATATATATATTAATATTATTTATAATAACTAAAATAATTATATATTAATATTTGTTATAATAAGTTTAATTTTTTATAATTATATCATTGATAGTTATAACTAATATTATTAGTATTAGTTCCAAAAAAATATATTACTAATAGTAATATAGTATTATACTATTAATATTAGGCTATAAAATATAAATTGTAATTAATTTATATTATATAATAATATATAACATATTATATATAATTATAAAATATTTTATATTACATATATCATTTAAAAAATTAATTTAAAATATATATTATATTGAACAGATTCAGTTCGATTATAAAATGTTTAAAATCAAAACCGAACCGGTACCTATTAGTTTTAACATTAGAAAAACCAATTTTGAATCAGTACATACCCAAAATCAGATTGTTTCCACCAGTTCGATCCAGTCCGATCTGATTTACCAATTCACCGATTTTTTCTTACACCCCTATATGTTCCATTAAAAATATTTAAACATGTTTAATATCTATTTCAACTTTTTTATATAATATTTAAATATTCTATGATCTTGATGCACATATCTACGTGAATTATATTAAATATATGTGCAAGTTTTACACAATTCTTTTACAAAATATTAAATTCTTACATAGATCATATATTTGCCTTTTTCTTCAAAGAGAATATACATAATTTACAATCTTATAACTATAGGCATAATTTTCCTTTAATAAAAAGTTTATCCATATTTTATTTTTTTTATCATTTTTTTTGTTAAGAAATGAATTAAAACACACTCACACTTAATTATTGTTAAGAGTATCAATATTGGTCTTATCAAAATAAATCATTAAAATTTATAAAAAATACAAGTTTGATGAGAAGCTAATATCAAAATAATCTTATATTGGATTCATCAAAAATACTTTTATCATATTTGATCAACAATAAAAAATAAAAATAAAAAGTGAGAAGAAGAAAATAAAATTGAATTCTCCATTTTTTTCTTCATTTTTTATTAAATATGATGAAAGTATTTTTGATAAGTTCAATGTGAGATTATTTTTGGTATTAGCTTCTCATTAAATTTATATTTCTTATTAAATTTGGATGATTTATTTTGATAAGACTAATACTAATGCTCTAACCATATAAATAAATAAATACATAGATTAAAGTTTCAAAAAATATGGTGGCTATCCACCATTGAAGGGGTATGGTTTAACAACTTTAAGTGAAATGATTAGTGTGGACTAATCAACCAAGGTGGATCTGACAATACACAAAATAACATTGATTATAAGGTGAAATCTTTAAATAAGATACGCATGCGCATAATATAATAACTTATGTATAGTTCTGTACCATGTTATATGTCTACGCATATGCATATTTGATTATATAAGCATATTAAACTGATATAATTAATATAAGTACCAATAGCCCTGTGGCCGGCTCAAGACCTCTAAAATAGGTCATGGATTCGATCCCCTCCTCCAATGTACAAAAAAAAAAAAAATTATATAATTATGACTATATATATTATTCGCAATAGTTTTATACAATGAAATAACTTGCCAATGTTGTAATTGGAGTTAATTGAAATTATTTTAAGGAGTAATTTCACCTAATATATAACTTATAGTAGACTTGACACTCAAGAAATACTTATTATATTCGTTCTTCTTTATTATACTTCATTTATCCAATATGAGATTTACAGTGGAACATTGCAACTCGATCCTCACAGACAAAGAACTACATTTAAGAAAAAAACTTCCAAGTTCTAACCTTTAGCCTGCATTAATTTGTCTTTTGTGCAAGTCAAACTATGAAGAAATAAGAGTTTTGTTACTTATAATTTGATAAATAATTTTTTGTACAATTTCATGGATAAATTAAATTAGTTTTCTAAATTTTTAGAGTTTTTCATTTATAAATAAAGGTATGTTAGTTAATTTTGTTCTAAAATTGTGAATTTTTTTATCTTTTTAATATTGTTTGGATGGTAAAAGAGTTTATAAAAATAAACTGTATATAATATTATCCTAATTTTATATGTAAATATACAATTTACTTTGAGATCTATTATAAGAGTATTTGTGATGGAATCAATTTAGCTAAATTTTGGCTTGAGTTTAGCTAAATTGTATAAAAAGTGATTTCAATAGACTTAATATTTCAATGATATTTTTAAACAAATGTATTTTTACTGACCAAAACTAGTTAGTCTAAATTACTGGCTAAATATTATTTTGACTTCATAAGTTATTACTCTTTTAGAAGCACAATTGTTTGGGGGTGTTAATATTCGAAAAATCCTAAAAGTTAAAGAAAGTCAACTCAATTTGCGGAGCCAAAAAAATTTAAAAAAAAAAACTTACTTTTCACTTGCCATAAAGGGAGAGTTGCATTTAGCTTTTGACATTTGTCTTTACTTTATGAGAATGTTTGCATAGATTAACTCATACTTTTAAGGAGCATTTTTGTAAATATTCAAATAAGTATTTAAATTATAATTAGAGTTAAAATAAATAAAAATTCAAAATCAATGTTTTAATAGAAATGATAGATTTGAAGATTTTATTTTTTGTGTTGTTGAAAAGTAGTTAATTAAATTTATAAAAGTAAATTTATTAGTTCAATTTTAGCCAAACTTTAGCTAGGCCACTATTAATGCTATAATTATTATAAAAATATCAAAATATTAATATTTTTCAATAATACTACATGTATTTATAATTTCACGTAAAATATATATACATATTGAGTAGTAGGCTCATTTATCAGTTCTTTCTTTTTTTATTTTGAATTTTAAATTTAAATTTTTTAGAAGTTATTTTACTAAAATATCCCTCATTTAAGATAATTTTTTTAAAAGAAAAATATACCTCAGCTTTCATTAGCATAAGATATTTCATTGTACTCCATTACATAATTTCTCAGTTTGCATTGTTTGTAAAATCTTTAAAGGGCCTTCTTCAATCTAGACCTTTTCTTTAGAGAAAGTAAAAGTTAATTTAGCTAGCAAATGAGTTACAGGATTAGCTTCCCTATATACAAATTTGATCAACCTATTAGTGCTATTTTGAAGCTACTCACCGCATCACATATGCTGTAAAGAGAGATTCCTTGTTGTTAACAGCCTTGACAATTGTCTAGACATCCCTCTTTAAGACCTCACGCTCGAACCCACGCTCCTCACAAAGTTGTTTTGCCCTCCTCATCACTAGAGTCTCTCCAACAGTTGGGTCTTGTAAGCAATCGACCACCGAGTATAAATAAGCCAAGATTTTCCCCTCTTCGTCCCCCACAATCACTTTTAGGCCCACCTTCTTCAAAGTAGAGCCACCCAATTAGCCTTAATCCAAGTGGTAGTAGGCTTTACCTATTTATCCCTCCTGTTAAAGTTAGCACTAGGACCAATGGTGACTTTCTTTGTTCTTAAGCTTCAGAGTAACCTTATGCCCCTCCATAGCAGACCTCATTACCTCTTTAGGGTCTAGAAATTTATCTTAAAAATGCAGCTATTCCACCTTAACTAGAGCCTTCTCATCACACAGGCTACTAGTTCCACTTCATCTTATTGCAATCTATCAACAATATTCCTCCATAACTCCAGAAAACATGTTTCATTACAACTCCACTTCTTTACTGGACTTAACCCCTCAACCTAAACATTAAAAGCAACTGGACATATCCACAAAACATGAGCGATTATCTCAGGTACCCTTTTGAAGATAGGGCAGAAAGCAGACTTCACCACATGTTTATGCCACAGATTATCTGAAGTTGACATTATATTGAGGAAAGCTTTCCATGTAAATTGTTTTACACATGGCTGAACATTGAGTCCCCAGATATTTTTCCATAATAAGCTATTGTCCTCTCTTGGCGATTCCTCTCTCATCCTAATGCCCCTCCAATACTCTAAGTGATAAGCAATCTTAACAAAAAACTTACCATCAATATCTGCACCCTAAACCCTTCTGTCAAGACTCAAGTTGCTCCCCAGTTGAATGCTCCTAATGCTTTCCACCTCCTATGTTGGAAATAAGTTATTCAGAAGATCCGAATTCCATGTATACTCATTTTCATTTATCAAGCAGTTTGACTTTTGAGTCTCTATTCACATTAGGTGACAGGATTCTAAGATAAGCTATGCAAGGCAGCCATTCATCCCCTCATATATTCACACTCTTTTCATCCCCTACCCTCCAAGTTATCCCTTCTCTAATAAGATTCAGAGCAGATCAAAGACTTCTCCAAACATAAGAAGGGCGTTTGCCCAACTTTACTTGAAGCAAGTCCCCGTGCTTGAAATATTTTTGCCTCATCATAATAGCAGCCAAAGAGGAAGGCTTTAAAAGGAACCTCCAACATTACTTGGCTAGATAGCAGTGTTGAGAAACTCCAGATCTCGAAAACCAAGCTCTTCCTTGCTTTTTCAATCACTTATCTTCAATCAGCTTCCCTAATGAATTTTCTTCTTATCCTGGTTGTGACCCTACCAAAAATTGGCCATAAGAGAGTTTATTTCACCACATAGCCTCTTTAGTAAGCAAAATACACTTATAGCAAAAGTGGGAATTACTTGAGCCACAACCTTAAGAATGACTTCTTTCCCTACTTGAAAGAGGAAAGCATTTTTCCAATTACTGATCTTTGCCCACACCCTATCCTTTAAGACCCGTAAGGTATTAAATTTGACTTACCCACCATGGCAGGTAACCCCAGGTATTTCTCATAATTACTATAAGTGGACACCCCTATAACCTATTTGATGCTAAGCCTAACAAAATTGCTAGTATTAGTAATGAAAAAAATTGTTGTTTTTTACATGTTTAAACATTGGCCTGAAGCCTCATCATAAGTCTTCAACAGCCTGTGAATACAATGCCACTCAAAAAATTTTGTCCTACCAAAAATCAAGCAATCATCTGCAAAAAGCAGATGGTTAAGCCTCATATCACCATTAGCTATAGCCATACCCCTCAAGGACCCATTAGTAGCAACCCCATTAATAAGGGATGATAAACTCTCAGCACAAAGGATAAATAGGTAAGTGGAAATATGGTTCCTTTACCTAAGCCCTCTACTTGGTCTAAACCAACTTCCAGCCTCTCCATTAATAAGCATAGAATAAGACACAGCGATCACACATTTCATGATCCAACTAACCCATTTCTGATCAAAATCCATCATTTTCATTACTTCCTCCAAGTAAACTCATTCAATTATATCATAAGCATTAGACATGTCCAACTTAAGGGCCATACTTCCAACCCTCCCTCTCAACCTAGTTTTCATAGTATGGAGAGTCTCATATGCTACCATCACATTGTCAATTATAAGCCTCTCCGAAATGAAAGCACTTTGACTGTCAGAGATGATATATGGAAGCACATTTTTTAGCCTATTAGCTAAGACTTTTAAGACCAGCTTGTAAAGGATATTACATAGGCTAATTAGCCTTAGTTAATTAGCCATAAAAGGGTTAGAGACTGTTGGGATTAAGGCAATAAAATATATTCAAGTTGTTGTTCAGGTCTGAATCAATATTCAAAAATTCAGAATTGCCTTAGTGACATCTTGCCCAACCATACTCCAATAAGCCTTATAAAAACAAGCCCCATATTCATCTGGACTCAGGGGTTTTAGAGGTTCCATTTGGCTTAAGGCAAGAGTAACTTCCTCACTTATAAATTTTTTTTCTAACTCAGCATTCATATCGAGGTTAACACAAGTTTTGAGGTCTTTTAGACATACCTCTAAAGCCTGTCGCGATAGATTGATAGTTCTATATAACTAGGAGAAGTAATGTTGAAAAGCAGCTTCTATTTCTTCCTTTGTCCCAACTTTGGTGCCTTAAGAATTAAGTATTTCTATGATCTGGTTCTTTTTTCTCCTCTAGTTTGCAAAGGATTGGAAGAACTTGGTGTTTGTCACTCAAGTTATACTAGTTTCTTTTTCCCTTTGATGTCATTTCAAGTCCTCTTTTTCAAGAATTAGCCCCATTTCATCTTGCCACTGGTTGATCAGGTCCACATTATTGCTTTCATCCTTATCATGCTCAACTTGAATGTGTCTCAAGTGTTGCGTCAATACCCTATCTGCCTCAACTTTTTTATGCTTGGTCCACTTCACCAAATCCACCTCACATCTAACCAACTTTAGTTGAATATCACTTAGATTACTTACATCAACCCTCGGCCATTCCATGCTCTCTCAACTATAGGTCCTCCCTCCTCATCAAATATCCAATTGACCTCAATTTTGAATAATCCCTACTTGTATCTTCTGGTGGTATCCTTTGTAGCCAGCTTCAATACCAAAACCATGTGGTTCGATTGTGGAGCACACACCACCTCAATGGTCCTATTTTGATACAAATTAGACCACCCTCCATTTGCCACCACTCGATCTACTTTTTTTTTATGAAAGTATTATCCAAGTGCTTGTTGCTCCAAGTAAATTTGCAACTTAACCAGCACATATCAGAAAGCCCATTAGCCGCTAAAGCTTGCCTAAAGTCATCCATATGAGACTCCCATATTGGCTTGCCCCCCAATTTTTCTACTTGAGAAACCACTTCATTAAAGTCCCCCATAACATACCATGGTTTATTATTAGGGTTTAAAAATAATAACATCTTCCAAAACTCACCTTTTTTACCCGTTTCAGGGTGTCTATAAAACCTAAAAAATAACCCAAGCCTTTATCCACACTACTAATACAAGCATTAATATGATAAAAGGAGAAGTTAATCATTTTCAAATTTACCTCATTGCACCAAAGGAAAGCCAACCCTCCACTTCGATCCCTACAATCCACTGCAAAACAGTTCATCATCCCCAATTTCCTCTTTATTCTCTCAAATTTTCCTAATGACAATTTAGTTTCCATCAGAAAAATTACCATGAGTTTCTTTTCCTTCATTAAGAAGTAAAGGTTTTTAACTATTCGAGAGTTCCCAAACCCTCAGCAATTCAATACCAACTAGTGTCTCTTGCTTCTTTCCTTTCTTTTGTACACAAAAAACTGTGGATCCACCAACAGTCCCCTTCCTTTTCCTACATTCAAGGTTTTCGCCCATTGATGATCTCTTTCCCCCCTTGCCCTTCTTTCCCACTCCCTCCCTCCCTCTAGCATATTAGTCATCCCCTTAGGGACTTCAATGGCTGTCTCAGGGACTTCAATGGCTTCAATGGGCAAGACAATTTCCTTCTCACTTGGATCCATCACCATGCTACTAGTAATTGCCACCTCAAATAAATTTTCTTCTTGTACCTGTATACTGCCACCCCCTCACTCTCATGGGACTTTCCACAAAACACTTGCTACTCCACATGCTTCAGGCCATTCCCTCCTACCTTAACCTCTTTCTTTACAGGCCCCTTCGACTTAGTCACCCTCTTCTCCAATAGCGCACCCCCCAGACTAATAATAGGGCAACTTTTCAAAGAGATCTCCCTTTTGTCCTTATCTCCATTTATACCTTCACTACCTCCTTCCTATTGTGAACTAGGGGAACTATTTTTAAAATCACCCCTTCCTCATGGACTAATTTGTGCATAAGCCAACTCCCATACTGAGACTTACCCCTACCGTCCGCACCTCATTGACAACTCTCACTACTATGTTTGATTCGATCACACCTGAAACATAGTTTGGGCATCTTTTCATACGTTAGGGGAACCCACAACCTACTCCCCAAATATTGGTTGTCCGCCTTCTAGCCAAAGTTTTCCTTAGATTCAAGACAATGCAAACCCAAAGGTAGCTTCTCCAAGTAGTTCCATCTTCACTTGATTCCACCTCATCAACCGTGCCTAGTGATTCACCCAGTTGTTTACCAATTGCCCTTATCATACACGCCATCGGGAGATTATGCATCCTAATCTAGAAGTTTTCTTGGTCAAATTCCATCTTATGGAGACGAACCATTCCATTGAAACGTTTCTGGACCAAAAGGTAATTGTCGAAGAGCCACGACTTGCTTTCTAGGATTCGCTATTTATCAACTAGAAATTTGAAAGAAATAACATACAAGTTTTGGCCGAGTTTAAGAAAGTCAAAGGTTCCCTATAACCTCTAGATCTTTGTGAAAGTATAATTAATAACTTCGTTCAAAACTTTCCTCTCCAAAATCAACTTCCCGACCAAGCTGTTTTCCCCCTTAAAGAGATGTTAACCAAACCTTCTTCGTTAATCACAATTTCAACATCCTTTTCCTCAATGAGCTTTAAGAGCTCTCATATGTCCTCTAGGTCTTCCATTCTTACCTACCAGCACGCGCAAACCACCCTCGGATCCGTCACCAGACACCCTTAATCGCCATAGAGACGACACGTATCACCACTAGAGAGACCAAAAGATTTCGTTGTAGTCCCATCAAAATGTGCCTTTCGCACACTCTCTCTTCACTTTCTCCCAAGAGAAAAGAAGGGAATCTCAATACCAAAGTTTTAAATTCCATTCTGTTTCGGCCGAAATGGCCAGAATTTACCGTTTCAGAATAGTAACCGGAACAGAATAGACCCTGCATTTCGCACCGGAGTAAATTCCGACCGGAATTCTGGATTCCGGACGGAATAACAGATTCCGGACCGGAACATCACTAATGGCAAAATTGTAAATATTTTGACTTCCTTTTTATTTTGTTAATTTTCCTATTTCCCTTCGAGTTCAACGTCTGCAGTCATTGTAAGCCTGCTTCCCTTCCTATTTCCCTTAGTGTTATTAGATAACCCTAAGCCGGGTTCATATTTCCCTTAGTGTTATTAGATAACCCTAAGCCGGTGAACCCCTAACCTTGCCGACGGTTCATTGCCGACGCCCACTGTCTTTGCCGACGCCCATGCCCTTGATAGTCTCCCAATTCACTTCCGGCGCCTTCTCCATCGCCCACTGCCGAGTCACATCCACGGCCCAAAACTCTCTCCTTTGCGGTGCCGCCTCCCTCCTTAGCTGCTTCTGAGCCTCTGATCGCCAACAACAAGACGCCAATCGCCAGAAATCAAGGTGAAGATCGGTCCACTGGGTTAGTCGATCTGCTTTACCCTTTGCCCGTTTGCCACCGAGTAGCAAGATTGGATGATTAAGTAAATTTATTCATATTATTTTATTTTATAAATTCGTTTAGATATTATTGATTCTTTGGCATAATTTTTTTATTTATTATAAAAAAAAAAAATTGGTAATTTTGGAAGCCACTGACTTGAATTCTTGATGGTTACCATAGATTAAGTAAATTTATTTATTTATATTATTTTATTTTATAAATTTGTTTAGTTATTATAAATTTGTGTTCTGAATATTTATTTTTGAAAGTGTGTGCCCGAATGTGTTCTGAACTTCTATGTGTTCTGTATATTTATTTTTGAAAGTTGAATATTTTTTCTTGATGGTTACTGTAGACTAGCTTGGTTCTGGCGTTAGTGCCTGATTTGATGGTTTCTTCATTTGTATTAGACTATTAGTGCATAAATTATCTATTTGATGGTTCCTCTATTTGGTGTCTCTGACTCTACTGTTGGTGCTTGAAATAAAAATGATCCAATTTTTATAATTATGTAGGGCTATATAAAATTATAAATATCTAGTTGTCAATCAAATAGTGATACATCTATGGCACTTGCTCCTACTAGATCAGAAGATCGAGCATGGGCTCATGTATGTGCAGTGCTAGGGGCAAGAAGTAGTACTGAATGTATTTATTGCAACAAGACAACTAGATGTGGTGGAGTCACAAGATTGAAATACCATCTGGGTGGGATTCCAGGTGATGTAAAAGCATGTAAAAAGGTCCCTGCTAATATAAGATGGCAAATGAATGAGCTAGTCAATGAAATGAAAAAAAAACAAAGAAAAGAAAAGAAAAACAAACTCACAGATTAGAATTTTTATCGATTTAACATATGATAATATTGATGTTGATGTTACTGCTGATGATGGAGGACACATTCATAGTTCAAAAGGGAATGGGAAGGAGAAAGTAAGCGAAAAATCAACAAGGGGTATTAATAAATTTTTCACTCCAAAAACAACTTCTGGGTCTTAGCCTTGTAATAAAAGTGCTATGTGTTCAAAGGAGATGATTGATAAAACAAAGATAGCTATAGCAAATTGGTGGTATGATGCTAATTTACCTTTTAATTCATCTCAATCTAAGTTTTATCAGCCGGCTATTGATGCCATAACTGCCATCGAGTCAGGATTTAAAAGTCCTTCTTTGTATGAATTGAGAGGAAATCTTTTGAAAAATTTAGTGACTGAGGTTCAAAAATATCTCTCGTTTATTAAAACATCTTGGGAGAAAAGTGGTTTTTCACTAATGGCAGATGGTTGGACAAACTAGAGGCAACAACCAATAATTAACTTTTTAGTTTATTGCCCAAAAGGTACAATGTTTTTGAAGTCTATTGATACATTGGGCCTTAGAAAAGATTCTGAAACACTATTTAACACTTTTGATGAAGTTGTTCAAGAAGTTGGGGTTAAGAATATTGTGCCATAACGGACAACGTATGCAAGTTATAAGGCTGCAGGAAAAAAATTACAGCAAAAGCATGGTTCTTTTTTTTGTCCCCTTGTGCTGCTCATTGTATAGATCTGATGTTAGAGAAATTTTGTGATCCCAAACATTTTCCTATTATTGATGAAATTATAAAAAAAGGCAAGAAAAATAACAAAATTCATTTACAATCATGCTTGGGTTTTGGCTTTGATGAGAAAAGACTACACCAACGGTAATGATTTATGTCGCCCTGCAGTCACAAGATTTGCTACAAATTTTATAAGTATCCAATGTTTACTTTTGTTTAAGAAAGAGCTTAGACAGATGTTTACTTGTGATAAGTGGGTTGCATCAAGTTATTCTAAAAGCAGCGTAGGGAAGGAAATAGCCAAAATTGTTTTAGAAGATGGAGAGTTTTGGATTCAGTGTCAGTTTATTGTAAAAGTCGGTGAACCTTTGGTTCGAGTATTACGATTTGTTGATGGAGACGAGAAGCCTACAATGGGATATTTGTATGATGCAATGGAGAGAGCCAAAGAGAATATAAAAGCAAGATTGAAGAACAAAGTTACTGCATTTATGCCATTCATCAGGATCATTAATGCTAGGTGGGATAAGAAGCTTCATAGTCCATTACATGCAGCAAGTTGTTTTCTTAATCCTGGAATTTACTTCAACCCTTGCTTTAAAAGTAAAAATGATGTTTTAAGAGGGTTTATGAGTTGTGTTATGAAGTTGGAACTTGATACTGATAAGTAAGACAAAATCATGGAAGAAGTTAAATTGTATAAAAATGCAAACGGTGATTTTGGAGAACCTTTAGCAATTCGTCAACGTACAAAAGTTTGTCCAGGTAACTTTCATACACTTTGTTAATTAGTGTGAATTTATCTTTAAATTCTTTTATTTGTTTTTAAGTAACAATTTATTATTTCTTTTTTGCTATAGTTGCATGGTGGACTAATTATGGAATTGAAGTTCCAACTCTTCAAAGGTTTGCAGTTCGCATACTAAGTCAATATTGTAGTGCAACTGGTTGTGAAAGAAATTAGAGTACATTTGAATTTATTCATTCGAAGAAGAGGAATAGATTAGAGCATAAACGATTGAATGACTTAGTATTTATACATTATAACTTGAAGTTACGTGAAAGGTAAATTTTTTTCCAAAATAATAATTTATTTACTTTTGAAAAATATGTAACACTTACACTTATCTGTGACTTTTGTTTTGCAGAAATATAAAAAGGGAAAGAGATGCTTTTGATCCAATCAATCTTAAGAATATTGACTTGATGGAAGAATGGGTTGGAGAAGAACCAGAACTTATTAAAGGAGAAGACTTAGATTGGAGATATATTGAGGAGCCATTAGGCTTACTAAATTTAGAAGATTGTGATAATATTGATCTTGATGATGATGATAATATTGAAGAAAATGTTTTGAATAATGTTCCACTTATTGATCCTTATCGTCTTGTTGAAAACGAGGAATATATGTTAGATTGAGAACTTATGATATTGTGTTATATTTCAAAATATGTGTTTAAGGCTTGTATTGACTGTTGAAAAATATTATTAATTTTATCAAACATGTATGCTTTTAATATTTGTACATATGTTTATTTTATAATAAAGTTAATATATATATAATTTATTCATATAATGTCTATCCCGAAACGGAACACCGAAACGAAACGGAATCGAAATATTCCATTACAGTGCTTCAACCGGAACGGTCACCAGAACGGAATTCAAAACTTTGCTCAATACTCATTTAAGATATTTTTCATGTATCAATAAGCAAACTTGCTTAAAAATATTTTAAAAGAAAAAACCACCTCTTTGCATTCATGACCCCTTTGTTTGCACATACCTCGCACTACAACCTAGGGGGTCACACAAGTCACTTTAATGTACGACATCTCAAAATCTTGTGCATTAGCTTGTATTGGGCATTAATGCTTATCTAAAAGCAATTGCTTATTAAAAATACAAAAACAAAACCTCTTCTTTTTTACTCTTTTATAAATAAGAGTTTATTTGAGATTATAGCAAGTAATAGAACTTTCCATTATGGAACTATTGAATTGTAGAGATTGGGATGGGTTTACTACTTAGATATTTTAAGCAGTTATCCGTTATGCACTCAACTACCCAATGTTTACTGTTACATGTTAAAATTATGAGAAATATTACAAGCACAATTACACTACAAAGTAAAAGTTGGCCTTCAAGACCAACCGTGTAGTGTGGGTAATATATAAGCCCCCCTTAGTTGATTTTTGGTAATCATCTAAACCACAAAATCTCTCGCTTTCGATTCTTTATTGAAATAGTATTAATGTTGTGGATTTGTTGAGTGTTAATCTAGTCTATGTTACATAATACACATCACCATTAAGAGAAAACACTCGAGACTTGCTAGATTAGATAAATTTATGGAACAGCTCAATCAGTTATGTTTGAGGTATTTTTGTTGTGCTTTCTTATACTTTAAAAATATATGCTATTGAAAAATTGTTTATTACTCGATAAATATATGCCAAAAAAGATTTTAAAAGTTAGTTACAGTTCTCTCAAAGTCATAAGGAACCTCTACCTTGATGCTTATCTAGCCGAAATATTAGCTTCTCTCCATGCTTAAAGAATTGGAATAGTGTTGGATTAATCACAAGTGATATCAGGAAGTCTCTTGCGTGCATGCCTAAGTGGTCAATTCAACATGTTCCAAGAGGAGCTAATAATGTAGTGAAAGAACAACTTAAAGGTGACTTACTTGCTACATAATTTCAAATATATTATACATATTTATTTATTTTAATAATTTTATATTTATATTAAAAACTTTGGGCAATCAAAAATAAAATACTACAAATTTAAAAGTTAAATGGTTGCATTTCTTGATAGGAGGAAGCAATATTTAGTAGATAAGGATCTTGGCCTATCCATAAATAAAGATCTATAATTTTTCATCAATCACATCCATTAACAATAAGAAATATAGGTTAAAAGTCTCTACCCAATACTCTCCATAAAGAAATATGTGAGGGTTAACAATTAAAAAACAATCGAGTCTTGATCAACAATGGTCAAACATAAATATTTTAACGATTCTTTTAATATTTGATATTCTCCCAAATCTTTTCAACAGTGGTATAGAGCAAATTCTTGTCCCATGTTATTTAGTAAGGATCTTGAATTTTTTTTTATAATAAGAATTTCAATTGTTATGTGGATTGTTAATTTATGGAAGACATGTTTATTTATCTGAATTTATTTCAATATGTGAGTTCTAATAAGATTTCATTTATTGTTTTTGCAAAAAATACAAGTTTGGGCATATATTAAAAAAAAATACGGATCTCATCTTCGTTTTTGACCCAAAGTTTTTTACCCATCAATATTTATTTTGATTTGTGTTTATACTCCTTTAGATATAAAATGATTTGACTTTCTAAATAATAAACTTTTTGTGATTTGTGATGATCTGAGAGCTTTGAAAATAATGTAGATCTTTAGTTTTTATTTTCATACTAGAACAAAAATGTCCTTAATTATTTTTACAATTTATCTCATCTTATTTTATCTCATCTTAAATTTATTATTATATTTTTTTCAAGTTTTTATACAAAATAAAATAAATATATTTTTTTCAAATCTCAACACAACTTTTTTAAATTCAAAAATAAATTAATATTAAAAAAATATTTATAAAAATATTTTTTTAAGTTTTATTTCATTTTATTTCTAAAAATAAAGAAAGCTTAGTTAGAGAGTGGTTTAAAGGATAGAGACGAGCATGGAGGTTTTTGCGGGACTAGAAACTTAAAACCAGCGAAAATAATGCTTTTTGACGATAATATCATAATACGTGAAATAAAGAGAAAAGGCACCCTTTCATCATCCTTTTGTATTTCAACCAAAAAAAAAAAAAATGAAGCAGTTTTCACTTAACTGACATGAAATGAAATATTTTTCCGTAGAGTAATGCATCTCAAGGTATGCTATGGCTTTTATTATGATTTTTTTTTTTTCCTATTTGTTTCTGGTTCATATTTCTTGCGACGCAGAGGATTTGATTCAAACCAAATGAAAACTAGATGGCTTAGCTTCTGTTAGAATTCAGAGAGTATTTTATCTTATTATTATAATTTTTTTAAATTTTTATATAAAATATAATTTAAAATTTAAAATTATCAAATCTTAAAATAATATAATATTAAAAAATAATATTTTATTTAATTTTATTTAAAATTATCTTATCTCATTTTATCTCTCATAAAAATATTTTTTTGTTTGAATAAAATAAGAAATATTCGGTGAAAGAACAATGCACAAATGTCATTTAATGATATAATAATTTAGTGTGTATAAATATATATATATATATATGTTTGTCTAACTAATAATATATATTATGAATCATTTTGATTTTGTATTATTAGCTGATGTAATATTATCATAAATGAATACGTTATAGTAATTTATTACTTAAAAAAAATCTCATATTAGAACATAAATATTATAGTCTTTTAATATATTTAATTGTATGACTTTATAATGACATTTTATATTGTAGTTAAACCATTATAATGATTACTAGGCCTTACATGGAGTTATTTATTATAAAAGATGAGGATTTAATTGGAATAAGATAGTGAAAAAGACATTAGATTAAGAAAATTTCTTATACCCATGGGTGGAGGATTTTTTTTTTCTTAAATATTTGTATAACATTAGTCTTGTTATATAAAAAAATATAACCAAATCCTATGCATGTTGTAATATTTATCCACAGGGTGATTTAGAATTATTTTTGGAATTAGCATTGATTGATTCAAACTATGGTTATTGGTTGATTCAAAGTATTGATATATATATTATTGGTTATATTATTACAGCTATTATGACTTTTTTTTTTAAATAGTGAATCTTCTAATATTCCAATTTTGATAAAAATAATTTTTCAAACTGGAAAGAAAATATTCTTTTGATATTAGGGTACATGGACTTAGACTTGGCATTTCATGTAGATAAACCACCTATGCCTACTAAATCAAGTTCATTGGTAGAGGTGGGAGCCATCTAACGGATTAAGTTTAATGCTCATTAAGTCACATGTGAGTAAAGCATTAGAAGTTCAATCCTACAATGTGATAAATTCAAGGACTACATAAAAACTATTGAAGAGAAATTTGTTAGTTCTAATAGAACATAACAAATTATCAATTATTAAGTATATTAAATCTAGAAGCGTGTGTGATCATATAATGGAAGTGAGAAATATTGTAGCTCAACTGAAGTTTTTAAAGATTGAGACCTCAAAGTTATTTTTTGTCCATTTCATACTCAACTCTCTTCTTATAAAATATGAACCATTTAAAATTTCATACAATATACATAATGAAAGTGGCTCGTTTAGTTACTCAAAGGAAGGAACAATGGAAGAAAGACAAAAATGTTGGTATTAATAAGTGGAAGAAGGACGAGAAAGCAATATTCAAATGCTATAAAGACAATGATACATGCTTCTTCTATAAGAAAAAAGGGCACAAAAAAAAAGATTGTATAAAGTATAAATCATGTCTTGAGAAAAAAGATAATCTCAATTCTCTTGCATGCTATGATTTTAATTTTGTACATTCTCATCATAATATATGGTGGATTAATTCGAGTAACTCGAATCATGTTGTCAATACATGCAGGGGTTTCTTAGCATAAGAAAATCAATGGGAAGTGAACATATCATCTACTCAAGAAATGAGATATGTTTGCACATCGAGGCTATAGGAACTTTTAGACTTATTTTAAATAATGGTTATATTTTACATCTTGAAAACACATTTCATGTACCTTCTTTTTTCTAAAAACTTGGTCCCTATATCTACATTAGTACCTTTGGGATTTAAATTTAATTTTGTGAAATTAAATGTTTATGTATTTAAAAAACTCCACTTTTGTAGGCTCTGAGATCTTGGTAAATGATTTGTATCAATTAAATTTAGATTCTATTTTTTAAAATAGTCTATTAACTCCAGATAATGATGTTGGCACTAAATGTAATATTATTAATGAGTTCTCCTCCTTTATATAATAGTATAGGAGATTGAGACATATCTTTATAGAGAAAATTAAAAGATTAATTAATAATGAATTCTTAAAAATTTTAGACTTCTCAGATTTTGGTACTTATGTAAATTGCATAAAGGGTAAGCAAATCAGCAAAACTAGTTAAGGTGCCAAGAGGAGTGAGGGAATTCTTGGGATCATACACACTGACATCTGTGGACCATTTAGTACCCCATTTTGAATGGTCAAATATATTTTATCTTATTTATTGATGACTATTTATGATTTTTGTATCTTTAACTCATTTTTGATAAATTTGAAATACTAGATGCGTTTAGAATATATAAAAAGGAAGTAGAGAGACAATCAAAAAATAAAATAAAAATCATAAGATCTGACAGGAATGGAGAATATTATGATAAATATAAAGAGTCAGGGCAACGACCGGGTCCATTTGCAAATTTTCTCAAGTAATAAGGTATTATTACTCAGTATTTAATGTCAAGTTTATCTCACCAAAATGGTGATGTTAAAAAGTGAAACCGTACCCTTATGGATATGGTGAGAAATATGTTAAATAATTATAATTTTCCTTTATCCTTGTGGAATGAGGCCTTAAAAATTTTAGTATATAGCTTAAATAGAGTTATATCCAAGGTTATTCTCAAAACATATTTGAATTATGGAAAGGATGGAAACCTAGTTTAAGGCATATGCAAATATGGGGGTTTCAAATTGAAGTTGGGGTCTATAATCCACAATTAAAGAAATTTGGTCCGAGAACAATTAGTGGTTATTCCATTAGCTATATAGAATATTCTACGGGTTATAGATTTTAATATCTCTCACATAAATCCAGAATTGTGGAAGTCAGAAATGTAAGATTTATTGAGAGTTTTGAAATAAATGGTAGTAATGATAGAGTGAGGAAATGCGAAATTCAAATGTTAAATATGTGAATAAAAATGAAATGATTGACATTCAAAGAAGTCAATTTGATTTTTTTGAAACTCAATCAATTCAAGAACCATTACCAACTTATAAGGATCATACCAATTTTGATTCTATAAACCAATACCCACATAATATGAATGAAACTATAGAACTAAGAAAATCCTCTAGAATAAAAAAAAACCTATTATACTTGATAATTACTATGTGTACCTACTGGAGTAGATGTGGGACCTAAAGATGATCCCATCTCATTTTCACATGCCATGAGTGGAGAAAATCCAAAATTTTGGCATGATGCTAATAATAGAAAAAATGGAACCTATGGCTAAAAATCAAGTTTGAGAAATTGTCAAGTTACCAAAAGGAGTTAAAGCCATTGGTTATAAATGAGTTTTTAAAACTAAGAAAGATTCAAATGGTAACATCGATTGATATAAAGTCACACTTGTAACTAATAAATTTATAAAAAGAGAAGGTATTAACTACTACGATACGTTCTCTCCAGTTTCTAAAAAAGATTATTTTAGAGTGATTATGACATTAGTAGCTCACTTTGATTTAGAGCTACCTCAAATAAATGCAAAAACATTTTTTATGCAACCTGAAGGATTTCATTCTGATAAAGGTAATCATTTACTTTGCAAGATACAGAAATCAATTTATGGACTAAAAAAAGCATCATGTCAATGGTATTTGAACCAATGTTTTCAAATTCGTACCGTACTGCCGGTAAGGCCGAAATATGCCGTACCGGTCAGGTAACCGGTAAATTTGATACCTATATTTCGTTTCGGTATAAATATCGGTCGTACCAGTCAGTACCAACTGGTATTTATGATTCCGGTCTGTACAAAAATACCACCCGATAAATTTGAATATCCCTAGATTTCTCGATCAATTTTACTTTCTCCTTCAATATCCCTTCGCCATTTTCATCTTCAGAGTCTCTGTCACCACTTTCTCCTTCAGTATCTCTTTATTCCCTTTGTCATTTTCACTTCCTCCTTCACCTACCTATCGCCGCATAGCCGGCTTGCCATTTTCTCTGCCCAGCGTCTCTATCGGCTGTCGTCTCCATCGTGGTGTCGCACATCTTAGTGTGCGTTTCGGCTTGAATCTTGAATTGTTATCTTGAATCTGGAAATGGGGTTGAAGGACTCTGAAATGGGGTCAAGCTACTTGTCTCAGCGTGGGTTTCAGCTTGAATCTTGAAATCCTTATCTTGAATCTGGAAATGGGGACAAAGGATTTTGAAATGGGGTAAGCTGTCAAGCAACAGCCTTTGAAAATATATATTTTTTTATAAGACAAGCTTTGAAAATATATCATCGAAGAACTCAGTAACTTGGCCACTTTAGTCAACAATTATTATTACTAATAATTATTAAACTATACCATTTGTCAGTTGTGGTGTCATGTACAAATAAAAATATATTTAATTCACAAAAAAATCATTGAAAATTCAAGATAAGTTCATTGAGAATCATTTGTCAGCATGCAAATAAATATAAGGTCATTGAAGATTCCAAAATGTCGTATTTAAATTAGTATTATAATATTAAAATATGCACTCTTCACAATTCACAAAAATCCTAATTTTTGATATGATATTTGTCTTTTTTTATGTTTATTTTAACTTAAAAACTAAGATTTGTATTGAGAAATATTGAGTTTATGATTTATTTTATTATTATTTTAGAATATAGCTAATGCTTGTATATATATCATTTATTCAGGTGTAAATTATTTTAAAACGATATACGAAACGGTACCGATACTAAAACGGTACTGGTATCGAAATATCTCGTACTAGTGCCTTGACATGTACGACCTTCGGTACGGTATTTAAAACTTTGATTTGAGCTTTCATAATGTTATTACATTATTTGATTTTATAGAAAACATTATATATAATTGTATATACCATAAATTTAGTGGAGTAGGCTTATTTTCTTAATCTTATATGTTGATGATATTTTGCTTACAACATCCTATATGTTGATGATATTTTACTTGCGACTAATGATTTGGGTTTATTGCATGACACAAAAAGTTTTTATTCCAAAACTTTGAAATGATGAATTTAGTCGAATCCTCTTATGTTTTAGGCATGGAAATTCACCGCGATAAGTCTACAAGAATTTTAGGATTTTCTTATAAAGCCTACATTAAAAAGTTGTTGAAAAAGTTCAAAATGAATGAATGTACACCCAATACAGCATCCATATTAAAGGGTGATAAATTCAATTTAAATCAATATTCAAAAAATACTGTGGAAAAGAAAGAAGTAGAAAGTATTCCATATGTAATTGTTGTTAGTAGTTTAATGCATGCTATTGTATATGTTGCAAGAATGTTCAGAAGATACCAAAAAAATATTGAAATAAAACATTGGAAGGATGCTCAATCGATTATAAGATATTTATAAGGAACTAAGAATCACATACTTACTTATAAGTATGTTAATTGTCTAGAAGTGATTGGATATTCAGACTCAAATTTTGCGAGTTGTCAAGACTCTTGAAAGTCCATTTCAGGATATGTCTTTATGTTAGCTAAAGGTGTCATATCATGGAAGAGTACTAAATAGACAATCATTACATTATGTACCATGCAGGTAGAGTTTATATCATGCTTTGAACCAATTTCACAGGCGAAATTTTTGAGAAGTTTTATCACAAGACTTCAAGTTGTAGATTCAATATCTAAACCTTTAAGAATTTACTATGATAATTTGACACCGTTTTTCTTTTCTAAGAATAGTAAGAGTGGGAGCAAAATAAACATATTGATATAAAATATCTTGTTGTCAAAGAGAGAGTCAAGGAGCATGAATTCTCAATAGAGCATATAACTACGTCCTTTATGATTGCAGATCTCATGACAAAATAGTTTTCAATAAAAGTATTTTTGAAACATGTAGAGAGCATGGGATTAATGAGCTCAATTTATAGTTGATTTTTATTGTAAAAATATTTGTTGTCAAGAGTTTTTTTTTTTTTTTGGTGCACATAAGTGTTTACTCCTATTCATAATGTGTAGATCTAGAATGACTTATAGGAAGTCATTCACAAAAAGATGTATCACATATGAAAACTTATTTAGAGAGACTAAAACAATATAATACCTGGAAAGAAATGTTAATATAATGTAACACCCCGCCTAATTAACCATTAGAGTTAGTCCCTAAGTGTCCTTAAATTAAGTTTATGATTTTTGACATTTATATATATATATATTCTTTTTCATTTACTCTATATTAATTAGATTTATTAAAACCATGACATTTAGTCTCATTAGTTATTAAACTGTGAGGATTAGTGGAGCAAACACATTAGTAATCTTAGTAAGACCCTTTGAACTTTAGAGTGTGAATAGGCCAAACTTTTGAAGTAATGGATCAAGCCTTTTAAGGAGTGCAAGTCTTGGTAGTTAAAGGTTAGGCCAAATTTGAGGAAGAATGCATTTTAGGCCTAACTTAGTGCAGATTTGACCTATAGTCCAATTAGGTCAATGTGAACTTTTCAAGGCCCATCTTTATGGATCTTGAGGCATCCCATATTCTCTCAAAATCTAGAAATAAAGGTCTCTCATTAACCTACATCCAAAGCCCATAAAACTTTCACTCATACTTATAGCCCCTTTAAACCCAGCAAGGCTTAAAGTCTTTATTTTTATTCTCTTCACTCGTCAATTTGAAGTTCAATATACCATACCATGAGTTTTCTCTAGCCCATAGCATATCCTAAATACTCAAATTAAGTTTTTAAAATTGGTTAAGACCTTTAATCAATCTACCCATGATTACTGATCTATAAACCTTATTTTGAACTTTATTTTCTTTCTTAATCTTCATAGCCTTTTTTATTTGAGATTTTCTTATTCAAATATTTAAATACCTCATTATTAGACCATACTAGTGCCCTATATAATTATTCACACAAGCCATTAACAGAAATGACATAGCAAGCCCTAAACTACACCAATCGGCACACATGCATGCCCTTTGTGTGTATCAGATTGTTTTGCCCTTAAACACAATATTTTAGTGTCTTTCCATGATCTCCTTAAACACTCAATCCTTAAGAGTTCCTCATGGTCATCATGAGCTTAGGACTCATTCTTTTCAACCAGTAAAAATCCAAAATCGAAATTAGCCCAAGGGAAAACTACCATTGAACCCATTTGCTTGTGTCTTCTTTTCTTCTTCTTTTTGGTTCCTGTACCACGACCAGACCAGTTCTCTTTAGAATCAATGTAGTGCTTGGATTCATGAATTCATGGTGAGTTTAGGTCATTATTCCCCCTGCACAAGATGACACAAGATAATGAAGGCAACTTGAAAATTTTCAATTTCTTACACCACCACCCAAACCAACCAATCCCCAAAGGTTTAAGCCAACGTCTTCTCCCACATTGCTACCTATAAAAGGCCCCCTCACTCCCACATTTCCTTCACACCTCTCCTCCAAGTCTTCTCTTGAGTTTTAAGAGCATTTCTCCTCCTTATTAAGAAATAGAGTGAAACCAAGTGAAATTCTTGAGAGTTCTTGAGCGTTTTTGGAGTTCTTAGTGTTCATGTGTTAGAAGTTTGAGTGGGCCATGAAATTTGTGATTTTTATTGCCCTAGATCTTATTTTTCATTACAAGTCTTGTTTTCTAATGTTAGAATAAATTTTGGTTAAATTTATATAATGTTACCATGCTTAAATCAAAAACAGATTCATTAAGAATGGTTTAAGAGTCTAAATTATTTTTAGTAAAACTTTTGGTTATGGCATACCTTAGCACTTTATGATATGATTTATTAATGTCTTGGGATGATTATGGAAGGTTTTACCTTGAAATTAGAAGCATTTCATGATAAGTTTTCATTCTACCTTGTATTGATCATCAAACATGTATGGTTTTTAATTAAGCTATGATTAAGACATGAAGTTTTAATTTATTCACCAGATTGATCATGAAGCATCTAGTAAGCATTGCGGTTGGTATAAGAATGAAAATGCATATTTTGGGTGAATTAAGTGTTGATTAGTAAAGACTTGGTGAAGATTTTAAAGTCCTTAACAATAATTAAGTGTTGGGATGAACTTCTTCACCCAATATTTTGTTCATACCATGAAACTAAGGACCTTAGGAGCAATTTGTGATTGAAGGAAATGGCATAAGCATGCATTCATATAGATCAATAGTTGAAAACACACTTAGATGTCAACTAGAGTGCATGCCATGGATTGGATGTGTTTGAACTAGTTCCACCTTGAATTTTACAAATCTAATGGTATAGATGATTTTAGAATATGAAAAATATGAGGTCCATAAAGTTTGGTTAAATTTGAGATTCGTTTGCGAATAGTACAAATATAGGACCTAAATAGTATTTTTGAGAGTTTAGAAGTATTTTTGTAAATCCCATTGTTTTGAAGCTTTTTTCTTTATGAACGTCTTCTGTAGTGGTATAAATTCTTGCTTAGTATGAATCTTATTATAGCTGCTATGACCTTTCAAATCTAAGAAGTTTGTAAGCTGGCCTCTAACTTACACCTTGATAATTTATTTATGATTATTTGATAAATATTATATTCATGTTATAATTTTCATTTTGAGCATCAAATATCATGTTATATGATACATTGAGCATACTTACATGACATGTGCTATTTTCACCATTTTATCATGTTGCATTTACAAATGTCAATTTTCACATGAAAACTCCCTACATACACACATGTCATGAAATACATTTTTTCAACATAGCATGAAAAATAATTTTTGTTACAACTCCAAAAGCTAGGATGAAGAATTATTTTAGTAGAACTCCCTTGTCTACTCTGGAGAGTTTAAGAATAGAGTAATAACCTCTGAGTTAACGAAAAATAATCAACAAGTTTCGAATGGGTTCTTTTTAAAGAATATCAGAGCAAAGTCAAATGTTATGACACCTAAGACTAGTGAGTGTACATATTATGATATTATGTTATCTTACCAATGCATTGAGAATGAGTTTGCAAACAACGTAGTTTCAATGTGAGTTGTACTGTGGTCACCAGTAAGTATTCATAATGCATATGGGAAATTGTGACGATACCACATGTTATGATGTTACGATTAAGTATGAATTGCTAATAATGATGAAACGTCATGCTTATTTTTACTAGTAAAGTAAAAAATGTCCTTTGTAAGAAAATGTATGTCTCAATTTTTATGAAAATGTTGAGGAATCTAGATATGAGACATATACTGATTTTTTCGCATTGCATATGTGAGACTCCGAATTCTTGCATATATTTATTTTCCTTATATTTCATCGTTGAATGTTTCAATTTATTCTAATAAATTAAAATGTTATCTTACTTATTTTATTTCAGATACGCTTTATTTATGACTGGGGTTAATTATTTATGAAATCTACGATTTAAATATTTTTAGTTATTTAAAGATTATTATCGGTTTCATCATTTAAATTGTTATCAATGTTATTTTAATTTAGTGGTTTTGGTTTTATTGTTGATACAAGTTTTGCGATATTCTTAAATAATAGTGATTTTCGTTATTTTAATTAATAGTTACTACTGTTCTTTCTATTTGAAATGCTATTTTCATTATTTTTGGATTTAATTATCATAATGTATGGTTTGATTTGTCGTATTTTTATTAATGAGCGCTCATTCTATTTTATTTGACATTATCTGATTCATTGATTTTAAACTTATTAAATTATTAAGTCTTATTATGTTTATTCTATTTTGGTTTGATAACTTTTGAATAGCTCCAAAAATATTATATTATGAAATATCATTTTATTACCTTGATTTTAGTTATTTAAAATATTGTGAGATTTTAAACGTGGTTTGAATATCCGATTTATATATGTGGCTTTATTCCTTTAAATAATTAAATAAGTTTCATAATTTTAATTATTGATCAAAAATATTATGTTGAGAAATAAAGTAAGTTAAAATAATATTTTAATTAATTATTTTGAGCGTTTTAAGTTAAATTGATGTTATGCATTTTCAGATCCGTATTTTAAATTCATCTGCTGTCTGTTTGAAAATATCGAAGTGTCGAGCCTATAAATAGCCCGAAAGAACCTTGAATCTTTATTTTCCCTTTTTACCTTTTCTTTTCCCTCTCATTTCTCTCTTTTCTCTCCAGCATGCTACAGTGCCCCTAAAGGGCAGTTCGGTTTCTAACTTGTGGCGGCGCCACCCCCAGCCACCAAGCCTTACCTCCAGCCCTGCCTGAACCACCAGCCTCCGGAAAGTCCAACCCTACTGGAGGTGTCAACCACGGCAACCCCAAACCCGAAACTGGTTTTCTCCTCTACGCCTCCACCTTACTCAGCTCGTTGCTCCATCATGAGCCACCGCACTATGACACCACCCCAACCACTTGATCCACCATCCACAGGTGAGCTACCACCAGAAATTCCAACCCCAACGGAGCCCTCACCTTCCCTCATCTCCCATAAAACTAAAATGGGTCTCTAAATGGATCACCCTTTGCCACACCGCCATCCGGCCACTATGATTCTCATCTTCACCTCCAAAAACTTCCCCTACCTCAGTTTGTCACACCCCTAAAACAATTTATTCATCCATGGCCCCACCTCCCTTGTACAAGGAAAAATTAGAAAATGGGTTTCTACCCTTTTGAGCCAGATCTGCCTCCTTCCATTGGTTGCATCGCCTCACTACAACCACTATGAAATTCCTCATCCTCCAATGAGTATTCCTCTAAGTTTTGGTGTCAGATGGAATACCCGAGCCCAACTCGTCACTTGCCGTGCTAGGAGAGATTAATGCGCAACTTACCCGCTATGGATCATGAATCGATGCGATGTTCGATTGGCGTTCGTTTGTGTGTTGTAAGTGATAGCATTTGTTTGATTTTTTGATTGACTGTTTAATTGTGTAGTAATCTCTCTTTTGTTTGCTTGAAGTATTATCTAATGATGATAAATAATTCAGAAGAAGATTGATTGGGTCTGAGGCCATTTCATGGAGATTGGGATCACCTCGAATTAATCTTACTATGGTTGGATATTGTGTGGATAGTAATTGTTAATGATATTATGATTTGGTTGGATAACTCTGTTACTCATAGTGATTATTGGTGATATAATGATTTAATCAGATGATTTTGCTACTCTTTAGGAATTGTCGTTGGTAAAATGGTTTGTTGGATGATTTCATTACTTTTGAAAATTATGAATGTATAATAATTTGGTTGGATGACTTTGATTAGTAAGTATCGATGAATCAATAATTTGGTTGGATGATTACGTTACTTTTCCACTATGTTTCAATAAAGAGATATACTGAGATTTTAATCTAACAGATATTTGGAAGAAGATGGTAAAAATTTGAGGAGGAAACTTAACAAGTATAGTTAAGTAGAATTCGGTTAAGAATTGAAACAATGGCAAAATATGGTGGACGACAAAAAGTTTATTTTTGGGAGTTCATAAGTTCAATCATGGTATACTTCTTTGGAAAAATATTAAGTTTTAACTCATGGCTGATGTATGGTTATGACTTGAGTCTTTGGATGAAATATTAAAGTGTACTCTTATATTCTCTTGATGTATAGATTGAGAAGTGTCTGGGTTTAGAGAAAATATCATATGATGACAATTTGTTGAAGATAATAATTATATAGGCAATATAAATGTATTGGCTAATGATTGGTTATTATATAGCTTTTAAGTTTTGATAAAATTTTAAGGAAATATGCGTATTTTGGTAAAGAGAAAAAAGAAGAAAAGTTAGATTTAACTCCATCATAAATTGCGTCCTTAGCCCCTATAGGATAATGTTTGTTTTATTCAATGTGACTTAAGGTTTTGACTATCTCTTCATTGGAATATGCACGACATATTAAAAAAGGATAAATTAAAAAGAAAAGTCTGTTCGTATGTTAATATGTACGAGATATAATTTGTGAATGTATGATTTATATGTTTAATGATCTATACGTTTTGTATAAGAAGTCACATGTCGCATGCATGTCTTATGCATGAAGCACGAAGAGCATGTTTTTGAGTCAAGCATGTTTTTAAAAGAAAATAAAGAATTAATGTTTTATGAGAACCTCAAAAGCTGAGACAGAGTAGTGCTCCAGTGAAACTCTCTGTTCCCTCAGGAGTGTCTAAAGTCGAGTCAAAGCCCCTAGGTCGACAAAAAAATGTCTGCAGACCATGTATGGCTCCAAAAGGTGTTCGGAACATGGTCGCACCTAAAGCTAATAGGTGCCTACAGGACAGTATTGGCTTTTGCCTTACCGATACAAAAAAAAAGTTGTAGTCGCTCGGTTTGATTGGTCACCAAGTGATGAAGAGCGGTTGACGTAAGTCATTTTGGTTTGATATGGTCGTTGGGTGACGCGAAAATCGCGTAACGTAGCCACTACGGTTGATACGGTCGCCGGATGCTATAGTAACTAGCAGGAACACACGATGCATAGGAGAACCTTAAGGTGTCCAAATAAGATGTCATAACGAAAAAGATGGGTTTTCGAACTATATGATATGATATTATATGATAAGTGACGCCTAAGATTAGAAAAAACATGAAAGACTCGAAAAGTTTATGAAAAGGTTTTGATTACATATGAAAAAGGTCAAAGTTATATGAAAGCATTTTTATGAAAAACATTATATAAAGCAAAGTTTCGAAGACTGTCAAGGGTTATGGAAATCTTTATATGAAAGTGCATGTGCATAAGTCATATTACAAGTCTCACATTCATAGTACATGCACTCATTGTGTTTACTTGTATATGTTGATGATGTTCTAATGTGTGAATTTATTGTATGCTATCTGTTACTTACTAGGATTCACATCTCATCGGTGGATCGCGCTCACCTATGGTCCCACGTTACGGGGATCGTAGTTTGTGATTGCAGAAAATAGAATTTAGCCTGAGATACAGACTCCGCAGGAAAGAAATTTGTTGAGAGGATGAAGACCGAGATTATAATCTCGGAAGTAGTGTTGTTTATCTTTTTTTTTTAAAGATTGTATAATCTCCTGTTGGAGAAATTGCTTTTAAACTTATTTGTAATTTTTAAAAATCTTTGGTACTAGAATGATTGACTTTTATTTACTTTTCCACTGTGAATATTTATTGTACACTTTATGCATGCTTCACACACTTTTCAAATACTAATCGATGGGATGATTGGTCTATGTGATGATTGTCCAGATGTCGCGAGTCATTCTAAATCCCAAGGGGAATTCGTGGGCGTCACAGCATACATTTCATATTTATCATTCATCATGCATAATTTATCTATATGCATGTTGATTGTTTCAATAAGTCTTCCCCCTTGTGGACCCACTATCATTACATTCAAAATGATAGAACTTGTGTCAGAACTTGAGGAAGATGGCCTAGATGGAACGGTGGATCCAACTGATTGAAGAGGAGCCAGACCTCAAGAAGAGACCGGACCTTATCCTAATGTTTATAGCACTATACATTCATGCTCTAGAGTGCATAAAGCGGTCAATCTAGCTTTGGAGACTCTTTTTTTATGATGATTAGCTGTATTAAGATGATGCTACTTTGTAGTTTGAACTCATCAGGATGATTAATGAATTCAGATATTTTGGCATAAGTTTCATTTGATCATCCTTAATCCGCTGGGGAGTATTGCCTTCTGCTAGTTGCACTTATAGGATGCATTGCATATTAACTATCATGTACATATGTAACAATGTTGTTACATGTCCCAATACTCTAAATCTTTGTTCCAACCCAAGAGGAGGTTGGGCGGCGTCACATATAATAGCATAACTGCCATAATTCATGTATTATATCCTTCTTCTAAAGGTTATAGTTTGAGTAGGTTTATTTGTGGTCATATTTAGTTTTGATTATTCAGATGATTTTAAATAACTGTCACGTAAGCCAAGTGAGAGAATGAAAAAATACATTTTCTTGTGGGAGACTTAAAGTGGCTTACGAAATATATTTATTTATTTTAAGAGTTTTATATTTATACTAAAAACTTTGAGTAATTAAAACTAAAGATACTATTCATTTAAAAACTAAAAGTTATATTTTTTTATAGAAGGAAACAACAACTAGTGGATAATTGTTGGCCTATTTATAAATGGCGTGTGATTATTCATCAATCACATCTACCAATAATAAGAAAGATAGGCTGAAAAGTGAAAACCATATTCAATACTCTCCATAAATAAATCCGTGAGGGTTCACAATTAATAAATAATCGATTTCTGTGAATACTTGATTAACAATGCTTAGAGATAAGTATTTTAACGATTCTTTTAGTATTTGATATTCTCCCAATTCTTTCATGTAGCACATAGGCTTGCTAGGAATGCTTAGGATTAGAACATAATGTTGTAGACATTGAAGATTATCCTGTGTGTAAACATTCCCAGATTTAGAGATTATTTTCCAATAAAAGTTTGGTTTTTCTTTAAAAAAAAAAAAAACAAAGTTTGGTACCGTTATTTTTACATTATTAGCATGAACTTTTCAAAACAAATTCAATTTAGCACTTATCAAAATGCTAATTGTATTTTAAAAAATTTATTAAAAAAACTTACTTATCCGCATATCAGTTATTGTTATATTAAAAATTATAAAATTTAAAATTTAAATTTAGAAAAGAAACTAATAAAGTGAGTCCTTATAAGTTTTTCCAAGTGAATTGTAAATATGTAACACTACTACAAAAATAAATTTTTAATCCCTTAGATAATTAAAGTAAATTTTATAAACTTATCAAATATGTTTTATGGGGATTTCCCCCCTTTGCAAAATTTAATTTTAGAAAAGAAACTAATAAAATAAGTCCTTATATGCTCTTCTAAGTAAAATTGTAAATATGTAATACCACTATAAAAATGGATTTTTAATCCTCTTAGATAATTAAAGTAAATTTTAGAAACTTATCAAATATATTTTAAAGGGATCCCCCTGAGCATATAACAAGCCCGTGAGAGACTATTGAGAGAGAAAGTCAAAAAGTCCAGCCATGCCTAGTCAAGCATGATGACCCTGCTTTAAAAGGAGTTAGTGGGCCTCTGCAAAGCCCTCAGCACATGGGCAAAATCCCCAACATCTCCCCGACGACACCTACCTTTAAAAGCTTACTCAGGTAGGTGGATGACAAATAAAGAGAGCCATTGATCTCCTAACAGTAGGCATGAAGGAGTTTAACAATGAACGTTTGCAGGATAAAGCAAGTTAGAGAACCACACTGCATTAATTATACTATTATCCAGATCACACACCGTATTAATGACACAAATTCAAAAGCTGCACTACATTAAAGAACTCTGACTAAAGTGAGCAATTGAAAAGACATAGATTCCATAGAGTCAGATTCGAACTGTCCCACTCAAAAACCTAGTATAAAAATCAATCTCTAAATACGAAGAACTCATTTTGATTCCTCTAAGCTTACTCACAAACTATTAAGGTGATATACTGACTTTAGAATCGAAGACTTCTCGACCTCCACTAAAATTTTCATTCTCTGTACTTTTTTTAGTATACAAATGAAAGATTGAAAATTTGAGTTTTTGAAATTTGTCCTAAAGGTGTGTGACACGACATTAACATATATTATAGAAACTCCTTTTTTTTAATGATAGGTATATTATAGAAACTCTAAAATTGAGTCGATGACAAAAAGACTTGTCTCTGTACTGCTACAGCCCCTGCTAGTTATAATTTTTTTTTTCATCATTTTTTTTAATGCTTTTAAATTTTTTTTTAAAAAGAAAAAGAATATAATATTATTAAATAATATTTCCTTAATCAAAGCCAAAAGAAAAACAAAAATGGGAGCGAGACTCGGAACTGGACTCAACCATTAGTGTCTTTATCATTTTCCAACAAGAAAATATTTGGAAGTTAGATTCTTGACCTCTGGATAAGTGAAATGTTTTTGCTTATTTTTTTTCTTTTCATGAAGTTCAAACATATTTGAAACCCTAAAATCAACTTTTATCTCAGGAAAAAAAATTTAGGTTTGCATGATATATTTTCAGTGAATCTCAAACTTTCAAATATAGAGTCCAAACCACCTTTTGTCAAATATATTTTTAGTGAATTTCACATTATGATTAAAAAAAAAAACATATTTTCAAAAAATTTCCCTAGTTTCATAAAAAAATATACAAGTCTCGTCCATTCTATTTGAAAAAATATAAAATATCCAAACACCACCTAAAGTACAAGTTTTTCTTAGAGCATTCCCATCCAATTTCTCAAAATTTTCCTTTAATTTTAACTAAAAACTTCACTTCATATAAATTTTTACAAAATTTTACTCCTCTTAAAAATTTTTTTTACATCTCATTCCCAATACTTTTCCTCATATATTAATATAATATTTTACAATTCTTTCTTTATTACTTTATTCTTTCACCTCCATTTCCATTTTCAACTTCTTAATATTTTGTCTTTTTCTTGTTTTTAATATTTTCAACTTCGATTAAACTCAACAAATTAAATATAATGATTTGTTATTGCGATACCGATTAATTAAACATGTTACGCCATTAAAAAATAATAAAGTCCGGATTGAAATGATTTTCGATTTTTTTTTTGTCTTGTTTATAGTAAGGATAAATTAAAATATATATATACAAAGAAATAAAATAAAATCTAAATAAATCATAATTACATTCGAGTCCTTACATTAGTTAGATTTATCAAAATACAAATAACAAAAGTAGATCATTCCATTTCCCGTTTACATCTCTCTAAATCAAGTTCTAATCTATTCCTACTCGTTTAGACTTCTATTGAGATTTGTATCTTTTGAAAATCGGTTCTTAATCAGGTTATCTTCTTCTTTTCATACGCTGATATTTTCGAGTCATTCTAACAGAAAAACTCACATGATTGCTCAACCTAGATGGTTGACAATGAACCCAGAACCAAAGAAATCAGATGAGCATAGTAATATGAACCTAATTTTCCAAACATCCCAAATACTTATGTTAAGAATTAGATTCGATTATCTCATAGTTTTGGCAACTGAGAAATCACTGTCCATCATTTTCCTCAGTATGCGCCATCATTTGGTGCGAGAATTATTTTATGAGCGTGAGGATGTGGTCGTGCTACCACTAGAGGCCGACATATTTGGGTCTAATTTTTTTTAGGTTTCAAGTTTGTAGAGAAACATTAAAAAGGGGGGAAAGAAAATATCCAACATGTTAAAGTGTTTGGTTTGATAACCTAGGCTCAAAAAGATTTTTCTAAAATCACAGCGTGCAAATGTCAGAGGCGCACATGAACGTCTACAAACTGTGGATCCTAGTTGCCGCATATTGGCCTTCCTAGGTTCATGGATTACTTTATTGTAATCAATGGACCTCCTAGTCTAACCATTACGAATCATTTTCCCACTCATCATAAGCTTACATTAATAGTTAACTACCAATAAATCACTCCTGACAGGCAAACAATGGATCACATCTTAAAGATATAACAAGTGGGGATCCGGATGTGGGGATGTCTAGCTAATGCTATAAACATGCAGATCCGAACATCAATCATAAAACATGAGTCTTAAATTTTATAAAATATGCTCAGTATATAAACATCACAACTAATTAGCCACAAATCACCAAACGAAGCAAATTTAGGATCAACGACAAGCTCAATCCGAAACCAAATGAGTCAATAGGGGTTATAAATTTGTTTAAACAAAATGCTTCGTATGTGAACATTACAGGCAATTAATACTCTAACCAGCATCATAGCAAAATAAGGGACAACAAAAGGGGTCAAGAAACTCGGATGTCAACAAAAGCACCAACAAAGCATCCACAATACCAACACAATGCCAACACCAACACAATGAGATGATCAGTGTTGTCAAGAGAAGCACCAACAAAATACCAATTTCAACACAATGTCAACAAATTACCAATTCCAAATTCATAAAAATTGATTTCTGAAAACCCACAAAAAAATCTAGCACAATGGGATGATTAGTGCCATGGGTCCAACAGAAAATGGGGATCATCAAAGGGTCAATTAAAACACACAACAAAGTTCATCATCATTGAACTCCAAAATCAAAACCCTGGCACAATGCTATGAATCTTATCCCAAAAACCATAAAATCCCTAACACAGAGGCTCCAATTTGGTAAAAAAAAAACTTGGTGAAAACCCTAGGGTTTTCAAAGTCATGCAATGGTGAAGTTCAATTCGCAAAAGGGGCTAAATTAATGAAACCACAGTGTTCTCACACAATGCCATGGATCTTATCCCCAAAATCCTAAAACATCAAACACAGAGTCTCCAATTTGTTCAAAGGAAACTCGGTTCAAATTCAAAGCCACCCACAATGGCAATTGGAAAAAATGGCTATTTAACAAAATCGAAGTGGTTCATATACAATTCCACATATCTCAAACAAAAACCCCAAAACATCAAACACAGAGTCTCTAATTTAGTCAAAGGAAACTTAGTGAAAACTCTAGGATTTTCAAAGTCATGTAATGGTCTAGGATTGAAGGTGAAAGAATCGGGCTAAAGCATGCCAAATCGTAATATTCGTGTGTGTGTGTGTGTGTGTGTGTGTGAGAGAGAGAGAGAGAGAGAGAGAGATGCAAGTTATGTGAAAATCAAAGCATAGGGTTGGAAGTTTCTTACGGGCGGTGAAGATTTTCCTGAAAACTTGGAAAGGGGTTTGTGTGCGTGATGGAGAAAGGAGGAAGTGGAAGCTCGGGATGGTGAAAATGAGGCATCAGTTGGTTTCGCGCGCAAGTGGTATTCCACGGGGAAGGGGGATGAGATGAAGGGCTACAGTAGCCCTCATATATGCAAGGCTACTGTAGCACTTCTCAGCTAGTCCCTCAAAATAAGGGACCAGATATGGGACCCCAAAACACCCCCCATTATTTGATGCACCCAATGCGGGTGCTCTTAGCCATACAAATAAACTGAAACGTGGAGATTCACGAAACTGCTTACATTCTTTGCATTCTCTATGATTAATTAACGAAAAATATTTACTGATTTGCTTCTTCTTTTTTTTTTCTGTGTGAAGTGTATGTAATATAAAAATGAGTTCCATTTCAGAACAACCCATTTGTTAAGTGCAGAATAATAGCCCAACACTTGCAGCAAGACATGAGATGGTGGCATAAATGCACACCATAGAATACAAAATATAAAACTGCAAATCCGGTCTACATAAAGTATGATACTAATTGCTAAACCGGAAATCCTTAGTTCTTCAATGACATCAACAAATATAAATAGTTTATGTGTGTGTGTGTGTGTGTGCAGAAATCCTTTCAACACCATTAATTTGACAAATTTCCTTCAGGATTTCCAAAGCAGATGATGGGAATGAACTTTAAACTGCTGTAAAACTAAAGGAAGCCCCAATCAATCTAGTGGCATTATGGTCCAATGGTTGAGCACTAACTGATGAATTGCAGATGAATCTTCATTATTCTACAGAGACCGTTGAGGCCTCGAGAATGGCATTCCACCAGTTCGGGAATACGTCATCGTTGTCACTATGGTACGAGATGAGCTATATAGAGGAAAAGGGGGAGGATGAAGAAAAAGGATAAAGTTTAGTAGATTGCATTCGAAAGTGAGTTCGGGTGCACCATTGTAGTGTGGAAGTGCAACAGAACCATCAAAACTGCCATAAATGGACTTTTGATAGACTGCATTAATCTAAAACTTTGCTTCCCTACTTGAAGAGCTTGCACCTTGATATGAAATTCATTGAGAATTTTTTATTTCAAAGATCATATTCTATCCAAGACCTATACAATAGAAGTTAGCCTTATTTTCTTTCTTCTAAAGTTCTAACCTGTTTCTTTACGACCTCAAAATTGTGGGAATGAGAGGGAAGCGGGGTGAGTTTCAAAGAGAGAAGTCGTTCAATTGTGGAAGATGAATTAGGCACGGAGAAGATTGGGGAGTTTTTTGATAAATTTATCAGGTATAGGCAAGTATAGGATCTGAAAATTAAAGGACTTATGTGGAGGGTTGTTATTTGAATTTAAACAGCCCAACCGATTAAAAGGTTTTCTCTAAAAATATTTCTAAAACAAACTAATAAGTTCCCCGACTTATTTTTAATGGAATCCAAACAAAATGACAATTTTTGTACAATCCAAAAGGTAGATTGTATGTAAACCCAAGGTCGAAGGCCATGGTGGTTGCTGTTGAGGGGATCCACTCTCGTATTAACTATCCTATGGTAAAGTACGAAAACTTTTATATTAAAAAATAGCTAAAATTTCAAATTCCATCACATTATATTATTCAACTGTAAATATATTTTATTTTTCTATTATGCTGAGCTGGAACATTAGTCTTTCTGTTATGATGAGCTGGAACATTAGTCAATGTAATCAGATAGTATAAATATGTATTAAAACCATTTTGTAAAGTGATGAATCATAAATACAAATTGAGAAAAATTTGTTCAGATATTTCTCTCTGTCTGTTTTACTTTACCAATTCAGATTTGTGACATGGTATCAGACGAATAAGCTTCGTTATGGCCCCGTCTTCGTCTTCTTCTTCTTCTGAAGACTCTTCCAGTCCCTACTTTCTCCACAACAAAGATAGTCCAAAAATTTTGCTTGTTTATCAAGCCCTAAGTGCAAAGAATAAGACCGTTTGCATTGATGGTTCTCTTCGAAAACCTTCTTCCTTTGATTCTAAGTACAATATGTGGATCCGATGCAACAACATGGTGATTTCTTGGTTATTGAACTCTATTTCTAAAGAAATTACCGCGATTATTATCTACATTAACACTGCATTTGAGATTTGGAACGATCTCAAAGAACGGTTCGCTTAGTCCAATGGACCTCGGATCTATCAACTATAGAAGGTTGTTGCATCTTTTACACAAGATCAGTCTTCGGTGAGTACATATTACACTAAACTCAAGGCTTTATGGGATGAATTGCTCTATTACAAGCCAATACCTAGTTGTTGTTCTTCATCTTGTGAACCTCTGAAAGCAATGGTTGAGTATCAACGTACTGAGTATGTTATGCACTTTTTAATGGGATTAATGAGTCTTTTGATCATGTGTGTGGCAAAGAGAGATCACTTCCTCTCCTTTGTCTCCTATTGATTCTACTGCACTACTCAATAAGTCTCTCCCATCTGTTGATACTAAATCTGGAGGAAAACAACCATATCAACGTGACAAACCTATCTGTATTCATTGTGGTATTGCTGGTCATAATAAAAAGAAGTGCTACAAGCTACACGATTATCCGCCTGGCTTCAAGTTCAAGTACAAGAATAATTTTGATCAATCTTCTGCTCAAGTGGTTGCCAGCACTGATCAGGCTTTGTCTGAGACATCCTCACACCTTAGCATCACCAAAGAGCAGTGTCAACAACTGTTATTTCAAAATCAGCAACTTCTCAGTATGCTTTAGTTTCAGTCTCAGTCCTTGCCTTTGAGTCAACCTTCTGCTAATCATGTAGGTATCACCTCTTCTGATCTTAATCAAGATCATCTCTTCACCAATTTTTCAGGTAAATCTTCCTTCTCTGTGTTCTCTGCCAATATTATTGTTTCTCCATGTGATTCTTGGATCCTTGACACAGGAGCCACTGATCACATAGTTAATTCGATTTCCTTATTCACTTCCATTACTGCTTCTGTTAATACCACTGTCAAATTTCCTAATGGATCTTTCACTCCAGTCACACATATTGTCATTGTCCAGTTCTCATACTCCTTGATCTTGACTGATGTCTTATGTGTTTCCTCTTTTACTTACAATCTGATTTCATCCAGTAAGTTGACTAAATAGTTGTTCTGTAGCCTAATTTTTCTTGCTACCTCTTGTTTCATTCAAGACCTGTGCTCTTGGAAGACGATTGGAGTGGGCAAACATGAGGCTGGTCTATAATCTCGTGCATCCACAATTGCCGAATTCAAAGTCTGTTTCTATTTCAAGTCCTGTTATCAATAATGCTCAAAAGTCTAACAGCATTTCTACTATAATGCCTACTCCTTCTAAATTATGGCATTATAGATTAGGACATATGTCTCTATCTCGATTTTCTTTGTTCAATAATAATGCTTCAACTAAATCTTTTACTAATTCTTTTCAATGTACAATTTGCCTTTTCCTTCTAATCATACATCTTCTACATCCATATTTGATCTTGTTCATTGTGATGTGTAGGAACCATTTTCTGTTGATTCTATCAATGGTTCACGTTTCTTTTTAACCATAGTTGATAGTCTTTCACGTTTTACATGGTTATATCTCATGAGACACAAGTTTGAAGTTAGACCTTTAACTAGATCTTTCTTCACTCTTGTTGACACTCATTTTGGCATTAAAATTAAAATTGTCAGAACTGATAATGGTTCTGAATTCCTTATGCCAAAATTCTATGCATCCAAAGGTGTTATTCATTATCGTTCATGTGTCTACACTCTACAACAAAATGATATTGTTAAACGTAAACATCAACATCTACTTAATGTTGCTAGGTCTCTTAGGTTTCAAGCTTCTTTGCCTTTACATTTTTAGGGCAAGTGTGTACTCACTGCAGTCTATTTGATTAATAGGACACCAACACCTCTTCTTCAAGATAAAACACCTCATGAAATTCTATTTTTTGTTAAGCCAGATTACTCACATTTAAGAGTATTTGGTTGTCTTTGTTATTCTTCCACACTACCTCATAATCGATTCAAATTTGATCCTCGTGCTAAAAAATGTATATTTTTGGGTTATCCTCTTGGCATTAAAGGTTATAAAGTGTTTGATCTTGATTCTGGAACCATATTCATATCTAGAGATGTTATTTTATAGGAAACTACTTTTCCTTATCATGATACATCTCTATCTTTACCTTTTCAGCCTATAAATTCTTCTCTTATGGTTCCTATTGTTATTCCAGAATTACCATCTTCATCTAATGATAATGTGGCTGTTAGTCTTATCATTAATTCATTTACTGATAATCTGGTTGCTCCTAGTCCTAATTCCAAATCTATTAGACTTCGAAAGCCACCTACATATTTGCAGGACTATCATTGTAATCTTTTACAGACTCAAACCAGTTCTCAGCCTGCTACTCAATCTGATTCTGAGTTCACAAGTTTCGAACCTCCCAGTTTTTCTCCATTAGGTATTTCCTTTTCCCTTTCCTCTGTTTTTTCATATGTTTCTCTGTCACCTACTCATAGAGCTTTTTCTGTCTCTATATCTTCTCATATTGAACCTAAATATTTCTACCAAACTATTAAATTTCTTGCTTGGTGTGAGGCTATGGCAGGTGAAGTTAAAGCTTTAAAGGACAATAATACTTGGACTTTAACCATTCTACCTCCTAGAAAATCACCCATTGGTTGCAAATGAGTGTATAAGCTAAATTACAAATCTGATGGTAGTGTTGAGAGACATAAGGCTAGGTTAGTAGCCAAAGACTACACACAAATGAGGGCCTAGATTACTTAGAGACATTTTCACCGGTTGCTAAATTAGTAATTGTTCGATGTCTCTTATCCATTGATGCAGCTAAATGGTAGTTTATTTACCAACTTGATGTGAATAATGCATTTTTGTATGGTAATTTAGAGGTTAAACATTGTTTGTAGGTTAAACAAATCTCTCCATTGTTTAAAGCAAGCATCAAGGCAATGGTTTGCCAAACTTTCCTCTGCCATTATAGTCTCGACTTTGTGCAATCTATGTCAGATTGCTCTCTTTTCACTCACTGCATTGGTTCCACTTTTGTTGCTTTGCTTTTATATGTTGATGATATCATCATAGCTACCAATGATGTTGCCTTTATTCAAGAACTCAAAACTTATCTTAATGATAAGTTCAAGATCAAGGATCTTAGTGAGTTGAAATATTTCTTAAGCCTTGAGGTTGCTCGTTCCTCTAAAGGAATATCCTTATGCCAAAGAAAGTATGCGCTTGATATTCTTGAAGATTCAGGCTTGCTTGCTGCCAAACCATCATTTCTTCCCATGAGTCAAAATTTGAAATTGTCAAAGACATATGATAATTTCCTAGATGACCCTCTTTCTTATCGAAGATTAGTGGGAAGGTTATTGCATCTCACTATTACAAGGCCTGACCTTGCTTTCTTAGTGCATACACTCAGCCAATTCATGGATAAACCTTGTCATTCACATTTGCAAGCTGCTCATCATGTTTTTCGATATCTTAAGGCTCATCTAGCTCAAGGAATATTTTTTCCAGCATGTTCCAACTTTCATTTTAAGGAATTTTGTGATGCTGATTGAGCAGGGTGTGTTGACACCCGTAGATCTATCACTGGTTATTGTATTTTTCTTGGAAATGCTCTCATCTCATGGAAGTCAAAAAAGCGAATTATAGTTTCCAGAAGTTCAGCCGAAGTTGAATATCGGGCTATGGCTTCAACTTGCTGTGAAATTACATGGCTACTTTCATTACTTAGAGACTTGATTGTTGATCATTCCAGACCAGTTTTGATGTTTGGTGATAATCAAGTGACACTCCACATAGCAGCCAATCCGGTGTTTCATAAGAGGACAAAACATATTGAAATTGATTACCATCTTGTTAGGCAAAAATTGCAAGCTGGCATCATAAAGACTCTTCATGTTTCTTCATCAAATCAGTTGGTAGATTTATTCACCAAGCCCTTTGGCTCTCAATTGTTTCATGATCTTCTTCCCAAAATGGATGTTCTCAATATTTATACTCCATCTTGAGATGGAGTATTAAACTGTGAATATATTTTATTTTTCTGTTATGTTGAGCTAGAACATTAGTCTTTTTGTTATGATGTGCCAGAACATTAGTCAGTGTATTCAAATAGTATAAATATGTATTAAAATCATTTTGTAAAGTGATGAATCATAAATACAAATTGAAAAAATTTCTTTCAAATATTACTCTCTCAAAGGAATATGTGGTTCTTATGTCAGGAGCAAAAGTAAAAAAATATGGAGCTTGCAAGTTGTGATAGAAAGCAACTGCCACCAAAGAACTAAAGAAGGTGCCAACAATCAAATTCCTTTTTTTACTTCTTACATATAAGAATAGCCTCGCAATTAAGGCCTAATTTGTTTTCACATAAAAAATTAGGATAAAATAAAATAAGTTGAGATTAAAATAAATAATTAAATAAAAATTATTATAATATATCTTTTTAATATAAGTTTTGTATTGAAATTTGAAAAAATTAAATTATTTATATTATTTTATATTAAAATTTAAATAACATATAATAATTAGATGAGATAAAATAAAATAAAATAAAATATTTTTTAAAAACAAACTAGACATAAGTTAAGAATTGAAGTTTGAGCAAGGTTTGAGAGGCTGAAATCTACACCGATGGGTGGGACCCAAATGCCTACCACATTGCAGCCACGCCGGTGCGATCTAGCAGATCTAAGGGTGGAAAATCTTACGGTCCATGACAAATCGGGCTCCGAAAAAGGGAGGGTTGAGAGAACAACATGGGCAGGGTAGATTAGATAGGAAAAGAGGAGGGGAGAGCTCCATCATCTCCAGCAGAAAAATCAGCAGGGAGAGGGAGAGGTGTTTGGGCATTTGGGGGTATGTGTCTCGGGGAAAGTCGGGACCTTAGTCTGAAACCAACTTGTGTTGTGCTTTCTTAAATTTGCATGTATATGCAAAGGCTTCAAGTTTTCGTTAACTTTTCTTCAGTTTATAATACCTCAACAGTACCTAAACAAAGGCCACTCATAGAGTCACTAGACTGAAGACTCTCCTGTTGGAATTATTTTTGAAGAGCCATCACCAAATAAAAAGGAATATGACTAATTATTATAATGCATGATTACTACTTCCATGGTTAAAGGAAGACTGATCAGTTTAAATTTTAGAGGCCATAAGCATGTTTCAGTTTTAAGTTTACTCTCTCAGGTCATGTTCATGAAGTTGAAAGTGGAACAAACCTGAAAGTGGCATTATAAAATCTCCATTACATAACTAATTAATGGATAGCACCTGACAGATTCGGGCTGATACATAAAAGTTCATTGCCAAATGGAAAGGATTAATGTGTAGGTAAAATAAATGTGGATGTAATACATTGCATCCCGTTTTCTGACCTCCAATTTTCCCTATCCGACATGGTGAATAGAAGCTTTCATCTGAGCGGCTCATATCTACAAACACAGTCGTATATGTTTCCATTTATCAATTTCTCTGCCAACCTCTGATTCTTCACCATTGCAAGCTGCAAGACATGTTTCTCATGTTATTTGAAGTGTCAAAGGAAAACATTAAACTTCATTTCCTGCTCTCAGCATATGGTTTCCCGGTTTTCTGGCATGCATGCAGGTAAAAAGAAAGGATATTGTTTTGATAAGGAAATACCTCTTTGATATTCAAATTCGTCAAGGTATGAAAAGATTCTAATAGCGAGGATCACCAAATTTGGTAGTGCATTTGCTCAGAAAAATTTATCGAGCTATTACTTAATCAAGTTTCCATTTTTTTTTTCTTTTGGTAAGTAAACAAATTTTATTATCAAAGAATAGGCCTTGCCCAGTATAATACAACTTTCCAAGTAAGTTAAGGCCAGACAAAGAATTCCACCCTTCTTCCACATACCAAATGAGAACGAACACAAAGTCTTACCTTCAAGGCATCACATTTAAACTGAGCATTGAAGTTGGTGTGTAGAGCTCTACCCATACCTTCTAGAATAATCTGCACAGTACAAACTCTTATAATTGTGTGCCTTGTCTCATTGTTTCTTCTAGATCTTTTATTTTGTAAAAAACAGAAAAACTTCTAACCAATAGAGGATATGTAAATATGAAATAAAGAGAAAGCGCATTTGTATTAAGGCCATACACAAGGTAATGCTTGTGAGGATTTCAATTTAGTGGAACAAGCATCATACCAGATCAGCATCTTTTGCAGCAGCAGCTAGCTCAGAGCTGACCTGCCTTAAGTCAATGCATGGACTCCCACACCCATTCTCAACAACCATCAATGGAACCGAAGATGAATTTTCTTTATAACCATCTAAGGTGTTGATCATTGCATCCACAAGTAAACCTCCTGCTTCAGCAGCTCTGCGAAGAATGTCACAATGCTGTGGACTAGAATAATCAGTTTCATTATTTTAATTTAAGTGAAGATATCAAGAATGCTGTGTAGTGTATGATATAATGATGAATACCAAATTAGTAGAACAACAAAATGGAGTAACTCAGATTACATTTTCAATTTGCAAAAGATATATAAACACTACTTTAACCATAATCCGTTGAAAGACGTGTAGAAGGCAACTAAATGATTTCAGCGACAATGATATGAATCTTTACAGAGGACACCTGAATTAAAAGAAAGTTTGTGTACAGAAGTGCACATGTATATAGACAGACCTTGGCAGCCTCAGCTACAATTTCAGGAAGCTCCATGGCAGTTACATCATTTAGAGCAGGGAGTGAGTTTGCAACCAAAACAACCTGCAAAGAAAAATCTCATAGTTTATTTGGCAACATAAATTTATTAGAATATGGCAAACTAACATGAAAATGACCATTCATATTGACTGTTCTCTCTCTTAGAACACGCACACACCCCCACACACTCCGCTAAATGACCTAAAACGCCATTCCCTGCAGAGACTCTGTTGATTGGTTAACACCATCCCCATTATTAACCAACAAACACAAGACAAACTGGGCAAGAAATGCTACTACCATGGCTGGTAGACTAAGCCTTACTTCAAAACAATGATATAAAAGCTTTGTTAGCATTAGAGGTAGAATACTTACTTCAGTTCCACGTCGAAGGAGTTCCCTTGCAAGGGGAAGCATCCCTAGAACAATGTCAGCACCTGAGTTGTCTACAAAGAGTAAAGCCCTTCTATGTGGGGGAGGCTTCTTGTCTCCAGACCCTAACATTCTCTCTTTAAATACATCAAAATCATCCACCTAAATGATGTTAACAAAAGGTTTTTGTTAAAAGAGTTTTTTAAGTAGGTCTCAAATTAGATCAATATATATAGCACATTAAATTTGCTAAATGTTATTTTTGGATCCGCTTACTCGCCAAGGTCTTTGCATCTTATTGCGACTCATTCTATAAATCTCAATGATTGTGCCTTCATGATAGAGATCCACACACGCACGGGCTCCCCAGTCAAAAATGTTCGCAGCAAGAACACCTTCAATTAGAGTTAGCAGCCTTGTTTCCTGTAAGATTTTTTAATAGAGTAATTACAAAAGGTCAGAACCACAGTCACAGGCTGCCAGGTTAATGTGCTGGCAGGAACTGGATGAATGTAAAAAATAGGAAGGTTTTGCATAATCAAAATTCAACTAAGTACAGAGATTACAAGTGAACTTAAAGTAAGATGAATACTACAGTATGCAATAACTTTCCTATTGAACCCTTCACCTCTTTCCATAGAGCAATAAGAAGCACTGAACAGCAAAATCATAAACGGACATACCTCGCTCATGCTATCTAGCTCTATTAAAAGGTCGGGTAAAACAGCAAGTGATGCCTCATTTTCCCTGTTAGTCACAAAAGGTGGAAAAATAAATAAGTACACGTAATGCCAAGGAGACTGTTTTAATGTGTGTGTGTGTGTGAGAGAGAGAGAGGTGCATATATAATGTCTCGTGGGCCTTCTCTTTCATTTCATTGAACTATTTTGTAGATTCACATTGATATATCCAATTCTGCGGCTAAAAATTGCTTAACTGAAATCATATAAGAAGATAATACATCTATGTTTATTGTATACATCTAGTGTACTTGGTTACTCTTATTAGTATATATATAAATTTATTAATATTTTTACTTAAACAGAAAAAATGAAAAAAAAAGATAGATCTCTGTCTTGCACACGAGAAGATAAGCAGTATCTGTTCTTGTTTTACTGAGAATAATCTTACATAGGGCAACACATTATGTAACTGAACACATACATTCAAGGGTAGCATCGTGTCATGCTTTTTGCAACTTATGTTATCCTTGTAGAACTAAACAAAATGCATTGCTCAATGTATTGCTTAAATTGAGAAAACAAAACCATCTGGAAGTATTGCACAAATACAACAAATATCCTGTTGCTATGCAGAAGTAAATATTCATTCCATGTATTCCAAATGAAAAAAGAAAAAGAAAAAGAAAAAAGAATCCATTCCCTATTAGTGCAATAGGTCAGAAAAGGAATCATAAAACTTCGATATCACCTCTGTTTTATACTTCTATAGGCGTCAACAAATTGGAACTCCCTCAAGCACTCCTCCCTCAGCTCCAATAGATTGGCCAAGCCTAACTTTCCATATGCTGCAGGCTCCTCCAGCAACCTATTCAGCCGGTTGGATATTAGTAAATGGTACAAGTGTTTGCCTTTTCATCTCATTCCCAAACTTAACTCCTTTTCATCTTTCCCTGAAAAAGTAAAATTCTACAATAAAATGTTTAAGATATGATTTATCAAACCATAAATTACCTTGCCAGATGTGCAGAGAATGCACGAGCAAAAGCATCACCCCTTCTTTTAGCATCATCAGTTCCCCCTTCACTTGCTACCGCCTATCATATTTCACATATATCTCACAATCATAAAGTGACAATAAAATCATCAAGGTTGCACATTAGACATTAAATGTAGAAAGTTTTCACATTTTGATTTACTTCATGACATGCTGTCACTTAAAAAATATAGGTGTTCTCAAGTTTGTGCCTTGGTCTCTCGTGGTGGGTAGAGGGATCATAATTTGAGGACTTCAATAAGGCCATTTTGGGAAGTGGTTGTGGAGGTATCATCGGGAGGAGGATGGTGGGTAGAGGGATCATAATTTGAGGACTTCAATAAGGCCCTTTTGGGAAGTGGTTGTGGAGGTATCATCGGGAGGAGGAGGCTTTGTCAAGGGTAATGATTGATTCTAAGTATGGAAGTGTTAGGGGAGCTGGTGTTCTAATGAAATCAAGAATTTCCATGGAGTGGGGTTGTGGAAAAATATACAAAGTGGATGGGGGAGAGGGGGGTTTCTAGGTTTTTCAGTTTTGAGGTATGTATGGGCTCTAGAGTTCCTTTTTGGCATAATGTTTGGTGTGGAACTAGGCCCTCAAGAGGGTTTTCCCCACTCTCTTCTGGACAGCAAGTAATAAGGAGGCCATGGTGGCTGATTTGTTGGATTGCTTCAATGGCTCTTTTCAGTCGAACATTTGTTTCCTCATATAGGCCTAGGATTAGAAACTTGGTTTCATTGCAGAATTTTTCAGCTGGTTGTTTGCTACGAATATTGGTATAGCTGTGGAGGATAGGATGATCTGGACTTGGGCAGGAGTAGGAGATTCACAATATGATCTTTTTTACGAGGTTCTTTCGGTGCAACATAGTAATCATTTTAGGGCACTTCCCATTTTTATAGGAACTTCTGTACCAGAAACAATAGTATCTCCAATTATAACCCCTCTGGGATGTAAAATATATATTTTCTCACCATCCCTATAGTGTATGAGCCAAATATATGCATTTCAATTTTCCTTATAAGAGCACTTGGATAAGTATGGTACCTCTCCAAGTTGCTTTCTTTGGTTGGACTTATTGGGAAAATCCTCACCATTGACAATTTGAGGACGTGCAGTCTATTATAACAGACTGAAGTTACTTGTGCAAGAATAATGGGAAAACTGTGGATCATTTGTTATTATATATTGAGTTGACCAGGTTTCTGTGGGATACAAGATGGGTGTAGTATGGGTTATGCCTGAGAGGGTGGTGGATATTTTGAGTTGTGGAGAGGTCTTGGGGTAACATCTATACAGCCGCTGTGTGGAATCATAGCTTTTAGAGAATAAAATATTGGGTTTCTGAATAAAATACTAGAAACTTAGCTTCTAGAATGAAGTTTGAGGTCAGATCCTTCACCGAATCCTACATCTAGGGCCAAAGCACACCTTCCCATGGAAAAGTATATGGCAGAACAGGTTCCCTTCAAGAGTGGCCCTTCTTTGTATGCACGGCAGCTCTAGGAAAAAATTCAGACTATGGACAATTCAAGAAGAGACACAATGGTGATTGGTGATGGATTGGCATTCTATATGCAAGAAGAAAGGGCATACAGTCGACCATCTTCTGCTTCACAACAAAGTGGTGAGGGTCTCGGGAGCATCAAGATTCCATCTTTTTGGAATTGAGTGGGGAATGCCCCATCAGATGGTGGGGGTTAATGATGGCATGGGGTAGCAAACCGGGAGGTAATCTGAGTGTAAATGAATGGAAGACGGGCCTTCATATTTTGAATGAAAGCAATGCCCACAATCTGAAGATTGTGGCTTATCAAAGTTGAAAACATCTATGCTTAAATTATTGTATGAGCAGTTATCCACCATGACGACTCTTTCTCTTATTCCTTTGAGTTGTTCCTCCTTTTGTTGATCTTGCATTCTTAACTAGGTTTTCTCTTAGGCATACTTCCAGTGTGGTAGTGTTACAACCCTAGAGCCTTTTAATGCATACTGATGACTTTATCCTGGTACTTGAAATACACCCTTTGTGTTTTTAATAAAATATTTATTACTTTTAAAAAAATGAATATTGATGACTTAAAAAAAAATATATTGGTGTTCATCAATTCCAAAGGTACACCAGTAATGAGAAGATATTTCACCTATTTCCACTTATTGCATAGCTTATGGGAATCGCATGAGGGGGAAGGGTGAGAGAGATTCAGGGGATCATGATTAAGCTATATTTACCTTATCAACAAGGTCTTGCAAATGCTCTGACAACACAGTGAACCAATACCTATATCAAGATAAGTATCTAAATAAGTGAAAGAGGCATTAGATTCACATTTTTGGGAGCAATGATCGGGATCAATCAATACTATCATTTATTCTTCAAAAAAAATTTCAGGGATTCCTGGATAAGCAGCATGTTTAATGTCTGTACTTACTCAAACTCATTGTGATCCGAGAGATCAATAGTGTTAGGCTCATACCTACAGCATGTAAGCCAATGTATATGTCAGAATATTATAAAGGAAAAAGATATAACAGAACCAATTACTTGTACTGATTACAGCATAAATAAACACTACTCAACAAGCACGATGAGCATTTGAGATTCTGAAGTCCACAATGGCGACAAACACTTGTTTTAAACAAACTGTTTCTATGCATAAAGTTTGAAGCTACCAATGCCACTGTTACCTGACAAATCAAATCTACTAAGGATCTTTTTCTGTGCTACTTCTCGGATGTGAACAGTTGATCGTTGAAAGTGCACAAAATAACATCCAGTTAAAAAGTGGCAATAGGAAAAGGAGTGATGCAATCTAGGAATATGAAGAAGTACTAATTCTTCGTTCATTCATGTACGTGAATTTACGTTTTTGTTGGAAGATAATAATAATCAGGGATTGAAAAACATAACCAGTTAAGAATACAGCAACAGAAAGAACAATGGACCGAGTCTGACTTAATCACAAGATCAAATAATAAACCTTGCCTAATTACAACAATGAAACCTTTTTTTTTTTTTTTTTTTGCCATCTATGAAGAGAAGTAATCCAATATTAAGGATTAATTTTTTTTTTAAAGGTTCAAAGATAATTAAACAAACACTTATTAATGCAAGTGAAAAGTTTTAAAAAGAGTAGCTCAAACTATTTAAAAGTACCATGAAGCTTGTCTAACTAAAAGTAGTCGAATAGTATGTAATTTAACGTACGTTTTTGGGTCAGCCAATAATGGAAACACCTCTAAACTGGGGACCAGATGAAGAACACCAACATTTAGAGCACTTGCATCAGATCGCAGAATACCTCCTTTGGATGAAGGAACTTCAAACCCTCCAAGTCCAGTAGTTCCAGATGGAGCCATTGGTACAGGGGCAGTAATCTCAGTTCCCTTCTGCAAAAACTTCTCCATCCATGAAATCTGCATTTCAAACGATGCAAGCGGTACATGAGATTTGGTAATAAACACAAAAAGTTCAACCAAAATACTTCAGAAGAGGCATGGACTTCTTGAGCTAAAAGATCAAAGCATTGGAGGCAAAACTCAAAATTAGTTAAACAAGAACGATGGCACTTCAACCATCCACAGGCCTCTCTCTTCAAGAACTCAACTATCAAACATATCTAGACAAAATTCAGAACAATTGGCTTGGACCCCTTATATGTTTGTCTAAAGTTTCCTGCATCTAACACATCAACAAACTGTTAGCCCATAATAAAAAAGGCCAGAAAAGGAGCTACTTTGCTATGAAAAGGATTCACCTCTTTTTAATTAAGTTCACTAAGTTGATAACTTTCTTTTACTTATCAAAAAAAAAAATTAAGTTTGCTAAGAATTATCTTTTTTTAGTTCTATACGAATCCAACAGAACACACAGATTAGTTAGCAAAGCCCATGCTTACCAATAGGAACTGGGATGCCCCAGCATATGTCTCAGACACGGAGTGAGGAAAGCTAAAGTTAACCTTACAGGTACTTTTAAAAGAGAAGAAAAAATCAATATATAAACCCATGATGACCCTTATTATATTGGGTGGAGTGGATTTAATGAATAAATATACAATACTAACATCATTTCCTAAACAGGTTCACTTTGCACCACGAAGTTGTAAAACAGATTAGTTGGCCACAATTGGATTCCTCAACTTTAAGGATTCTCTTGGTCACTTTATTAGTATTTTTCTTTTCCGCCTCTAATAGCTATGCAAGTGGAGGCTGAATATATTCCAGAGAATCACAACAGAGAATGTGGCTCCAGAGAATCACAATAGAGAAGTCACTTTTGCCCACTTTTATTGGTGTCATTCCTGTACAACATTCTGCTACAATTGGTAGGGCCGTCTTAATATATAATTGGTTAACAGAAAAACTAAACCTAACTCATCTACTATCAAGGCTTTGTAGTATGCAGAATACCCAACCCAGCCTCATTTTCAAGTGGCCTGGCAGGTCCGTGTCAGATTTTGCCAACTCTTAATACACTTGCCTTCTCATTCAAATCTCCAAGTGGTGGACCGTGAATCTTTCCTCCTGTGTATGGTGCACCCATTGGGAACCTTTCAACTAGCTGATGGGCCATCAAGTCATCAAGACCGTGCTTTTCATAGCTCATGAATGCACCTAAAGCTCCCAGAAACCCTTCATGTCGCAAGAACATTGCTTGTGCTTCTCCTTTTGACCTAAAACAAATAGTTATATTCTAAAATATCAAGAAAAAGAAGTGAGGATTAATGAGAAAATGAACCAGAGATTAAATTGACAAGTTGAGTGAATAAAACATCTCAGACAAGAATTTCTGTAAGAAAATAACCAGTTTCAGCCTTGGTCACATTTTTTTGTTTTAAATCCAAGATAAAATCCTACTATTAATAAAGTAACACAATACCAGAAATGAATAGCAAAGGAGATAGTGTCCATGGTGTAAGCATGCCCCCTGATAAAAAATCCTCCGAAAAAGATTCTCTTTATCCCAAATAGTAGTGCATTCAAGTAAGAGATCTGCACAGCAAGAGTCAAATAAGATCCTTTTTTTCTTTCAAATCAGATCGAGCAACCGTTAACATATAAATACTAACTATTTGATAGATTAACTAATGTAAAGATTCCATAACTATCTGAAGTAACACATATGGAGAGAACTTTTTCACAAAAAGGAGAAGAAGATAAATATCAAATATCAGAACTACCTAATAATAAACCAAAACATTATACCAGTGAATATCAAATAGCATGCCCTTAGAAGTCATGAGCACGTGTAAACAGCAGTGAGTTCACAAATATGCTTTTCTTTCTCCCTAACAAGAGAATTGACAGCAAGTTGGGAAGCAAATTCACATGCAACAAAGCTGAGCAAATTCGTTCACAGAAACAGTAAACACCCTTGTAACGTGCTTTAGATTTCAATCTAACAACAGTTCCAATAAAAAGAATTCCAACAATAATCAAAGAATATTCACAAGTGGCATGAACATGAATATTTACGAGCTAAGTGCTTTAGAGAGAGTTATGAGAACCTTCTCATCTCAAGACTAAGTATAAGCATAGTTCTCCATTCTCCATTAGTTAGTCGCGTCACTTCGTTTTAGCTTCGCACACTACTATTAGATTCTAACCTTTGAACAATGCCATTTTCTAGCTTTTATAAAGCAATTTCACAGCATTTAGTTAGAAAGTGTACTAGTCCTTGACAGTTTAGGCATGTTGTCAGATGCTTCAGATGTACTTTTCTTTGATAAGTAATAAACCATAATTAATCGTTTCTTTTTAGGAATAAGAAGATCTTATTGAAACAAGTAACAAGGCAAAGCCAAGTACAAAGGAAGTATACAAAAACTGAACCGAGTTACAAGTCAAGATCAAGAAAAAGAAACAAAAAATCATGGACACTAGTTCCATTAAACACAATATCTGAATCCCACTGAAATAATGTATTAAACAAAAAACGTCTACATCATCCACCAAGTGTTCCTTATCTTCAAAGCATTGACCATTCCTCTCAACCAAAATACACCACAAAGCATAAAGGGATCATATTCCAAACAGTAGCAATTTGCAAACTACCCCTTAAACCTCTCCGGCAAGCAGAACGCTCCACCAGCCTTCTAGGCATCACCCAAGCCATCCCACTCCTATAAACACTTCATACCATAACACCCTACTCACCTCACAATGTAATAATAAATGATCCACTGATTCATCAGGATTTTCTTCCATAAGAAACACTAACCCAAAACAATTAATCCACACTACCTGAGATTGTCCAAAGTCAAAATTTTCCCTAAAGAACACACCAGCCAAAAAACGCAAACTTTGAAGGCACCTTACCCTTCCAAGGAAAAGAGTGTACCCCATTCAGCCTAGCCAGCATCTTGTACAATGATCAAACTGAACTTCTTATTACTAGTATGCATCCCGACCATTTTATCATTCTCATCCCACCCAAGCTGATAAACCAAACAATTCAGAAAATGCCTCCATTTCCTAATCATTTACAGCTTTACAAAATTGAACATTCCAATGGGATGCACTACTAGAACAATCCAAAATCTCAGCCATGAAAGCATCCGGATTCTGAGAAATACGAAAGAGATCTGGAAAAGCAGCACTAAGAGACCTACCACCACACCATGGACCATGCCAAAAATGAATTCAGCAGCCATCACCAACCACAAATATAACATGTTTTACAAAAACATCCCAACCACATTCCTAATATTTTTCCACACCTCCACACCATAAATACCTCTTACCTCATTAGAACTCGACCCCCCCCCCCCCCCCAACAAACACCAAAAAAACCAAAAAACCATCCACAAGGAATTGCAGTCCTAATGATACCTCTATAACCACTTCTCAAGTAATGCTTTATTAAAATACTCAACTATCGAAACCCCAACCCACCACATGACAAAGGAGTACAGATCATATCCCAACTAACCAAATAAAACATGGTTTCCTCCCCTATAATTATTGGTTTATTAAAAGGCATAACTCAAGTACAGAGAAAGTATAACAAAAAAAAAAAAAAAAAAATCCTAATTAGAAGAAGATATAGATACCAAAAGTCATGTAGATTAATTAAACCCATTAAATTCTATAGAGGCAATTCAAGATAAAAGATTACGGATTAAAAAAAATTTAGCTCCTACAACCCTCCTTTTGCAATCCTCAAAGATTTTGTCATTCTAAATACTCCAAATGAGGCTAATAGGAACCATCTTCCACAACTGTGATTTGATGCCAACTAATCCTCTAAGGGAATTAATAAATCTACAATTCTTCTAGGCATGACCCAAGCTACTCCAACTTGACTGAAAAAGTCGCCCCACATTGCACTTGTAATCTCACGATGAAGTAGAAGATGATCAACTAACTCCTCCCTCCTTTCGCTTTCTAATGAGGGCCTGCCTGGGAACACAACTAATCTCATATTACTTCACTACTATTCACAAATTATTCACTATTTATTAGAAACTATTCACTATTATTTACACTACTATTAACAGACTATTTTACTATTATTCATAAATTATCTAAAATACTCTTAATATCCAAATTGAGCCTCAATCTTTCCTAACGAGGCTGTCTAAACAAAGAACACAGTTTTCAAAGGGAACCTCACAAAACCATAGAATAATCACTTTCCATAGAGAAGAATTTGGAGAAATAAAGCACCTCCTATGTCGGCATTTTTGCTTAGACAGAGTCTTTGAAAAATATTTTGACAATGGATAATTTACAGAAACGTGAGGTGATAGTGGTGGAGTGGTGTTGAATGTGTAAACAAAGTAATGAGACTATGGACCATCTTCTACTTCATTGTGACGTTGCTAGAGCATTATGGGTCGATGTATTCAGACGAGTAGAGCTAAGCTGGGTTATGCATGTAACAGTTGTCAAATTTCTAGCATGTTGGATGAACCTAAGCGGTATTCAACAAATCTCAGCTGTGTGGAAGATGATTCTTATATGTATTCTTTGGTGTATTTAGTAGGAATGAAATGACCGGACATTTGAAGACAGGGAGCGTTCATTGGAGGAGATTAGATTACTTGTTGTTAGAACTTTGTTCTTTTGGGCCAAAGCTGTAGATTTCAACCTCAATTTTCTTATTTCTATTTCTTCTTCCTAGTAGGTGTTTTCTCTTGTATTCCTCTGAAACTTCGGCTATGCCTATTCGTATTAATATAAAATAATCGTTTACCTATTTAAAAATAAATATAAAATAAAATAAAATAAGAGTACTATAGAAGGAACAAACACTAACTGGGAAGTGTTTACTTCCATAAAAATAAAATAACATTTTATGGAATGTTGACTTTATTATAAATCCAAATGACTGGAAAGTTAATGTTATTTCAGGTTTTTTGGGAAGGATTTATAATTCAAAAGTGATGCAGGGAAGAGAGTATAGGCTATTGTGGGACTATGCTAAAAATTTTAGGTTTTTAGTCGGTTCTCATTATAAGGTGCTTAATTGCCATTCTGACTATGTATTTCCATGGAAAAGCATTTGGAGGGTGAAGGTACCTACTAAGGTGGCGTTCTTCAGTTTAGTGGTTGCTCTAGGGAAAGTAGTTACTACAGATAATCTTAGAAAAGTGATTTGTGTATAATCAATTGGTGTCATGTGTAAGAAGGATAGAGAATTAGTAAATCATTTGTTTTTAAAATGTGAAGCATTGCCAAAATCGTTGTTCTTTACAAGCAGCCTATGCTTGCACATGCCGTTTTCTTCCTTCTGTATGGCTTTTGCATTCAGATGCTCGTACATAATTTTACTTCTGACTTTTTTTTACAGCAGACTCTTTGTGGTATGAGGTTATTGGTCAGACAAGTTTATTTTGGTGATGATGCTTAAGGAAGTAGTGGAGCTTCTTGCATGTTGGCGTGGTTGTGGGGTGAGGAAAGATATTGCTGACAGGTGGAGAATGATTTCTTTGTGTTTAATATGGTGTCTATTGCTGGAAAAAAAATGGGAAATATTTTGAAGACAAGGAGCACTCTTTTGAAGATCATCGAAACTTTTTCTTTTCTACTTTGAGTTTGTGGGCTAACAGCTCTCGGGGTTTGAGGCAGGAAGACCCCTTATCTTCTTTTTCTTTTCTTTTTTTGTAATAGTGATGGATGCACTGAATCATTTGCTTGAAGCAGCTTTGAAGGAAGATTTCAATCGGGTTTTGTGGTGGGTGATGAGACTCAAATATTATTTCAATATCACATATGCTTTTTGCAGACAATATTTTGATTCTATGTGATAAAAATCGGGATCACCTTGTTTTGAGAGCCTTACTATTATGTTTCGAAGTTGTTTCTAAATTAAGAATTAACTTTCCAAGTCTGAAATTGTTCCATTGGGTACGATCAGAAATATTCTGGATCTAGCGGATATTTTTGGTTGTAAGGTAGCTTTGTTACTTATGAGATACTTTGGACTACCTTTGGGTGCTCCTCACAAATCAATTTCTATTTGGGATGGGGTAATTGAGAAGATTAGGAAGAGGTTAGCTGGATGGAAAATTTTATATTTATCTTAAGGTGGAAGAGTGATCCTGATTAAGAGCATATGGACTAATCTCCCCACTTATTTTCCCTCTCTTTCCTTTACCAATTGGGGTTGCTAAAAGAATTGAGAAGATTTATAGAAATTTCTTGTGAGATGGTAATGGGAAGGAAAGAAAGTTTCATTTGGTGAGTTGAAATAGGGTTTGTCTTCCAATTTCCTATGGAGGGATGGGAGTGCGAAATTTAAGACTTTTCAATAAACTCTCCTAGGGAATGGCTTTGAAAGTATCATAATGAGAGTAATGCATTTTGGAGAACTATTGTGGATGTTAAACATGGGAGGATGTGGGGGAGCTGGTATACGAATGAAGTAAGAGGGATGTTTGGGGTGGGTTTGCGGAAGTCTATTCGGCTGGGATGGAGGGACTTTGCCAAGAATACTAAATTCAAGGTGGGGGGGATGGAGCAAAGATCTCTTTTTGGCACGACACTTGGTGTGGGGATTCACCTCTTAAGGTTGTTTTCCCTAATCTCTTCAGGATTGCTAGAGATAAAGGGGTTGCAGTGGCTGATTCCTATCACTTATCTAACAATATGATTTGCTAGATTGTGGAATTTACTAGAGATGTGTAGGATTGGAAAGTATGAGAAGTTTCAGAATTATTAGGAAGATTATATGAGATGAAGCTTGATCAAAACAGGGAGGATAGTTTGTTGTGGGTGCATACGGTTAATTCCAGATTTTTAGTGAGTTCTTTTCAAAAGGCATTAACTAGTCATGGGGTCAAAGATTATCCGTGGAAATATATTTGGAAAGCCAAGGTGCCTAGTAAGGTTTCTTCTGCTAGCTGGTGTCTCTTGGGAAAATACTAACCATGACAACTTGAGGAAGAGAGGTTTTCATGTGGCTGAATGGTGTTTAATCTGTAAGAAGGATGGCAAATCTATTGATCATCTTTTCATTCATTGTGAGATGGCGACATCATTGTGAAATGAGATTTTTGCAAAGGTTAGCATTTTTTGGTGATGCCTATGCATGTGGTGGATTTCTTTGCATGCTGGCCAGGTATTGAGAGGAGAAGTAACAACGCTATCGTGATGAAGATGATCCCCACGTGCTTACCTTGGTGTTTATGGTTAGAAAGGAACGGGAGTTGCTTTGGTATTTGTGAACGTTCTATAGGGGAACTTCGGCAGTTTTTCCTTAGTACTTTAAGCTTTTGGGTGAAGAATCTTGTAAGGAAGGGAATGATTGAAATGTTTTGCTTTAGTTGTATTATGCTTTAGCTTGTAAGTAGGTGTTCTCATTTGTATACATCATGTATACTTGGGCTATACCTATTTGCTCGGAATAAAATTTCTCTTATCAATTATCCCAAAAAAAAAATGTACTAAATCTGTTTCTATTTTAATTTTTTTTTTTTTTTTTTTTTACTTGTATACTTCCTGTGTACTTAGACTATGCCTATTTATGATAATAAAATTATTATTGATTATCAAAACAATAAAAAATAAAAATTCACTAAAAGCATCCACCTCCCAATCTCAAGCCACCCTGATGAAGCTTATGTTCAATCAAAGAGGCTCCATATTGTTTGCTACTAATGATGCATCCTTGAAACAAGCAACACCACAAACATTGGGGAAAGCTTCCTTTAGGGCCCTCTCACCACACAATAGTTCATGCCAGAATTTGATCATAAATTCATCTCCCACCCTCAATTTGATCTTAGAAAACTTCCCCCAATCATTCCTAATATTCTTCCATAACCCCACCCCATGTGTTCCATGGACCTCATTTGACAGCATCCAACCAACATGCTTCCATACTTGGAATTTACTATTGCTCTACACAATGGCTCTCATTCTGGTAATGCCAAAGCCACTTCCCCAATAATGCGTAGTTAAATCTAAGAACATTTCAAAATTCCAGTCCACCTGCCACTTCCCCTAACACTAACCCCCCCCCCCCCAAAAAATAAATAAATAAATAAATAAATAAAGGAAGTCTCGTTGTATCCTCTTGTAATAATCCAGCTTTGTGATTGTGTAATGAAAGGCAATGAATGAGATCCCATATTGCTTGGAGGGAAAAGTTCAAGCCCTTTATAAAATTCCAATGGGGTCCAATTGAAAACTTAACCGACCCTTTTGGATAATGGGGCTAGATATTGCCCGATCAGTCTTTGGGTCATTACATATGATATTAGAGCCAATCTCAACCAAAAGTCTAGGACTTAAGCCATGCCACCAATGATAGACTTGGATCAATAGGACATTGGGGATCTAGGGGGGGCTAATTGTAATATCCTTGATTTTTTTTATTGTGCATAGGATGGTGGTTAATGGGATCCCATACTGCTTGAAAGGAAGAAGTTCCAAGCCCTCTATAGTGACACAAGGGGTTTAAATTGTTACCTTGGCTACTAATTTTGGAGTATGGGCCTCTGGGTCGTTACACTTCTCAATAAGATTAGCCAAATCAGCAGGGAGTGGAAAGAGAGACATGTCCGTAGACAAATTTGAAAAAGTGCTTATAATCAATGTAAACCTTCCTCCTTCGGACAAATACATCTATTTCCAGTCAGCCAATGGCAAGCCCGATGTTGAAGCTTCTCTACTACTTCATCCCAAATACCTTTACTTTAAAAGTGGCTCAAGACCAAGATACGTGCCTTTGCAGGATAACCTAGAATCTAACACAGGAGAAACACAAACAAAAAATAACCCAAGAATTTCTCTAAGATAATACATATATGTACTTAACATATGAGCATTGCAAATATGAGAGAATGAGCCGGCAGAACATCTTTTCTTTCTTTTCTCATCCCATCTACTTTGTATAAGGTACCATTGCAATTTCATCATTAGAGAAATACATGATAAAATGATGTGATTGTACAACTCACCTGACCAATATTATAAGAAATCATTCGCAAGAGTGAAAGGGATATATCTTCAGGTCTATAATCCTCAAGCTCCTTGTTATCTGAAATAGCCTTGCCAAAACTAGAAGCAATAGTTGACGCAGAGAGACCAATCTACAAAGATTTAAAATTAGGGCATACTTTGACAATCTAATAGGTTTTTTTTATAAACAAGATTGATTATAAAAATTAAAGTAACCCATGCTAATAGAATCTACAAATAAAAGTCAGGACTACTTCAACGCCCTGAGGTTTCTCTACCCATATGACAGTAATATATTGCAATAATACAAGCAGCAAAGGTCAAGATTTGAAACACACCTTGGAGTAATCCATACCACCGTAAATGTCTCCAACAAGCATGTCTATGGTCCCATTATTTCCCCTTTGACTCAGCTCTAGCAACTCATCAAAACTAAGAAAAAAAAAAGAGAAAAGAGAAAAGAATCCAATTATGAAGCATTTTTAACAACAATTCTAGACAAAGAAGTAGATATATAAGAATACCAAAGAAAAAAAGACAAGGAATCTAAATGACCTCTTGCACTTTGTTAACAGCCTTCCCAAACCCCAATAAGTACCACCACCAACATTTGTCCCACTAACCCGCTGGAACTTCCCATCCCCATCAACCTATCACAATTCAAATAAAAGCATGGATAATAACCAAATAATTTTCTATCATACTTTAGCTCGGCAGTTCAAAAAACCAAGGGAGAAAGCAAATATACCTTGATCATGCTAACACCAGATCCAACATTAACGAGAAGATAAGGAAACAACTCATTGTGGTCAATCTGCACAAACTCTTTCTGACCCTCCTTGTGAGTGAAAGCTTCATGGCGAATAGCCTACTAAACACATGGTAAAATATCTAATTAGTTATTTAATTAATTATTGGATTACAACCACAAAATGGAACCAATTGACAAATAGTAAAAAATATGTTTTTTTCCTCTTCATAGAAGTATTTATTTAAGTTAATATACTCCCCAAACGTGTTTTTTGTAAATCATGATATGACATTTTGCTTTTCATTCATTGCCATGCCAACAGTTTGAAAGCAACAATATGAACCATCTGATGTGATCTTGATCTCTTAAAAGCTAGGCCTTCAATCAAATTCCAGATTTACAATGGCATGAAATTTTACGGAGGCAAACTCTTTGTTATGCACTTTCTAGTGCTTTGAGTTGTTATAGGAAAGTGAACGCTGTCAGCTGTTCTCTGTAGCTGTTGTGTTACATTGATGCAGGCACTGCATTGTAAACTAAGGGACATAGTCAAGGTTAAACTGTTCCTCTGGAAGACCAACCCCACCCCACCCCCCGGCAGGGGCCAAAACTGGGGGAAATCCAAACCTTACTTAGTGTGAATTATTAATCTATCCTAGAAACTACTAATTTAAGCCTTCATCAATTACACTTCTAATAAAACTTTCCATGAAAGGAGAGCATAGATAAGAAATATGTATACTCTGCTTTTTCACATTCTTAAAGGTGAAACAAATTATAACCCAACTAAAAGTCCATATCTGATTTCCAATTAAAGGTTTTCAATAATTTTATATAAAAGATTAAGAAGTAAAAGATTTGTAAGTATACGCACAGAGCACAATATATAGACAAGTAATCCTATCATCAAAAAGACAGAATTTCAAATAAAAATTCCACCTTAAGCAAAAAATTTGCTCCAGCCACGAGACAATCCATTTCATCTTCTTTATCCAAACTAACCCCAAGCCTTTCCTTGAAGAGGTCAGCAAACTTGTATGCTCCTCCACCTGTGGCCTTCGCACATAATCAACTTGTTGATATGTCTTAAAGGTAGCCAAATAAAAGTCCACGAAAGAGAAAACCATCTTATGCCTTAATCAAACAGTTTTCCAACAAAAAAAACTCGGGACTGCACTGCTCTACATTCACAATCATGACTGAAGAAGCAAGAACTTGCAATTGCAGATGAAGGGATTTTTTTTTTATAGGTAAAGGGATAATTTTGACAATTATTTGCAGGTTCTGAAATAAAGAATTTATAGAGTAGGTACATTAATGCCAATTGGAATGAAGATGACTGAGAGGAAGTAAGACTGATCCACAGTTAGACGAATGAATGGACAACTCAAAGAGGGCCTTTTATAACCAGCCAGGAAGCATATTATGGGCAAAATGGATTTAGTAAAGAGTGCAAATGCACAACCACTTAATGGAAGAATATTACAATGTTTATCCAGGTCTAGAAGAAAATTGGTCCTATTTCATTCTGTTTTGTATTCCTATCTAGAAAACCTAATATGATAGTCTATGTTTTGTAGTCCTTGCAAATATTAGTTTCTCAAAAGTCAAGCATAGCCCAAAGATGGTTTACCGCAAGAGGGATTACAAAAGGTAACCAAGCTATTGAAATGCTGAAAGCAGACATGAACACAAGTTTACCTTTATAACAGTGTTTTCATTGGCCGGGAGCTCAGAATGCCAACGAGCATCCATTCCTATCCATATGAACATGAATGTAACTCCAATGTAGTCACATAAACTTGTAGAAATCAACAAATATGATACAAGTGGGACAAGCTACTACGTTTAGCAGCAGCAGCAGCAACAACAACAATTATAATATTAGGAGCAATAAATAAGTAAAAACATAACTTGGAATCCAATCAAGATAAAAAGAATGCTTAGAAATACCACCACGGTGGAGCTGCTTCGAATAAATAAAATCTAAACAGTCGTTAATCTTGCTGGTCTCGAACTTCACAAAATGAAGCCTCCCACCAAGAATAGGGTAGCTTCTCCTATTACCGTTGGAGATTCCCAATCTCTCCTTCACAGTCTTCCTCCTCTTATCATTAATTGATTGGTCCTCATGTCTTGAGAAGTAGACCAACTTAATGAGTGATCCTGCCAATAAACAATTGAAGAATCTTACACTCCAATCAAACTTCAAGAGGCCACCACACTTTATATATATATATATATAAGATTTTAAGAGACTAAAAAAAGGAACAGAAAAAGCAAAAGCAAAAGGCACAACCCAAACACAAAACAAGCCTTCATTTCCTTCTATACCGTCCCCCAAACACAAAAAGCATGAGGCACAAACCAAAAGAGAGTGGAACAAGTCAGAAATAAGGCAATGCAATGAAAATCATAAAAGTGATATAAAAATAAAAAATAAAAAATAAAAAAGCATACCCAATAAACCATAAGAATAATTGCCTGGAAAAAACATAAAAGTGAAATATACCTCCAATGTCAAGAGCCATATGGGATATATCATCAGACTGATTAGGCAACAGAATCGTGGGGTTCCTCTCCTCAAAATTCCCTTGAATTGCAGCCTTGCTGAGGTCGAGCTGAGGCCTTGAACTGGACCGGTGAATCAAACCGCCGGCTGGAGGGGCCATGTCTCTCTCACCCTGAACACTCTCCTCTGCAACCACACCAACCACCTTGTCTATATGCTTGTTATTCCTCTCTGTCTCTTCCTTTATATCGTTAATTCCAAGTTTTGGGTTCTCTGTAAGACCAGCCATTAATCCAAAATCCCTCGCCGCTAAGCTAGCTGCCTAACCCAACCCCAACTGTTTTTTTGGTCAATGGCCAAATGTTCTCTTGTCCTACACTCAAAAACCATAACAACTATCATCAATAATAGGGCACAAAAGTGGAATAAAAATAAATAATTTCATCAAAATAAAGCTGGATAAAATGATTGGTTATCCAGCAATTACAAATCAACATCCCAAGGACTAAAATTCAACTTACCTACTGCAAGTATTGCCAAGAAAAAGACAACTCAATTCGAAATGATCTTAAATTAAAAGGAATACAATAACTTTGAAATCGTAAATATGATGAAGACAGTAAAAAACTGGAAAAAAAAACGAGTCAAAAAGATTAGCTCGGGACCAGCCCAAAAGTCAGTTTACATCAATGCTAGAAATATACACATGGGCTCAAAATTAACTACAAAAAACTTTGAAACTGTAGGAATATAGTACTACATCTCCATGAAAATTGGAAGTTTAAACGAGCAAAGAACAAAGATCCATAAAAGAGAACAATAACAATAGAAGTTCATAAATTCTGGGTTTAGGTGAAGTGAAAGACTAGTCGACCTTATTCCGAAACCAACAAACGACAAATACAAAAAGGGGTAAAAAAAAAAGAACGGGAACCAGTGTCATAAAAGCGTCGACCTTTAAATACGTGTGAACGGTTTGATGATCTGGCTGGCGAGCACCAACAATGGCTCATACCTCGGTAAACAAAGATTGTTTTCGTGCCGCAAAAACTGGTTCCGTAACTTTGCCAATAAAGCTCAAAGCAACCGGTCGTGTTTGTGAATTGCGACCGTTTCGGTCTATCTTGGGCGTCTGCCAGTAATAATTCGTACTCGCACTGGTAGTGCGCGTGAGAGTTACGCTCAGCCCACAATCACCTGCCTTTATGCATTTCGAAATAGATAATGATAAGTTTTTTATTATTTTATTATTTTTGATTAATTATAGTATATTCATTTTTTTGTATTTTTTTAAAGTATTTTTTTAATATTCATTATCATTAAAAAAATATTTTAACAATATATAATTTTATTAATAATCACTTACTTAATCATTAAATAAATTAATTAATTAATTAATTAATTAATCTATCATTATTTTTTCATAATGCTACGACTATATATTACGATTTCATATTTATTTATTTTTTTAAAATTGTGTGCCCAAAAGAAAATAAAGATAATTTTTATTTTTAATGATTTATATATTTTACGACAATAAATATTATTTTTAAATATATCTTAATAGAGAGAAACTTAGAATTAAATGAGTGAAAAGCTCAATTTTATACAATTAAGTCGTTTTCACAAGAATTCTTTTTAACTCTTTCTACATATAAAGTAGAGGCCCCATAATTTTTAAGTGTTTTTTTCGTTTGTTTTTAGTTTTTGTTATATTTAACAAAATCTCAGTTTCTTTCCTAAAATAGCGGTAGTAGTGCAACCTATTTCTATCTAGTTTTGGAGTCTTGGAAAAAGCTTGGGACAAGAGAGTATAAAATTCAGCGTAGTTTATTTTCAAAGATGAGATGAGATAAAAGTTAAAAAAAGAATAAAATAGTGTTGTAATATATTTTTTAATATTAGTTTTGTTTTGAAATTTGAAAAAAGTGTTTTGAAATTTGAAAAAGTTGAAATTTTTATTATATTTTATATAAAAATTTAAAAAAATATAATGATGAGTTTGAGATGTGTATTGAATTTTTGGTTTCATCCCTATTAGCAAACTGGGCATTTTTACACTAGCCAATAGAAACACACCACCTATGCGTTTTATGAAGAAAAAATTATTAGATGTGATTGCACCAAATCCAATTCACCTCATCTCTCGCGTTCTCTATCCCTCTCTTTCTTCTCTCACGCTCTCTCACCAAAGACCATCTATTCTCTCTCGTTCTCTAACTCTAGCCCAGCCCACCTGCAATTAGGGGTGTTCAAAAATTATGATTTTCGAACTTCTTCCGACTTCCGCTCTAATTCCGACTCCAATCGGAGTCGGAAATTGGAGTTCAGAATCGGAGGCAGAGTTATTCCAACTCAAAAATCGAAATTTGGAATCAAAAATGGAGTCCAAGGTAGTTCCGATTTCCGACTCCGAACTCCGACTATTTATACTTTATATATTATATTTTGTAAATTATTTAACAGAACACTTGAGCAACCTAGTGGTTGCCTGCGTTTTGAACTACTCTTGACTCCTTGAGCCTGGGTTCGAGTCATGGCCCCTCTTCACCTATGTTCATTTTTTTACAACACTTTAAAAATTAAAAAGACGTCGTTTGGTAATATATATGGACTTCAAGAACCCTAACCTAATTAGTTTTCCTCTCTTCTCTCAACTATCTTCCCCCTCAATGCCTCCATCTATTTCCAAATTTCATGTACATTTCTTTTACATCCGTTATAGCAACTCAGTGTTTCGAGACTTCTCGATTTTTTGCATTTTCTACGTTTCGAACTCAGTGTTAGATTCCTAGATTTTCTGCGTTTCAAGATGCCGACTTCGTTTCCCCAGCGTTTGGAGACTTCGAGTTCAACTTCGAAACCCAGTGGAGCCCATCGGCGATGAAGTCCATGATAACTCAATGTCAGATGCCGACTTCGTTTCCCCAGGATTTCGAGACTTCGAGTTCGACTTCGAAACCCAGTGGAGCCTATCAGCGACAGAGTAAGGATTTGCTCATTTTCTTAAACATTTTGTTTAAAACATTTCATTTCCATGTTGATTGTTGTGAATGAGTGTTAATTCTTTAATTAGTGGAGTGGAGCATCTCAAATTCTCATATTTAGGATTTCGTCGACAATAAAGTAAGGGTCTAAGGGATTTCTATCGGAGGTTGGAATTTCGACCTCCGATCGGAATTCGATCTCCAATCAGAGTCAAAGTCCAACTCCATTTCGGAGTTAGAGTCGGAAGTGATTTTCGACTCTAACTAGAGTCGGAGTCGGAGTCGGAAACTCCTAACTGCAACTCCATCAAAGTCGGAGCCCAGGCCTATCTGCAATCCTTCTCTCATGCTCTCTCACCGAAGACTATCTCTTCTCTCACGCTCTCTCTCCCCCTCTAGTTATATATATTTTGCTTTTTTTTTAGAAAAAGATTATAGCATGTTTTAATTAGCTTGAATAGATTAGAAAAAGAAAAAAAGCATTGGGTTTGATTACATTGTCTATGCTTTGCTACTCATAGAAATAAATATTGGTTGTCTGATTTGGTGCATGTAAAGACAATATTGCTAATGGGTTTTGTGAGAAAATCTTGAAATTTGATGTAATGGTGGTCGAAACCTTGTTTGCTAATGGATCAGGAGGAGCAAAAGGTAATACCAGGTCAGCTTGATTCGAGGACGAGTGAGAATTCGAGTAATTGATCGAGGGACAAGTGAGGATTCGAGTTTGGGTGGTGGGGTTGTTTCTGATACAGGGACAACCTGCAATCCAGCCCACTTGCAATCTAGCCTCTAAGGGGAGAGAGAGTGTGAGAGAAGAGAAAGGGATAGAGAATACGAGAAAAGATAATTGGATTCGGTGCCCTCACATCTAACTCTTTTCTTCTTGAAATACCTACATGGTGCGGTTCTATAGGCCGATGTAAAATTGGGTTTTATACCCATTCAGCTCCAAGCGCCTCCTTTAGAGTCTTATATCAACAATCATCGATGGAAATAGAAAAACTCATATCACAGATTGAAGCCCTCTCTTGGTAGGATCTAGGCCTCGAACCTGAGTCAGCAAAGCAAAAATCAGACATGATCTTGGTGGGTTAGCTTGTTGCCGAGAGGATTTCAACCAAGCAAGCAGTGCAAGCTAGCATAAGAGCAGCCTAGAACTTCACCAAGTATTTCCGTATTGAAGAGTTGGAAAACAATAAGTTCCCTTTCACTTTCTAAACCTCCCACGACAAACAGAAAGTCCCAAACCAAGCTCCATGAAATTTTCGAGGTCAGTTGCTAGTTCTAAAACCTTGGTTGCCGAGATCAACAATCCAAGAAATTTGTCTTTAGTATGCCATGTTCACTATACAAATACATGGTTTCACATTGGACTACATGATAGTGAGAAATGCAATCAATATCAAAAATTCTCTAAGCAAATTAATCCTAGTAGAAGAAAATCCAATCTTTGGAGTAGCATGGCGTAAATACCTTCAAGTCAAGGTTGAATTAAATGTCATTCAACCTCTAAAACAAGGGTTTATGATGTCTAGGAGTGAAATAATTAGGGATGGCAATATGTAACACAACACGTTAATACGAAACGAATACGACACGATAAAAACAAGTTAATGTTTAGTCTTAACGAATTTCGTGTCAAATCGTGTTAACCCGTTAAGACACGATTTGATAACAGGTCAAACTCGTTAGACCCATTAAGACACAATATTATAGATAACTTATTTTTCATTTTTTAAAGCTTCACATAATTTCAAACAGCCCTAATATGATATTATGTCTTCTGATATACCCATGCACGCCGCCCCCTACATTTTATTTTTGTTTTCCCTCCCAGTCCCAAAAAAAGTTCCTCCGACTTCCAAATCCAGTCATTCGAGGCTTCGACTTCCTTCTCGCCTTCTCACAATCATGAGCACGCCAATCCTCTTCATCTTCAATAGCCCACGTAAAGGTCTCTCTTATTCTCATGCAATCATGACTCATGTCGTCCCTGTGAGCAAACCAGCCACTTCTCTCTTCGTGGCATCGCCCACCCACGCATGGCCCCTCTCGACCTCTCCTCTTCTCACTCCGCACCTCTTCACACAAACCCTAAAGGGAACTTTATTGATCTAAAAATGAGGTCTGATTTTGTAACTTTGTTAGGGTTAGGGTTTAATTTTTACTATTTAATATATATATATATTTTATTTTTCGAGAGCACATTTGGTTTGACTGTGTGAGTTGTTCTTCATATTTTGTTCAACTGAGTTGTTCTTCATATCAGTATTTATATTTTGTATTTCTTTAGTAATGGTTTGGATTTTTTGTGTTTAAGAATGACAAAAGGAAATTTTCATCATTAGGTTACTATTAAAGTGACAAAGATAGTGATTTTTTTGATAAAAACAAAGTTTCTGTTGATGTAGAGTTTCTGTTGACAATAGCAAATTACCTCTCATTGCAAAACATATCTTGAAGCCTTTAACAGGGATAGTTCTAAGCACATAAAATCCATGATGCATTTATGTAAATATGGACGTGCCAAGTTATTAATCTAGATAGTTCATTTAGTTTCCTGTGATGATATAAATTATTTAGTCTAGTTGTAAGGCATTCAACTTTTGCTGCTATCTGATCATTTTCAGATTTTGTAAATGAAGAAGGTAATTTTATATCATTTTCCTCTTTTTAACATCTTTACCAATTTTGTATCTTTTGTGCTATTCTCATTTTGTTTCTGGCTCATATTGCTTTTTTTGTTCTCAAGAGCCAATAATAGTCAAGAAAGTAATTTGTTACATCCTCACAATTGCACAATTTACACAAAATTGCCCTACCAAAACTGTACATCAGGTCTCCAAGGGAATTATACACAATTTGTTAACTTTGAAGTCTGGAAGGTGCTGGCAAGCAACTTGCTTCACCTCCCTCATTACCTAATGTAGCTATTATATAACTTCTCCCAATCTAGAAGCTTCTGTTGTCACTATCTAGAAGCTCCTTCACTTTGGCCTCCCTGTTAATTGCTTTCAATGGAGTTCTCTCTTGAGTTTTTTTATTTATAAAATGTCTTCAGCTTCTTAAGAAAGCAATAGATTCCATTTCTTTTAGTCCCATTTTTTTTTCCTCTAGAAATGAAAGGTTTTTTTGGGGCTTTTTGCTTTCAAAGAATCCTTGGTATTGTGTTGATTTCTTAAAAACTTTTTAGTCACAACAGCTTATTTGTACTTCATATGACCCATTTGTTCTTGTTGATTGTTGAAGTATTAGTCTACACAAGAGATTGGTTATATGGAGATGAGCAATGGAAGATTTTGAAATTATATGTTACTTGTTTTTTAATAGTTGGTTTTACACTAATAAAAAAAAAGTTGGTTTTATAGTTGGTTATATTATAGATTAATAGAGAAATGCATGTTTGGTCTAAGATATGTGGATATTAGATATTATTTGTGTAAGTATGGGTGGTAACAAATCTTCCCTGACTAAGTTGTTATTCTGTGACTGCCTTTTTACAATTTTCTACACATGTAATTCAACAAGAGGAATGACATGTTTTGACAACGCAGGAAAAGTGCATGTGCTGCTTTGCTGTATTGATCTGAATGCATATATGGCATAATTTGATTTGCCCCCATATAGTTGTTTTATGCCATTTTGTCTTGTGTTTATCATATCTGCGTCAAATTTCTTCCATATTGTTTGTCAAAATAGGCACCCTAGCTTATATATAATGAAGTTAATTATAATATTGTCATGTGTGTGGCGGCATATTCTTCAACCATCAGGATTTGACCGTTGTTGAATCGGATGGAAGTCAATTATGAACGTAGTGCTAGCCGACTGTATTCTTAATTTTGGTCTCAGATTGGTGATAACTAAACATGAGATAACTAGTGATATCGATCCCATCTACATATATAAAACTATTTTATAATGTTGGTTAAATAATTTAGTTACCTACACATTTTTTTTGTATTATCAACTTGTAGAGGAAATGCTTAATAATTTTGTTTACTAATACTTTTTTTTATAAATACAAGAAGCTCCTAAATTAGATTGAGATCATCAAAGATGTAATGGCATTGAACATTAACAAGAGCAGTGACAATGCTCCATTTCCTTTTTCAAGTTCTAAATTTGTTTAAATTTGTATTCTTATCATATTTGAGAATGTAAAATTAATATGTTTACAATGAGTCGTTTATTATAATTTATATTTGGGATGTAATTTTAATATTTTAATATTTGGAATTGTGGTGTGACTGTGTCATTTGTGGCTGTGGATCATATATGTGGTGTATTTTAATATTTTAATCGAATTTAGCTATAATTAATATTTTAATACTTGTGTAAAATAAATTACTCAGCAAACGGGTCAAACCGTGTCAAATATGTTAACGAGTTGAAACGTGTCGGATCGCATCGTGTCGTGTTATATAAATTTATTATATCAACTAACATGTCTTAACGGGTCGTGTTAGTATTAAGATTTTTTACACAAAATTCTTAACGGGTTCTATTTGTGTTAACCCTTTAAGTATAATGTACATGCTTTGACACGATATGAACACGATACGATAACACGTTTTGACACCCCTAGAAACAATAGAATCCTGGATAGCACTCAAATATGACAAACTTGCCGACTTTTGCTATGTATGTGGAAAACTAGGGGTCTTTTGTCACCATGCAACTCAACCTAATGCCCATCAAGGCTACGGCCTGTGGTTTCGTTTTGAATACAGCAACCCGAATCCTTTTGAGGAAATCTTTCATACACATGCCAAGCAAGGTCATATAGGGGACAAAAATAAAGAATCTAAACGTAATCAAGACCAAGAATAAGAAGAAAATAAAGGAAAAGAGTTGCAAATTTACAATGAAGCTAGAGGAACAAGCTACACTCTCTACTTCTCCAACCTTTCGCACGAATTAATAACACAAGCAAAATTCAGGTAGAGACATAGCCAGAGTTACACAGATTCATCCCAAAATCGACTTCATCCTAGATGGAAATTGAAAACTAGGGCACTATAGCCCCAACCCAAGCTTCAAAATCACTGTTAAGCTACATTGTAAATGGTTCATTACTCAAATCTCTGCCCCAATTTAATATTTTCACCGTTCGGCCGAATGCCATTAAAGGAGATGGGCAGAAATCAAGGGTACAAATCCCCTCTTACCTCAAACCAGAAGTTGAGTAAATAACCTATGCGGATTTAGTAGCCATAACTCCATCTAGACTAAGTTACACTCCACGCAAGCATGCAGCGTCACCCCATTACACTCCATGGAAGACGAAGTAGAGGAACTTTTACTTAGCAAAGAGGGGTCTTAAAGGACATCTGGAGATGTTCAACCCAATCTCGACCCAAGAAACTCCTTCGGCCCATTAAGGTGAAAACCCAATTCATTTCAGTTCTTTTAATATTAACAAGGCTTTTAGCATGGATCAATGGCAACCTAGAGCGCAATCATCCCAACCTTCAATCTCTACCTATAAGGGGCCCACTCTCTCGAGTTTCCAAAGTCGTTTGGACTCATCTTACCTAGTCTCCACCCCTCATGACCAAACTCCATCACCACAAAGCCCAAGTTTTAAAATCAGGAACCCCATCTCCGCTGTCTCTTTAAGTGATCTATCCCCTGAGTCTCTTAAGCAATTGATGGCCTGCCAACCCAAAAACCCAAATCTTTTTAAGCCATCCTCATTTTAATACTTGCCCACTACCAGGGTATTCGAAGCGGCCAAACTCTCAACTCCCTAAAGGAAAACCAACCAAGGACTTCTTATAGAACACCGCACTGAATCCCATGAAAATCTCATGCTACCTTCCCAAACATCCAAACAATTGTCCTCCTTTGTTCATGACCCGAAGCATTCAGCATTTGAGCCGATGACTCTAGTGAACACTCAAGTAGTTTCCCTTATTACCCAACAAGTAACTAAAGTATCAAAGGCAAAGCATTATGTTCCAAAAGTTACGAAGCCACTATCCATCTAGTTATCAGAATCTCCCTCAGAAATTGTTGAAGCATCAATCCAATCAAAGCAAGTTCTCTTTTCCTATATACAAACTAAATTTCTACAATCCAAGAGACCACTTCCAGAGTTGACCGATGATTCCACCCAACCTCTGAAAAAAAAAACAATGGTTTAAAGGTAAAATGGAAAAGGAACAGACTGAAAAAGTTGAGAAGCACCAGACTAACCAACCACGAGATGGAACACTCCTCACTGACACATACTCTCATGACACAACAGCCCACTTCATCGAGCAAGATCAAAAACAAAGGCAAGAATCACTTTAATCCATACAATCGTTCTAACTTACCAACCCTAAAGACATCCAAAAAAGCTAAGGAGGATATCTCAAAGGTGCCTCCCAATTCTAGATGAGGACAATGGAATGGAATTATCGATATTTAGCTCGACCAAAGACAATCGAAAACCTAAGAGCAAATATTAGAATATATCATCTAGGTATTATATTTCTATCGGAAACCATGGTAGCGAATAATCGCACCATTAGTATTGTACATAGTCTAGGCTTGCTTCATTTTGTGCATTTTCCAGTTTATTGTAAAAAATGAAGCCTACTTTTTTTTATGGAGACTGGGTATAGATATCGAACTGGTCAATGTGAATATGAATGCAATCTTTATTTTAATTTACTCGGATCCTTCTCATTACCCTTGGCTATGCACTTTTGTATATGCTCCTACTCAATGTAATAAAAAAGCATAATTCTAGAACCACTTAGAATCCATACAGCAAGCTGTCAATGGCCCTTGGATTCATATGGGAGACTATAATGACATTTTGCATCATACAAAAAAAATTTGGGGAGCGATCAACACATGCCAACTGAAACAATGGTCTCAAAAACTTCATGAATCAGTAAGGATTAATTGACATAGTTTACATGGGTCCTCAGTTCACTTGGTTTAATAGGAGAAATGGGCAAGCACTAATCAGGAAGAGGTTAGATAAAACTATTGTAAACTAAGAACGGAGGCAACTCTTCCCAGTTGCCAATCTGCAATATTTAACCTCATTAGTATCGAATCACCGTCCATTATTGCTCAACACACTAAACAACAACAGTAAAGCAACTTTTTTCAAGTTTGAAGCTTTCTAGACAAAGGGTCCCATCAGCCATTATATAGTCTTAGAAGCATGGAGTAATCATTTTCGAGGCAACCCAGCATGTATCTTGTGCAAAAAAAAATTCAAGCAACAAAAGATGCACTTAAACTCTGGAACACGTCTCACTTTGGGAGAATTCAAGATAATATACATCAACTGGAGAATGAATTGCTTGATATCCAAAGTGCCCAAACAGACCAATATGACCAATAAAGAGAAAAAAAAGATCCAAAATAACATGCACAAACAGAGGAAGTATGAAGAAACTCTATGGAAATAGATATCGGAGATCTCACGATGTATATCAACTAATCTTAACACCAAAATTTTCCCTTTATCCACTACAATAAAAAAACGAAGGAATTCAATTGAGACTATCAAATTGAACCCAAGTAATTGGTCCACTAATCATGCTTTAATTGAGAGTACTTTAATCAATCATTTCCATTCTATATATTTTACTTCAAGGCCAAGTTTCCCTAATTATTTAGACAATCTCTTTGAGAATCAAATCACGGCTCAAAAAAATGAAATGCTCTAAGCAATACCAGAGAAGAATGAAATACAAGATGCACTTAGGCAAATCTCGAGCCATAAAGTATTAGGGCCCGATGGAATGACAACACTCTTTTAGAAACATTATTGGCTAATTATTAAAAAAGAGGTGATAGGAGCAATTCAAGACTTTTTCAAAAGTGGGCACTTGTTGAAGCAACTAAACCACACCAATATAGCCTTAATCCCCAAAACCCAAAGCCCAAATACCCTAGGTCACTACCGCCCCATAAGCCTCACGAATGTTGTTTACAAAATCATAATTAAGATTATGGTGAATCATGTCAAAGTTACTCCTGATGATATCATTTCTCCACTTCAAACAACTTTTGTTCTAGGTAGAAATATCAAAGAAAACTCAATCATAGCTTGTGAGTTTTTTCATCATCTTAAAAAAAGGGGGGGAAAAGGATTGATGGCCATAAAATTGGATATGGAGAAGGCTTTTGACTTTGTGGAATGAGATTTCTTATTTGAGGTTATGAAGCAATTGGGATATAATGAAAAGTGGATACTACTGATCAAAGAGTGCATTACTACAGTCACTTTCTCAATACTTTTTAATGGTTCACGAATGGGCTTTTTCTTGGCTTAACAATACCTACGACAAGGAAACCCAATTTTACCTTTCATCTTCATCCTTGTTACAGAAGCCTTATCAAGAATTTTGCTGAAAGCAGAAGCATAAGGAATCATTGAAGGGATCAAGATTAGCAAAAATAGTTCGTCAATGACTCATTTTCTCTTTGCAAACGACACAATTATCTTTGCAAAAGCCACAGAGAATAATGCTCAAGTAATATCATAAAGTTTAGCAAAATACTAACAATGGTAGGGAGTAGGGACAAAAGGTCAGTATAAGCAAATCTTCAAATTTTATTATAGCATAAGCAAGTAAACAATCTCTTAATGACTTCCTTATAAAGCATCTTCAGCAAAAATGAAATATTTAGGACTTCCTGCCTCATTCAGTAGGAACAAAAAAGAAGATTATCAAGAATTGTTAAGCAAAATACAGAAGAAATTAGAAGGTTGGAAGCAAAAATTGCTTTCACATGCAAGAAGGACAAATCTGATTAGAACTGTAGCTAGTGCGATCTCCCAATACTATATGTCATTTTTCAAAGTCCCAAAAGCGATCTATAAGTCCATAGATACATGCTTCAAAATTTTTTTATGGGGTTTCCCAAAAGACAAGCACAGTAACCTGACTTTAAGATTTTGGAAATCAATTTGTCAACCCAAATCACAAAGAGGTCTGGGACTTAGACACATGAACAATTTGAATTTGGCTCTCTTAGAAAAAATAGGTTAGGATCTGAGCGAGAGAACATGCAAACTATGGAGAAAATTACTAGAGGACAAATACCTCAAAAATTCAAAATTTTGGCACTTTCAACCCAGACAGTCAAACTCAATACTTTGGAAAGAACTATTAGGCATAAGAGAAATCATCAAATCGGGAAGATGCATACAAATTAACAAAGGAAAATCAACTAATTTATGGACTGAACCGTGGTTACCAACAATGCACAACTTTAAACCTATACCCTTCTAAGGTATGAACGAGATTTATCCCCTTCTAACAGTTGCAGATATCATTGCTGAAAATCTTAGGAGATGGGATATTGGAAAACTACGAACAATGATAGATGACGAGAGCAGAAGTAATATAAAGAAGATTTCATTGTTTTCCTTCCCTCAAAGGCAAGATAAAGCAACATGGATACCAAATTCAATTGAAGAGTTTTCAGTCAAATCAACATACCACCAAGCATTACTAGAACCAGAGACAATTCCTCATCCTTCATTCCAAAACCTTTTAAAGCCGTTATGGAATCTTTAGGTACATGACAAACATAAACTAATGCTATGGAAGTTGTTTGGAATCTTCTACCAACAAAATCCAGAATCAATGAGGTTTTAAAAAATAAAAAGGATGGAGCATGCTCCTTTTGCAATAAAGTACCTAAAATGGCAATGCATTTGTTCATATGGTGTCCAATTGTTCAAATTCTCTAGTTACAAAGCTCATGGTTGTTGAACCTAGGAAATCTACCCATTCACTCATTACCAGATTGGATAGAAATGATTTTATTTTCAGGTAAGAAATTGGGATTGACTACAAATGAAACAAACAACTTTCAACTCTTCCAGTTATTATTATGGATTATTTATGGAAGACCAGGAATGATATAGTCCATAACCAACTACAATTTTCAATGGAAAATGAAAAAACACAATTGGAAAAAATCTACCAGAGCTACAAGGATGCTTGGATCACAAAGTTGATTTACTCTGAAATCTATAAAGCGCCTCCTCTTAATTACAAAAGCTACCCCTTTGATGCATCTGTAAGGCAAAATTTCTTGGTTGCTTCGACGGTGTGTAGAGATCATGCAGGAAAGATTTTAGAGATCCATACTGAAAAGATCACGCAATCTCTCCTCTAATTGCAGAAGGATTAGCGGTTTTATTTGCAGTGAAAATGACATGCCAAAGAACGGAAGAGCAAGCAATCTTTGAAGGTAATTTTCAGATTGTGCCAAACGCTGTTCAAAAAAAAAAAAGAGCTCTTATGGTAGATTTTACACATTATAGATGATATTTAACTTCTCCTCTCCACCCTTCATGGTTGGAAACTTTGAGAAAATTCACTAATCAGTTAATTAGTGTGCACACTCAATCATGCAATGGACAACTATTAATCTTGTCTTTGATAGCATACCCACTCATTCCCTTTTTAGGTACATTATTTTCTGGATAGTGGAAATGATGCACCCTAATTTGTAATATTTACTCTTTATTATTATAATATTAGCAAGCTTGATTAGAAAAAAAAAACTCAATTTTATACGCTCCAATGAGAGGGAGACACATCAGTGTTTTTTTAAGCAATACATCTAAACACAATAGATAAAATTCTTATTTTCTCTCTATCAAAACTCAAAGTTTTGGGTCACAGGCTCACAAAGTTCCTTCTCCTCACTCCTTTTTCTCTCATACACACAAAGCAATTTTTCTCTCTTTTCAAGCCCAATTCTTTTTGGGCCCTCTACATCCGTCTCTATGTTTGCATTCGACCAACTATTTCTCATTACTGTAGAAGAGTGACGTTAAAGAGATTGGATTGAGTAATAAGGACTTACATGTAAAATCCAAAAATACACTATTCAAACACGCACATAAGCAACCAAAAAAAAAAAAAGAGGGTAACATCTTAAAGTTGGTTTTTGCCATGGCTCCTAACCTTTTTTTCTTCCTTGTTTTAGTCTTCATTTCAAAACACATGTTGACATTGTTGGCTTTTTTAGAACTAATCAGTTAATTTGCAATTTTTTCTTTATCTTTAATCAAATTTTTGGCCATGGAAATATGAGGTATTTTCTTTAATCTTCTCAAGGATTATCTTTGTAAATATGACCGACTGATCTTGAAGGGAGAGAGAGAGAGTGCATAAGAAGGCAATTCAACTCGAATGACCAGAAGAAATAGAGAGAATGAGAGGACGGATTTGATAGTTGACAAAGGCTTCTTTAAGTTCCACTACATTTGGATCCACAATAACGAAGAAAGAAAGTACCAAACGTGATTATGACTACGTTTGAATTCGAAAATGAGATGAGTTGAGATAAGTTTAGTTTATTTTTTAATATTATTATTATTTTGGGATTTAAAAAAAGTGTATTGGGATTTAAAAAATGTGTATTGGAATTTAAAAAAGGTGTATCGAAATTTGTGTTTTATATAAAAAAAATTATAAAAATATAATGATAAAATAAGATAGGTTAAGATGAGTTGAACTGAATTGCGAATACAAACAGAACCTATATCTTATTGGAAGGTATAAAATTTATATTTTCATCCATCCGACTCTAAGAGTCTCTCATCGAATAAACTTTAATGATATGATAATTTATTATAGAACAATAATAAACTTATTAATATTACACTAAAGACATATTTTTGTTTTAAGAATAATTATATTTTAAAGTTTTTATACAGTATATTATTTACATGACATATTTTAATTTTAAAAAATTTAAATTTAAATTTTATAAATCGAATCATATCTTATAAGTAATGTGTGGTATAAAGGCTTCTAAACACTCGTTCCAAATTGGGTTAGATGAAACTTTAAAAAAGAATCTGCACAAATCTTGAAAATACTAATTTTACATATAAGTCAAAGTTTTTTATTAGTTAAGAAATTTGTCGTAATTTATTTGTTGTAAAGCATTTGTGTAGATGAACTTTTAAGAAAGTATGTAAGTATTACATGTTTAATGAATATGTCATATTAATAGATGAGTTAATCCAGTAATTTAGAGGAAAATCTTATCTTCTGTTAATATCTAATTGGCTATTGAACAAATAAACAATTTCTCTCAAATTTTTTGAACTGCAGTACGTTTGTTATCATGTGTAATTAATATTTATAAGACATGCCTACCAACATGGATTTTACCCTAATTCCAACAAGGAAAATGCTTGGGTCATCAAGAATAAAGTAATCAATAATAATTTTTTTAACTTAATAGTTAAGAAAGTATTTTTTAATGAATTTTTAATTTTTTTAATAATATTTAAAGGGATTTAAAGAATTTTTTGGAAAAAATCAATCTACGCTATCTAAGAATCATTTTGGATGTCCCTAGCCTTTCAACAAAGGTAAAAATGACTTCAAAATATTCATCTAAAAAAGGTCTATCTTATTATTGTTAACAAAGGGATCACAGCCACCGGCCACGCCTCTGGCATTTTGCCCATAGTAAATTAATTGGTCTTCTAAAAAGTCAATGGAAATTAGGAATAAGGTCATAGTACATATAGGATGTGTTAAGGATGTATTCTGTAGTCTGGTTTATCGAGTCCCGACCGTCCGTAACCTGCAAAACGAGAACAAAAAGGGATTAGGGTCCGAGACCGCTCCGACGCTCAAGTTAGTTTTTGGGGAGAAGATATATGGAGATTCACTTGATAGAATTTGAGAATGTACCCCCTTTCGTCTTTGGTCTGGTGTTATCTATAGGTGTTCCATTTGAGGGAGGATTCCTATGATAAAAGAGCTGGAAATCGGAACATCACTCGTTCGTCATCCTCGAGAGGGGAAATACTGATCCGACTGGGTCGGTCCCATCGCATTAATTGAATATCCCTTCATTTAATGCTCAATTAGACCCATTTGGAAAGGATCATTAAATGCCGCCGTGTTAATTGCCATCTAGCAATTAATGATGTGCATTTATAGCGTCTCCGCATTTAAGAGGGGAGATCTGTAGGCCGGCGGTTGTCTGTCGTTCATAAATGCGGGAGTGATCTTGATGTGAGATGGATCCAGGAGACATATCATTGCGTGAACCGTCGTTCTGGCCTTAGCGCGTCCTCGAAGCCGATTCGATCTCGTTCTTCCGGGATCGGGATAACTAGGGACTTGGACTGTCTCCGGTTTCAGTCTCCCTAGTTCAATCCGGACGCGGCGTGATGGTGGGTGCAGGTAACGGGCCTTGGGCCTGATAAGCTCGTGGGCTCGGGTCTGGCTGAATTGGACACCCTTTCAGTACCCCGCGAGTTTTTATCGAAGGTACTTCGATGGAAATTCCAAACGTTTCAGAGCTAGGGTCTTCCTTTTCTTTGTTTGCACTGTCCTTCAATGCTGGGCAGAGTTCTTGTAATTGTCCTCCCGAGCGGAAACTCGAGGTTGGATGTACTCGGGTGGTTCCCGTTGGTATGTCGTTTCGTTTACCGATCGGACTTCAGAGGGACGATTTGAATTCTGATCAATAAATATTGAATTGCGACTTGTCATATTCCGTGTCAGGTATTTAATGCGGTTCAAAATTTAATTGTGCCGTCGTTCCGATTCTCGAGCCGTCAGTGATCCGTGATTAAATGGTGATACGTACGCGCGTGACCATCAATTAATTGTGCCGTCGTTCCAATTCCCGAACCGTCAGTGATCCGCGGTTAAATGGTGATACGCACGCGCGTGACCATCATTAACTGACTTGTTATTTCGGCGCACGCTTCTGACCTTTGATTGGTCGGTTCAGGGCGTGCCTTCCGTTCCCAAGGGTCACGTCTGAGGTGACGGTTCTGGCGTTGCTTCGTTTCCCGTTCCCTTAACTTTCGACTTCTGGGTATAAATTACCCAGGGATCTTCTCACTGTCCTCGTTCCGTCGTTTGCTTCCCTGTCATTTTGTTGCCCCTCTTTCTTGACTTTGTTCTTCGCCGTTTTCCCTGTTCTTTCATTGCTTTTCTTCGTACTTGCCCTCATGGCTTCTTCTGACCCATGCCCCTTCTTCGCCGGCAACAGTTGGATGTCCTCAATGCAGCCCTCCGATGTGGATACGCTCAGGAAGAAACACCGCGTTTCTTGGCGGCACACTTTGGAGGCCCCGGGGGATGGAGTTAGGGCCTGTGAGCGCGATGGGAGGGCACTGAAGGTCGTGCTCTTCTCACTGATGTTTTCGAAGGGTTTCTGCCTCCCCTTCATCCGACCCTTTCGGGAAGTCCTACATTTCTTGGGTCTGGCCCCTGCCCAACTCTTGCCGAACGGGTGGCGTATCTTGTTGGCCACCTACGTGGCATTTTGGATCGTTCTGTCCGGGAAGAACGATCCCTACCCCGACTTGACTGCTCGGGAGTTCTTTTCGTTGTACCGGCTCCTCCGTCGGGATGGGAACGTTGCTGGCTTCCAGATAAAGCCGAAGTGTAGGCTGATTCGAATGGAGGAGAGACATTCAAGTGCCCGAGACTATTACAAAAAGGTTCTTCTTTGTCTCGGGCAGGGAATGGAAATTCTCGGAATGAGAGGGGAGTGATTTCCCCGTTCAGAAAGATTGGGGCTTCCTGCCCTCCCAGACGCATATGGAGATTGCTTTTTCGGCTCAAGAGGCTAAGAGGGTGAAGGCGGTCCTCTCTTGGGGGGCAGAGGACCCCGACTGACTATGCTCCGACAATCTCCTCACCGAGGAGAACATTGAGGAGTTTCTGACCTGACCAGACCGGTCCTACGCCGAGGGTCAAAGCTTCTTTAACATTCCGAAAGAGCCTCCTACCTCCTCTCGCAAGCGGGCCTCTGATCGGGAGGTAGAAAAGGAGAGGAGTACTAAAAGTCGGGCCGGCGAAGCCACTCCGAGCCGTGGTGCCCGTCCCAAGAAGCAGAAGAAGGGGAAGGGTCCACTGACCGAGGGTCCGGACGGAGGTGTTCCCCCCATAGACTTTCCCGCTCGACGTCCCGAGCTGGCTTCCTCATCGCCGTCCTCGGACGGGCTTCGGTTCCTACAGACCGAAGGAATAAGGGCTGAGGCCGGGAGGATGGTCATGGAAGCCCAGATCGAAGTGACCGACTTGGCCGGGGTCGACTCCTCAGACGGAGAGGAGATAGAGCGTGCCTTCCAAGAGGCTCTGGATCATGCTGCCGACCTGACTCCGGGGGCTATGCCATTCGCGCATGTCTTCCGACAGGAGTTGGAAGAGCAAGTCGCTAGGGCGAATCAGTTGCCCACCCCTCCCCCCTCATCTTCCGAGCGTCATTCAGATACTTCCGAGGGGGAAGATGAAGTACTTGGCTAGGAGGCCGACTCCGGGGGTGTCCGTGAAGGACTCGAACAGCAAGGGGCTCCGGACGAAGAAAATCGGGACGAGGCCATCCCCGAGAGGTTGAGCGGGGCTGACCTTCCCGCGGAAGGGAGCCATATGGGGGCTTCGGACGAAGGCGGTCGTCCTGCAGTTGAGCCCGAGGAGTCTCCTGAATGCCCACCCCCGATTTTCGAGAGGGGGTCGACTTCGGGGGTTCACTTCGAGGATTTATGCCCGTCCCCGGACTCGAAAGTTCCGCCCTGAACCTCCTCTCCTTTTCGACTTCAAAGTGGGGGATCTCAAGCCGATGAAGCCGGTTCAGAGCGGCCTTCTCGATTTGAACAAGCCAAGGCAGATGCTTCCGACCGAGTGGCTTCGATGCTGGAGCCTCTACTGACTCAGGTTTGGCCGGTAGACTTTATCGAATTTTATATGGTCTTTTCTTTCCAAGTTGCTAAGTTCTTTTCCTGTTGTTCAGGTCGCCAAGGAGATATCTCGAGCTGTGGGTTCCGAGTTGGCCGAACTCGCCGAATTCAACAGTGAGTTTGGAACTGTCTGCAAGTTCGGGCTGTATAAGTTGCAGCAGGCGAGAGACGAGCTCGAGCTGTCGCAGCAAACCTGCAGGGGGCTAATCCAGACGGTCGAGGAGTTGGGGGCGGACAAAAGCAGGCTGGAGAAGGGCAACTCCTCTCTTCGGGCCGAATTGGAGGCAACCCAGGAATCGCTGGCGACAGCCCATTGAAGGAACGCCCGCCTTATGGATACGAGATCGGCCACTGAGCAGGACAAGATCCTCCTTCAGTCTGAGCTAACTGCTCGGACGACAGAACTAGCTGCTTCTTCCCAGATCCTTTTACTGCGGGAAGAAGAGCTAGCCATTTCCGAGCAGGCTCGGGCTGCTCGGGAGGAGGAATTGGCTGGTTCGGAGAGCGCCCGAAAGGCTTTGGGAGCGGAGCTGGCGCAGTCTGAGGAAGTCCGGGCTGCCCGGGAGTCCGAACTGGTGGGGGCTCGCCGTGCCTTAGAAGAGGCTCACTCGAGGATTGCTGATCTCGAGCAACAGATATCTCGAGTGGTGGCGATTCGTAATTCTGCCTGGGGGCACGGTTATGCCGAGGGCCTCCGCCGAATAGGATCCCAGCTTCTGGTGGACCCTCAGCTTGATCCTCGGCAGATAAGTGTGAAGTCTCTTCGTCCAGACCGGGCTGCGAAGAGATTCGTCAAGAAGATCGGGAAGCGTGGCTACCTTCCCTTTGACAACCTGAATCCTCCTCCTCCCCCTCCTGTGGCTTGACCTGGTCGATGTACAAGTTGTTGTTTTTTTTTTTTTTTTTTTTTTTTGTAATTGAACATGACGTTCGAACTCGATTCGGGCGAGTTTGTATGACCGACTATATATGACATTTGAATTTAATCTTCCTTTAGATGCTTTGTTCATTCTGTATTTATCCTTCGGATGCTTTGTTCATTCTGTCTTTACCCCGCGAAATTTTTTTGGTTAAGTGTAAACTTTAAAAAAAAAAATTTCGAGCGTATTGGTTCGATGTACCTAAGATCAGGGTTTAGAAGTTATGAATTGCTTCGCGTGGCTAGACCGACCCCACGAGATTCCGAGAGTGTTTTTTTCGTGTGGGGGGGGGGGGGCAGACCGACCCCGCGGGATTCCAAGGCGAATGCATCTCGTGGGTGGGTAGACTGACCCTGCGGGATTCTGAGGCGGATGCATCGTGTGGGTGGGTAGACCGACCCCGCGGGATTCCGAGGCGGATGCATCGCCTGGGTGGGTAGACCGACCCCGCGGGATTCCGAGGCGGATGCATCGCGTGGGTGGGTAGACCGACCCCGCGGGATTTCGAGGCAGATGCATCGCGTGGGTGGGTAGACCGACCCCGCGGGATTCCGAGGCGGATGCATCGCGTGGGTGGGTAGACCGACCCTGCGGGATTCCGAGACGGATGCATCGCGTGGGTGGGTAGACCGACCCCGCGGGATTCCGAGGCGGATGCATCACATGGGTGGATAGACCGACCCCGCGGAATTCCGAGACGGATACATCGCGTGGGTGGGTAGACCGACCCCGCGAGATTCCGAGGTGGATGCATCGCGTGGGTGGGTAGACCGACCCCACGGGATTTCGAGGCGGATGCATCGTGTGGGTGGATAGACCAACCCCGCGGGATTCCGAGAATGCTTGTTGAGAACCTTATAATGCGTTGGATATGAACATTGAATAACATCGGACTTTTTATAATTTTAAAGAAGTAACTGACATCAGTAGAATTAAATTACATTTAGAAAACGTTACACATAGTACCTCTTAAGCCTCTCACTGTTCCAGGGGTGGGGCAGGTCGGTTCCAGAACTGTCTTTGAGTCGGTTAGATCCGGGCCTGTTTGTTGCCATCACTATGTAAGGCCCTTCCCATTTTGGTCCCAGTTTTCCTTGTGTTGGAGTCGTAATGCTAGTCTGTCTTAACACTAAGTCCCCGACTTTAAAGCTATGTGGCTTTACTCTTTTGTTGAAGTATTGTTCTATCTTGCGCTTGTTGTTGGCAAGTCGGATACCGGCCTCCTCCCTGTATTCTTCTAAGGAGTCCAGGCGTTCCATCATCTTGGCATCATTAGTAGCAACGTCATAGTGCTGGATTCGTAGGGTAGGCATCCTGACTTCGACTGGAATTACGGCCTCGCAGCCATATGTTAGGGCAAACTGTGTCTCGCCCGTGGGGGTTCGGACTGTTGTGCGATATGCCTATAGGATTCCTGGCAGCTCATCGGCCAAGCCCCTTTATGCATTCCGAGTCTTTTCTTCAGGGCATTGAGGATGGTTTTGTTGGTTGCCTCGACTTGCCGGTTAGCTTGCGGGTGGCCGGGAGAAGAGTAATTCACTTTGATTTTTAACTCGGAGCACCATTCCTGGTAATGACTGCAATCGAACTGCTTTCTGTTGTCTGATATAAAGCTCTGAGGTATCCCGAACCGGCAGACAATTGATTTTCATAAGAACTTTGTGATGGCTTGAGAAGTGATGCTGGCGAGGGTTTCGGCTTCTACCCACTTCTTGAAATAATCCACTGCCACTATAATGAATTTAGTTCCACCCCTCCCTACAGGGAATGGTCCTATAAGATCTAGTCCCCATTGATCAAAGGGCCAGGAGAATGTTATTGAAGTGAGTTCCTCTGATGGGGAATGTAACACTAGGCTATACTTTTGACACTTCGGGCACCTTTTAACGAACTCTTTTGCTTCCTGGAACAAACACGGCCAGTAATACCCTGCGCGGGTGGTGTGGGCGGCTAATGTTTTAGACCCCGTGTGAGCCCTGCAGATTCCTTCGTGGATTTCGGCCAGTATATATTGTCCTTCTTCTTTTATCACACACCTGAGTAGTGGTTCGGAGAAACCCTTTCTGTACAGTGCTCCGTCAATTAGCGTGAATCTGGCTGATCTACTCTTTATCTTGCGGGCCTGGCCTGGTTCAGGAGGTAATGTGCCTGTCCGGAGGTATGCTGTGATATCGGTTGCCCAGTCGGGATCTGCAACAGCCACTACTCTGACTTCGCTGCCCGTGGAGGGGGTATCTACCGTTCTGATCTCTGTGTTTTCTGGGGGCGGGTGCTCATCTTTTCCTGATGCTATCTTTGCCAGCCGATCTGCTATATGATTTTCTTCCCTTGGGATCCGCAGCAAACGGAAGTATCTGAATTGATCTCTCTCGATGCATACTAGCTCTAGATATTTTTTTAGTTTTTCGCTCTTGGTGATGTATTGGCCAAGTACTTGATGAAACACTATTTGAGAATCAGTTCGGGCCTCCAGCTCAGTTGCCCCGAGGACCCTGGCAATTGTCATTCCGGCTATGAGGGCCTCGTATTCCGCTTCATTGTTAGTTACCTTGAAAGTTAGGCTTATACCGTAGTTGTGTTGGACGCCCTGGTCGGTGACGATGTGTACACCTGCTCCACCCCCGGCTCGGCATGAGGACCCGTCAACGTACAGCTGCTGTTGAACCCAAGGTTTCAAGTTTCATGTAAATCTACAAATGGATTTTGATGATAACAAATGAATCCAAAGAATAAAGGAGTCTCAAGCTCAAGTTGTCCACACAATATAATCAAGCACATCAAGGAAGCAAGCATGAGCAAGAAGGAAACAAGTTCACATTAAAATCATAGAGTAATGTTGTAAATCTCTTAAAAATTCCAAATTAGGATTAAGGCTCAAAATAAATATTTTATCATAAATCATTAAAATACATTTTCCACATGTGCATGATATTTTAAAAATTAAATTTGAAAATTTTGAAAGATGATTGATTGTCATCTTTCACATGTGCATGACATGATTAAAGGTTTGAACTTTGAAAATTTTGAAAGATGATTGATTGTCATCTTTCACATGTGCATGACATGATTAAAGGTTTGAATTTTGAAAATATTAAGATAATTGATTGCCATCTTTCACATGTGCATGTTTTATTTGAATATTTTCAAAAGTGGTGGATGCTTTTCTTGACTTATGCAAAAGGTAGATTTCTTTATTTGAAAATTTTGAAAAGTAAAGTGTGCTCCTTTTGTCATATGCAAAAAGTAAAAGATTATGTTTGAAATTTTTGAAAAGTAAAGTGTGCTCCTTTTGTCACATGCAAAAAGTAAAAATATTAGATTTGAAATTTTTGAAAAGTAAATGATGATGTTTTTGATATGGGAATCTTTTCAAATTTGAAATTGAAAAATCATTTGCCTATAAATAGCTCACTTGAGTTTTGCAAAATTCACAACAAGAGCTTACACATCTATTGCTAAGTTTTGCATCATTTCTTCAAAGCTCTCATTCTCTCTTTTCTAAAGTTTTGAGCCTTAATTCTTGTTCTTGTTGAGAGAGATATAGGTTGCGCTATATTGTTTCTATCTCACTCATTGAGGAGTGTACTTTGATAGTCTACCTACTATCAACTCTTGTATTTGTAAAAGGGTGTGTATAACCCTTGTGTGTGTAGAAGGTGTTCTACACGGGGAATAGTTAAATCACCAAGTGTGAGGTGATTGGAAGTGTAGAAGGTGTTCTACACGGGGAATAGTTAAATCACCAAGTGTAAGGTGATTGGAAGTGTAGAGGGTGTTCTACACGGATTCTTTGGAGCGGTGCTGCTCAAAGGTGTAATAGGTTTCTATCTCCACCTAAAGGAAATTGAATAGTGGATTTGGAGATCCTCAAGAGGTAACTTGAGGCGAGGACGTAGGCAGTGGGGCCGAACCTCGTTAACATACTGAGTTTGCTTCTCTCTTACCCTTACTCTTTATATTTATTATTGTTTCATATTTTATTTATATTTTATATTATATATTTGATTTATAATTGTTATTTTTTTTAAATACAACTCAATTCACCCCCCCTCTTGTGTTAGTCATCTGGGCAACAAGTGGTATCAGAGCTAGAGCTCTATTATAAGATTAACTATCTTTTGAGTTAAGATCTTATGGCTAACATTGCAGCTTCATTTGGTGAAGGTCAATCTAGCAGTCGGCCTCCACTCTTTTGTGGAGACAATTACTCATTCTGGAAAGTTAGAATGAGAATATTCTTTCAGGCTCAAGGTCGAGAAATCTGGAAATGTATTGTAAATGGACCTTATATTCCAACAAAAGTAGTTGATGGAGTAAAGGTCAAAAAGGAAGAAGAAGAGTTTAATCGTGAAGACGATAGACTTTATACTTTGAATTTAACTGCTATGAATTTATTATATAATGCTCTCAATGGTAATGAATTTAATAGAGTAATGACTTGTGCTACAGCAAAGGAAATTTGGGATAACTTGGAAGTTACTTATGAAGGAACTTCTCAAGTCAAGGAATCAAAAATTTATATTCTTACTCATGAATATGAAATGTTTAAGATGAATGATGATGAATCTATTTCTAGTATGTACACTCGTTTTACTAACATCATAAATAGCTTGACAGCTCTTGGCAAAATTTATTCCAAAGTGGAGATAGTAAGAAAAATTCTCAACTCTCTACCAAAACGTTGGGAATCAAAAGTGACAGCGATTCTTGAAGCTAGAGACCTCAAGAAGCTCGAAGTGAATGAACTCATCGGGTCACTTATCACCCATGAGTACACATTGAAAAGAGGAGAAGAAGAAGGAAAGTCAAAGAAGAGCTTGGCACTTAAAGCTGTTCCACATGAAAGTGAAAGTGATGAAGATGAGGAAAATGACGACAAAGATGAAGAAGTTGCGATGATAATAAGAAGAATTCAGAGGTTCTTAAAGAAAAATAAAACTCCTCCAAGGAAATCCTTCAATAAGTTTTCCAAGAAAGATTCAGGTAAAAATGACACTTTAATTTGTTATAAATGCAATAAACCTGGTCATATCAAGCCAGATTGTCCTCTGCTAAAGAAAGATCGAAACAAAGGCAAAAAGGCAATGAAAGCTACGTGGGATGATGATTCAAGTAGCTCAGATAGTGAAGCAAGCAATGGAGAATCAGCAAATCTTTGTCTTATGGCTAAAGATGACATTGAGGTAACAAATCTTGATAATATTGAAGATCCTTCATATGAAGAATTGCAAAATGTTTTAGAAGATGTATATGAGGAATTTGAAAAATTGGGTATCAAGTATACTGTTTTGAAAAAGAAAAATTCTTCTTTAACAAACGAAATTGATATTTTAAGAAGAGAAAATATTGTTTTGAAAGATGAAAATTTTGAGTTGAAGAAAAAGAAAACTGATTTAGAAAATATTATTGAAAACTTTACGAATGGAAAAAGAAATTTTGAAAAACTTCTTGGTAGTCAAAGATGTGTTTTTGATAAGGCAGGCTTGGGATATATGCCAAAACAAAAATACAAACCTTATAAAAACTTCTTTGATAATCCTTCTACATCAAAGTCCAATATTCAAAATTCTTTTCATAAAAATAATTTTGTTAAAAAAGGATACTATTATAATCACTCAAGTTCTTCATATATGTCACATGCTATTTGTAATTTTTGTAATAGAAATGGTCATAATTATTTTGCTTGTCCTATTAGAAGAAAACATACAATGACTATTAAGACCATATGGGTACCTAAAAATCTTATTTCTTCTAATACTAATAAATAAAGGACCCAAAGAACTTGGGTACCAAGAAAAATCATTTTAATTGTTTTTATAGGTGTGCATGATGTCTTCCACGAACAAAAATAAATGGTTTTTAGATAGTGGATGTTCAAGACACATGACGGGAGACAAGACTAAGTTCTTTGATCTTAGATCTAAAGAAGAAGGACACGTGACATTTGGAGACAACTCGAAAGGGAAGATCGTGGGAATAGGTAAAATTGGTAATGAGTCTTCTCTTATAATTGAAGATGTTCTACTTGTTGAAGGTTTAAAACATAATCTTTTAAGCATAAGTCAATTATGTGATAAAGGATTTACAGTTACTTTCAAAATGGATAAGTGCATTATATTGAATGATTATGATTGTAATATTTGTTTTATTACTTTTAGAAGTAACAATGTTTATACAATTGATTTTGAAGAAATTACCTCACAAGATGCGATTTGTTTTTCAGCTCAAAATGAAACTAATTGGTTATGGCATAGAAGACTAGGTCATGCCAATATGGAACTTATTTCCAAACTTTCAAAAAATGATCTTGTGAGAGGTTTACCAAAGGTAAATTTTTTTAAAGACAAAATTTGTGATGCATGCCAATTTGGTAAACAAACAAAAACTTCTTTTAAAATCAAGAAACATATTTCCACTACTAGACCACTGCAACTGATACACATGGATCTTTTTGGACCAAATAGAGTTGCAAGTTTAGGAGGAAAATATTATGCATTTGTTGTTGTTGATGACTTCTCTAGATATACTTGGGTCATCTTTCTTACTTATAAAGATGAGGTACATAATGCTTTTACCAAGTTATGCAAGAGAATTCAAAATGAAAAGGGTTATACTATTTCAAGTATCCGAAGTGATAGGGGAAAAGAGTTTGTTAATAAAAATATTGAAACATTTTGTGATGAAAATGGTTTTGTGCATAATTTTTCTGCTCCTCGAACTCCTCAACAAAATGGAGTAGTAGAAAGGAAAAATAGATCTCTTCAAGAGATGGCAAGAACAATGCTCAATGAGAACAACTTGCCTAGTTATTTTTGGGCTGAAGCGGTAAGTACTGCATGTTATGTTATAAATAGAGTTATGCTAAGGTCTAAATTAGATAAAACCCCCTATGAGCTTTGGAATGAGAAAAAGCCCAATATTTGTTACTTTCATGTATTTGGATGCAAATGTTTTATTTTAAATGACAGAGATAATTTAGACAAGTTTGATGCAAAATCTGATGAAGGTATCTTTCTCGGGTATTTTACTAATAGTAAAGCTTATAGAGTATTCAATAAAAAGACTTTGACTGTACAAGAATCTATGCATGTAGTATTTGATGAATCTAATTCTCTACTCTCCAAGAAATTTATTGATGAAGAAACAGGAGGTATAAATAATGCGGAAAGTCTCAATCTCAACAAAGAGAACACAATAGAGGAAGTCCAACATGGAGATATCAGGAAAGATCATCAAAATTTAATACAAGATGCAACCAAACAGTGGAAATTTGTGAAAGATCATCCAGTGGAACAAATTCTGGGGGAACCTTCACAAGGTGTAAGCACTCGATCATCTCTTAGAAATATTTGCAATCATACTGCTTTTCTATCTCAGATTGAACCTAAAAATATTGATGAAGCACTTCTTGATGAATCTTGGATTCTAGCTATGCAAGAAGAGCTTAATCAATTTGAAAGAAATGATGTTTGGACACTTGTTCCTAGACCAAAAAATCATACTATTATTGGAACAAAATGGGTTTTTAGAAACAAGAAAGATGAGTCTGGAGTCATTACTAGAAATAAGGCTCGACTTGTAGCCCAAGGTTTCAATCAAGAAGAAGGAATCGATTATGATGAGACATATGCACCAGTCGCAAGATTAGAAGCTATTCGAATGCTACTTGCATATGCTTGTTATAAAGAGTTCAAACTTTTTCAAATGGATGTTAAAAGTGCTTTCTTAAACGGTTTTATAAATGAAGAGGTATATGTTGAGCAACCTCCAGGTTTTGAAAATCATATTTCTCCAAATCATGTTTTCAAACTCACAAAAGCACTATATGGACTCAAACAAGCTCCTAGAGCGTGGTACGAGAGACTTAGTGGTTTCTTGATTAAAAAAGGCTTTTCAAGAGGAAAAATTGATACAACTCTTTTCATTAAATACGAAAATGATGATATTCTTTTGATTCAGATTTATGTTGATGATATAATATTCGGTGCTACTAATGAAAATATGTGCCAAGTTTTTGCTAAGACTATGCAGGAAGAATTTGAAATGAGCATGATAGGAGAGCTTACATTCTTTCTCGGATTGCAAATTAAGAAAGCAAAAAGTGGGACATTCATCAATCAATCGAAATATATTAAGGAATTGTTGAAGAAATTTGGGATGGAAGGTGCTAAGGAAACTGGAACACCAATGAGTCCATCCACTAAACTTGATAAAGATGAAACCGGTAAACTAGTTGACTCGAAGGTATATCGAGGTATGATTGGTAGCTTATTATATTTGACAGCCAGTAGACAAGATATTATGTTTAGTGTGTGCTTATGTGCACGCTTTCAACCATCTCCAAAAGAATCACATTTAATTGCAGTTAAGCGCATTCTTAGATATCTTAGTGGTACAATTAACTTAGGGTTATGGTACCTTAAGCACACATCTTTCGATCTAATCAGCTACACAGATGCAGATTATGCTGGCTGTAAAATAGATCGAAAAAGCACTAGTGGAGCATGTCACTTCTTAGGTCGTGCACTAGTTTCTTGGTTTAGTAAAAAATAAAATTCTGTTGCACTATCTACTGCTGAGGCAGAATATGTTGCTGCGGGTAGTTGTTGTGCTCAAATTCTTTACATGAAGCAACAACTTGAGGATTTTAAACTTATGTACAATCACATTCCAATCAAATGTGATAATACAAGTGCTATAAATCTTTCAAAGAATCCAATACAACATTCTCGGACCAAACATATTGAAATTAGATATCATTTTCTTAGAGATCATGTGCAAAAGGGCGATATTGTATTAGAATTCACTAGTACACATGATCAATTGGCAGACATTTTCACAAAACCCCTACCAGAAGATAGACTATGCATGATTAGAAGAGAAATAGGAATGATGCATGCCATGGATATCTGCTAGATACTTTTATTTCATTATCTTAAATGACCTACAGAAACTTGAGACGTTTAGCCTCATCATTCAAATGCATTTGCTCCTCATAAATCATCATGCCATCCTTGTCTAAAGGATTAGGCAATCGAAATGAAGAGGTAAGCAAGGATTTCAAATCCTTATTCTGTTGCTTTAATTCTACTATTTTTTTGTTTGACTCATAAACAAGTCGTTGAAGTACAGATACAGTCTCGTTAAGCTTCTCAATTTCGCGAGTTTTGGACTGCAACCGAGCAGAAAACGCAACGATAGATGATGAGTATCGAGTTCCAAGACCCACAAGCTCGTAAATGGCGTCATGATCTGATTTATTAGCTAAATCAGTCTCTTGTTGCTTCATGGCACCCACGACAGATGCAGAAATAGATTGAGATTGAGGTGAAGGATACCTCAAATCTTGATCAAGAGAAGCACTGAAGGGAATTCTACGATGACGCCGGACAGAATAGCGATTATTCTGTAGGCTAGTTTCAACAGATGAATTCACAGGGAAGAACACGAGAATTTCGCCCAAAATACAGAGAATACGTCTCTGAGGAAAAACTGAATATTATCAAATGAAAGAATGTCGAAAATCAGTCCACAAGCCGGACTAAATAGCTAAAATTCGTCGGTAACCGAATTTTACCAAAAATGGCAAAATCCCGAAAATAACGTAAAGTTCAAATTTAAATTAAAATAAGCAATCTGCGAAAAATTCGGAACAAATCGGATTTAAAATGACTTCCTAACAAACATACGAAATATTACCAAAAATAGTAAAAAATAACTAAAAATGGCAATTCGGGAGGGAAAACAGCGGAATTTGAGGTCGAAAAAAAGGCACATGGAGCCATGCTCAATGTGGACAGTGTGCGCGTCGAAAAGAGCTTTCCGAATTGGGGTCTTATGCGCAATTCTGACACCTGTAGCCAAAGTTATGGCCAAAAGACTCAAACGCACCTAAAACTCTCCCAATTCGAAAGAGATCACGATCACTTCCGGCCTTTACGTTGATCTGCCAATTCATGGTATTTCAGCGCCATCAACGTGCAATTAGACAGCTCAGCATCATCTGTCTCGGATCCCGCTGCATCAGTCGCCCCGGGTTGAAAAGAACTCGTCCTCGAGTTCAAAGTAGTGTCATCAGAATCCACAAAACAAGGGCTTAGGTGCTTCACATTAAAGACATCAGAAGTCTTTAAATGACTAGGAATGCGCAACCTGTAAGCATTATCATTGATCTTCTGCAAGACCTCACATGGTCCAATCTTCCGGTCCTTAAGCTTACTATACTCGCCAACAGGAAAACGATCACGAGTTAATACAGCCCAAACCAAATCACCAACATCAAAAAGTACCTGGCGACGGTGACTGTCAACCCGAGTCTTGTACTTGGTATTGCTCTCATGAATAGCCTGTTTCACCTGCTCATGGATGCCCCGAAGATGCTCTGCCATCTCATCTGCTTTAGGACTGAAACGTCCTATACGTGGAATAGGGGCTAAGTCCAATACCCCGGATGGGTTGTGACCATAGACAATCTCAAATGGGCTTAAGCCTGTGGTTCTATTTTTCGATCTATTATAGGCAAATTCCGCTTGAGGTAAAGCCAAATCCCACTGTTTCGGCTTAGTTCCTGCCAAACACCTCAAAAGGTTGCCCAAACTCCGGTTCACCACCTCGGTCTGACCATCTGTCTGAGGGTGGTAGGCGCTGCTAAAATTCAACTGTGTCCCCAATTTCCCCCATAGGCTCTTCCAAAAATGACTGATAAACTTGGAATCACGATCGGAAGTGATAGTCCGAGGAACACCATGTAAGCGCACTATCTCCTTGAAGTAAAGATGGGCAATTCGAGTAGCATCCATAGTCTTCCTGCAAGCTACAAAATGGGCCATCTTGGAAAATCTGTCAACCACAACAAGGATGGAATCTGAGGCCCGTTGGGTGCGGGGTAAGCCCAACACAAAATCCATGCTGACATCTAACCAAGGCGCTTCAGGAACAGGTAAGGGAGTGTACAGGCCCGCATTGGTGAGAACTCCCTTAGACCGTTGGCACACATAACAACGATCCACATAATGAGCCACATCACTGGTCAGCTTAGGCCAATAAAAATCAGAAGAGATAAGGGCCAGGGTCTTGTCTCGGCCAAAGTGTCCCTCATTATGAAGTTCACTTATAATTTGCTGTCTCAATGAACAATCTGGAATGCACAACTGTAATCCACGAAACAGATAACCATTATGCAAAATAAAATCATGACGGCGACCATCAGTTACCTCCTGAAATATCCTTCCGAAGGAAGGATCAGCTACATACAAATCTGTGAAAGCCTCAAAGCCTGCAACTCTGGTACTCATGGTAGTGAGAAGTAAAGTACGACGGCTTAGGGCATCTGCGACGCGGTTGAGGCTCCCGGCTTGGTGCCGCAACGTAAATGTGAACTCCTGCAAATACGCCACCCACTTGGCATGTCGTCTACTCAGCTTGTGTTGGCCATTGATATACTTCAAGGCCTCATGATCAGTGAACAGGATGAACTCCCTCTGTACTAAGTAGTGACGCCAATGCTTCAAAGACTGAACTATGGCATAAAACTCAAGGTCATAGGTGGAATAATTTTTCTTTGAGCCCGATAGCTTTTCACTGAAAAAAGCAACCGGACGTCCTGACTGGCTCAGAACACCACCAATGCCAACACCAGATGCATCACAATTTACCTCGAACACTTTGTCAAAATCAGGAAGTGCCAAAACTGGCGCCTCGGTCATCTTCTGCTTGACCAGTTGAAAGCTAGTGTCTGCCTCCTTAGACCACTTGAAATCACGTCCTTTGAGGCACTCTGTGATAGGAGCAATCAGAGTGCTGAAATTTCTGATGAACCGTCTGTAGAAGGATGCCAATCCATGGAAACTTCTGACCTCGTGCAAGGTCCTTGGTTCAGGCCACTCCAAGATTGCGTCTATCTTTGATTGATCTGCATGAACACCATCAGTAGACACCACAAAACCAAGAAAAGTTACAGAAGTAGTGAAAAAAGAACACTTCTTCTGATTGACAAATAGGCACTCTGTTTTTAGCATCTCAAAAACAGCACGGAGGTGGTCAAAGTGTGAGGCCCATGTCGGACTATAAATGAGAATATCGTCGAAGTAAACCACAACGAATCTCCCCATAAAAGGCCGCAATATCTGATGCATAAATCTCATAAATGTGCTGGGTGCATTGGACAGCCCAAAAGGCATGACCATCCACTCATATAACCCGTGTTGCGTCTTAAACGCCGTCTTCCACTCATCTCCAGGCCTTATTCTGATCTGGTGGTATCCGCTTTTAAGGTCAATTTTTGAGAAGACCTTAGAACCGGATAGCTGATCCAACATATCATCCAGGCGGGGAATTGGAAACCTGTACTTCACAGTAATTTTGTTGATTGCTCGACTGTCAACACACATACGCCAGGAACCATCTTTCTTTGGCACGAGCAGGGCAGGGACTGCACATGGGCTCATACTCTCACGAATATAACCCCTCTCCAATAACTCCACCACCTGTCGCTGCAACTCTTCAGCCTCCTTGGGACTGAGGCGGTACGCTGGTCGGTTAGGCAAGCTTGACCCTGGAACGAGGTCAATTTGATGCTGAATATCTCTCATAGGCGGTAGTCCAGGAGGGAGATCCTCTGGCATCAGGTCAGCGAACTCTGCCAACAATTGCTGCACCTCTACTGGTAAATCGGAGTCTACGGCTACTGCACTGCTTTCGCAAGGTAGTAAAGCATAGACCATGTCCCCATGCTCAATCTCATCTAAAAACCTGGACATAGAAAGCAGGTTTGTATTATTGGCTACCGGGATAGGAGTGGGTCCTTCCCGCCGGGGCGCCAACACAATCTTTTTTCCCTTAATGTTAAGGGAATAAGTATTTTTCCGTCCATCATGAATGACACTGCGATCATACTGCCAAGGTCGACCCAACAATATATGACACGCATCCATAGATACAACATCACACCAGGCATTATCGAAATATTTTCTGCCAATTGAAAAAGACACAAGGCATCGCCTATCTACTGTTACCTCACTGCCTTTATTCAGCCATGACAACTTGTATGGCTTAGGATGACGGTCTGTCTTCAACTGCAACTTCTGGACAGCTTCCTCGGATACTACATTCTCGCAACTGCCGCTGTCAATGATCATTTTGCAGACTTTATCTGCAACTGTGCAGGTTGTATGAAAAATATTGGTTCTCAACCAATCATCCCCTGAATCGCCCTTGGGAGTCAGTAGACTCTTGCGAACGACCAGAGTCTCATGGCCATCTCCATGCAGCACATCGTCAACTTCATCATCGTCATACACGGGCTCGCCAATCTCCTCAGGCTCGTCTACTACGTCCTCCTCAATCAACAAATTTTTGCCCTTTTGATTAGCAGGCTTCCTGCAATCAGTCGCCTTATGCCCTTGTTCCCCACAACGAAAACATCTAGTAGTAGGGTTAGAATTACTCTGTGATGGCTGCTGGACAGGACGGGAATCCTGAGGGCGAACTGGTCGACTATTTTGATCGTTCCTGATCACTGGCCTCCTATTTTGCTGTTTTTCTACAGCAAGTGCGCGCTGGTATGCCTCTGAAACAGTCCACAACGAGTGAAGGTTGAGGACGTCTTGCAAGGGTTGGCGCAAACCCCCCAAATATCGCGCCACCAACTGCTCCTCCGTCTCAAATAAATCGTTCCGTGCGACCAACTGGTAAAATTCTTCTGTGTAATCATTGACTGATCTCGCGCCCTGCCTCAACGCATGAAGTCGCTGAAACAAGGTTTGAGTGTAGCCGAAGGGAAGGAAGTGACCCTTCATCTTCTTCTTCATCTTCTCCCAATCAGTGATCTTGGCCTTGCCCTGCCTGTCGCGTGAGCGTCGCAACTGCTCCCACCACGCAGATGCTCTGCCTTTGAGTTTGATGGCGACCAGTTTCACTTTCACACGATTAGGGACTTCCTTGTAATCAAATATACGCTCCACTTCATTCATCCAATCAATGAATCCCTCGGCCTGTAACGTACCAGAAAACTCGGGCAGATCGACCCGAAAACCGAGGTCTACCTGACGCTCCTCCTGACCACGGTGCTTCTGGAATAGAGCACGATTGTGATATGGGTTTTCGAAAGTAGACTCAGAATCATGATCGGAGGTCTCATGATCCTCAAGATCGCGCGCCGCCAAGCGCTGGGTTAACTCTGCGACTTGCCTCCGCAAATCCTCAATCATCGCATCCTGGACGCTATGATCACGGGGATGGGCTTCCTCCTTCGGACCCTGCCCACGACGACCGCGACCACGACCACCAGCCATTGAAACTGATGAAATTTCACCCCAGGAAGATGTTGAAGCTCTGATACCAACTGACGCCGGACAGAATAGCGATTATTCTGTAGGCTAGTTTCAACAGATGAATTCACAGGGAAGAACACGAGAATTTCGCCCAAAATACAGAGAATACGTCTCTGAGGAAAAACTGAATATTATCAAATGAAAGAATGTCGAAAATCAGTCCACAAGCCGGACTAAATAGCTAAAATTCGTCGGTAACCGAATTTTACCAAAAATGGCAAAATCCCGAAAATAACGTAAAGTTCAAATTTAAATTAAAATAAGCAATCTGCGAAAAATTCGGAACAAATCGGATTTAAAATGACTTCCTAACAAACATACGAAATATTACCAAAAATAGTAAAAAATAACTAAAAATGGCAATTCGGGAGGGAAAACAGCGGAATTTGAGGTCGAAAAAAAGGCACATGGAGCCATGCTCAATGTGGACAGTGTGCGCGTCGAAAAGAGCTTTCCGAATTGGGGTCTTATGCGCAATTCTGACACCTGTAGCCAAAGTTATGGCCAAAAGACTCAAACGCACCTAAAACTCTCCCAATTCGAAAGAGATCACGATCACTTCCGGCCTTTACGTTGATCTGCCAATTCATGGTATTTCAGCGCCATCAACGTGCAATTAGACAGCTCAGCATCATCTGTCTCGGATCCCGCTGCATCATACGAGCCATTGAAAAATTGTAGAATGAGAATGCAAGCAAATTGCAAAGATGAGAAGAAAGCTTGATGCGAAATAGATAAAGCTAAGGATTACTCTTATAGAAACGGAAATAAGAACAAGACAAACTTACAAATCATGATAATATCTCATTTTTCAGCAACATCAAGCGGATCAAATCTCTGCACCGAATTGCCAGAGCTACGCCTCCAGCCTTTGCAGGTTTTGTCGGGCACGGATGGTTTCAATTATTCAGCTCTTTACAAAATCTCCTTCCGCACCGAATTACCGGAACTAGGCCTCCAGCCTTTGCAAGTTTTGTCGAACACGTGTGGCTACGCACCGAATTCTCTACAATCTCTACTAACGCAGCGTTTTATTTATCTATTGGTTATTGCAGGAATATATCTTATTGATCTAATTATGATTCCTTTTTAATGATGCCAAAAGGGGGAGAAGTTTTAGACTAGAACATTAACATTATTTAAATTGCTAAACTTGTTATATATGCTTGGAATTATATTTATATTTTTGCTTGAAAAACTAACGCACATTCTCAGGGGGAGCTTAAGTATTAATACAGGATTCAGGTTCTATCAAACATTTGTCATCATCAAAAAGGGGGAGATTGTTGAACCCAAGGTTTCAAGTTTCATATAAATCTACAAATGGATTTTGATGATAACAAATGAATCCAAAGAATAAAGGAGTCTCAAACTCAAGTTGTCCACACAATATAATCAAGCACATCAAGGAAGCAAGCATGAGCAAGAAGGAAACAAGTTCACATTAAAATCATAGAGTAATGTTGTAAATCTCTTAAAAATTCAAAATTATGATTAAGGCTCAAAATAAATATTTTATCATAAATCATTAAAATACATTTTCCACATGTGCATGATATTTTGAAAATTAAATTTGAAAATTTTGAAAGATGATTGATTGTCATCTTTCACATGTGCATGACATGATTAAAGGTTTGAACTTTGAAAATTTTGAAAGATGATTGATTGTCATCTTTCACATGTGCATGACATGATTAAAAGTTTGAATTTTGAAAATATTAAGATAATTGATTGTCATCTTTCACATGTGCATGACATGATTAAATGTTTGAATTTTGAAAATATTAAGATGATTGATTGTCATCTTTCACATGTGCATGTTTTATTTGAATATTTTCAAAAGTGGTGGATGCTTTTCTTGACTTATGCAAAAGGTAGATTTCTTTATTTGAAAATTTTGAAAAGTAAAGTGTGCTCCTTTTGTCATATGCAAAAAGTAAAAGATTATGTTTGAAATTTTTGAAAAGTAAAGTGTGCTCCTTTTGTCACATGCAAAAAGTAAAAATATTAGATTTGAAATTTTTGAAAAGTAAATGATGATGTTTTTGATATGGGAATCTTTTCAAATTTGAAATTGAAAAATCATTTGCCTATAAATAGCTCACTTGAGTTTTGCAAAATTCACAACAAGAGCTTACACATCTATTGCTAAGTTTTGCATCATTTCTTCAAAGCTCTCATTCTCTCTTTTCTAAAGTTTTGAGCCTTAATTCTTGTTCTTGTTGAGAGAGATATAGGTTGCGCTATATTGTTTCTATCTCACTCATTGAGGAGTGTACTTTGATAGTCTACCTACTATCAACTCTTGTATTTGTAAAAGGGTGTGTATAACCCTTGTGTGTGTAGAAGGTGTTCTACACGGGGAATAGTTAAATTACCAAGTGTGAGGTGATTGGAAGTGTAGAAGGTGTTCTACACGGGGAATAGTTAAATCACCAAGTGTAAGGTGATTGGAAGTGTAGAGGGTGTTCTACACGGATTCTTTGGAGCGGTGCTGCTCAAAGGTGTAATAGGTTTCTATCTCCACCTAAAGGAAATTGAATAGTGGATTTGGGGATCCTCAAGAGGTAGCTTGAGGCGAGGACGTAGGCAGTGGGGCCGAACCTCGTTAACATACTGAGTTTGCTTCTCTCTTACCCTTACTCTTTATATTTATTATTGTTTCATATTTTATTTATATTTTATATTATATATTTGATTTATAATTGTTATTTTTTTTTAAATACAACTCAATTCACCCCCCTATTGTGTTAGTCATCTGGGCAACAGCTGCCATGCCTGCCCCCGAGGTTCGCTGGGGATCTCTTCTGGAAACCCAGTGTACTCTGCTACAAAATCCGCCAGTGTTTGTGCTTTCAATGCTGTCCTGGGCTGGAACGTTAGATCAAACTCGCTCAGCTCGATTGCCCATTTGGCTAATCGACCGGACGTGTCGGGCTTCTGGAGAATGGTTCCGAGGGGCTGATCGGTCATTACTCTTATGGTGTGGGCTTGGAAGTATGGACGCAGCCGACGCACAGCCGTCAGCAAGGCAAATACCATCATCTCTGTACGGGGGTATCTGGCTTTTGCCCCTTGAAGTGCCCTGCTAACGTAGTACACAGGTTTCTGACCCTGATTGGCTTCTCTTACTAGAACCGCAGATGTTGCATGAGGCGAGACTGCCAGATAAGCCACGAGGGTCTCTCCGGGAGCCGTCTGGCTAAGTAACGGAGGACATGTCAGATAATCTTTGAGCTGCTCGAATGCCTGCTCGCACGATATGTCCCACTCGTGCGCCTTTCGGAGGACTTGGAAAAAAGGAAGGCATCGATCGGTCGACCTTGCTATGAACCGGCTGAGAGCGGCAATTCGACCAGCTAATCGCTGGACTTCGTTCAGGTTCCTCAGGGATGTCATTCCGAGGATAGCCTGTATCTTTTCGGGGCTGGTCTCAATTCCTCGTTCAGAAACCATGTACCCTAAGAACTTCCCAGACTTGACCCCGAAGGTGCACTTGGCGGGGTTGAGCTTCAATCGATAATGTCGCAGAACAGAGAAGGCATCTCTTAGGTCTGCCACGTGGTCGTTAGGGGAACGGCTCTTGACTAGGAGGTCATCGACGTAAACTTCCATATTTCTCCTGATTTGGCTTTTAAACATACAATTGACCAACCGTTGATAAGTGGCCCCCGCGTTCTTGAGTCCAAAAGGCATGGCGTTGTAGCAATAGAGTCCGCGATCTGTAATGAACGCCGTTTTTTCCTCATCGTCCATGCTCATTTTGATCTGATTATAACCCGAATAGGCGTCCATGAAGCTGAGGAGAGAGTGTCCAGCAGTTGAATCCACAATGAGGTAAATGTGGGGCAGGGGGAAGCTATCTTTAGGGCAGGTCTTGTTCAAATCGGTGAAGTCAACGCACATACGCCATTTCCCGCTGGTCTTCTTTACCAATACGACGTTAGACAGCCAATCCGGGTAGTGAGCTTCTCAGATGAACCCAACGGATAGGAGCCTGTCCACTTCTTCTGCAATGGCGACATATTTCTCAGCACAGAAGATTCTTCTTTTTTGCCTAACTGTCCGGGTTGCCGGGTTGCCGGGTTGACACACAGCCGGTGTTCTATTACGGACCTATCGATCCCGGGCATATCAGCATGCGTCCAGGCAAATACGTCTTTGTGCTCAAAGAGGAGGGCCTTGAGCTCTGCATGTATTCTTGGATCCATTCTGGTTCCGACTCGCACCGTCCGATCCGGGTTGTCGCCATCGATCGGAATCAATTCCAGAGGCTCGTTGGGTTTCGCTTGATGCAGTGTCGCTTCGTCCCTGACTTCATCGTCCCAAACCGCTCGGGGAGGCGCAGGCGGAAACTCTGCATGCCCGCCCTCCAGGGAGATTGTAGCCACGGAATTGACCTTGTGTTTCAATTCCCGGGCGTAGCATTCCCTGGATGTGACTTGCTCTCCTCTGACTTCGCCTACTCCTCTGTCGGTTGGAAACTTCATTTTGAGGTAGCAGGTAGAAGTGACTGTCCTCAAGTTATTTAGGGTTGGCCTCCCTAGGATGGCATTGTAGGAGGAGGGAGCTTTCACTACCAGGAATTCGGTCATGATGGACATGGTCCTGGGTGCGGAACCCATCAAGACTGGGAGTGTTATCAGGCCCTCAGGGTGTATTGCTTCACCCGTAAATCCTTTAAGGGGGGCTTGGACGGGCTGAAGTTGACGGGGGTCGATTCCCATTTGCATGAAGGCTTCCCAGAACAAGACGTCAGCTGAACTCCCGTTGTCAATCAGTATCCTTTTAACCGTGAAATTGTCTATCAATGCTGATATCACCAATGCATCATCGTGCGGAAAGGCGATCCCCTTTCCATCCTGCTTGTTAAAGACTATTGACTCTCCTTTGGAACCCAGGTTGCTCTGTCTCGGTGCTCGTCCCAGTGAGAAAACTTCCCCATATCTGGCCCTTCGCGCATGTGCCCTTTGAGAGGAGGACGTAGTCCCTCCTCGGGATGGTCCCCCAACAATAGTTCTGATTTCGCCTGGTGGATGGCTAGATACGGGTTCGCCTCGGTGTCTGCTTGACTCTTGTTCCCGACGGGGGGTCCTTGACCGGGTTCTATCTCTTCGATCTTTCATCTTTTCATCCCTTTGTCTATTCTTCAAAGCCTGGCAATCTTCAGTGTTGTGGCCCTTAGACTTGTGATAATCGCAATACATATCCCCTCTTCCTCTTCTAATGGACTCTCGCCTTGATTCAAATTGATTCTAATCTTCCACCGCCAAGCTGGATTGAGGCCATGACGACAGTCTGTGTTCCCGTGGGGAGTCTCTTCTCCTCGCTTCATCTGGGAACTTCCTACTCCCTCGATGTCTGCTGGAACTTTCCCCGGCATTGGTTGTTTTCCGGTCATGCTGTCGGAGCTCTCCTCTTCACGGGGCTATTAGGGCTTCGAGCGTATCTTCGGCGTTGATGAATCCGTCAGCCTGATCCATGAACCCGTTCAGGGTGGTGGGAGTTTTGCGGGCTATCTCCGCCATGAAGGGGCTCCTGGGCCATATGCCGCCCAGGAGGGTTGCTAAGGTGATCTTTTCGTCCTGGTTGTCGGTGGTCATTCTTTCTTTGTTGAACCGGGTCAGGTACTCTTTCAGGCTCTCCTTCTCTCCTTGCTTGACGGTCAATAGGTACGTCGCGGGGCGCCTCCGTTTCCTACTGGCCATGAATTGGGTAATGAAGAGTCTGGCTAACGTCTCGAAACTACTGACTGATCCCGAAGGGATGGTTCCGAACCATGTTCTAGCCATCCTCTTCAGTGTGAGGGGGAATGCTCGGCATGCTACTTCGCCAGGATAGCCATGTAGGCTGATATGTGCTTTAAAGGCTTCTAGGTGTTCCACGGGATCCTGAGACCCGTCATACAACTCTACTTGTGGGACCTTGAATTTGGATGGGAGAGGGACGGCCAGGACTTCTGCACTGTAGGGCGTCCCTATGCTCCCCTGTGAGGAGAGGTGCCCTGCTACCGGGCTGATTAGTTTTGCCATTTCAGCCTACTTATCGCCCAACTCCTTTAGCTCGGTGTTCATCCGGCGTCGTTCTCCTTCAGAGGCCCCGCTCTCCTCAGGAAGTCGAGAGCTCACATTTTCTCCCAGATTGGTTTTGCCACGGGCCGATGCCTCTTCATGTGGTTGCCGAAGGGCAGCGTTCTCCTCCTTCAGCTTCCTCACCATCTCTTCCAATACCTCTAGTCTTTCTTCCATCGATGGGTCCGGCTGCTGGTCGTGCTTGGTCGTTTGGGACAATGGTAGGGTAGACATGCAGAAAGTACGTTTATCAGAGACAACAGAATCCCACAGACGACGCCACTGTTAAGGACGTATTCCGCAGTTTGGTTTATCGAGTCCCGACCGACCGTAACCTGCAAAACGAGAACAAAAAGGGATCGGGGTCAGAGACCGCTCCGACGCTCAAGTTAGTTTTTGGGGAGAAGATATATGGAGATTCACTTGATAAAATTTGAGAATGTACCCCCTTTCGTCTTTGGTCTGGTGTTATTTATAGGTGTTCCCTTTGAGGGATGATTCCTGTGATAAAAGAGTTGGAAATCGGGACATCACTCGTTCGTCATCCTCGAGAGGGGAAATACTGATCCGACTGGGTCGGTCCCATCGCATTAATTGAATATCCCTTCATTTAATGCTCAATTAGACCCCTTTGGAAAGGATCATTAAATGCCGCCGTGTTAATTGCCAATCTAGCAATTAATGATGTGCATTTATAGCGTCTCCGCATTTAAGAGGGGAGATCTGTAGGCCGGCGGTTGTCTGTCGTTCATAAATGCGGAAGTGATCTTGATGTGAGATGGATCCAGGAGACATATCATTGCGTGAACCGTCGTTTTGGCCTTAGCGCGTCCTCGAAGTCGATTCGATCTCGTTCTTCCGGGATCAGGATAACCAGGGACTTGGATTGTCTCCGGTTTCAGTCTCCCTAGTTCAATCCGGACGCGGCTTGGTGGTGGGTGCAGATAACGGGCCTTGGGCCTGATAACCTCGTGGGCTCGGGTCTGGCTGAATTGGACACCCTTTCAGGATGGATGAGTTGTTTTAATGGGAATCGTTTTTCACAATATAGTTCAGTGGGAAGGAGGTCATTACTGAAAAGATCATATTTTGTTAACTGATTTTTAAAGAAGAATTATATTCATCATTTTCACACACCATATATCACAATTTTGTTTTTTTACCAAATATTTGATGTATAAATAATGAGTAGAAAACTTTAATTAGTTTAAGAAGAATACATTCATTTAAAAAAAAATATGATGTATAATATATGGAGATAACGAATAGCAAAACTTATTTAAAATAATTGAGCTTCATTCAGATACAGAAATAATTTCATCTCATTTTTATAATTTTTCTAATTTTTTATACAAAATATAATAAATAAATCAACTTTTAAAAATTCTAAAACAATAATAATTAAAAATTCATATTTTGTTCAACTTTCAATTTTTATTTAAACACTTCTCAATACTCAAATGTAACCTAAAACATCTCATTTAATTTCACTATCCAAATAGAACCTTAATTGTTGAACCCTTTACAATTGCCTTGCTAAATGAGTAATTTTATGTATAACAGTGAGATGAGTAAATATTATGTAATCACTTTGAAAAAGAGTAATCCACTACTAAAAAATTAAAATTTTCATGTGAATCACATTTTTCTCATAGCGATCTTACGACAATTACACAATTCACAATCATTGTTTGCAAATATCTTATATCCTACCAAATATATCTACCGTTTGTCTCTATAATTACACTTTCTTGAAAAACAGACTAAGAAAAGTGAGCATGTTTGGAAAAAATAAACTCTCAAATACTTTTTATTATTTATTATTATTTTTTACCTACTTTTATTACTATTAATTATTTTTTACTATTTATAATATTTTATTATTAATTTTCACTTACATTTTATTACCATTCACAAATACTTCAAACACTCTCAACCATTTTATTACTATTCACAAATACTTCAAAAACTCTCGACACTCAAACGTAACCTAATATTTTAGATAGCAAAATACTTCTAGTTTTATCTTATTTCATTCTATCTCAAAATATGCAAAAACCACATAAATAAATATTTTTAAATTTTAAATTTTAACTTTTTTACCTAATTATTTAATTATTACAACTTTTTCAAATTTTTAAATAATATGCAAAAATTAATTCACTTTTTCAAATATAAAAGAAAATATAATATTAAGAACTTATCTTCTAATAATATTTTAAATTTATAATATTTTTATTCAAATTTTTTTCTGTTTTTCAAAATTCCATAAATATTATAAATATCGTAATCATCTCATCTCACTAGAGGCCCATTTCTCGCATCCAAAAGAATCTCCCTCAAATAAAAACGACACCTGTTTTCATACAATCAAACTGAAAATACAAACAATATTTAAAATCAAACTTACATTATATTGTCTAGGTACAAAAGAAGGGGGGGTGGGGGGGGGGGGGGGGGGGGGTGCACTTCAACGTACAGGTTACTTCAAGGGAAGTGCAGATACTCCAAAGCTCTTCTCAGTAAGTAGCATTCCATTATTATACAACCACCATGTATTGTAATAAACAGCTAGAGTAACTAAGTCGGGTGTATTTTCATCATCAAATTACACACATCACGCTTCGGCCGCCTTCTCTGCAGTTGCTGCGGTTGTACTACCATTTGATTTAGTACGTTTTGCTTCATAATCTTTAACGGCAGCCTTGATGGCATCTTCAGCAAGCATGCTGCAGTGCAACTTTACAGGCGGGAGAGAGAGATATTTTGCGATTTCTCTAAGGATATTAAAATAAAATCATTAGTTTTAAGCATACAATGACTCTCAAGATAAAAACACAAAGGAACATTCTTGAGGCTAAGGAGACATGGTTCGATACATATATATATATATATATATATATCTACACACACATATATATTGGATAAGACATGGTTAGAAACAATCTCTCTGGAACAGGACTAAAAAGATATCTTTCCTGCTTTGAATAGAACAGGAACTGGGATACTTCCTGCTATACATGAATCCTTAACAAGCAATTTTATTAATGAGAAGGACGGGCATCGCCCATATGGGGGACATAGATCAAACCTAGGCTTGATATCACTCTGAAGAAGCAAGACAAATTGATTATGGAGTACAACACATTTATTAACTTCACCTCGTTTTTTTCCTTCTTTTCTGGGGGTAAGTAACTACACAACCGTTTTATTGAATAACAAGAAGTTTTTTTTGTTCATTACTTCCAGCATCTAATTTTCAATACTTTCTAGACAAGTTTTTTAGATAAATTATAAATAAAAGATAGTAATTACTTCAAAATAACTGGCATACAACATCAATATGGTATCTAAATCTATGTTGATCGCCAATGGAAACAAACTAGATCCACCACAATCTACTTCTGTGTTTATGAAAGCAAGCGATAGGTCTCTCTTATTCTCTTGGTGACAGTAAGTACAACGTTGAGAACTTGAGAGACAGGTGATGTCTTAGAAATCATCACTTAGTATGATTGTTTTTTATTTTTATATATATATCACTTAGTATGAAATTCAAACTCAAAAAGTAAGAAAACAACATCCACGATGATTAACTACAATGATTGCAAACAAAAAAATGAAAATGCTAGACAAGATGATCCCACAATTGTAAATGCAGTGGCAGACACATTCAGAAGCTCGTAATTTAAAGAGAAAGCAGGACTCACGTGTTTTTAATAGTCACAACTTCCTCCAATTGCTTCCCTTTAACCCATTCAGAAGCTGGAAAACGAGAGAGTAGAGCAATTAGAACAATTGCTTGTAAAAACAAAAAGCCACAAACTCAGGTACATGGAAAATAGCTTCTTCTTCTTCTTTTTTGTAAGTAAATGGACAATAAGCTGCAGCAGAAAACAATGACAACTTGATAAATAATTTCTTTTGATAAGTAATGAAGAGTTTCATTGATCAATAATGATGGGCACACAATGTACACAGGAGATATAAGAGAAACCTATGTTTCATTAACAACCGATAAAAGAAACCCATGAACACTTGGGGCATGTTTGGATGTCAGGTAAGATATTGATTAATATACATATATTTGTCAACAGAACAATCTTTTTAATATAAGGTTTTGCTATGCTTGGTAAATAGTAAAAAGATCTATGTTAGTGTAAAAAATAAAATAAATAACATATGTATGAGTGGAAAAAAAAGTTGAAGCAACAGTGGGGCTGCTGGTGGTGTCTGGTGGCACCACCAGCAACCCAATCTCTAGGCGACCTGATCTGTGCTGCCATCATAGTCAAGAGTCACTGGTTGCCACAGGGTGGCCAGATAACCATGGCCATCATGGCGGCAGGATCCTGCCACCTTTGGTGGCTAGAGAGTCACCCGCCATGGGGCTGGAATTTTTTTTATTTACTATTCTATAAATGTGATATAAAAATGAATTCTAGAGTTTTTTATGTGTTTAAAGATTTGAGCAAGATGAATGTTATGTTTGTATGTTTGGGAATAAGACAATAGAAAATATCTGTGTTAACCAGGCATACCCTTAGTATATTAAAATCTAAAACTATTGAAAATTGGAGTAGTGCGTTTAAAAATAAAGCTCTACTTTCATCATTTTGCGCTTGTGGTCTTCAAAGCTTCTATCATTTCTTTCCCTCCAAATGCACCACAATAATCAAATAAGATCCATATTCCAATTGCTGCAATTTGTGAAATGCACTATAAGCTTCTCCAACTTGCTAAGAAATCAACCACCCCTCTAGGCAGCACCCATGCCGAAGCAGCATTAATTAAGTTCCATTGCATTAATGGATACGGATGGAAAGACCTACACCTACTACCCTTTCTTACACTTAGGACTTATCATAATTTATGGTAAGCTTGGGTTCAAAACCTTTTGATATGCGGTCTCGCTATTAAATGCTTGCATTAAAAGTTGTTGTGCCTGTGCTATCAGCCCAGAAAGTTTCTATGGCCACCATATCCTACAACTGAGGTTCACTGCCAAAAATTCATAATTTAGTAACTTCCTAATTTATATGTTCAACTTCAGTTTTTTTAACCTTTGTAGTTATGTTCTTAAGACTCAAAATGTCTTAAAGAAGTTGTTATTAGTGCCTAGAACTGAATTAGTCTAGGAAAAAACCCAACTAATTCCAAGGGTACAAAAGCTTCGACAAGGAGTTTCCAGTAATTGAACCTGGATTAATTCAAGGGGAAATTCCCTCAATTCAATGGTTCCCAGAAATTGTTTGCACCCAATGGTTTGAACCTTAGACTTGGAGGAAGCATCCCAAAAAACCTTAGTAATAGTAAAAAAGAACCCAATAAAGCTCAGAAATCCTAGCTGAACAAAAATTTTCCACCTAGTCATTGCCACCACCAATTTTATGGCTAGCAAACCCTAGAATTTAGGATTCCTTTTTGTTAATTCAGTCAAGGAAAGGTCGTTTTACAGTATTACTTGCTGGCCAGAGCATAGACAGACTCAAAACTTCCTGCCGGACTTCCTAGTGAGGAGTTGATTAAAAAGCTGTTCTAAGGAAATCAAGTAGCATTAGGAGTCTTAAAACTTTCCATTTTCATAAGTATCAAAGCAGCCAGCCCAAACCTCTTAAGCTTCCTTATATATAGATTATACTAATCCCTCAAATCTCAACCCTACCACAATCTGTACATACTGATACCCCTTTTCAGCGCACAGAACTTCAATTTAGCACACAAAATAGCAGCCCTTTCTCCTCCCTTAACATAAACCAAGAATTTATAATTATCCTAAGTTTTACAACATATTGGATTACATTGAGATTTCATGACCTAAGAAATTTTTTCACTGCCATTTAAAACACTTAAAAATTTATGGAACTGTCATTACCCAGTGCTGTGGAACCTAATGACGTAACACTCTGAACCCATTCGGGAAGTGGGTGTTATATGAAGGCATGGAAACGTTTAAGGGACTGAGAGCATTAGAAGGATGCAGATTGGATGAAATTGTGGTTACTGAGCAAAGAAACAAAAGATAACTTCCCCCACGAGTTGAAAATAATATCAGAATATGAAAAACCTGATGTTCGTCATTCAATTAGAATATTCATGATTAGGCGATTCTCCTTTCGACTTTCTACTTCCAATTTTAAACTCTATCTAGGTGTTTCTCATGTATACTTCCTATGTACCTAGGCTTGGCCTATATTAGATATCAACCCTAACTAGGCTGTGTAGGTCTTGGTTAACTAATAATCATAAACCAATCACCTAGTCCTTTGGTTAACAATCTCATATGTACCTGGTCTTGGCCTATCTCTATTAATAATATTTCCATGATTACATATCAACCCTAACTAGGCTGTGTAGGTCTTGGTTAACTAATAATCAGAAACCTATCACCTAGTCCTTTGGTTAACAATCTCAACCACCGAACAAACCATAGAATCCCCAACCCCCTAAACAAAACCTAATAGGCAAAAAAAAAAAACTCAGTTTTTACCTTTCCCTCAATTTTCCGGTCAAACAAACACCTCAACAGCCCTTTGGATAATTTGTCAGCAACCAAACAAACCATAAGCAATAAGAACAAAAAAGAATTCTCCAAAAACAAAATCCTAATTCCCTATCGATTTTTATTTTTGTTTCCTCAAACTCAACCGAAACCAAACAAGTCATCGGAAGAGAGAAACACCAACCTACAGACGAGGAGGCAATGGCGGAGCCACAACCGAAGGTCTTGAAGCGAGCGTCGACAATCTTGCCCGTCTCCTCGTCGACTTTGATCTGGAGCTTCATGACGTCACCGCATGCCGGTGCACCGACAAGTCCGGTGCCAACGGCAGGATCGTTCTTGTCGAAGGATCCGACGTTCAGGGGCTTGTCGTAATGCTCGATGACCCTCTCATGATAGAGGCGACCTGACAGGACCTGTGCGGGCCGGGATGTCACATCCCGTGAGGCTTGCAGCACCCCTACGAGCGTTTTCGAGAGCCTCTGCATTTTTCAGTCTCTCTTCTTCTTCTTCCTTTTCTTTTCCGCTTTCGTTCCCGAGAATCAATCCTCCTCCCAGTAGTATTAGCTTAAATAGCTTTTAAGGCGGTGAGTCGTGGATGAGAATAATCAGGGACACGTGGACCGAGATTCTTTGAAAATGGGCTTCCCCAAAGGCCATTAAAAAAAAAAAGAGTAATTAAAAAAAAAATCCGGATCGAAATTACTGGACCAGCTTGAATTTGGTTCTCTCCGGTCCTATATCTGTACGGTTTCTCTTCTACTGCAGTTCCTCGTGATCTTTTCTTCCTTTTTTTTCTTTTTCATCTGAGCAAATGATTAGCGTACATTAAATAAATAGATTTTCTGTAACTACTACGGACAGTTTTTGGGCCCGGTTTGAATAATTAAGATAAATTTAATTTATCTTGATTTTATCATTATATTTTTATAATTTTTTATATAAAATATATATTTTTATACATATTTTTTAAATTTCAATACACATTTTTAAATTCTAATATATATTTTTCAAATATCAAAATTATAATAATATTAAAAAATAAATTAAACTTATCTTAACTCATCTTATCTCTTAATCCAAACGAAATCAACCATATAATTAAAAAATAAACCATACCAAATAGAGAAAGGGCATTGAGTCAAACACGAAATCAGTGGATGTTAAGCAACACAAACAACAAATAGAGAATCAAAACAGAACAACGAATAAATCGCGAATTTCTGTTGCCCACCAAAACTGAAATCAGGCATCTAACTTTCGATAAACAAATACCAAACTCACAAAAATGCACACACGGAGAAAGGAGAACAATGAACAAAATCACAAAATCGAGTCATCCACAAAATCGAACTCAGTTGTCGAACTTCTGGCATCTTTCCCACAGCAGCCACGACAAATTTCAAACAAAGTTTGGAGATGGCAACGACATGTTTTCACTCTGATTTTGAATGGATTATGGATTGATTTTAGTTTGATATTGGGTTGATTTTGGTTTAATTGAGTTTTGTTGAAAATGATCGACAAAGATGGAGGGGTCTAGTTTTTGGTCATGCGGTTTGCACATAGACAATTGGGTGAGAGTTTTAAGAGCTGATAACCATGGATCTAATTTTACAAGATGATTTTCTTGAAGATTTTGCTTTTATTTGGTTGATACGATTGAAATCTCAAGATTGTTGATTTCGTGCAAAGGGAAATCGTAAAACCCTAATTTTCTAGACTGGAAAAATCATGGGTTGATGAGGGATGTTGGAAGACCGACAACTGCGTCCAATGAAAAGGATGCCAAAATTTTGATGGAAGGATGCCGAAAGTTTGATGGTGTTTATTATTTCGTGGGTGACAAAAGTTCGATTTGCAAATTAGGTGTGGATGGGCTCATTGGTTTTTTCCTATTCCAGTTGACGTGTCACGTGTTAATTGGAGGGTTGTTGTTTACCTTATAAAAACTCATCCGATCTCCAGCGTCTCCCTTAAATAAAAACATCAATACAAAAATAACTACCCAACTGATGCAATAAAAGAAAGACTAAAACTAAGCTAAGTTAACTAGCTAGACTAATTGCTAAAATTACACAAAAAGTCAAGTGAATTTTTCTCACTGTAAAAATTTATAATAGGCATGGGGAAATTTGGATGAGAATGATGTTTCCAAGGACTTGCATGGAGGCCGCCCAACGTGCCAATTGTGTGTACATCGATTATAAGATCAATAAATTTTCCTTACTTGCCAAGACTTGAATTCTTTGAGTAAAAATTTGATATCTTTGATAATGAGATCCAGAGCTCAATCTTGAATAAGTGAAGGCACGATGATAGCTTGAATTATCATTTCAGAATCACCTTCCAGTAATATATGATCAAAGTACTGTTGTAAAGCTTATTTGATTGCCCATAAAGCTACAAAGGCTTCTCCTAAATTAGTATTTAATCCTTGAGTATAATCAGTTCTTACATATAGAAGATTTCCTTGGATGTCTCTTCCCACCGAAGCTATATAATTGAATTGATTTCTAACAGCTATATCAAAGGATAGAATCTTAGTATTTGAGTGTATGACAAACTCAGGATAACTGAAAGCAATTTCAACCTTATGTTTTTGAACAATGGACCAAGAGCTCACATGATTAGAAAAGTGTTTGAGAACCATATTGACAAAAAGATGGGGATAATTTTTTTTTTTTTTGTTTTCTGATCATGGATGAAACTCTTTCTAGTAAACCCAATGGAGTTCATGATAATGACAACAAATATTTGAAAGCTGTGATGCTCATCTTCTGATATCCAAAAGTAGTAACTTGAATGAAGAATGTGATTGACCCATTCTGACATAGGTTGACATGCAAACATTGATATATCCATAGGCCAATTAGAACTCCACCACAAGATTTTAGAGTATGGACAGTTAAGCAAAAGATGTGGAAGGTCCTTAAGCTCAATATTGTACAGTGGGCATTTAATTGGATCTTTATCCATCAGAAGTATTTGGTGAAGTTTCAATCTAGTAGGAAGGGTGTTATTGAATATTTTCTAAAGGAAAAGTTTCAAACGATCCTAAATTTTTAATTTCCAGAATTTCTTCGACTTTGTATTGTTCACCATGGTTGAAGGGGGGTTCTAATTTTTTACAAGAGCATCATAAACCGACTTGACTATAAATTTCCTAGATGAATGGTGGATCCATTGCACCCTATTTGGAGTTGATTGAAAATGAATGGTTGACAGAGGGAATTTTTGAATTTTCCTGACCTTGGATTCCGAGAAAGGGTTATTGAGGAGTATATCGTTCCATCTCTTAGGCTCTTCTAGCGTAAGCTTAGAAACTGTCAAATTTTGATCAACAAATTGATGATCAGGATTTAGGCCGAGAATTGAGAGATGGCATTGGTAGGAATCAAGGGATTACTCCAGATTTTTGTCGAAGACCCATTGTTTTTCTAGAAACAGTAACTATAGTTAATGAAATCACGAATGCGCATAAGACATTTCCAAAACCAAGAATCAGAGGATTTTGGGGTGACATCACTAAAGGAGTTTCCAGCAAATATTTTTTTGATAAGACATCACTCCAAAGACTTTGAGATCCATTGATGAAGACCCAAACAAATTTGAAAGGAAGACTGAATTGAAAAGACCCATTTGTTTGAGTCCTAGCCCTTCCATAGATTTTGGACAACAAATGCTCTTCCAAGATTTAAGGGTGAACTTATTCTTATTTGAGTTATCAATGCTCCACCAAAATTGTCTAAAAAAAGTATCAAGGTGATTCGTGATGTATGTTGGAAAAGAAATGGTAGCCATATCATAGCTTAAAATAGCACTCACTACAGATATAATGAGTATAGTTATAGTTGTTTGAGAAAGAATTTTTGATTTCCAACCTTGAATTTTGTTTTGAATGCACTCCAGAAAATTTTGGAAAAACATCTTTGTATCCTCTCCTCTAGAGAGAGGAAGACCAAGGTATTTATTAGAAGGATGAGCATTTCTTAACTAAAGGAAGGTTTTGATGGCATTTTTGGCACTGGGAAGGGTATTGTGGCTGAAATGAAGTGAGGATTTCCCATGACTGATGGTCTGACCAAAGCAAAGGCTGTAAGATTTGAGACAGTTTAAGAAGGCTTGAGCCGTGGTTGAAGAGGTTGATCCAAAGAGAAATAAATCATCCACAAACATTAAATGAGTGATGGAAGGGCTAGAGAGAGTGATGGAAGGGCTATCTCTAGCAAGTTTTATACCTTTTTAGAAGAAGAATGTCTTCTTATTTGAGAATGAGTCTGGAAAGTACCTTACTACCAAGGATGAAGAGAAATGGAGAGAGAGGATCTTCTTGTCTTAGACCACTAATAGGATTGAAAAATCCCGAGGGGACCTATTAATGATAATAGAGTAAGAAACAATGGTCATGTATTCCTTCATCCAGTTGATCCATTTTGGGTGGAAACTAGCATGTTGGAAGATGGCAAGGATGAAAGACCATTCCATTGAATCAAAAGCTTTTGCCATGTCAATCTTAATTACCATAAGACCTTGAGTACCCCTATTTCATTTCATATGGTGGAAAAGTTATTGGGGTAGAATGGCATTTTCTTGAATGGTTTTGCCTAGAATGAAAGTGGATTGATAAGGTGAGATGATTTGTGGGAGGACAGTTTTGAGACGGTTTGCTAATATTTTTGCAATGATTTTGTAGCAAACATTGGAAAGACTTATGAGACATAATTGGCTAACTTCCTTTGTGTTTTCCATTTTTGGAATCAAAGCAATGTTGACATGGTTCAATTCTTTGAGAATCTTACCATTGATGAAAAGATCTTGAATAGCCGCGATAAGATCTTCTTTATGATGACGTAATAAGTCTTATAGAAGAGATCCGTGAAGCCATCAAGCCCTAGAGTTTTTTTTTTTTATTATTATAGAAGATTGGATATGCATTTTATATAGGCATAAAAGCCTTAAGACAAGTCATCAAATCAACATAGATAGCATTTTCAGTAAATGAAGGACATTCATGCCACCAAATTGCCATATCAATAACAACCAAGCATGTCTTGCAAGGTCATGTGCTGTTTCATTTGTGAACTGAGATCTATGTTGAACTAAACATTGGTGAAAGCGTTATTGCAAGAGTTGAATCTCAGAAATAATATTCCTCATAATTAATAAATCTTTTGCATCCTAATTACTCTCCTCCACTACCTATAAACAATCACTTTCCACCAAAAGGTTTCTGATACCAGTATTAAGGACAAATTGCATATCTCTCAACATTGCCATGGGTTTAACATTCTTAGGCTCAAGGAGTTCAGTTTCCACTCGACTAAGCAGCCCCTTTAGAATCACATAAGATGGCACCAATACCTATCTTGTTACAGTAAAAAAAAAAAATATCCCATCAACATTGAGTTTAAACCTATTTTAAGGGGGTGGACACTAAGAAATTCTCCTTTGTTTAGTCAAGACAGGAAGATCCAAACCGTTCTTAAAGAAAGTTTTTAAAGATCAAGCATGATTTAGAACTTGAGCAGGTAGCTGATGAACAATTTTTGTAATCTCTTTAGTAGAGGGAGTTGAACAAAGAAACTTATTGTCCAAATGAGAGATTTATTAGGAAAAAGATTGTCCAGCATGTCAGCATGAGGAGGATTAGTAACTGTGTAAATAGTTTGGAAGTGGTCAAGTATGGTTTTTTCAATGACATTGGGATCAGTAGACCAATGATTTCTTCCTAGCTGTAGATAATCAATGGAATTGTGTCTACGCCTAACAATGGCGAAAGCATGAAAGAATTTAGTGTTGAGATCAGGTGTAATTAACCAGTTGATATTAGATTCTTGTTTTCAAAGTAACTCTTCTCAAGCCAAAAGTTCATTGATATCATTTTGAATGTTCATTTCAGGAAAAGAAGTAGAATGATTGTCTTGGGATTGTAAGACAAGAAGATGAGAATAGAACTTCTTCAGGTTTGTTTGAATGTAACCAAAAGACTGGACATTCCACACCTTGAGCGCCTTCTTAGTCTGTTTAAGCTTTTGAACCAAGATAAAGGGAGGAGCCCTATCGAAATGAGTATTCCAAGCTTGATTTATGACATCATGACAAGAGAAATCTCTTACCCAGAACACCTCGAACTTAAGAGATTTGGGAGCATAATAAGTTTGACAAGTGGCAAGAAGAATAGGAGCATGATCAGAAGTAACCCTAGGAAAAATAGAAATGAAAGTCTGGGGGAAAAAAATTATTCAATCAATATTGGCTAAACCTCTATCCAGTCTTTCAAGAATTCTATTGGTCCCTTGTCGATTATTACTCAAAGTGTAACGAGAACCATTGAACCCTAAGTCAACAAAACCCAGATTTTTCATGAAAAGATGAAGACCTTTCGGAGTAGAAGATTGAGCAAAAGCGCTTTCTCACCAGATTTTTCAGATTGATTAAGAACAGAATTAAAGTCACCAATGACGCAAAAGAAACAAACAAAAGCTTTCGTGATTTTCATGAGATTTTCCCAAGAGAAATTATGCTTACTACACGAAGTAGGACAAAAAACCATAGATAAGAGCCAAGGAACATGAGAGAGATCCGAATACACAAGAACATACATAATATTAGTAGAAACATACAAAACATCAAAGTCTAACCCCCGGACGATACAAAAACAAGGGACTACTTGTAACACTCCCTTCCCGTAGGTTAAGGACTATCCCATGAGTTTTTCTAAAACTTCAATTCGACACAGGTTAAGTGTCTTATCTCACTGATCATCTTCCTTACCTGAATGATTTAAAATAGGAAATAAACTAAAATGAGTCGATGACTCAGTCAAAAATCTACTACAATATGTAAATAATAATCATAGGAAATTTTTATAAAATTTCATGCTACAATCTGAAATATGACTAATCATGAGCATTGAACTATCTGAAACTAACTGACTGACTTAAACGGCGGGTCTGAACTAATTGACTGATCTGACTAAACTTACTAACGAATTTAATTGAGTTGATTTAACTAAACTGATTTAATTGAACGATTTTAATTGAATTGATTGGCCAATACACTTAACCTTGTGTGCAATGTTATACACCCCACATCCCGTTGTAGTAAGGGGAGTTGCTAATAGTACTCTAGCGTACTATGGTGGATCATTCTTAAATCCGTAGTTTGCACTTCCACCCTGATCTGATATGTATTGGTACCATGAATCTGAATGACCATCTAAATTAACTAATTTACTGAACTGATTAACTAAATACTGATTAATTGATTTTTGATATGACCTAATCTTATACTTGAACTTAACTTATAAGACTTATGTGATATGAGATGCATAATATATGTATATATATATATATATACTGATATAAATAACTATACTTGCTGAATCTGAACATGATGCTGAATGACATGACCGTATACTGTGTTGTGTTAGATGACATGCTTGCATAGCATGAAAGGTATATAAAAAAAGCTATCAAATAATTGGCTCTACTAATATATAAGTTAACTGTGAGGATCCTAATTTTGTGAACAAATTCATTTACCTCGTAGCACTGCTTTCTAAATTCTCCTTCATAACTCGTTACCTATACGAAATATTAATCGTTACTAACGTTTCTAGAATAACGTATCAAAACATTCTACTGAATCTATACATATCATGGAGAATAGTTTTCTAATTAGTTTCATATTGTAGAAAATAATCTAATAATATTCTATTTAATAGGAAAATCAATAAAATCTAATATCATAGACTATTTAAATACCAATACCCTATTTGCACCTTTAAAATATACTTTAGTGAAATACTTGAACTAAATTTAATTCTATCAAGGTAAGTAGTGAAAATCTAAATCCTTAAAATATGTTTTCATTCTTATACTTAACGTAATTATTCAACTTTACAAGAAAGTTAATGAATACCAAGATCATATAATTATTTATATAGTAATATCATATATAGTCTTTCAAGTAATATATACTAAATAATATATCTTTCTAATCTATAAAATAACAGCTGAAAATATTTTGTTAATAAAATAACTTAATAATAATTTTCATTAAAATTATTATGAACTATTATTGTTACTTTACAATAATTTAATACTAAGAACATACTATAATTAAGAAGGAACTCATAATTGGTTTAACTCCATTAATAACACTGGAACTTGTTTCAATACTTAACAGATCAACTCATCGTGTTAAAAATAATGACATTATATTTACTACTAAAAGTAATAAAATAATAATTAAGAATATAATCTAAACAACTAAAATTTTCCATATTTAAAAATCAAGTCCAAAATAAAATAAGGCAACTTAAAAGAGTCCAATGCAAATAAAGTAGAGCTCACATAAAGCTATTCAATTATAGCTTTCATGGCATGATTGTAATTATACTTAAACATATTTATAAATCTATGGAACTAAAATGGAGAGTAACACACGAAAAGAAGTGCCGCTAGCAAAGCTTACAGAAGGGAAAACGGACATGTGGCGGCATAGGGGGCTGGCCAAGGTTCACGATGGCGCAACTGGAGGTTCTCTGGCAAGGTTGTGTGGCATAGGAGTCAAAGAGAAAGATTGTTTGAGAGAAACATTGCCAAACCGAAAGCAAGAAGAGGAGAGATATTTTCGTCAAGGACTTATCGGAAAAAGGGTTTCACCAGTAAAAGGATGGCCGACAGTTTCTGGGTAGCGGGGAGTGTGCTTCGACACCTTGGGGTGGCTATTGGGGATACTCTGTTTTGAAAGGCTAAAAACAGGGGACTATGTTGGTGCAACTCGGTCATTTGTGGCCAAATAGTGGTGTTGGTTGGTGGCTCAACGTGAAGGAAAGTGTGCTTTGTTTTGGGGTGGTAAAATAGGGTATGTGTTGATATCATATGGGTTGTTTTTTTTTTGGTATGATGAGTGGCACAAAATTTGATTGCCAAGAGGGATCGTGGTTTACCGATAGTTGCATCGTTGTCTGAGCAGTGGAGTCGCTGTGATGGTTTCACTTTCAAGTTGTGGCATTCTTGGTTGCTGCCATCAGTAATCCGCGCGTTGGGGCGTTCATGACTTTTATCGTGATCAAGAGAGTGAGCTAGTGGAAGGTGAGTTGTAGCTGTGGTATTTTTCTGGGAATTAAATAGGTTATTAATAGGAAGCAAACCCTAGGGATGTTGGAAGAGTTACGTAGTCGTGGAGAGCTAGAGTCATGCGTGGTAGAAGAAACCGTTTGAAAATAATCTTGATATACCAACAAAATCCGTGAATGAAGGGCTAGAGGGAAAGAGACATGCATGGGATTGAGGTTTTCCTCGGTATATGATCGTGTGAGGACGTCGATTACTTATTTAAATCAAGTCGATAAATGTGGCTTAAGTCAGTTACATGAAAATCCTAAATCCTAGGAAGATGAAAAGGTAAAAAAAACATAACGTAAGAGGCGTAAAAGTTCACAACGGTTTCAAAATGTTTAAACTAATAATGATAGATTATTATATAATATTAATAATAGCTATAATATATATTTTTTAAATATGAACTTATTAATGCATAGCATACGACAAAATGGATAATACTAATATTAATAATAAAATAATTATATAATAATAAGAGATCGAAAGGTCAAGTATTCGCATTTAAACTCTAAATATCTGGGTTGGGATGTTACACCACCCCATCACCCGCTAGGAAGAACATGTATATTATAGTTAAGACTTAACCTATTCACAGTAGCATAAGTGTCTTTTTCAGCTAATAAAATTTCAGATAGGAAAATGACATCAGGATTATGATTCCTAATAATTGCTCGTAAAGTCCTAATTGCATAAGTCTGAGCAATGCATTGACAATTCCAAGATAGAAGGCTCATGGCTCCTTGGGTGACAGTAGAGACTATGTCATCTCGGCCATTGGATTTACAGGAAAATGTTCAAATTCTAAAACTTTGCACTGTTACCTGAAACCTGGAATACTTGTGTCTGGTAAGGTGCATAGCTGACTGCCACTAATTGCTTCACTGAAGAATAATGTGGTGCTTTCCCTCTGTTTGTTTTCGATTTCTTTTTACTAGATTCAATCTTTTTTTCTTTCATGAAACCCAGGTTGATCCACTGTCGCTCCACTAAAGTTACCTGAATTCTCAACAAAAATAGATGAGCTGAATTTTTTTTCCTGGGATACAACTGACTTTCACTCTCCTCTAGCTAAGCTTTTCTTTTCCTCAGTAGCTCTTTGTTTGGATCAGTGTGATGGCTGGTTTTTGGTGATGCGGACTAAGCCATTATCTGGTTTTTTTATGAGGATGATTCGGTAGGAAGGTCTGTAAGGTTCGGGTGAATAGTTGGAGGAGGATTAGGAAAGAGTTGGAATGAGTTGATTCTTAAGCATGACTGAGTTGTTTGAGAGACAAGGTACGAAAGATTATGAGTGGACTTAGGTTTGTTCTTATTAAAGCGGTCGAATATCTATTGAAAGAAAGGTTTCGGGCCATAAGGATTTATTTCATTCTTGGTTGGTTCTAGAATCGGTATCAGAGGAATGGTAGTCTTCGTGTAGCCCACAAGGCCTTCCTTGAAGCCCACAATGTGATCAGATCCAAAGTGTGAATGATGATTTTCAGGCGATGGATTGATAAAGGGATTCGGGTAATAGATCTATGCAAAATTTTGTTTCAGATTCGATGAAACCATGTGGTTGGTTGGGAACTAGCTGTGGGATATCAGGGGGATAGGATATAATGATGATTAACTTGGAATGTAAGTGGGATAGTTGTTTCCCATTATGGTAAGCGGTAGCTCAATTTCCTTCTCTAGATGATTGCCATGTGGTTGTGAGATAGAGTGATCTGGCCCTCCATTATCACCTCTTTCAGAACCATGTACAGTGTCACTAATAATGATTCTTTTGCTCACACGAAAGTGGTTGGATAAAAGTGCATCAATACAGTATTCCTGCTAGATACTATCCAATGTGGGGACTATTTTCCCCTTGCCTTTCCCTAGATGCACCACTTTTGGATAGTTTCCAGTTTTAACATTTGCACTTGGAGAGAAAATGGAGTGATCTTGACATTCTTTGAGTCAGACTGGAGGAAGAAGCTGATTTATTATAGGAATGGTGGTGTCTTCGTTAACCTTGACTGCCGAAGGATCATTATTTCTCGAACCTCTTCTTACCTCAAGAGTATATGCTCTCAAGGATGGCCCAAATTGGAAAATATAAACTAGAGAGTGATGATAGGGTCAAACATGATGGAAATGCCCTAATCTCCCACATCTATAATAGAAATCAGACAACCTTTCATATTTGAAAGTTATTTTTGCTAGTCCCATATGAAGACATGGAAGAAGAACGCCATCCGTAAGTGGATTTTCAATATTTAGTTCAACATGGATACATAGATATTTTGAAACACTAGTTTTTGAAGGTAGAGACCCCATGTTAGTTTCAAGATGATGCCTAAGAACGTTTCCATCATCCCTAGCCATTTTCTCATGCATGTACTCAGGAGTTAAATAAAAAATTTGCACCCAAAATGCAGAAAAGGTTAGGTTAACCTCATTTAAACTAATGCCCAAAGACCATTCTTTTAACACCATGCGAAATCCTCGAAAATTTCATGGATGTTGATTGAAAACTCTATCTTTTGCTTCCCTAGAGGGGAAGGTGAAAAGAAAAGAGTTTTTACTAAAATCTTTGATGACAAGGTTGGGTACAAAATTTCAAGCAGATTTTATGGAAGAAAGGAAGTTATTTTTGTTGAGATCCTTTAGTGAGACAATCTTACCAAGATAGATAAGGACTCTTTGTAAAAGTATTGAGCAAAAATGCCTATTTTGGAATCAAAGAAGAAGACAAGTCAAATGTTTTGGCGGAATAAAGTTGAATGACTTTGAGCGTACCAAAGTGCTTTTGTTTGGAAAAGTGGGTATGAAGGTTTAGATAGGACTGGTTGTTGTTGAGGGTTAAAGAGGGAGATCACAGTTGTTGCATGGATTTGTTGTTAGGGGAATGGAAGTTAGGGTTAGGATTGAGATTCATTTTTGTAGATTGGTTAATGAAGGGGGTTGAATATTGGGAGAAGTAACTGTTGAGGTATGGTGGGGAGCAAAAGCTACTGAGAGCTTGAGAGAAAACTTAGCGTGAGGCGGTTCCTCTTCTTGATCTTGTTATTGTCATGTAATTTGCTCTCTTGTTTTTCTTCCTAAAAAAAGCTAATATTTAACATAATGATTTATTATAAATAATTTTATTTATTATTTTCGCACAATGCACACCATACCTTTTTTCTTTGATTTTTATTTTTATTTTTATTTTTTTATAAAAAAAAATATATGGTATATAAATGATATGTAGAATATCTCAATTAGTTTAATAAGAGTAAAATTAAATTAAAACTAAAAAAATAAAAATAATAATTTTAATATATGTAAAGAATATGTTATGGGATGATGAGCATGTTCCTCTTTATTTATTTATTAAAACCTAGACTATTATTGTAATAACATTAATTAATGACTAACTATTTATATTATAATTCTTTGAATATATTTTTTGGTGGTCTCGCTTTCTTTAGAAGGGTGAGGAAGTGTCCTTTCTTTCTTTTTGAAAGGGAAGGAGGTGTGTGAGAGTTAGGGTTTCTAAATCGAGTGTATAGAAGTACAAAGCTTAGGTATATGATAGCAGAAGAATTGGAGAAGATGTTGGCAGGCTTTAAATTGACAGAGATAGAACATTAGATCGTGAATTTGTTAGAGGAAGAAATAAGAAGGGCGGATAGACGAGGACATAATTTCTTGGTAATGTTAGTTCTTACAGTCAAAAACTTGAACAAAGAAGCCTTTAAAGCAACCTTAAGCAAACTGTGGAATCCAAAAGGTTGTTCAAGCTTCAAAGAGGTAGGAATTAACAAATTTCTTGTTGAGTTTTAAAAAGGAAGAGATATAGAGAGGGTTTTGAATGGAAGATCTTGGTCTTTTGATAGGCACCTTGTTTGTATAGAATAATTTATTAGTATTTCCTCTCCTGAAGAAGTTCAATTTAATAGAAAAACTTTTTGGATGCAGCTTCATGGGTTGCAGTTTGCAACCATGACATATGAAGGGGAGGAAAGAATTGGAAGCACACTAGGAGAGGTTTTGACTGTTGATGTGGATGAGGAATGAGTGGGTTGGGGTAAATACTTGAGAGTGAGGATTATGATGGGCATTACAAAAGCTCTTCCTAGAGGCAAGATGACTCGATATGAAGGTAAATTGAGATGGGTTGAAATTAAATATGAAGGATTACCTTTGTTCTGTTTTCACTATGGAACCATTAAGCATGTTGATAATTCTTGTGCTTTGGAGAAAAGTAGGAAGAACCTTTCAAGACTAGGTTCAACCCAATATGGCCAATGGTTAAGGGCTTCTTTTAGTAATGGTAATGGGGGTGTTGAGCAAAGATATGGAACGAAGGGAACAAAGCAAGTTATGGATAAGGGCCATAAGGGGGCAGCAGAGTTAGACATAAAGGGTGATGGGCAACAGAGTTAGACATGGGGGTAAATACTTAAGAGTGAGGATTATGATGGGCATTACAAAAGCTCTTCCTAGAGGCAAGATGACTCGATATGAAGGTAAACTGAGATGGGTTGAAATTAAATATGAAGGATTACCTTTGTTCTATTTTCACTGTGGAACCATTAAGCATGTTGTTAATTTTTGTGCTTCGGAGAAAAGTAGGAAGAACCTTTCAAGACTAGGTTCAACCCAATATGGCCAACGGTTAAGGGCTTCTCTTAGTAATGGTAATGGGGGTGCTGAGCAAAGATATGGAACGAAGGGAACAAAGCAAGTTATGGATAAGGGCCATAAGGGGGCAACAGAGTTAGACATAGAGGGTGATGTTAATGCTATAGAGCTATATCAACATAAGAATCGAGTCGTAACAGAAAGGGTTTCTGCTTTAGAGGGACTTTCACAATTTGTTGTTAAAGCTTAGAATGAACAGAATTATAAGAAATCAAAAATGTGTTATCTGGATTTATTACTAACTCTATTTACATAGGTGAATGTAGTAATTCTGAAAGGAAGGAATTAGAAAATAACAAGTCTTATTCTGAGATAGATAAAGATCTTGATTATTCAGTAATCCCAGTCAAAGATATTGAAGGCAGGGTGACTAAGAAAGCAGGGTGGAAGAGAAGAGCAAGACAACCTATCATGGATAGAGTGATTGTTATGAATAATATGCAAACTACCATGGGTGATTCAGAGATTAGGAAAAGAGAACACTCAGAAGTGAATCATAGTGACCAACAAGAGCTAGCAAAAAGGTAGAAAAATAATCTCAATCCTGAAAGAAGTTTAACTCAGGAAGGAAAGGTGGTTGCTGCTTAGCAGCACCACCAAAAGTAATGATTTTCCTTAGTAGGAACTGTAGAAAGCTTGGGAACTCTCTATCAGTTCAAGAGCTTCATCATTTGGTGAAGCAAAAGCACCCAAGTTTGTCTTTTTTTTTTAATGGAAATGAAATGTAAGAGAGAAAAGATGGAGAAGTTTAGAAACAAACTTGGTTTTGATATAAGCTTTATTGCAAATAGTAAAGGATTTAGTGGTGGATTAGCTATGTTTAGAAGTCAGATGTGTCTATAGAGCTGATTTCATATACTAGATTTCATATTTCTGTAAATTCTGTAGATTTAAAAAATGAAAAATCTTTTTTGATCATGGGTTTCTATGGGAATCCAAGTGCATATTTGAGAGAGAGGAGTTGGCAGTTGTTAAGGTTTTTGAAACTAGTAAATAAAATACCTTGGCTGTGTATAGGTGGTTTTAATGAAGTACTTTACCAGCATGAGAAGTTTGGAGGGACTTTGAGACTCCACAAGCAGATGAAGGACTTTGGCCAAGCTATTCAAGACTATGATCTTCAGGATATGGGTTATAAAGGCTCAAAGTTCCCATACTTCAACAATAGACATGGTTTTGAGTATATTAAAGAGAGATTGGATAGAGGGTTAGCTAATCAGTTTTTCAACAGCCTTGTTGCCCAGATGATTAACCCAAGAGGGGGTGAATTAGATTATATTAAAAAATTAACACTTATAAACCAAATACACAATGTAAAATATAAACAAAATACGAAGCAGTAAGAAATATAAAGAGTAAGGGCAAGAAGAAGCAAATTCAGTATTTTAACGAGGTTCAGCCTCACTGCCTATATCCTCACCTCAAGCTACCCCTTAAGGATCCTAAATTTACTATTCAATCTCTTTCAGGTGGAGATAGAAACCTATTACACATTTAAGCAACATTGCTACAAAGAATCCATATAGAACATCCTCTACTCTTGTAATCACCTCACACTTGGTGATTCAATTATTTCTTGTGTAGAACACTTTCTACATATACAAGGGTTATACGCACCCTTTTACAAATACAAGAGCTAATACTGGGTAGATTATCAGAGTACACTCCTTACTAAGTGAAATAAGAACAATACAGAGTAACTTATATCTCTCTTAAAATGAACAAGGATTAAGGTACAAAACTTAGAGAATAGAGAATGAGAGTTTTGAAAGAATGATACAAAACTTAGCAATTGATGTGTAAACTCTTATTATGATTTTTACAAAACTCAAGTAAGATATTTATAGGCAAATGAGTCTTCATATTCAAATTTGAAAAAGTTCACATGTCAAATAAGATCACTATTCACTTTTCAAAAAATTCAAATAAAAATATCTCATTTTTATATTTGTCAAAGAAAATTTCATTCATTTTTCAAAGAAATCAATTCTAATTTTTTACTTTTTAAATATGACAAAATGAATATGATTTATTTTTCAAACTAAATCATCTTCTTTTTATATATGTAAAAAAACACCCAATCACCATTCAAGATTTTCAAATAAAATCATTTATTTTTACATTTGTCAAAAAACTACACAACCACCCTTCAAGATTTTCAAACAAAACATGCACATGTCAAATATGACAATCAATCGTCTTACAAATTCAAATTTTTATACATATGTAAAAAAAATTGAAATTAAATATTTTAATAATGTTATGCAAATGTAAAAAATGAAATTTGATGTTTTATCAGAAAAAATTAATTTTGAACTTTAATCCAAATTCAAATTTTAAGAGATGTATAAAATTACTCTATGAGCTTCATTTGTAAACTTGTTATTTTTCTTGCTCATGTTTGATTTCTTGATGTGCATAACTCCCTTCATGCGTAGACAATTTGAATTTGAATATTGAATTTATTTGTTATCATTAAAATCTATACGTAGATACGAGATTTGAAATGTTAGGTTCAACAATCTCCCCATTTTTTATGATGACAAATACTTAGTAGAAATCTACGACCTGCAGTAATACTTAAACTCCCCTGAAAATATGCATTAATATTTCAAGTAAAATATAAACATGATTCTAACATATATAACATGGTAGTATAATACTAGTATAAGACTTCTCCTCCTTTTGGCATCATTAAAAATGAACCGCAATTAGTTTCAGTAAAATTTCTTCCCCCGTCCATGTCCGACAAAAACTGTAAAGGCTGAAACCTAACTTTATCGTCTCGGTGCAAAAATCTGCTTGATGTTGTTGATAAATGAAATATTATCGAGATTTGGTGCGGAAGGAGATTTCTTCCCGCGTCCGAGTCTGAAAAAACTTGCAAAAATTGTAGGTCTAACTCTGGCAATTTGGTGCGGAAGGAGATTTTATAGAGAGTTGAATAATTAGAGTCACACGTGTTCAACAAAACCTGTAAAGGCTGGAAACTTAGCTCTAGCACTTCGGTGCGGAAGAAGATTCAAATCCGTTTGACGTTGTTGAAAAACGAAATTTTGTAGAGATTTGAACACTTTCGATTTCTGTTTAAATGATCATTTTCACCAATCGAATACTCACAATAAAAATTTTACATTTCTCATTGATCCAGTATCTGTTTATCCAAAATGATAGAATGATGGAGAAAATTTCTTCTGGTAATCTTCCAAATTTGAACCAAGCACCATCTCAATCAGTCATCTCACCCGTCTCATTCAGCATATCTTATAAATTTGACTAAGTAAGATTTGAAGAGATGATAGTGTGTTTTGTTCTTATTTCCGTCTCTATAAAAGCAATCCTTAGTTTTATCTAATTCGTATCAAATCTTCTTCTTATCTTAACAATTTGCCTGCATTCTCATTCTACATATTTTTAATAGTTCGTCAATTTTCCTTCAATATTTCTCGTGATCAATCTATTTCTGCATCTGTCGTAGGTGCCATGAAACAATAATAGATTGATTTAGCTAATAAATCATATCATGACATCATTTATGAGCTTACGACTCTCGAAACTCGATACTCATAATTCATTGTTGCCTTTTTTGCTTGATTGCAATCCAAAACTTGCGAAATTGAGAAGTATAGCGAAACGGTCTCTGTATTTCAACGACTTACTTATGATGCAAAAAAAAAAAAAAATAGTAGAGTTAAAGTAATAGAATAAAGATTTAAAATCCTTACTTGCCTCTTCATTTCGACTGTCTAATTCTCTAGACGAGAATAATATGTCAATCTATGAAGAGCAAATGCAGTTGAAAGATGAGGCTAGAAGTCTCAAGTTTTTGTAAGTCATTTGAAATAATGGAATAAAAATGTTTAACAGATATTCGTGACATGCATCATTCATATTTCTCTTTTAATCATGCATAATCTATCTTCTAATAGGAGTTTTGTGAAAATGTCTGTCAATTGATCATGTGTATTTGTGAATTCTAGTACAATATCACATTTCTGCACATGATCTCTAAAAAAATGATATCTAATTTCAATATGTTTAGTCGTAGAATATTGTACTGAATTCTTTGAAAAATTTATAGCATTAGTATTATCACATTTAATAGGAATATTATTGTACATAAATTTAAAATCATCAAGTTATTGCTTCATATAAAGAATTTGAGCACAATAACTACCTGCAGCAACATACTGTAACTCAGCAGTAGATAATGGAACAAAATTTTAGTTTTTACTAAACCATGAAACAAGTGCATGATCTAAGAAATAACATGTTCCACTCGTACTTTTTCAATCAACTTTGCAACCAGCATAATCTGCATCTGAATAACTAATAAGATCGAAAGAAGTTTATTTAGGGTACCATAACCTTAGGTTAATGGTACCGGCAAGATATCTAAAAATATGTTTGACTGCAATCAAATGAGATTGCTTTGAATATGATTGAAAATGTGCACATAAATATACACTGAACATAATATCAAGTCTACTAGTTGTCAAATATAATAAACAACCAATCATACCTCGATATACCTTTGAATCAATTGATTTTCCGCTTTCATCTTTATCAAGTCTGGTGGTTAGATTCATTGGTATTCCAATTACCTTTGCACCTTCCATCTCAAACTTTTTAAGTAACTTTTTGATATATTTTGACTGATTAATGAATGTTCCACTTTTTGCTTACTTGATTTGCAATCCGAGAAAGAAATTAAGTTCTCCCATCATACTCATTTCAAATTTTTCCTGCATACTCTTAGCAAAATCTTGGTACATATTTTCATTAGTAGCATCAAATATTATATCATCCACATAAATTTAAACTAGAAGAATATCATCCTGTTCATATTTGATGAAAATAGTTGTATCAATTTTTCCTCTTAAAAAATATTTTTCAATCAAGAAACCACTAAGTCTTTTATACCAATCTCTAAGAGCTTATTTGAGTCTATATAAAACTTTTGTGAGTTTAAAAATATGATTAGGAGATAGATGATTTTCAAAATTTGGAGATTGCTCAACATATACCTCTTCATTTATAAAACTATTTAAGAAAACACTTTTAACATCCATTTGAAACAATTTGAAATATTTATAACATGCATATGCAAGTAACATTCGAATAGCTTCTAATCTTGCGACATGTGCATATGTTTCATTATAATCAAATCCTTCATCTTGATTGAAATTTTAGACTACAAGTCGAGCCTTGTATCTAGTGATGATTCCGGACTCATCCTTCTTATTTCTAAAAATTCATTTTGTTCAAATAACAGTATGATCTTTGGGTCTAGGAACAGGTGTCCAAACATCATTTTTTTCAAATTGATTTAGCTCTTTTTGCATAGCTAGAATCCATGATTCATCAAATAGTGCTTCATCAATATTTTTGGGTTCAATATGAAATAAAAAATTAGTGTGATTGTAAATATTTCTAAGAGGTGATCGAATACTTACACCTCGTGAAGGTTCTCCTAGAATTTGTTCCACTGGATGATCTTTCATATGTTTCCATTGTTTGGTTACATCTTGTACTAAGTCTTGATGATCTTTCCTGATGTCTCCATGTTGGATTTTTCCATTGTATTCTCTTTGTTGAGATTGAGACTATTTGTGTTATTTGTACATTCTGATTTTTCATCAATAGATTTCTTAGAGAATAGAGGGTTAGATTCATTAAATACTATATGCATAGATTCTTGTACAGTCAAAGTCTTTTTAATATTCTATAGACTTTACTATTTGTTGAATACCCAATAAAGATACATTCATCAGATTTTGTATCAAATTTTCCTAAATTATCTATATCATTGAGTATAAAATATTTGCATCTGAATACATGAAAGTAATCAATATTGGACTTTTTCTCATTCCAAAACTCATAAGGGATTTTATCTAAATTAGACTTTAACATAACTTTATTTATAACATAACATATAGTACTTACCATTTTGGCCCAAAAATAACTAGGTAAACTATTCTCATTAAGCATTGTTCGTACAATTCTTTGAAGAGATCTATTATTTCTGTTTACTACCCCATTTTGTTAAGGAGTTAGATGAATGGAGAAATTATGCAGAAAATCATTTTCATCACAAAAGACTCAATATCTTTATTGACAAACTATTTCCCCTTGTCACTTCAGATGTTTGAAATAGTAAAGCCCTTTTCATTATGAATTCTCTTGCATAACTTGGTAAATGCATTATGTACTTCATCTTTATGAGTAAGAAAGATGACCCAAGTATATCTAAAGAAATCATCAACAATAACAAATGCATAATATATTCCTCCCAGACTTGTAACTCTGTTTGGTTTAAAAAGGTCCATATGTATTAGTTGCAAAAATTTAGTAGTGGAAATATATTTTTTGGTTTTGAAAGAAGTTTTTATTTGTTTACCAAATTGGCATGCATCACAAATTTTGTTTTTAAAAAAGTTTGATTTTGGAAAACCTCTCACAAGATTATTTTTTGAAAGTTTAGAAATAAATTCCATGTTTGTATGACCTAACATTCTATATCATAACCACTATTTTCATGTTGAGCTGATAAACAAATAGCATCTTATGGGACAATTTCTTCAAATTCGATTGTATATACATTATTGTTTCTAAGAGTAATAAAACAAATATTGCAATCATGATGATTCAAAATAATGCACTTATCTTTTTTCAAAATAACTATAAATATTTTATCACATAATTGACTTATATTCAAAAGATTATTCTTTAGACCATCAACAAGTAGAACATCTTTAATTATGAGCGAATACTTCTTACCAACTTTACCTATTCTTATGATATTCTTTTTTGAATTATCTCCAAATGTCACGTATCCTTCTTCTTTAGAAGTAATGTCAATGAATTTAGTTTTATCTCTTGTTATGTGTTTTGAGTATCCGCTGTCTAAAAACCATTTACTTTTTTACCTATAGAGGACTTCATGCATACCTGTAAAAATAATTAAAATAATTTTTCTTGATACCCAAGTTTTTTTTGTTCTTTTATTTTTTAGTATTAGAAGAAATAAGATTCTTTGATACTCATATGGCCGTAATAATCATTAAATGTCTTCTTTTAATAGGACAAGCATGATAATTATGACTATTTTTATTGCAAAAATTACAAATAACATGTGACATATTTGAAAATTTTGAGTGATAATATTTTTTTTAAAAGTTATTTTTATGAAAAGAATTTTGAAAATCTAATTTTGATTTAGTCGGTTTATCAAAAAAAAAAAATTTATAGGGTTTGAGTTTTTTTTTTTATATATCCCAAACTTACCTTATCAAAAATACATCTTTGACTACCAAGAAGTTTTTCAATTTTTTTTTTCCATTTATAAAATTTTCAATAATCTTTTCTAAATCAATCACTTTCTTTTTCAGCTCATCATTTTTATTTTTTGAAATTATGTTTTCTTTTCTTAAAATATCAATTTCATTTGTTAAAAAAAGAATTTTCTTTTTCAAAACAGTATACTTGATACCCAATTTTTCAAGTTCCTCATATACCTCTTCCAAAACATTTTGCAACTCTTCATAAGAAGGATTTTCAATATTTTCAGAATTTGTTACCTCAATATCATTTTTAGCCATGAGAAAAAAATTTGTAAATTTTTCGTTACTTGCGTTGCTACCTGAACTACTTAAATCATTATCCCATGTAACTTTCATTCTTTTTTTGCCTTTTATCGATCTTTCTTTAATATGGGACAATCTGCTTTGATATGTCTAGGTTTTTTATATTTATAATAAGTTAAATAGTCATTTTTACCTGTATCTTTGTTGGAAAACCTTTTGAAAGATTTCTTTAGATGAGTTTTATTTTTTTTAAGAATCTCTAAAATCTTCTTGTGATTATTGCAATTTCTTCATTTTTGTTATCGCTTTTCTCATCTTCATTGCTTTCACTTTCATGGAGAACAACTTTGAGTGCCAATCTCTTCTTTTACTTTCATTCTTTTTCTCCTCTTTTCAATGTATACTCATAAGTAATAAGTGACCTGATGAATTCATTACTTCGAGTTTTTTGAGATATTTAATTTCAAGAATCGTTGTCACTTTTCATTCCCAACGTTTTGGCAGAAAGTTGAGAATTTTTCTTATTATCTCCAAACTAGAATAAATTTTTCCAAGAATTTTCAAGTTATTTATAATATTAGTAAAACGAATATACATAGAGGAAATAGATTCATCATCAATCATTTTAAACATTTCATATTCATGCGTAAGAATATAAATTTTTGATTCTTTGACTTATGAAATTCCTTCATTATCCCATATTTCTTTTATTGTCCTACAAGTCATTATTCTGTTAAATTTATTGTCATTGAGAACATTATATAATAAATTCATACCTATTATATTCACTGTAGAAAATCTATCATTTTTACGATCAAACTCTTCTTCTTCCTTATTGACCTTTACTCTATCAACAATTTTTGTTGGAATATAAGGTTCGTTTACAATATATTTCCAAATTTCTCGACCTTGAGACTGAAGAAATATTCTCATTTTAGTTTTACAGAAATTTTAATTGTCTTCACAAAATAGCGGAGGCCGATTACTAGATTGACCTTCAGCGAATGTAGCTGCTATGTTAGTCATATAATCTTAATTCAACAGATAATTAATCTTATAATAGAGCTCTTACTTTGATACCAATTGTTGTCCAGATGACTAATACAAGATGGGGTGAATTGGGTAAGCGCAATTCAGTACACAATATAAAATATAAAAAAATACGAAACAGCAGGAAATATAAAGAGTAAATGCAAGAAGAAGCAAACTCAATATTTTAACGAGGTTCAGTCTCACTGCCTACGTTCTCGCCTCAAACTACCACTTGAGAATTCCAAATTTACTATTCAATCTTCTTCAGGTGGAGATAAAAACCTATTACACCTTTCAGCAATACTGCTATAAAGAATTTATGTAGAACACCTTCTACACTTGCAATCACCTCACACTTGGTGATTCAATTATTTCCTGTGTAGAACACCTTCTACATACACAAGGATTATACGCACCTTCTTACAAATACAAGAACTGATAGTGGGTAGATTATTAGATTACACTCCTCAATGAATGAAATAAAACAATATAGCACAACTTATATCTCTCTCAAAATAAATAAGGATTAACGCACAAAATTTAGAGAAGAGAGGATGCGAGTTTTGAAAGAATGATACAAAATTTAGCAATTGATGTGTAAGTTTTTGTTGTGATTTTTTCAAAACTCAAGTGAGTTATTTATATGCAAATGAATCTTGATATTCAAATTTGAAAAGGTTCACATGTCAAATAAGAGCATTATTCACTTTTCAAAAAATTCAAATAAAAATATCTCATTTTTTTATATTTGTCAAAGATAATTTCATTCATTTTCAAAGAAATCAAACCTAATTTTTTATTTTTCATACATGACAAAATGAGTCTGATTTATTTTTCAAATCAAATTATCTTCTTTTTACATATGTCAAAAAAAAAAAAAAACACAACCATCTTTTAAGATTTTCAAATAAAATCATCTATTTTTTGCATTTGTCAAAAAAAAAAAAAACACACAATCACCTTTCAAAATTTTCAAACAACACATGCATATGTTAATATGAGAATCAATCATCTTACAAATTCAAATCTTTATGCGTATGTGGAAAAAAAAAAATTCGAAATTAAATATTTTAATAAAGTTATGCAAATGTAAAAAATGCAATTTGATGCTTTATGAGAAAATATTAATTTTGAATCTTAATCAAATTTTAAATTTTAAGAGATGTACAAAATTATACAATGAGCTTCATTTGTAAATTTGATCTTCTTTTTGCTTATACTTGATTTCTTGATGTGCTTAACTCTTTTCATGCGTAGACAACTTGAGTTTGAGTTTTGAATTTATTTATTATCATCAAAATCTATACGTATATACGAGACTTGAAACCTTGAGTTATATAAAAACTAACATATATTATAAGTCTACGTTGTGGGCCCATTTTTGTATGTTGTGGATGTGCAATTAGAACATATACAATACATTCAAAAGTACGAAGATAAGAAATATTTAGTTGTTGACCAAATGCAAGCTGTAATGGAGAATATTTATGATATGAAGATGGTCTAATTAGAATTAATAATGCTGCAAGAAGTATAACATGTTCCTAGACAGAAATAGGTAGTTTTGATTTTATAAGTAAAGGTCTAACGATTAGCTGAATTTTTTTGATTAAAAATTCAACTAAACTGTGTTTGAGTGTATGTATGGGCAACATAATGTTCAATGTATATTCCTATTAACATGCAATAGTTATCAAAAGTTTGAGACAAAAATTCGTCTGCATTATCCAATTGAATAGTTTTAATTGGATAGTTAGGAAAATGTGCTCGTAGTTTGATTATTTGGACAATAAGTCTAGCAAATGCAATATTTCTAGTGGAAAGTAGACAAATATGTAATTATCGACTTGATGCATCAATTAAAATTATAAAGTATCTAAATGGTCTACTTGATGGATGAATAAACCAATATATATCCCCTTGAATCCTTTATAAAAAGGATGGAGACTTGACTACGACTTTTGAGAGAGATGGTCTGATAATCAACTTACTTTGAGAACAAATAGAGCAAGGATATTCATTAGGCAAAATAATATTTTGATTCTTTAAGGGGTGCCTATATGAATTATCAATGATTTATCTCATCATTATTGATTCTGGATATTCAAGACGATCATGGCAAATCATAAATATTTTGGAGTCAATGTACTTATGGTGCATTACCACATATGATTAATTTATTTTCATTCTTGTATAATACAATCTAGAAGATAGAGCAGACATTTTTTTTAATATGAGCTTTTGGCTCAGTATTATTTTAATAATGATAAGATACTTTTTATTGTCCTCATTGGTGGTTTCAATATGATAATCATTACGATATATATTTTTGAAACTCAATAAATTTCTTCTAAATTGTGAAGAAAATAGAGTATCATTAATTCAAACTTTGGTTCTATTAGAGAACACAATATAAGCTATTCTGAAACTCTCAATTAAATTTGATGAACCAGATATGGATGTGAAGAACAACAAGATTGGTATTGACATTTCTATCAGAGATGGGGGAGGTCACTTTTTAGTTACAATGAGAAAAAACCAGGAACTCAAAGCTGATGCATTGCTAGTTGAAGCTTATGGTGGGCTTATTGCTATCGAGCTTGGTATTGTAATAGGAATGAGGAATGCTATGCTTGAAGGGGACTCTGAAACAGTGATCAAGAAGATTCAAGACGACAAAAATAATGAGAGTTAAATGGGATTAATAATCTCGATTATTAGATCCCAATTGTGCTGTTTTGACAATTGTGTTGCAAGGCATGTCGTTAGAGAAGCTAATGTAATAGCTCATGAATTAGCAAAGAATGCATTGCATTCTACATAATGCATTGTCGACTTGGAGGAAACTCCTAACCGTATAATCCTTTGTAATAGATACCAATTTTATGAAATGCTGGTATTTTGAAAAAAAAAATTATTAATATTATAATATAATTAATAAAAATAAAATAAAAAGTATGAGTGACTAATAATGAGAATTGCTATATATCATATTATCATCTAATAATAATAAATATATTTTATTTTATATAATGAGATAAAAGTAAAATGATAATGCTTTGTATAAAAAAAAATTTCTCTATAGCTCTTTTTTTTTTCTCTTTTCTGCTTTTGTTCCCGAAGAATCAATTAATTCTCCTCCTCCTCGTAGTATTAGCTTAAAGAAAAATACTAGTGTGTACGTCCATTTTGATATCTCATTTTGATACTACGCATATTTTAATTTTAATTTTTTAATTTTTGTTTTACTTTTAAGAAAATGATTATTAATGTATTGATATTTTTTTATACTTTTTAAAAATATTTTAAAATGATAAACAAATATTAATAAAAATAATAAAAAGTAAATTTAGCCTAGGGATCAAAGTGAGTAGTATATAGAATAATATTTTTATGTATAAATTATTTTCAAATAGGAAAACTAATTCAATCTTTACTACAGAATCGGACAAGAGAGTTTCTTCTCATCCAATTTCTTGCAAATGAAATAATTATAAAATAATATAGATATATTTAATGATATTTTAAATACTATAAAATCATCTTTTAAAATAAATTTTTATTGATGCTACTCAAGTATAAGAGTAGCATTGCTCTAACTTAAATAGCGAAGGCGGTGCGTTGTGGATGGGAATGATGAGGGAAACGGTGGACAGATGAGATTCCTTTGAATGGATTTCCAAAGGTCGTAAAAAAAGAGATTATACAAAATCAGGAAGGGAATTATTGGACCAGCTTGATTATGGTTCTCTCCGGTTCTATATCAGTTCGGTTTCTCTTCTACTGCAGTGCCTCGTGATCTTGTTCTTGCCATATCATTTTATCTCTAGTTTTTCGAAAAAACCATTTTTTAACATAATGAATTAATTAATTATTTATAAATAATTTTATTTATCATTTCCTAATACTATACATTATACCTATTTTATTTTGGTTTTTTATTTTTTCTATAACAGTCTCCTGTAAAGCTTACAATAGTAACAATGGCAGAAATAATAAAATTCATTTAAGCCTGATTTGAATTAAAAGATTAATTGAGTTTATTTTAAATTTATTATTATATTTTTTTAAAATTTTTATATAAAATATAAATTTTAATATAATTTTTTTAAATATTAAAATAATAATATTATTATCAAAATAATATTATATTTAATTTTTAAAATCCACTTTAACTCGTTTCTTAATCTAAATCGGATTTAAGTGGTGAGAACCTCCAGAAAAAATGAGAGGGATTGAGAGAAGATAACAACTTTTTTATTGTAATGAACGAACGTCGGCAGCCGCCCCCCTGTCCCACCACTAAAATTATGTGAATGACCTACCACTATTATATTAAATTCTGCATAGTGACTTACATAGTAACTTGCATAGTAACTTGCATAGTAATTTCAAAGCCTATAAATAGGGGCTTCAGTTGTAATGAAATTCATAAGAAAATATAGAGAGAGAAAGAAAGTTTCAGTTCTTAGGAGTTTCAGAAAGAATTTCTTATTTCTCTTTTGCAATAATAGTTTCTTTCTTTAGTTTTATAACACGTTATCAGCACGAGGTTCTACCGATACTGAAACTAGTGGTCTTCTACTTCAAGTAAGTTTTTCAATATATTATTTACAGTCCTTGAAATAAATATTAAAGGTAATATTGCTAAATATTACTTGATAAAATTTTATTTTTATTCTCATGATAATGTGAATATATTTCTTAAATTTACAGATTTATTTTTGTAATATAATGTCAAATATTGAGATTTATTACTATTGACATTTCTGAAAAATATTGTTTATCCAAGATTCTTGATGAGATCTATTTGGATATGATGATGAACTTGAAAGATACAATCATAGAAGAAAACCATGTGTCCCTGAAGGACCGTGCTGTGTATCTCATGATGAAAAATCATCTTACTGTGTGAAATGAATTAAGAGAGTGATATAAGCACCAGAAGATATAATCCTCTCAAAAGATCATTATGATTTATTGCACCTGAAGTTGCAAGATTTTAAGAGTGGTATTGAATATTCTGCACTCTTTAAAATCAGCTCAATATTAAAATTATACAGCGAAAATGTCACTGATGATGATATATAAAAGAAGACATTATTTTTCATACCTCGAATGTGCTCTTGCAGTAGCAATATCGAGAGTGAAAGTTCAACAAATATTCTGAACTTTTGTTTTGTCTTCCAATGATTGAGCTAAATAATGAGTTTTTGTTACACCAGTTACGTTCTATTAATAATATCGAATTTACACAATTCCTAGAAATGAACGGTGCATCCTTTCAAAGGAATTAAGGGCGTAGACGTGGTAGAAAAATTATAGAAGTGTTGGTCCCAAAAGCGACAACACTAAAGATGATAAAATGTATCGTATCACCAGAAGTGATCCAACTCAGAGAAGGGTAAAGGCCCCCAGAATAATTCTTAATAAAAAGATGAAGATGTTTGTCATAGATGTAATATAACTAAACAGTAGTTACGTACCTGTTGTACGGCCAGACACTTAGCTGATTTATATCAAGCTTCTATTAAAGGAAAGAATAAAGTGCATGAAACAAATTTAGTAGAACCATCAGATGATTTATTAGATTCAGTAGATGTAGACATTACTCATCTTGATGTATCTGATTTCTTTAATCATCTTGATGGTAGTATTGAACACTTAATTGGAGATGGAAGTGTTCCACTCAATTAATGTATTTTCTTTCTATCAGTAATAAAAGTTTTGTATATTTTGTAGAATCATGGATCACATTGATGAACTTTTTATCTCTGAGTTGAATGATAAAGATATATGTCTGGCTGACAGTGCTACAACTCACACAATTCTCAAAGAAAAGAAATATTTTCAAAATCTAACACTAAGTAAAGCTTATATCCATACCATATCAGGTTCATCGGATTTAATTGAGGGCTCCGGAAGAGCTTATATTGTATTGCCTAATGGCACCAAATTTTGTATTGATGATGCTCTATTCTCTTCACAATCCAGAAGAAATTTATTGAGTTTCAAAGATATACGTCGTAATGATTACCATATTGAAACGACCAATGAAGGCAGTAAAGAGCATCTTCTTATTACTAAAACAATATCGGGTCAGAAGCTCGTATTAGAAAAACTGCCTGCTTTATGTTCTGGATTGTATTATACAAAAATGAGAACAATTGAATCATATGTGGTAATGCACCAGAAGTGCATTAACCCTAAAATATTTATGACTTGACATGATCGCCTTGGACGTCCGGGTTCTATAATGATGAGACGAATTATTGAAAATTCGCATGGGCATCCCTTAAAGAATCAAAAGATATTTCTACCCAATGAATCTCCGTGCGCTGCATGTTCTCAAGGTAAGTTAATTATTAGACCATCTCCCTCAAAAGTCATTGTTGAATCTCCATCCTTTTTACAAAGGATTCACGGAGATATATGTGGGCCTATTCATCCATCAAGTGGACCATTTAGATATTTTATGGTTCTAATTGATGCATCTAGTCGATAGTTACATGTTTGTCTTCTTTCCACTAGAAATGTTGCATTTGCTAGACTTCTTGCTCAGATAATTAAACTACGAGCACAATTTCCTGAGTATCTGATTAAGACCATTCGATTGGATAATGCATGTGAATTTTCATCTCAAGTTTTTTATGATTATTGCATGTCAATAGGAATAGATGTTGAACATCCTGTTACCCATACACAGACACAAAATGGTTTAGCTGAGTCTTTGATCAAAAGGCTTCAACTAATCGCTAGACCTTTACTTATGAAATCAAGACTACCTGTTTCTGCTTGGGGACATGCTATACTTCATGCAACATCTCTAATTCGCATTAGACCATTTGCATATCATAAATATTCTCCATTACAGCTTGCATTTGGTCAACAACCAAATATTTCTCATCTTCGTACTTTTAGATGTGCTGTATATGTTCCAATTGCACCTCCATAACGTACAAAAATGGGCCCTCAACGTAGACTTGGGATATATGTTGGTTTTGATTCTCCATCCATTATTAGATACCTTGAACCCCTTACAGGGGATATGTTTAAAGCACGTTTTGAGGATTGTCATTTTGACGAATCAAATTTTCCGTTAATGGGTAAAGAAAAGTCGGTGCCTGAAGCACGACAAGATATTACTTGAGATAATAAGACCCTATCTCATTTTGATCCTCCTACAAATGAATGTAAACGGGAAGTTCAAAGGATTATTCATTTGTAAAATGTTGCAAATCAGTTACCGAATGTATTTACTGACACTAAAGGTGTAGTAAAATCTTATATTCCTGCTGTTAATACTCCAGTAAGGATTGAAGTCCCTGAAAGACAAATTGTCAAAGCAGCAATAGGTGAATCTAAAGTACGCCTGAAGCGTGGAAGACCTATTGGTGCAAAAGATAAAATTCCCAGAAGGAAAAGAATACAAAATGAATTTGGTGTCCTTGAAGAATACGTACCCACAATACAGACTACAAATATAATTGATACTCCTAAAGAGCTTAAATCTTCTATTCTAGAACCTCCTGAAGAGAAAACTCTTGAAGAGTATAAATCTCCTAAAAAGGGACCTCCCGAAGTGGTGTGTCATGAAATATTTTCCCCTAAAGAGGAACAGATACCTGAAAATAATGAGATCTCAATACATTTCATGAAAACTGGAGAAATTCTGGATAGAAATAAAACTGTTGTCGACAACATATTTTCATATAAAATGGCCCTTGACATTACCAGAAGTAATGAAGAAAGTGAGCCAAAAAGCGTCGAAGAATGTCGACGTAGAAATGATTGGCCAAAATGGAAAACAGTTATTGAAACTGAATTAAATTCGCTAGCAAAACGAGAAGTATTTGGACTTGTTGTCCAAACACCAAAGGGTGTGATGCCTGTAGGATATAAGTGGGTATTTGTACGAAAACGTATTGAGAAAAATGAAATTGTGCGATACAAAGCACGGCTTGTTGCACAAGGTTTCCTGCAGAAACCCGTGATTGATTATGAAGAAACATACTCTCCCGTTATGGATGCAATCACATTTAGATTTTTGATTAGTCTGGTTGTTACAAAAGGATTAGAAATGCGGTTCATGGATGTGGTCACTACATATTTATATGGATCCTTAGACCATGACATATATATGAAAATCCTTGAAGGATATAAGATGCCTGAAGCATCTACAAGTACATCTAGAAATATGTACTCAATCAGACTACAAAGATCTTTATATGGGTTGAAGCAATCCAGACGTATGTGGTATAATCGCTTAAGCGAATATCTATTGAAAGAAGGATTTGAGAATAATCCTATATGCCCATGTGTTTTTATTAAGAAATCAGAATCCGGATTTGTCATTATTGCGGTTTATGTTGATGATTTAAATATTGTGGGAACTCCTGAAGAGATCTCAAAAGCCGCTATATATTTAAAGAATGAATTTGAAATGAAAGATTTTGGCAAAACAAAACTTTGTCTCGGCCTGCAGCTTGAGCACTTGCCAAATGAAATTTTTATTCATCAGTCCATGTATACTGAGAAAGTCCTAAAGCATTTTTATATGGACAAATCTCATCCCCTGAGTACTCCAATGATTGTTCGAACACTTGATGTGAAGAAAGATCCATTCCGTCCTTGTGATGACGATGAAGAAATTTTTGGTCCTGAAGTACCATATCTCAGTGCAATTGGAGCTTTGATGTATCTTGCAAATTGCACTCGACCAGATATTACATTCTCAGTTAATCTGCTTGCAAGATATAGTTCTGCACCAACTCGAAGGCATTGGAATGGCATTAAACATGTTCTTCGTTAACTTCATGGTACGGTTGATATGAGATTATTTTATCAACGTGGTTCAAGTCCAGAATTGATTGGGTATGCAGATGCAGGTTATCTTTCAGACCCACACAGAGGTAGATCTCAAACTGGATATTTATTTACTTATGGAGATACTGCCATATCATGGAGATCTGTTAAGCAGACACTATCTGCTACTTCTTCAAATCACTCAGAGATCATTGTAATTCATGAAGCAAGTCGAGAGTGTATTTGGTTGAGATCAGTTATTCAACATATCCAGGAAAAGTGTGGACTTCCCATGATCAATAATAGCCCAACAATCTTATATGAAGATAATACTGTTTGTATCACTCAAATCAGAGGAGGATATATCAAAGGTGGCAGAACCAAACATATTTCACCTGAATTCTTTTATACTCATGTACTTCAAGAAAAAGGTGAAATTAATGTCAAGCAGATACGATCTAATGATAATCTGGCAGATTTATTCACAAAGGCGTTACCAACTTCTACATTCAAGAAGATTGTGCATAACATTGGAATGCGAAAACTCAAAGATCTTTTGTCATGCACTTTTCAGGGGGAGTAAATGTGCTGATTGTACTCTTTTTCCTTCGCTGAGGTTTTGTCCCACTGGGTTTTTCTCTACAAGGTTTTAATGAGGCAATCTTAAAGCACTTGTGGATACATAAGAAGATTGTACTCTTTTTCTTTCGCCATTGGTTTTTCTTCCTACTGGGTTTTTACTTGGCAAGGTTTTAACGAGGCAGATTCCTTATTGGCGGTCATTCAAGGAGGAGTGTAATGAACGAACGTCGGCAGCCGCCCCTCTTTCCCACCACTAAAATTATGTGAATGACCCCACCACTATTATATTAAATTCTGCATAGTGACTTGCATAGTAACTTACATAGTAATTTCAAAGCCTATAAATAGGGGCTTCAGTTGTAATGAAATTCATAAGAAAATATAGAGAGAGAAAGAAAGTTTCAGTTCTTAAGAGTTTCAGAGAGAATTTCTTATTTCTCTTTTGTAATGGTAGTTTCTTTTTTTAGTTTTATAACATTTATATGATTTCGCTTACTAAAATAAGGTGCGGCCATTCCACCCAAATAGGCCTGACACAGTAGGCGTAACAAACTATATTCTCATTCTAGAAGGCTACAGCCAAAACGGCAACTCCTCTAAACAAAGCGACCACTCCTTCTAAAGAAAACTGGGCCTCGCAGCCTTAACTACTAAACTATTGGGCCAAGTATTGAAGCCCGACTCGACAATCATTCAATCTTAAAGCCAAGTCCGACTAAAACAAAACTAGGCCCAATAACAAAGAACAGTACGCGACCAAAGTCGACTTAGAAGTTAGGGCACTTCAAACTCCACTTCACTTCTGCGATCACGATCCTCCATCTTCATCCTCACAGAAGTGTAACAAATATATAATGTATAAATGACAAATAGAACAAGTCAATTAGTTTGGAAAAAATAAAATAAAATGTAATCACAAAAATAATTTCAAATATATTAAATATTATAGAATGATGAATAATATTCCTCTTCATTTATTTATTAAGATTTAGAATATTATCTGATAAAATTAACGAATGACTAATTATTAATATTATAACATAATTAGTAAAAAACAATATGAGTGACAAGCGATAAGGAATGTTATACATCATGCTATTATTTTATTTTCATTCTATTATATAAAATATAATATATTTATTATTATTAGATAATAAATAATTAATATTATTAGATATGTAATATATTATATAATGAGATTGAAGGAAAATAATGATGTGCAGTATAAATTTTTTATAGACCTCAACAATCCTTCTTCATAATTCTGAGTTCGGCCCACCAAACACAAACCAAACCCAAAGAAGAAGCATAAAAAGATGCTCTTAGTTAAGAGTTGTATACGCCCAAGCCCATGTTAACAATGGGCCGAGTAAAAAACTGGATTGATTTTTATTGTGAAGTCCTAAACCAATACATATAATGTTATCTTATAAAATTTTGTTTTCGACTTTGTTACAAACTCATATGTTGAATAATGTTATATGCAGTCGTGAAGTATTTAAGTATCATGTAATTGTTTTGAAAAATAGTGGAATTTATTATTAAAAAATTAGTTTATTTATGTGGGATTCGTATTTACTCATATTATGAGATTTCTTGGGGGTTGATCTGACTGACCCCATCTCTAAAAGCCCGTCTCCGTTGGCAGTGGGCTACACTGCCCACTCCATCGGAACCGGCGGGCTGCGGCGAGTTTACCTCTTCAACGACAGGCTCCGACGACCTCCAGTGTGTCCCACGGAGACTTAAACCCAAAATGGGTCTAGTGCTGCAGCTCAAGGTCGAATGTCCTTAAAATTCATTTCTATTTTATTTTTTTATTGTGTTTTTTATTATATTTTCTTCATTTTTTATTATATTTTTATTATATTTTTTTATTGTGTTTTATTTTATTTTAGTGTGTTTATCATCAAAAAGCAACCCAATTACTGTTGGGTTACTTTTGACACTGAGGGCAGCCCGACCGACCCCAGCGTCTCTCTCTTTTTAAAGTAATTACACGACGTTTGTGTATTTTATGATTGCAAATATTATTTTTCTCAATCTTATCAACATTGTGGCCCTAAACAAGTTTAGGATCGATAAATTTTTTATACAAATGGAAAATCCTACACGAAATTAAAGGATTAGGATTGAAGGTTTTAAGTCGAACAATTAAATAGGTCTAATTAGAGTTGACACAAAAATTTGATATGAAATTAACAAGCTAGAATTGAGAAATCTTACACACTTAATTAAAGAGTAGGATTAAGTTTGAATTATATACAAGACAAATCTGACTTGATATATTATGAATCATAAAACCATGAATTATCAATTTTGAATAAGTAGAGTCAAGTTTAAGTACTAAAATTAAAGGTCGAATCAAAACATCTTTGATTGTCTTAAATTGAGGGCATACCTAAATTGGCAACTAAAGGATTATGTTCTAGGGTGAGGAGTGTCATGATTCCATCCAGGGATGTAATCAATCTGGTCCACCCAATCATAGAGAGATTTATGGGTCAAATTGAAAATTTCAATCTACCTATTTTCTGGACCGAGGTCGAATCTATTATTCCTATAGACCGGATCAATTTTCCCTATAAATTGAATCGGACCATTATCTGTCACTCGGTTGGTCCATTAGGTTCAATTTGGTTTGGGCCAGTGCAAAATGGGCTAACAGATACAAAAAATCCAAAATCACTTTTATTGTGTCTTGGCCCAACTACAGAAAAAAGCTCATATTTTTTTTTTTCCAATTTTGAATATATACTATTTAACTTTATTTATACATCTTGTTCTTTAAAATAGCCTAAACAAAAGTTGAGAGAATTATAAAAAATATTCATATTCATCCATGAGAATTAGCAATCATCATAATAAAGTTAAAAACAAAAAATAGAGAAAAAGAAATTAAAAAATGTAATATCATCCAAACTCCAAATAAAAGAAAGAAAAATAGAAAAATTAAGGAAGACATAAAAAATATAATAATTACATATATATATATATATTTATATAAATGTTTTATATACACTTTGGTCGGTCCGACCTGATTAAAAAAAAAAACCATATCCCAGAAGCAGACATTAAAAATCGAAATCCTCAAATTATATGGACTAAAATCGACCAATATAATACTTATCGGTCTGGACCAAACCAATCGGTCCGGATGGGATTTTGGGTTCAGATTGGTAATTTTATCCTCCTAATTTTGATATTTTTCAAGTTCAATTTGGACTTTATTTTCATTAGATTCTTAAGAGGTTGAATCAAAATTTCATTAAACTGAAAAAATAAATGCCGAAGGCCCAAAAGAGAATGGTACTGAAGATATGGTTCAACCCATATTCCTTGATTCTACCAAGAAAATGAGAATCATAAAAGATTGCTTTTTGTTGATGGAAAAGTTGTGACAAATAATGATCCAACGAACTTGATTAAAATGAAGAATCTAACAAAACCTTCCACACTCTCATATTCTTAGAAAAGAATATAAGACAAACACATGCTTCTGACTAAAGAGAGAACAATGAATAGTCTCCTAGAGGAAGACGCAAAACCGTGCATGGTGGCTATGGGTGGACAGATGAAAAAATCTAAACTTTTAGCATTAATACAAAAATTGTGGCAAAAAAATAAAGAACAAGGAAGAAAATGAAACAAATTGACCAAAATTGGGCTAAGAATCTAAGATAGTACCTAATATAGAGAGCAGACTGTAAACAAAAAACCGATAAAATAGGATTTAGAAACTATAGAACCGAGGTGGCATGCCTACATGCGCCAATGATTTTAGGTCATCGTGTTGGCCTTCTAGTGAAGTTTGGTTTTTTTTTTTTTTTAGCGCTCGATTTCATGACCCAATCTAACTCGACAAGGATTCACTGTAGTATTTCTGTGGGTTTTGAGTGAGGCTTGAGCAATAGAGCACAAGCTTAGATCGATAAGCTTGACCTGATTTCTTAGTGAATTTTACCTTGAGGTTTTAACCTGATTTTAACTCTAAAACCAATTCGATTTGACCCCTAATTAGGGTTTACACGCTAACAACCCTAATTAGGGTTTCGCTAAACACACACATATATATACATATACGTATATATTATTTTTTTGTATGGCCACGTTGTAATGCCTCACATTGTATATCTTTCAAGATAATAAAATTATTTACAATGCAGTAGACATGGGCATGTTGCTAAACCATGTAAACTAAGGGTGTGCATCCGGATCTGAATCTGGATACCCGGCCATAACCGAATTCGAACTGGATCCCCAAAACCATGCAGTTATTTGCCTGGATTAAATTTGGTTTTGATCCTGGTGAATAACCAGATTATACCTGGATATCCGGATTTAAACTTGGATAATTGGATTTTCGCTTTTTTACTCTAAAAATCTGGATATTTGGATTTTAATAACCTAGATATTTGGATTTTACTACTTTTTTTTACATATAAATAAGAGTTAAAATTAAAAAAAAAATAGAACACTTTTTTTAAAAAATTCCGATATCCTTGAATTGCCTAGATTTTTTTAAAAAATAATTTAAACACTTGAAAAGATTTTTATAAAAAAAGAAATAATAATATATCACAATTAATTAAACTAATACATCACAATGCAAAACATAACTTTTCAAAAAACAAAATAAATAATAATACATCACAACTAATTAAACTAATAGTCTAATACAAAGTGTGTTATTAATATCAACATTTACATAATCTTTGGAACAGTATAATTTGTAAGTTTCTGTGAAGGTATGAACTTAGTTAAGTTTAACTTATTTCTTTTTGGGACACGAAACTCTTCTTTTAGTCCTTGAAAAATCAAATCAACAAAAGAAAATAATTCAAGTTCTCAAAATAAAGTTATTTATAGGCTTTGTAAAATGAATCACAAAGCCTATAAATATTTCTAGAGACCCATTTTGTCTGTAAAATAAATATAGGCTTTGTAACTTATTATTCATGCTGAAGCAAAAATTATTGGGTGAAAAATGTTTTTTATTTCTTTTTTTCTTCAAGTTCAAATCAACAAAAGAAAACAATTCAAGTTCTCGACATATTGCATCTAGAATCAATGAAGCAATGAAGATCATTAGAGGAGTCATATATCAAAAATCAAACCCATTAGTGGAGTCATTTTGTGAAGTCGTATAATTAAGAAAATGCTAGTCATGTTAGGAAAGTAGTGCTGGCAAAGTGGTGCTGGAAGATTTTTCAGCAATATTAACAACTGAAAACATAGTTATTCTTGTTTTGTCTTAATAACAAAGCATTATTTATTTAAATATACAAATCTTTAGGGCATTACACCCAAATAACATTTCAATATCACCAAGGAAGCATTTCAAGCTCCATTTTTCTCACATGAATGTCTTTCCTAAAATATTTTTCTCACTAAGCAGAACAAAGAATCTACTCACACTTAAAATAAACAAAACATTTATATTAGATGTTCATTTAAAGCATTTACAGAAGCCTCCATTTGCATGACATTATCATTATCAAACTAATTTTCCTCTAGTCACATTTTGAATAACTTTCTTTCCTTTTAATTCTCTTTTGTTTGCTAATGGTATTATGTGACCCTTTTTATTCTGTTTGTGGAACAGCTCAAATGGCTTAAATCGGTTCTTATATATGAATGAAAGATATAGTAGGTTATAGATGGAGGTCTAGGTTACCAAAATCAGATCTTATCTTCTCATTCTAGATTACAAAATTCGTGAATAAAAAACAAGAAATAATTTAGTACAAAAAACAAAACAAACATAGATATAGATCCAAACACAAAGGAAGAAAAAAAAACATAAACAAGCCGACAGATTTGAGATTGAACAAAGATGGGTACCAAACCAACATATCTGAAAAAAAAAACAAACTCAGATCTAAATATTTCAAAAAATCAAAAATAGACTAGTGATTAGGAAAACAAACAAACTAAACCCAGATTTAAACCAAAAAGGAAGGAAAAATGGATTTTAGAGTTGTTGATGAACTTGGACACCGTGCCATGATGGGTAATGGATTTATTTTGATGAGTCTAAAGAGAGGGAGAGATGATTGAGACTGAAGTGAGAGAGAAAATGGCTTAGGATGGGCTCATACAAAGTAGAAGAAACAAAAACAAAACTAAAGAACTAAGATGTAAAATAGGAGTTCCAGAACTTTTTATCTCTGAGTTGAATGATAAAAGTTCATGTCTGATTGACAGTGCTACAACTCAAAACAATTTTTAAAGATAAGAAATATTTTCAAAATCTAACACTAAACAAAACCTACGTCCATACCATATCAGATTCATTAAATCTAATTGAGGGCTTCAAAAAAGTTTATATTGTGTTGCTTAATGACACCAAATTTTGTATTGATTATGCTCTATTTTCATTACAATCTATAAGACATTTATTGAGTTTCAAAGATATACGTTATAATGATTACCACATTGAAACGACTAATGAATGCAGTAAAGAGAATCTTTTTAATACTAAAATAATATCGGGCCAGAAGCTTGTATTAAAAAAACTGTCTATTCTATTTTCTGGATTATATTATATAAGAATGAGAATAAGTGAATTATATGTGGTAATGCACCAGAAATGCATTGACCCAAAAATATTTATGAATTGACTTGATTGCCTTGGATATTCAAGATCAATAATGATGAGACGAATCATTGATAATTCACATGGACATCTTTTAAAGAACCAAAAGATTCTTTTACAATGAATATCCGTGCTCTGCATATTCTTAAAGTACACAAAACGGTACAGGTACTGTTTCGAAACTATATATAAAAAAATTATATATAAATACATATATATTATATTTCAAAATAATAGTCAATATTTAAATAAATCATACATATAAATACATATATGTAAATAGTCTAGTTTGAATTAAGATAAAAAATAACAAGAAATAAAAACAAAATCCGGTACGACTGATACAGGCCGGTACGGCCGAAACAGACCGAAACGGCCGAAATCTGCAGTGAAACGAAACAGGCTATTTTCTGTACCGGTCAACTGGCCGGTATGGCATATTTTGGCCGATACGATACGAAATTAAAATTTTGAGTAAATGTCCTGAAGATTTGTGCTGATTGTACTCTTTTTTTTTTCGTTGAGGTTTTGTTCCACTGGGTTTTCCTTTGTAAGGTTTTAATGAGATAATCTTAAAGCACTTGGAGGTACACAAGAATATTGTACTTTTTTTCCTTCGCCATTGGTTTTTTCCTTAGTAAGGTTTTAACGAGGCAGATTTTTTATAAATATTCATCCAAAAGGGAGTGTTTTATAATAGGTGGATGACCATCAACTACCACATATGATTTGTTGTAAACTTAACCATTCAAAAATGTGAATTGGTTGTTGTGCATGTGAGAGTTTGTTATACTTGTCACTTAGTTGTTGAGCATGTGAATCGATTAGTACAACAAACTACTATGTAAGTTGTCTATAAAAGAGGTCTTGAGGATAAATTATAAGACATAAAAAAAGAAGTGAAGTGAATGATATTGAGCTCTTGAACAATAAAATATTTTGCAATATCTCAATCTTCCTTTTTCTCTTTTACAATATTTCAGTCATTTGATATTTTTCTTTAGTTTCATAACAATATCTATTATATTATAATAATTGAATATCAAACAGATAAAATTAAGTCCATTAAACGGACGTTAAGTTTGTCTATATTCTGTTATCGGCTTGTTACATAGAATCTAGATTCATATCCATGACCCCCTTGAGGTCCAGGTTGAGACTCTCGGTTTCTCCGAAGTAGAACTTGACCAGTCGCTTGGAGGTGAGTTGGTTTTGCTTGAAAGCGAGTTGGAGGTCACAAATGATTTCTTCTTTGATAGAGAAGCCATAGCCTGCACTTAATATGGGTGAGCCAGATGATAATATGACCAACAGAACCAGAAGCAGAACAAGCTCTGATGAAAAGAGAGAAAATCCTATAGGTGAGTTCCACACCAAAAACCATCACCATTAAACCACCAGATTTGTTCGGATCTACAAACTCAGTCGCAACATTAGTTCTTCTTCTTCTTCATTGGATATTCGAGTTGCGTCTTTGACCACCAACCAACCTTGTTGGTTCCCCTTCATAATCCTGTAAGTTCCTCTCTATCCATTTTTTTATTGATTTCCTCATCAATTTAGCCTCAAGTTCTTCGATTTGCATGCTACTCTAAAGTTTAGGTTTTGTTTCCTGTAAATATGGATATGTATAAAACAAACTTTCTTGGGGGATCAGATGTGAGAAAATCTTGTGTTATTATTATTACTATTATTTTATAAGCAAGAAATATAACTAGGCACAATCCATACATACAGGAAATATACAAAACAGACATTACAATCTAGAAAGTTAAAAAAAAAAAAAAAAACTTATGAACATTCCCCCCCTTTAAACAATATTGTGTAATTTAAAAAAAAATATTAGTTTAGACCATACATGACAATTGATTTAGCGGTTTCTCCATCTTTATCTCTTTCCTTGTCTGTGTCTTTTAATAATTTTTTCCCTTTTCTCCTTTTGTTCGAGAAATGAACACTACCCCTAGATTATTTTCATAAATAATCTTATCTCATATCATTATTACTATTTTCTTATATTTTTACATAAAATAAAATAAATAATTCAACTTTTTAAATTTCAGAACAACCTTTACAAATCTCAAAACAAAACTAATATTAATAAAATATATTATAATAATATATTATTTAATTTTTAACTTTTATCTCATCTTATATAATCTTATCTATGAAAACAATCTAAGCTATTTAGTTTTGTAGAGGTTTTTATTCATGCTTAAAAAAAAATGTAACTTGTCAAAAAACAAATATGGCATGGTGGAGATTCATTTATATTTTCACCAAAAATATTTTTGTTGGAAAAAAATGAGAAATGGTAGAATTGTATCTTGGAGTATTTAGGTATTCTGTATGCGTCTGTATGCTAATGGGGGTCCTTAATTATGAGTTTGACTGTGTTGATTAATTCAGTGATTTTATTTTGGAGTCAACTTGAAGAATAATAGTTTTGATTACTTTTGATATATCTTCCTACACTTGAGTTCAAATTGAAGAAGGCTCACGCATGAGTAATGTAAGGGGATTTGAGTTAGATGATGTTGGGCTGTCAGATTGTATATTGATGGCGTTGAGATACCATGGGTTGCCAGATCAACAAATATGTAGCAAGTGATCGTGATCTTTTCCTAATTAAGGTAGTTTTAAATGCGTATTAGTGTTTTGGCCATAACTTTGGCGACGAGTATCAAAATCGCGCATAAAACCCTAATTTGAAAAAAACTTTTCCGTGCGCACGTCGTGGCCACCCAGCTACGTCTGGTATGAGAGTTTTAGAGGCTGAAATCTACTATTTTTCCTTCCGAATCCTTAATTTCAGTTATTCTTTTCCTTATTTAATAATAATTCATTTGTTGTTTAGGAAGTGATTTTGAACCAATTTGGGCCAGATTTTTAATAGACTACTTCTTTTATTCTGTATTTTATTTTGGTGTGATTATCAAGATTTTGCTAATTTTGGTAAAATTTTGATACAGATATTTTTGATTATACAGTCTGACTTGTGGACTAATTTTTGATATTGTTTAATTAGATAATTTTTAATTGAACATCAGAGGCAATTTCTCTGTATTTTTGAGGTTCTCTTTTGTGTTCCTCCATATAAATCATATGTTAGAAGTAGTCTGCAGAATAATCATTCTTATGTTCGGCATCGATGAGTGGCCTTTCATCCAATTCTCATGCATTATATACTCACAATCTCACAATGTTTGTCACAAGGTTCATATATTGATTGGTGGTTTCTACAAAAAGTCCAGATCTCACAAGTTATTAATGTCTAGATCTAAAAAAAGTCCAGATCTATAATGGCTTCTTTGTCTGCCATAGGCTAACAGTGTGTTTTCTTATCATGTTTCAACTTTTGTGCATCAACTTGAAGCCTTGCTAAAATAAGTGGTTTGTTTTAGAGTTAATAGTTTTTGAAGCTTTAGTAAGATACTTGGGAAAAGTGTTTGGACGTTGAAGTTCACAAGTTTTCCCTTTTCAAATTGAATAGACATGCATTAGAAATGTGGCATCTCAAGGTCGTTGGAAATGTCAAACCATTAAGTTTTTTCACAATAGGCCATATAGCAAGTTTCATCCATTAAATTATAATTAAAGAGGTTGAATTATCTTAGAGCAAGAATGTTTGGATTTTTCTATTTTTCTTAATTATTTCACCTAGCTTGTAACATCTATCCCTGGTCATGTAGAATCATGGTAAAGCACATATTAATGTCCGCCTTTTGTATAGTGCAAGCTGATGTTATGATCTAATCTCTGGCCTTCTCCTTCATGTAGAGAGCCACTCGATGTGACACAAAACTTCAGTTTTGATGTTATCTCTAGTACTCTGACAGGTTAAGCTCCTTTACAACCTTCTCCATGATAATCGTGTAATTCTTTTTGCCTCTCTATTATGAAATTGTCGAACATATATATAAATATTAGTTAAAAGCTTATTTTATCCATGTGCTGTTAGATGTATTTATCCAGAGGGGTGTACTACATAATTCAAAGATCAATTAGGTTCACTACCATGTGATATAATCAAGCACGTGAAAGTGTATTTCTATAAGAAGTTTGTGGTTACAAAATTTTAACAAAATTTGGAAGGAAAAAGCAAGGGAGGAGTTATGCTTAATGGCACAAGCGGATTAATTGGTTAAGTTACTGTTTTTAAGTTTCTCATATATACCTTGTTGATGTGTGAAGCAATTTAAGATATATTGGCAATTTTTTTTCCAACTTTTTGATGCAGTGTTGTGTAGCTAAATGCATACTGAAATGCTCGTCCGATCTTTTGGCGGCAGCTTGGTTATTGATTCAATAATTTAGTTTAAATGTTTGTGTCATTGGTTCAAATTGTGGAAGTGATTGATGTGTATATATACACATATTATGGTGGTAGCTAGTGGCCTGTTTGCCTCAACGTAAAGAAATTAAGTACATACGACCTTAATTATATCTCTTTTAGTGGACGTCGGACACGCATGAAGGGAAAGTGAATCTGATCATTAATAATGACTAACACAAGTGAAATTAAATCTAAATGCAGTTTTTATTTTTCTTGGCAAGTTAGAAATATTATTAAAAAATGTAAGCAAGCATAGTATGGAGACATGGTAAAGTTAATTACAAACTAGGTGGGTCCTTCCCATTATGAAAATATAACAGACAAGGGAGAATTATAGTGAGGGGCAAACATCCATGATAGTGGTTGGAGGCGATCCATTGCGCAATTGAGTGAGCATATCGATTGTGGGATTGATGAATTTTTCTCGCTGCCTAGTTTTCGAAGGAGTTAAGTAAATGTTTAGTATCAGCAATTGTACCTTGTATTTCCCAATTGGTTGGTTGGTGAGGAGTTTGGTTGGAGTGCATTTATCACTTGATGTGAGTCACTTTCTATTTGAATATCCAACAAGCTTATGTTAGTGCTTCATTGATTCTACTGAGTACAGCTATTGCTTCACCTACTACAGGATTGGTGCTATTGATATGACTTGTGTGAATGAAGATGATTGAACCATTGTTGGAGGTGCAGATGGCCACTATTGTGCTTACATTATTTTTGGTTTCCACATCACACTGAAGGGTAAAAGGATGAACTTGATTGTAGAGGCTACCATCTTTGAGAGAGTTTAACTTTTGTGCGCATGCTACTTGATGTTCGGATATTTGAGCTCTTACAGGATTCACAAGGTCCATCGGGGAGATTTTAGTGCCTTTATGAACAACCTTATTGCAAAGAAACCAGATATTATTCATTGCTAAGATAGCAAAATTTTGGAATGGTTGTATATCTTTTTAAGAAATGGAAAGATATCTATTTGGTTTAGGATAGTATTGATCTAGGTTGTGATAGGAAAGGCATCAAATTTTGAGATATTTAAAGGCCATTTGGATTGCCTCCATAGGATTCTTGCATATGGACAAACAAAGAAGAGGTGATGAATTGTTTCTTCATGTATTTCACAGAGAGAACAAAAGCTTGATTATCCTTATTTTGAGTGACTTTTTCAAGGTTTGATTTAGTGGGGAGAATGTAACGAGTAATTTTCCTGAGAAGAAGTTTAAGCATGTCCTAAAAAGTTTCCACAAGTTTTTCTAAGAGAGGTTTGGAATATTTGAACCAGAGGACAGGGTCATTGTCGCATAGGCTGGTTTCACTAAAAACTGTCTAGAGTAGTGGTGCATCAATTTTATCTTGTTATTAATCTTATGAAAGTTGAACTTAGCTAAAGGGATTTTTTGGTCCTCTTGTGTTGTTTCCTGGGTTAAGAGAGTGTATAGAAGAAAGGTATTTCATCTTCTAAGATTTTCAAGAGTAAGTTTAGCTACTTTTTGGTCTTTGTCGATGGATCTCATTTCAGGATTTGGAATTGAGAGATGATCGGGAATGGTTAGGATCCAAGGGTCAAATCAAATCTGGGTTGTTGTGCCATTATTGATTTGGTTGCAAATGCTCTTCTTGAAGAAATTCCTTTATTTTAAGATGCTTTTTTAGAACCAAGAGTTATTGTGCTTTTGTTTGACTTTCCAAAAACTAGAATCTTTAAGGTATTTCCTAGTTAAAAAGAGCTTTCAAAGATTGGGAGAGTCAGTAATGAGGGACATGAGGAATTTCATGATGAGAGCTTGGTTGAAAGAACTGTAAGATTGAGGCCAAGACTGCTAATGGATTTTGGAGTGCAAATGGAGGTCCAGGATTTGGGAGTAAAATCTTTTGGTTTCTCTTCGTTAAACCCCACCAAATATTTTTGAGCTTTCTCTCAATATGGGAGGAGACATTTTTTGGCATTTTAAGAGTAGTCATGGTGTAAGAAGGGCTATAAACTATTGTAGATCTAATGAGAGTTGTGTGGCCAGCTTGAGAGAGCAGTTTAGATTACCAACATGAGAGCTTATTTTCCATGTTTTCAATGGTTTCTTGCAAGTTGTTGTTTTTAGTCACCTATAAAAAGAGGGTGACCTAGATATTTGAGTTTAGTGGGACAAGATTTGAAATCTAGGAGATTTTTGTCCTCTCTTTTGAATGAAGCTGAAGTGTTATTGCTAAAATGAAGAGTTGTTTTGTTGTAATTGATTTTTTGTCCAGACCAAGGGGAGTATGTATTAATACAATGAGCAAATGCTTCAGCTATGGAATGGTTTGCTCTCCCAAAAAGGATAAAGTCATCCATGAAGTGAGGGTGAGAGGTGGATGGGCCACCTCTTGTGAGTTTGATATCTTCCAAATGATGAAGATGTTCTTCATGATGAATGAGGAGGGAAATGACTTCACTACCTATTATGAAGAGGAAGGAGGAGATGGGGTCTCCTTGCTTGAGGCCGCAGGAAGGGTGAAAGAAACTCGAAGGGAAACCATTGATGAGAATGGAATAAAAGATAGTTGTGAGACATTCTCGGATCCAACCAATCCTTTTTTGGTTAAGACCTTGAATTTCAAAGATCTTGAGGATGAAAGACCACTCTATATAGTCAAAAACCTTCTCCATGTCTATCTTAATGGTCATAAGACTAGATTTTCCACATTTCTTCTTGAGAAAATGAAAGACTTCTTGAGCAAGAAATGTGTTCTCTTGAATAAGATGGCCATGGACAAAAGCTGTTTGGTTGGAGGAAATCAAAGAAGGAAGAACTATCTTCAACTTGTTTACTAGAAGTTTCACAAGAACTTTATAGCAAACATTTGCAAGGTTAATGGGATGAATGTGATAGACTTGATTGGGATAATTTATTTTTGGGACCAAAGCAATGTTTGTAAGATTGAGAACCTTCAAGAATTTTCCATGGGTTAAAAAATTGAGAATCCTTGCAATGAGATCTTTCTTTATAATCTCCCAACGAGTTTTGTAAAATAAACCAGTGAAGCCGTTAGGTCCAAGGGCTTTTGTGGAGGAAGTTTGTTTCAAAGTGTTGAGAATTTCCTCCTCACTGAGAATTTTGTAGAGAAAGTCATTTTCAGCAGTTGATATATGCAAAGGGAAAATGGATTTGAGATCTTTCGTGAGGATGGGATTAGAGCTTGTGAAGATTTTCTTGAAGTGAGACTCAAAGCCTTGAGCAATTTCAATCGGGTTAGAGGCCCATTTGTCGATTTCCACTTTGAGACAATTGATTGAATTTATTTTCCAACAAATATTGGTGGAAGCATGGAAGAATTTTATGTTGAGGTTGGTAGTGGTTAACCAAGTATTGCGGGATTTTTGTCGCCACAAAGATTCTTCCCTTTGGAGTTGTTCATTGAGCTTAACCTTAAGATCTTCTTCAATTTGAAGTGAGTTAGGATAAGGGTCATTTGTTTGAATTTCACTAAGAAATTTATTTAAAAGCTTGATGCTAGTTTGGATATGACCATGGTGGATTTTGTTCCAATCCTTGAGAGCATATTTGTTTTTTTCAATTTGTTGATGAGAATGAAAGCAGGGTTGCCAGTAATAGGAGTGTTCCAACTTTTTTGATTATGGAAAAACAAGTTGGATCTTTATTTTAGAATTCCTCGAACTTAAAAGACTTCTTTTTGGGGTCCTTTTTTGAGGTGTCGAGGATGATTGGAGAGTGGTTAGAAACATATCTAAAAAGATTAGTAATGAAACTATCTGGGAAGAGTGCGTCCAGTGATGGTTTATAATAGCCCTGTCTAATTTTTTTCAAAATTGATGAAATCCATGGCTATTGTTTGACTAGGTGTGAGGAACTCCGCAAGCTCTAAGATCCATAAAACCAAAGGTTTCGAGAAACAACTTGAGGTTTTTTGGTTTTGAAGGACTCACATAAGGCTTTCCTCCCAGATTTTCATTTTGACTGAGGATGGAGTTAAAATCACCTATGATTATGAATGGACCTGTAAAAGAGCTTGTAACTGAGGTTAGATCTTCCCAAAAATGATGTCTCTTTGAGTAGTTGGCTAGACAGTAAACCATATTAAGCAACCAAGGGTTGTGACTTGGATCTAAGTAGACTAAACTAGAGATAATATTACAACTAGCAAACACAATTTCTACATCAAGTTCAGCATACCATAAAAATAGAAGATCTCCCCATTTCCCGAATGGGGAATATATACACGATGGGAAAACCCTAGTCTATTTACATAATTAACAATATTAACATTAGAGATAAGAGTTTCATATAGGAACAAAGCATTAGGATTGTGGTTCCTGATCAAAGCTCTAATGGATCTGATTGCATGGGGACAAGCTAATCTCATGCAATTCCATGAAATGAGCTTCATGAGTCCTTTGGTGGCAGTATGAACCCTGTCACAGTTATAATTGGATATAAGGAAAATAGAGACATTTATTTGGTTGTAGAAGAGGTACTTGAGGTTTGAGATGAGGCAGAATGGTAAGGTGCATATTGAACTGTTGCTTTCCTCTTCCTTGGGGGTTGGATCCTCCTCATGATGCTTGTTGGTTTATGCACCTCCATTGATGATGGTGATAACAACTTCATTGCTTGGATTGGTTTTGTATTTGGTTCAAGCTCCGCTGTGATTATGGTGGAAATGAGGCATTTCTTTGGCTCACTTGGGTCACCCTTGTTTGGTGATGGCTTCCTCTTTCCTAGGGTTACAGTATCAGGAGGTGTGGGAAAATGGGCTACATGAGAGTTAGGATTAGGATTAGGGAATGTTTAATTTTGAGCTTTGAAAATGGGAATTAGGATAGGGTTAAGACCAATGTAGGCATGCTTGACCTGAGGTGGGGCTTAGGAAGAGCGAGATTTTTGGGGGATTGAATTGGTATGAGATTGGGCCTTGGTTATCCTTGAACTGGCCCAATGATTTGTTTGAAATATGAGTGATCAATGGGCTGAGTTGGTGGAGGGGTGGCTATGGGCTTGGGAGTAGCTGAAGCTTAGACCCAATGTGAAGATAGTCCTAAAAAGTTCGGGGCTTGTTGAGCACATTCATAGTTGGCCAAGAAAAAGCGAAACAAACAGTACTCCCATATGCCGAGTAAATTAAAAAAAGCAGTACCCCCATATATACATATATCTAAATGATATTCTTCTTTATCTCGATAATCTTGTCCTACATACATACAAATATACATGGGGTTTTCATGCTAGCTACATAGCTATTGCATGTGATTCTCACATATTTTCATATAATAGGTTAAATTTATGTTATAATACAAATAATTTTACAACTAATATTACTTTGTGTATTTATTTTTTTGAGATATATAGTTAGTCAAAGTACGGTAGAGACTGCAGGTATATGGTATTTTTCTCTCAAATGCAGTATTTGGGTTGCGTTGGCACTATAATTTCTATAGGCCGGTAGGACCAGAACTTTAATTGCATGCCTGAAAAGACGTATATGAGAGTGAACAACAAGTGCGTACGATGGAAAATGATATGTGTAGAGATCAAGAGCATACATAAATAAGATGCATGCATGATGTATTGCTAGCGTTTTTTAGTACTCACCATCATTCATCATTGACGTCCCCATTTGTATTATTGATGGGGGGCCATATTTCAATCATCTTCTACCTTTACCTTGTCGTGATCAATTAGCTTCATATAATTGAGAATCTCAAAACATGCATAAAGAATTGCAACTATATTATATGCATAAATCTTTCATTTACTATATCCATTATAACTAATGTCATTTATAATTGTAAAGCGTGCAAATTTCATGCAATTCAAAAGTAAGTTTAGAGGTGGTTCAATATAAATTGAGGTCCAAAGTAAGATGTAAGTGAGCAAATTTTAATTTTAATATAATAAAATATAAGTTATTATATTGAATATTTTTTAGAATTTTTAAAAAATGAGGCTTTATTTAAAATATTTAAATAGAATTTTTTTTATTTTATATTTAGTACAACAATTTAAAATGAGGCCTAACTGTAAGTTTTTTGCCTCAATTTAGCAAGATCATAGAAAACATTATTTAAAAATATAAATTATTCACTTAATTAAATATTAAATTTTAGTATCATGGGACCTTCCACATTTTTTTTAAAAACTTTTTATTAATAAGAATAGATATAACCCAAGTACACATGGAATGTACAAGAGTTTAAATCTAATTTAGAGGAAGAGATAGAAACAAAAAAATCATAAAATTTAGACCATTGCAACACATTAAAAAATATAAAAATTACTTAATGAAATGGTTTTTTATATATTTTTAATAAAATTATTAAAAAATTATTTTTATTTTTAATTTTAGATGCCTTATATAAGACTGAGACTTTAAGCAATGACTTAAGTGTCCTAACTAATGCTTGAGCCTGCTCTGAGTGAGTCTATCATAAAAAAATATAAATATGTTCAGGTAAATTTCAAATATATTTTGCCTTTTAATTAACAAGATTGTATGAGTTTACACATTTTAAAACTATTTAAATTATTTTCATATATATATATATAAATATATAGATATGTATGTATATATATAGATATGTATATATATAGGGGCGGAATCAGAAAAGTCGTTTGGGAGCCAAGTTAAAAAAAAATTAGGGAGGTGAAATACTAATTTTTTATATAGTCTAATTCTTATCAAATTTTATAGATTTTGGAAGAGTTGGCCTCCAAGCCCCTTAATTGTCCTCCCTTCTCTCTCTCTCTCTCTATATATATATATATATATGCGTGCGCATCTGTGAGTGGGGGACTTTATAGTAAATTAATCATTGATCCAATCCTGCAAGAAATTGACGTGCGGAAACCAAGGAATTAAACATTAACAACAATACTAAAGACAGTAAGTATCAATTAAAATAAAAAAAGTATCAATTAATTAAGGATTAATTAGACGTACGATGTCTAGACATGTCACTTTTTAAATTTTATTAAGCATATTATTGTCATATATTATATTAAATAATTTGTCTACCATAACAATCATCATGCATGCTCATCTTTCATATAATATATATATATACATATATATATATATATATATAGAGTGATGCTAGGAAGTAGCCAATATCCATTATATCCATCTCATATGAATAGTGTCATGAACAGTGCACATCACTGTTCATGTGAGATGGATGCAATAGATATTGACTACTCCTACTCATTTTTCATATATATATATATGTGTGTGTGTGTGTACATATATGATATATATCACATATATAGACATGATAATGTTCATTATTTTGTTTCTTTATCCTGAAAGCAATCTGCTGTACTCTTCCTTGTCTATCGATCATGTGGCCATTTGATGGTTTTTGCAAATCGGAGGGGCGCATGATTCTAACGAGCGGGAACCGTTTTTGAACGCGCCTTATTTCTGGTAGATTCTCCTCGCCGGTTGGTTCAAAGTAGATTCGGAGATTTCACTACTCTGGTGACCTGTCGTGGTTCACTCTTAATGTAGCGCGTGGTGTACATGCGCCACCACAAAAGGTCGTTTCTTTTAGTTGATGTGTAGTGTAGTTTAACTTGATTGTATTTCCTTGTTGTTTGTATTAATAGAGAAAATTGTAAAAAGAATAAATTGTGTCTCGAACTTATATCTGTAGAATCTTAATTCTCTCCTCTTTCAGAGGATGAGATTGTAGTTTATTGTCTTTTTAGCAACATTTAGTCTTGTATACTCTTTGTCTGTAGAGAATTAGAAGCTGAGCTCCATCTGTAACTAATTGACTTGTAGATTGAGGTTTTCTCAGTTATTGGTCACATTGTAAGCTTCGTTTATTTGAGTTTTAATGAAGTAAACCTATTTCTTAAAAAAAAAAAAAAGCAATCTTCTCTCAAATAGTAAAATCAATAAGTACCCTAGCTAATAGGAAAAAACTGATGGAAAAAAAGATCTAAAAATTAAAAAATATATATATATATATATAAAAAGAATTGAGATAGGAATCACTGAGAAGAATTGACGGCAGCCAAATTAATCATAATAACATTAGTTCTAACTCGACAAAAAATAGGGATCTAATAAAATTTTAATCCTATCTTTGGCCCCCCAATCTAAGGTCTCCATTGGTAGAGGTTTTCACTTGTTGCCTATAGGTGTTAGGGTTTCATTGCTTAAGCATTTTTCGATACGGTTTGGATCCTCCATTAGAGAGTTTGTGTGCGAGATTGTCGTCATCTTAATGAGAGGATGAAGGTCTATGACATTTCAGATTTTTCATGAAAGACCTTATTCATATTGGAATGAATGATTGTTAAGTTCATTTATTTTAAGGCATATGGAGCTTTTAAGAAAAAGAAAAGAAAAAACAAACAAGAGAAGATAGAGAAAAACCTTTTTTAAAGAAACCCTAAGTTGACTTAGATTTTTTTAAAATAAACCCTTTTATCTTGTTTGAGGTGTAGTGAGATTTAGCCCAAAAGTTAAAATAAGACCCAAAATCCCAAGAGAAGCCAAGTGGCTGGCCATGCCATAGTATTAGGCGCCTAGAGTCTTTTTAAGTCTCTTTGGACAAGTGTCAAACTAAAACATATGGTCTTTTGTTCTTCCAAAAAGTATTTGGTATGGCGGAGATAAAATATGAGATTTTGTGAGAATTGATGTATGGATAGGCGTATGGGAGAGAGAAGAGTGTGGGAGTGGAAGAGTTGTCTTGTAAATGACAAGTTACCCTCCTCATGCCAAGTGGCAAGTTAAGAGGCTAGGATTAAGTAAGATATCCAAAGAGCCATTTTTAGGTTTCTGTTTGAGGTTTGAAATGAAAATTTTGGGGGAGATGATTTTCGGATTTAGAGAGAGAGAGCCGAAATCTTGTGTCCTTTGGTTTCCTAATGCAAATCTCATCATTTAAGGAAGGAATAAGAAGATTTGGCCACGTGTTGCACATGCATTGGAGCATACTTGGAAAAGGAAAACACTATAAATGAGAGTGCCGAAATCTAAGAGTCTTTTCCCCTACCATTTTACCTCTTCCTTTTCTTAGAGAATCCGGCCAAGAGCTTTCTTTTATGCTCTTTTATTTTCTTCCATTTTCTCTCTAGCCAAACACCTATTTTTGCTTGGTTTTTGATTGATTTTTGATGCAAATCTTTTAGGAGCATCTTCTACACTAGGTAAGTATTGTGTGATCTTATTTTTGATGCACCATGCATGGATTTGATGAATTTTCTTTCTTCAAAACTCTCGGCCCTAATGTTTTTACACACACACACACACACACACACACTTTTACGTGAAAACTAGGGTTTTGGTGAAACTCTAAACTTGAAATTTTTAAAACAACGAAAAATAGAGATTTTCGTGGGCCAAGAAGAGTCTTTAAAAATAAAAATGGAAATTAGGATTTATCTCTTGAAGAGATTTAGCTTTAGGGTTTTTGAAGAAAATTGTGATTTTCTCTCTAATCAAACATCCATTTTGTTTTCTCTAAATTTTGGATCTAGAGTATTTTGAGTTAGTCTTGATCTTTTTGTGATTTATTTTTCAGATTTTCTTGTTTATATTTCTTGGATATTTTGTAAATATACTCTTAACCCAACTTTGATATTATTTGTATATAATGTGTGAATTTGTTTGCTACTAGTGTTATTCATTATTTGCTTGATGGATTATTGTTATATTTTTTCAAGAATATGCTTAGATTTTACCTTAGGGTTTAATCTAAGAGTACTTTGATGGATTATGGTGATTATTTGAGGAAGTATGGAAGATGTAAGGCTTGGTGACTTTCGGCCAAGATGATTAAGTTGAGATGAGATGATTACTTGATGAAAATATGAGTTTTCGGAAGTTATGTGTTTCGGCCATGATCAAATCTTGAGTTAGAAATTATGCTTTTGACTTATGAATGGAAGTATGATCATTTTATTGAATTTCCTAGGTGATTCATGGATTAAATTCATTGTTTGCCTAATGTATGTGTCGGATATAGCATGTTTTGAAATCTTGGAGTAAAAGTGTGAAGGTTGATGAAGAAAACAATGCTATAGGTCACATTAGGGTTTTGCCCTAGGCTTTTATTATAGTCTAGGGATGCATTTTGATGAATGTTAAATAGATGCACGAGTTGGTATGAAAAAATGAAAGGAAATGATCTATGGTGAGGCATGAGAGGTTCGGCCTTAGACCTCTTAAGAGTTTTGATCGAGCTACTTGTTATTCTCTTAAAGTTGATTGACTATGTTTCTATGAAATGAAATTTATTTGCATGTTCTAATGTTTTCAAGTAATGATTGGTATATGTATGCTTCACATGTCTATGATTACATGCCTTACATAAATAAGTCAAGTTCATGTCATATGATTTCATGTGTTTGAGTTAATGTTTTGAATAAAAAAAGACTCAAGAGTTTTTATAAGAACTCCAAAGGCTAGGAGGGTTCATGTCCTAGTGGAACTCTCTGTTCACTCCGAAGTAACTAAAGTCGAGTGAAACCCCTAGGTCGACAAAGTACAGTCGACGAACCTTAAATGGCTCTTATGGAAGGATTTCGGAGTGAGATCGCACTTAAAACTAGTGGGTGCTAAGGATGGTGAAGGTGAAATAAGCGAATTGCCATATAAGAATGTGAATATGACATAGTCACCTCGTCTGAAGGAGTCGTAGAGTGATATGGTAACTAGCAGAGAACACACGATATATATGAATGTCAATAAAATATATGAAATATTATGAATACGTGTTAAAGAAAGTCAAAAGAAGAAAGAATATTTTTATATGAAAGTATATGATGCATAAGTCAAGTCATAAGTTTCACGATTCATGTTCATACATTTGTTTTGTATTTGCCTTTATATGCCTATGATACTTGTGTTATGTTATTTGTATACCTCAAAATATTATTGTGATAGCTTCCACTGCCATTTCTTTTTTGGGATGGTAGAAGTAATTGTAGGTTTACATAGGGAAGCGCAAAAGGTCATTTCCCATGAGGAACGCATATCCTCCGAAGAGGATTGTGCCTAAAGCTTATACGAGTAGGCCCGAGCACTTAGAGATCATAGATTGAGAGATCACGAAACTTCTCTAGTCCATGGAAGAGTTTTGCCGGGTGCATATTACGGCTAAAGATGTGAAAATTGAACCCTTATTTTGAGGAAAGAGGGTTTCTATTTTTGTTGGAATATCAGACAATTATGTTTAAATTTAAGTGTCTAAGTCTTTTGGAATCCCAGTGGTTTTGAGATTTAAGGATTTATAACTATTTCTTTTGAGGTACAATTGCTTTATAAAACTTTTGGGATATTTGCACTAGTAATACCATGTGATATTTGGCATTATTTTATTGATTTTCCTATTCGATTAGAAAAAACTTTTTCACTGCAATATTTATTACATATTGCTAGTAAGTTAGGTGCATTGCATTTTTTAATTGTCATGAATGAGGGGTATATAGCCTTGTGTTATGTGTCCCTATACTTCAATTACATTAAATCCCAAGCGTGGGCTAGGGACATCGACAAGGTCTGATTGTAGAAGAATCGTTTATAGAGGAGTTACTGGCCAAAGGGTCACATTGTTTCCTGTTCAAGTTGTTGACTACTAAACACTTCAACAATGAAGCATTCAAGTTGATGATGAAACAGGTGTGAAGTCCACAAAAAGCTATCACCATTCGTGATCTTAATCCAAACCTTTTTGTTGCTGAATTTGAGGATGAGCGGGAAGAAGGAAAGGGTCAAACGATAAGAGCTCTAGTCTTTTGACAAATAATTAGTGTTGACGAAGGATGTGGAATGATTGCAGTAGGTCCATCAAGTGGAACTCAATGAAGCTGTGTTCTGGGTTTGGATTTTGATCTCCCTGTTATGGTTAAAAACTCGACAATGGGCAGTAGAACTAGTCAATCTTTGTGCCAAGTTGTGGGTATCGATTTAGAGGAGGATGAATTAGCGAAGGGGCAGTATTTACGTATTAGAGTCCAAGTTGATATTACCAAACCTTTGCTATGGAGGAATAAATTATGTGGGCTCCTTTTCCCCAATTTGGATCTGTTTCTCATACGAAAGGTTGCCTACTATATGTTATCTATGTGGTCTCTTAGGCCATAGTCATCGAGATTGTGACCATTGGTTGGAGGAGATGTCAAAGATGCCAGTGTAGGAATTTCCATATGGGTAGTAGGAATTTCCATATGGGTAGTGGCTTAAGGCAGTTTCTTAGTGTTCAAAAAAGGAGGGACCAGACACCGAAGCTGTCTTCTGATCAGGCTGATAGCAACCCGCAGGGGGGAATTCAAAATTTAGAAATCTTGGACAAATATTGATTGAGAGTTTTTTGGAATTGGAAAGTAAAGGGGCTTACAAATCGAATGTTTCAAGCAAGGGACTGTTACTTGGATATGAGGATTTGCCTAATTTCACACATAGTCAACCTGTTGAGGCTATGAAAGAGGATTTATTGCGTACATGAGTTCAAAACACTTCTAATTCCAGTTTACTTTATATAGACTGTCAAGGGGGATCAGGCAATTTATAGTGATTCAGCTAATGAGGGTATGATGGTAATTGAGGAAAATGTTGGAAATAAGTCCAGCTTATTGACAAAAGAGGATCAGGTGAAGGATGAATCTAAGTTCCTAGGCACATGCATTTTGCAAGAGAATTTTTAGAACTCTATTGGGCTTTGAGGGCCCTGCTTTTGAATTGGTAACGAAACGATCCCCTGTTGATGATTCTTTGGAGGTACTGCCAAGAGTTTCAAAATGTCTGAAACTCGAAGATGAACCTTTTGGAAACACTAACTTCACTCCAGATGATTTGGTGGAGGCTGCTTACCAGCCCCACCGAGACCAATAAAGTTGCTTAGCTGGAATACACGAGAGCTTGGGAACCCTTGTGTTATTCGAACACTTTCTGAACTTATCAAAAAACAAGATCTCCAGATTTTGTTTCTCCAAGAAACAAAACTAAAAGCTTCTAGAATGGAAAGAACTTAAGTTAGTCTAAAATTTGATAATTCTTTATGTGTGGATGCAGTTGGTCAAAGTGGAGGATTAGCTTTACTTTGGAATAATGATACTAAACTCACTATTTTCAATTATTCTTCCTCACATATCCATGCTTATGTGAAGGATGATGAAAAACAGTGGAACTTAACGGGTATTATGGGCAACTAGAAATTGTAAAAAGAGTTAAGACATGGAATTTGCTAAGAATATTAGCCAGATCTTGTGAGGGTGCTAGGCACATGTGGGGATTTTAATGAAATTACAAATATTGAGGTGAAGTGCCAAGGGGGAGGGGGTAAAGATCGTCAAGAACATCAAATGTTGACATTTTGATAGGTTATTGAGGATCATGAGCTCAAGAATCTTGGTTTTAGTAGTCCAACATATACCTGGTGCAATAAGAGAAAAGAAACTGGTATAATTTTGGAAAGGTTGGATAGATTTATGGGGAGCCAGACTTGGTGTAATCTTTATGCTAAAGTTGAGGTTACTCATGGATCAATCTCATACTCTGATCAACTCCAAATCTGGGTTGAATTGATGGGGATGCCAAATAAAGTGAGACAACCAAAACCTTGGAGGTTTGAGGCCATGTGATTGGGGGAAAAGATTGTGCTGAGATGGACAAAGATAGTTGGAAATTTATTGGTCCTAACTCAAACTTGCAAAGGGTAATGACTTGTATATCGAAATGTAGTTCCCAACTTCTTTCCTGGAAGAAACTGAAATTTGGAAATGAGGATTCAAAATTGAAATATGCTTAGGATCAGCTAGCCAAGTGTCAACTAAAAGATCCCACAACTTTGAATGTCCAAGAAATAAATAAGGCTTTTGAGAATGTGTAAACATGGCTTGATAGAAAGGAGATTATGTGGAGACAGAGATCAAGAGCTCTTTGGTTGGCTGAGGGTAACCAAAATACTCAGTTCTTTCATACAAAAAATTCTCAAAGAAAGAAGAAAAATGACATTTTAAAGATCCAAGATGATGATAGGTGTTGGCTGGAAGGGAAACAATGTGAGGCTCAGATTATTAACCATTTTTCAAATCTGTTTTCCTCAGCAGGGTCAAGAAATTTTGAAGCAATGTTGGACAAAGTTGAATTCTAAAATCACAATACAATGAATAGAATTTGTCTCCAAAACAATGAAATATAAAATCACAATACAATACAACTAAAACAATTGTCTCTAAAATAATGATAGGAATCACAATACAATAAAAATGGAACAATTTTCTCCAAAACATTGAAATCTAAATAATAATGTCTAATGTGCACAAAAAAAAAAATTAATGATAGGTGCAAAAAAAAAATTATAGGTGAAACAATCAACTGAATTGGCCTCTCCGCTGACAAATATCTCTTGCTGGAGTCCTTGAAATTAAACACGCTAGGTCTCAGAAAATAAGCTGTGATCAATCAACATAATTCGCTCCTCTCGCTCTTTGTCCGTGGTTGCAACTGAACATTCCTGCAATGCAAGCCGCCTCTCCTCCTGGATCAATTTCTGCGCCATGGTCTCTTTCTTAAATTTTTTGTCCTCTTTATCAGCTACAATCTTTTTGGGCTTCAATCGAATGAGCTCTTTCTCTTGCTCACGCGACTCCTTGGGGAGCTTGTACTTATGCTTGCTAAGCGACATGTATTCATCTGAGCCATTGCTTTGGGCCTTGTGCTTTCCTTTCTGAGTTTTCCATTCCATTGACCTCTCCAACTCTACCATTTTGTTCTCACGAATCAATTGGCAAATTTGAGGTCTGTGAATACGTGGGGAACATGGTCGACCTTCGCTTTGCCCCACTCACATCTTTGTTGTCATGTTGCCTCCATTTCAGCTTGTCCTTCAACAACTCCCAGCAATGCTTGAACTAAAATAGTTATTTCTCGAGTTGGTGATACATGATCTTAATTTTGTCATACTTGCAATGGAAATAAGAAAAATGAGTTAGTTAACCAGTTGCTAAAAAAGGACACATAACAAAAAGATGTCGATAATAAGTTTAGAAATAATATAAAACATTAGTCTTATACCTTGTCTTGCTCAATCATTCTACTTGGATGCAATTGTTTGACCGCGGAGAGCTGTGCACAAAATTTGTTCGTTGCCTTCTAAATAGAACTCCACGATGAGTTGATGACCCAACAATCTGCTCAGTTGTTGTCTCTTCTAAAATGTTTTCTCAAAGTGTGACAATTTTTTGGTCTGTACTCGAGATGGCATCAACGGAGCAGTTAAGCCATGCAGAGACAAGCAACTTGTCTTCATTGGGGATAAAATTTACACCCCTCATTGCCCTTAGTTGAGAGGGGCAAGAAACCTTGGGTACTGGTGGAGATCAGGCTAGTGAAATTATACAAATTGTTGGGATCATGTGAATTTGTATCTATAAAAAAATGTAGACACAAATGGAAATCAATGCATATGTTAGACACTTCAAAACAATATTATTTTGGGTGAAATTGGGGGCTCAAAACCTCGAGTACAGGTTGCTCAACTAGTGTGTTTTCCAGATAATCATGCCATGGAAGTTTCAGCCATCGTACCACTAGGTTGCGTAAACATCACAACCGAAGGGTTAGAGATAAGTCACATTTCATAGTGAATTAATAGCATTCACATTGGGATTCCTAAAAGTGTGTGTGTAACAAGTAGAGGTGTAGAACGGTTTTTGTGAAACATAAGTAGAGGTGTAGAACGGTTTTTGTGAAACATAAAAAGCATGCATTAGACAATGTTTAGGTCCATGAATGATTGCAAAACGTGAACCCACTAGCAAGTCGGTAGCATCACGGGATTCACAGATTACCTTGTTATATCAATGGTGCTCCTCCTAAACACTATTGAGTAACCCCACTCATTATAGACAAATACGAAAACATAAATGGTTGTGAATACAATGAGAATCTTGAGAATGGGAGGAGTGAAATGATCCATCAACATGTCCACAATGAGCAACTCGGGCATGAACATCCTCAACATCACAACAAATAATCAATACCAATCATGACAACAAATTCAACAATGAGAAGCTCGACTACTAAGCAAAAGAAGGCTCAAACTTGAAATTCAATCATGAAATAGGGGTCCACAATGAGTGAATGGATGATCAGTATGTAAACATTACAGCCAAATAAGCACAAACCATGATGACATCAAATTTAGGGACAATGAGAAGCTCAGCATAGTCAAAAGAATCCTTAAACTCGAACTATAAACACAAAATAGAGGTCCACAATGAGAAGCTCGATGCTCAGTACGTAAACATCACAACCAAATAATAAAAAAATTACCTTGACAACATATATTTATGGATGAGAAGCTCCATTAATAGGGGAATAGAAGGCTTAAACTAGAAAATGAATCACAAAATAAGGGTCGTAAATGAGTCTTAAAATGCATAGTATATAAACATCACTGAGAAATAAGCACAAACCACCATGACAACATATTTAGGAACAATGAAAAGCTCGGCATAGTCGAAAGACCCCTCAAACACGAACCATAAACACAAAACAGAGGTCCACAATGAGAAGCTCGACGCTCAATACGTAAACATCACAACCAAACATCACAAAACAGGTGTACACAATGAGTCAATAAATGCATCTAATTTCACAAAACACGAGTCCATCATAACACAATGTCAAATTCCGAAGCTCAATCACAAAATAGGGATTCATTACAACTAATTTCACAAACAAGAAAGGAAAAGCCCAAAATCAAGTTCCTAAATTCGAAACCTTAGCTTCAAGCATTCGGGATTCATCAAAGGGGTCTTAAATCGAGATACACAGCACAAAACATAACCATCACAACACATTTTCGCCTAAAGCTGAAAGCCATATCAGAAGCATTCGGGATTCATCATAGGCTCCCTAAACCGAGGTACACAACAACGTAAATCGTAGAGATCAAGTATACCAAAATCCTAGGATAACTCATAGACATGCAAGTAGCATGTGAGAGAAAAATGGGAGAGCCGAGAAGATTAAAATTGCAGATTTTAGAGACAGAGAGAGAGAGAGAGATAAGCAGCGGACCAAGTGCCTAAAGATTAGGGTTTGAAGACCTTACCAGCTACAAAATATATTTGACAACGATATGAGCATGATGGAGAAAGAGGATGAGGGAGCTCGGGCTTTCGAAGGAGAGGAAAAGTTAACAATTGTCCAAAAATCACATGCAGGAAAAGTTGGGGGGTGGGATGGGGGCTACTGTAGTGTCCTCAAAAGGATCTCCTAAAATGGGGATCCGGATGTGGGGCTGTTTTGGGCTTAAACCCCAAAACACCCCTTAAAATATGGGGAGGGCTCCCTTTTAGGGAGCCTAACGTGGATATTCTTAAAAATGTAATAATTCTCAATAATAAAAAAAAAGTTTATATTTTTGTTGGGAATACATTTTTCCTTTTCATTTTCTTTTAACATGTAATTTTTTAAAATTAGAAAAAAGAGCATAATAAAATTTTCTCTTACCACTATTTTTGAGAGAACTATATTCCTTATATAAAGAAGTTAAAACAGTTTCAAAAGTTCTATTTATCACAAAAGCTAGCTGTAATGAATAAGAGCAACCATATCTGAAGGTAGCTATTATGTATAAATTAAAATGAAGCATCATCTCCAACTTTAGCTTCTTTTATAGCTTTACCTTTAGATGCATCGGCATTCTTCATAGCGATGCATTCTTCATAGGGTAATAAGTAGAAGCTTGAGGGGAAGTAGAAACACCGTTTAATTTTAAATCGGATTTAACACTAATTGCTGATAAGCCAGAAAAAAGAGAGAAAAAATCTCAGATAATTATAGTTAATAGAGCAGAAAATAGACGTCATGATTATAATCTTTTTATCTTCCAAATCCCGTGATTTTTAATGCACAATACAAGCGAAATGGTTTTTCCAGACAAAGATTTTCGTCCCAAAAATTCACTGTATGCATCTCATGTGGTTGAACCACTCAACAATACTAATTAAATATTTAAGATATGATGTCCTAAACCATGAGAGCAACGTAAACCTAAACCATGAGAGCAACGTAAACATGTTCTATATTTTTCAATACTCAAGAGACTTAACTAGAGAGTATATCTATATATATATAACTAAATCTTGTACGGAAGGATCATTAATGTAGCTTTCCAACCGACCATGCTGGCCCCAATATGCAGCAAAAAATATAGAAAAGAAACCATTGACCTAATCTCCTTGACAATGCAACCTTTCCGAAAAAGCATGATATCCCTACCTATAAAAGAATATCTTCTCCATGATTTGTGAACGAGATGTTATAAAAATGTAAATCTAAAAACTGACATAGTACGTATATATAAGAATAATGCGATGCATCAGCCATAAGTTTACTTTATAATAATAAAAAAATTTATAATATAATGTATATATTATACTACCAATTTATAAATTTAATTTTTAATTTTTAATTTTTAATTTTTAATTTTTTTGTAAAAGTGAAACATTTTTCTATATATTTTATTTTTTTAAAAACTTAAATGCTAATTAAGTTGATGAAGAGGAGCTTTCTCAATGCTCATGCTTTATTTTTTTGGAACAAGAGTTTGAGTCTTAAGGAAACCCGCCAATAGTTAACATGCTTATCACTAACAAGAATAAAATAATAAGACCAATAATATTTCTGTATATCTTAATAATAATTAATAATATATATAGTACTTGTATAAAAAACAATAATAATAATAATAATCATAATATATAGTGATCAAGGCTATTTCAAATTTTTATTTATAGTGAAAGGGATGAAATTAAAGACATTTATTGTGCATTTATGATAAAGGAAACAAAAGGACAGATGATGAGACTGAAAGGTGAGCTGATAGACATTGAGAGTAGATGAGAAGAAAAGCAAAACGGCAAGGAAGTGACACGCACATACGGCTATAGCAAAATATCTGGCTGCCCAGATATTTTACTTGGCTATAAAAGGACTCTAGCCGGTTGGAACAGGTCTCGCTTCTGCTTCTTCAACCTTGGCTTCCCCAAATTTCTCCAAAAGTAACACGGCGAATTTATCTAGATATTCATTTATATTTCTCTGTACAGTGAGCTATGAGAAACTGTAAAAATCTCCATTATAGTGGATTCTCATCCCCAAACACCCGTGGACGTAGGCATTCTCCGAACCACGTAAAATTGTCTGTCCATCTCTCTTTATTTTATCTGTTATCACGTATGAACCGCCACGTTGGGACCGCACCGGGAGCCCCAAACGACCTCGAATGAAGCCCAAATTCGCGTTAGTGGGTTGGAAATAATTCTTTCACTCACACCGACCTGTTGGCCGATTTTTATGATCTTAACACTGTTAAGGACGTATTCAGCAGTCTGGTTTATCAAATCCCGACCGACCGAAACTTGCAAAACAAGAACAAGGATGATTGGGGTCCGGGACCGCTCCGACGATCAAGTTAGTTTCAGGGAGAAAATATATGGAAGTTTGCTTGAGAGAAGTGTGAGAATGTGAGATGGGTCTACGACCTGTGGCGGCCTTGAATTTGGATGGGAGAGGGACGGCTAGGACGTCTGCAACGTAGGGTGTCCCTATGCTTCCCTTCGAGGAGAGGTGCCATGCGGCTGGGCTGATTAGTTTTGCCATTTCAGCATACTTGTCCCCTAACTCCTTTTGCTCGGTGTGCATCCGGCGTCGTTCTCCTTCAGAGGCCTCACTCTCCTCAGGAAGTCGGGAGCTCACATTCTCTCCCAGATTGGTTTGACTACAGGTCGATACCTCTTCGCGGGGTTGCCGAAGGGCGGCGTTCTCCTCCTTCAGCTTCCTCACCATTTCTTCCAATACTTCTCGTCTCGATTCAGATCGGTTCTGATCTTCCATCGCCAAGTTGGATTGAGGCCATGATGATAGTCTGTGTTCTCGTGGGGAGTTTCTTCTCCTCGTTTCATCTGGGAACTTCCTCCCCTCCCGGTGCCAGCTGGAACTTTTCCCGGCATTGGTTGTTTTCCGATCATGCTGTCGGAGTTCTCCTCATCGTGGGGCTACTAGGGCTTCGAGCGTATCTTCGGGGTTGATGAATCCGTCAGCTTGATTCATAAACCCGTTCAGAGTAGTGGGAGTTTTGCGGGCTATCTTCGCCATGAAGGGGCTCCTTGGCTATATGCTGCCCAGGAGGGCCGCTAGGGTGATATTTTCGTCTTGGTTGTCAGTGGTCATTCTCTCTTTGTTGAACCTGGTCAGGTACCCTTTCAGGCTTTCCTTCTCTCCTTGCTTGATGGTCAATAAGTACGCCGCAGGGCGCCTTATTTTCCTACTGGCCATGAATTGGGTGATGAAGAGTCGGGCTAACGTCTCAAAGCTACTGACTGATCCCGGAGTAATGGTTCCGAACCATGTCTTAGCCATCCCCTTCAGTGTGAGAGGGAATGCTCGGCACACTATTTCGCCAGAATAGCCATGTAGGCTGATATGTGCTTTGAAGGTTTTTAGGTGTTCCACAGGATCCTGAGATCCATCATACAGTTCTACCTATGGGATCTTGAACACTGAAGACTCGGACATGCTCGGGGTTGGAGGCTTCAGTGTGAGAGCTCGGCATGCTACCCCGCGGGATTGGAGGCTTCGGGTTCCACCTATTCGAGACCCTTCACCCCATGCTCGGGGCTCCCAACTCGGACATCTTCGGTCCAAGCTCTCCCAGCTCGGAGATCCTCCAGTCCAGGATCCCAGCTCGGGAATCCTCCAATCCGAGCTCTCTTAGCTCAATGGTCCACCACCTCGGGCCCAGTAAATACATGGACTACACCGCTTGAAATTCAGGATACAAAACAACAAGACAGAATTCCCATCAAAATATCTTTTGCTAAGAATTTGCGGGGTACTGAAAGGGATGCAATTAAAGATATTTATTATGCATTTATGACAAAAGGAACAAAAGGACAGATGATGGGACTGAAAGGTGAGCTGATAGACATTGGGAGTAGATAGAAGAAAAGCAAGACGGCAAGGAAGTGACACGCACATACGGCTAAAGTAAAATATCTGGCTGTCCAGATATTTTACTTGGCTATAAAAGGGCTATGGTCGGCTAGAACAGGTCTCGCTTTTGCTTCTTCAACCTTGGCTTCCCCAGATTTCTCCAAAAGCAACACGACGAATTTATATGGATATTCATTTATATTTCTTTGTACAGTGAGCTATGAGAGACTGTAAAAATCCCCTTTATAGTGGATTCTCATCCCCAAACACCCGTGGACGTAGGCATTCGCCGAACCACGTAAAATTGTGTGTCCATCTCTCTTTATTTCATTTGTTATCACGTATGAACCGCCACGCCGGGACCGCACCGAGAGCCCCAAACGACCTCGAATGAAGCCCCAACTCACGCTAGTGGGTTGGAAATAATTCTTTCTCTCACACCGACCTGTTGGCCAATTTTTATGATCTTAACATATAGTTTGAGTTCGAAGTAATTAAAGGAAAATAAAAACATGAAGCAAGTCTTAAATATTTATTATTATCAAGATCTAAAATCCAGATAAAGAGTTATTGACAATTTTTATCTCTGTGTGTATGAAAGAGAGAGATCAGTACATATTATTTTTACAACTTTTTATATAACAATATTTTAAGTTAATGATATTATTATAAAATAACTTATAAAAGTTCTATTCTTCTACAAAATTAGAATACTTCAAAATATGTTTGTTTAAATGATTGTGAAAAGAATTCGTTATATACTTACACATGCACACACATATATACCAAGGAGGAGTAATATGCAAAATATGTTTCTTTAGTTTAGTGAAATGGTTATTTTTAAAAAATGATATAGTTTTTATAAAAAAATAAATTTCGATCAATAATATAAAAAAGATAAGTTCTAACAAATATTTAACTAGTAATAAAATAAAAATATCTTAGTAACGAAATAATTATATAAAAGTAAATCATAACTGATGTGAATTGATGAAATGTATCAATTTAATAATTATTATAATTTTATTTATAAAATATTATTATTTGAATTTAATGTTTCACAATGAATTTAAATTGAGAAATAAATAATATTTTATTCAAATAATTGTATTCACAAATGTAGTTGACAAACAGATTTAAACTTAATTATTTTATAATTCTCTTCTTCTTTTTTAATTTTTTTTATAAAGAATGAATAAAAATTTAAATCATATATATAAACTTCTATATAATATAAATTATAATTTATATAAAATAGTGTTATATTATAATTTCTAACGTGAAGTAGGTTTACTAATTTTAGTGTTATATTAAAATTTACATGTTATATAATTTATTACTAATAAAAGATTAGTAATAAAAAATTAGTAATTTATAATTTACATATTATATAAATATAATTTGTGCTATTTAATTTGAATCTTGGGTGAGTTTTATAGATGATGGAGGAAAGATAATGTTGATCATAAGGAAATTGAGTTGAATTTGAAATTGAGTGTTGTTTCAACTTAGGAATTCATTCAAATTGTAACTAATGGATAATCTAAACGAATTCGAATTGAGAACGAGTTTTGGATAATAATTCTTGAGAGAATAAGAGTTTTAAATTTGACTAGATTTGAATTTGGCTATATTTGAATTTGAACTATTTGATTTAAGAGTTTGAATCAAGAGACTAATTTTCAAGAATCATGTTATTTTAAAATTTAGATGAACGGATGGATACAATTAAATTTAACGGAAAAAACAAGAAAATTTAATGAAAATTAAGAAAATTCGTTAGTGGCCGTTAAATAACTACTTATTATAATAAAAATATATTATATATTACACTATGCTAATTTATAAATTTATTTTTTAAAATCTTTTTATAAAAATCAAACATTTTTCTTTATATTATATTTTTATTTCTCCTCCTCATGCGCATACTTAAGTGACTAATCAAGACTTTGAGCCTTAAGGACACCCGACAATTAACATGCTTATCTATCTATCTATATATATATATATATTAGATGAATAACAAACTTTATTCATCTTAAATTAGCAAATGACGGATACAAGGAGGAATTTCCTCCAACACAATACTATCTTTAGAAAGTTTAAGTGCTTCCTTAGCTAATACATGAGCTAAATAATTAACATCCCTTGGAACATGATGAACCAACCAAGATTGGAAGTGATTAAGCATTTCCTTGGTGTCATGTAGTAGCATCCCCAGTGCATTCCAATTATCAGAGTCACCATTAATTCCTTTTACCACCTTTAGCGCATCCCCTTCAAGAATGATAGATTGGAAATTGAATTGGCGACACAATATAACAGCTTTCATTGCAGCAATGGATTCCGCCAAAAAATGATCAGGGAATGAGTCACGCTAAGACATCATCGAGGCTAATACTTGATCTGTCCAATCTCTGATGACTACCCCTATTCCCACTCGATAATTTACATTGTCTACAGTCGTGTCCTAATTCACCTTATACTTGTTCACAAGAGGTGGCATTCATTGTTTAGAGTTTGCATTGCTTCTAGGTTGTTGCTATTCTTGCTTTGAATTGGCAGCCTTGTAGTCTGTGGCAACTTGAATGGCATTTGTGGAAATGATTGTAGGTGCTTCGAATTTATTTTCAAGAACCAACAAATTCCTCCTCTTCCAAATTTAATACATTGTAGTAGTGAAAATTTCCATCTCTTCTTCAGATAGAAATTGAAAAAAGACGAGAGACCAGATTCTTGAAGTAGTGATGGTTGCTTGTCATTTTCTACAACTTCCTTAAACTAATTCCCCAAACATCTTGCACCGAAGTACATGACCACAGTGCATGAATATGGTCTTTGGTTCGAGCTTCCAAACTAGGCAAAGTGGTGATTCCTTGATTTTCCTTCTACATAAATTGGAATTAGTAGGTAATGAGTCGTGAGTGGCTCTCCACAAGAGCATCTTGGTGGCATTAGGGGTTTTGTAAGATGATGAAAAACAAGTGCTATGCAGAGCTACAAACACAGCATAATAGAGGCAGGGACGATGGTGAAGAACAACTTTCCCTTTTTGAATAATTTCTACAATAGCTAGATGCGAATACATATAGCAAAATATCATAACTAACCTTTAGTTAAAAACGCATTATTCACATTAAAGTGATGTAAAAACCAGTCTTTAGTGGCAGCAATAACAAGAAGACAACGTACAGTAACCAGTTTAGCAACTGGGGAAAAAATTCCATGAAAATCGATGTCTTCTTGCTGTGTGTAGCCCATGGCTATTGATCTAGCTTTAAGTCTCTCAACAGTATCATTAGACTTAAATTTAGTTTTGTAGACATACTTACAAGCAATAGCTTCCTTTTCTGGAGGTAAGCTGTGAGTATCCAGGTTGATTGTTTTCCAAAGTTTCAAGCTCAGCCTCCATAGCTTGGCACCAACTAAGATCCTTCAAAGCCTGCTTGTAAGAGGTAGGCTCGGTGTAAAGAGAAATGAAGGATGTGAAAGCTTGAAATGATGAACTGAATTTGTGATAAGATAACAAATTACTTAAGGGAAAGATCTTACCATTTAAAACAGGTGCATCCTTGGAAGCCGAGTGTTCAGGGGAAAGTAGCCAAGCATGGTGAAAGTGAAAATATTTGAGGTATTATGGAGCTTTCCTATGTCTGGTAGATCTTCTAAGGGGTTGAGGTGAAGGGGGTGGAGGAGAGGGGGTTGGATATGGAGGAGAGAGGGTTGGATGTGGAGGGGAGGGGGTTGATAGGGAGAGGAGGAAATAATGGGCATGATGGAATGAGAAGTGTTGCCAGGGGTCTGCTCAGTATGTTGTGGATAGTGATCAACTAAAGGAAAAGACTCAAAGTTGGAAAAAATTGGTAGAGGAGATGTGGTGGGGTGAGGTGGGGATAGAGTGGATTAGTGGAAAGGAAAAATAGACTCATAAAAAATAACATCCGGAGAAATAAAAAAGGTATGAGTGGTGAGATCTAAAAGCTTGTAGCCTTTGATACCAAAAGGATATCCAATAAACACACATCTTCAACCCCTAGGGTCAAATTTGTGTCTTGAGTGTGATAAAGTGGCTGCAAAGTATAGAGAGCCAAAAACTCTCATATGAGCATAATAGGGTGGTGATTTAAAAAGAAATTCATATGGAGATTTATTTTGTCAAAAGGGAGTGGGTAGCCTGTTTATAATGTAAGTCGATGTGAGTACAAAGTCACTCCAATAAGCTAAAGGAAAATTGGATTGAAATCTAAGGGCTCTGGCTATGTTAAGAATATGTTGGTGCTTCTTCTCAACAAGTTTTATGATGAATGATACCATATTAATTGAAAAAGTTGGTCAAGAAAAATTCAGCACCATTATCATTTCTTAGAATTTTCATTTTGAGTCCAAATTTTGTTTCCACCAAATTGTAGAATGATTCAATGCACGTGCGTGTTTCAGATTTAGAGGCCAGCATATAAAGCCAAGTTGATCGAGAAAAATCATCCACAATGGTCAAAAAATTATCTTGACCCATCATGAGAAATAGTAGGGCTAGGACCCCATAAATCACAGTGAATGAGTTCAAAAATGTGTGAGGAAAGATGATTGCTAGCATCAAAAGTTAATCTATGAAATTTGGCCAAAGGACAAACACTACAATGATTTTCATTAATAGAAGATATTTGTTTGCTTACAATGGGATCATCAATCATTCTAAGCCTAGGAACAGATAAGTGACCGAGGCGATAATGCCATAGGTCAGACTGAGTAACAGTGTTAACAATAGGATAAAAACTATCTGAAACTGTGTGAGTATTGGGTGTATGAGTGGACAAAAAATGGACAAGTGCTGATGGTGATATTTCTCAGTAGATTGGGTGATAGAGACCATGCTTGAGCTCACCCTTCTCAATCTTTTTCCAAGAAAGCAGGTCCTGAATAAAATAGTGTTGAGAAAAAAACAAAATGCAACAAGTTAGAAAATGGGTCAACTTAGTTGCAGAGATCAAGTTAAAAGAAAAAGAGGGGATACAAAAAACATCCTGTAAAATGAGAGTGTTATTTAAGTGAATGTCACCAATGTGAGTGACATGGGTAGAGCTACCATTAGAAAGCTTGACAGAATAAGCAACATCAGATTTTACTGTGGTAAAAAGTGAGGAACTACAGACCGTGTGGTCTGTGGCCCCTGTGTCGAGAATCCATTCAGCTGAAATATGATTGAAGGTGCTGTGTGTAAGTGTGGAAGAACAAAGATATATACCAGACATTTTGGATGGGTGAATGGAAAAAGGAGAAGGTTGAGAGTTAACTCCTGAGTTATTGTTGATAACAGAATTTGAAGGATCTTGTGGTTGGATAAAAGACAGCAGTTGCTGGTATTGAAACTTGGTCTAACTAATTTTGTCATCACTAGCAACTTCAGAAGCAGGGGCCAGTGAAAGAGAAGCCATATGAGCACTGATTCCAGAAAGGAGTTGTTGTTTGGTGTGTAATTTGTGGCTAAGAGGGTATCCAACCAGTTTGTAACATTTGTCAACCGAGTGACCAGTTAAATGGCAATGGAAACAAGTGGGAGCAACGACATTGCCGAGTTTAAAACAATTCTCCAAGGATTGACCAAAGATCTTACAATGGGTGCAATATGGGCATTCTTTTTTTTGAAGATTGGTTAGGTTTGGAGGTAGATTTAGGTGGGGAATAAGGTTTACGAACAGCCATGGCCATGGTTTCAGGGGAGGGAACATTGGATAACATGTGATGGTGCATTTCTTGTTGTTGAATCAACGAGAAGACTTTGGTAATAGATGGAATAGGGTCCATGAGCATTATTTGATCATGGATGGGGAAATATGAGTCATTGAGACCCATCAAAAATTATAGGACATAGTCTCTCTAGTATCGGTCTGAAAGTAGTTTCATGGAGCCACAAGCGCAGGAGGGTAATGGATAATAAAGAGAAAGTTCATCTAAAAGAGTTTTAAGCTTTCCATAGTAAACACTTACAGAATCATGTTCTTGGAAAAGGTTGGATAAGCCTTTTTTGAGTTGGAAAATTCGAGGACCGTTCTGATGAGAGAAATGTTCCTCCAGATCCTTCCAGACGACGTAAGCATCATCAACAAACACGACACTAGTTTTGATAGACGGACTAATTGAATTTTGAATCCATGAGACCACCATATCGTTACATCGCTCCCATAGATCAAGTAATGGATCTAAGGGAACGATGGGTTGCCGTAAGGAACCGATAATGAAACCAAGCTTATTTTTGGCTCATAGAGCTCGGCGCATAGCACAAGATCATGTGGCATAGTTATCGGAGGTGAGAAGCTCAGAGACAAGGGTGATGGCTGGCCTATCTCCATGATCAAGACGAAATGGGTTCAGGGGATAGGAGAGATTGAGGAAATGGGACAGAGAATGAGTATTGTTGGAATTGGGTGGGGGATTAGGGTTAGGGTTAGGGTTAGGGTTAGGAGATGGGGGCAGATTAGATTGAGGAAATGGGGGCGGATTTGGTAGGGGATTAGGGTTAGGGGAATTGGGAGGGTTTGGAAATGAGGATTGAGTTTGGCCATCAAAATTACTTCTCACTGGCGCTCGATACCATGTAAGATGATAAAAACAAGTGCTCTGCAGAGCTAAAAACACAGCATAATAGAGCAAACAGTAAAGAAAAGGAAGAGAGGCAGGGACGATGGTGAAGAACAACTTTCCCTTTCTGAATAATTTCTATAATAGCAAGATGCGAATACATATAGCAAAATATCCTAACTGACTAAAAAACTCATCCAATGGTTTAATGACATCTGTACAATTACAAAGAAATCAAAAAATAAATGTACAAAAAATAAAATGACACAGCTTTACATATTACAATTTAAATGACTTGTAGCTTACCTTGCCCTGTATCATCTAACAGGTTCTAATCTTTCATATTTTAGACTATATAACAACCTGTTGAGATTGATTCGAACTTTGTCCCATAGCCTCTTGTTCCATCTGGCATAGCATATGGTATACACTCTTCATTGCTAATTTTCCATTTTTGGACCCCCTCCATATTAACTAATATGAACTGCCTCTCCAGCTAATCCGAATTCTATTTATAAGTGAAGTTTTATTCTTCAAAAATAATGCTGCTAGCAGATTACTATTCCAAGTTTTTGAATCTTAGTCGATAAGCTCACTTACTCTACCATTTGCATATCTGTCATTTAAGAGAGATTGCACCTGACAGGAAGATGGCTTTGGCGGCCATTTATCTTTCCCTATTAGAACTGATTCCCCATTCCCAATCCTCCATGAAACTTCTTGTAGCACTCTTTTGGCCTCCACGGAAATTCCGCACAGGTATGAAGGGTTGCTAGTTGTTTTACTTGCCATAAAACCTGTTCTGCTATAGTATTTTGCTTTGAGAACTTTGGATGCCAAAGATTGAAAATTTTGGATGGATCTCTAGCCCTGCTTTGCTAATAATACAATATTAATAAGCTTATGAAGATCTGCCAATAGAATCCAAGGCAGCCATTGTGTTTTGGTTCCATCTCCATGGATAGCCCACCAAAAGCTCTTCATGAGCTTATAAATAGCTTGCAATTTGGCCTTGGGTAACTTGAAGATGCTCATGCAATATATAGGGATAGCTTGGACTATATATTTCAAGAGAACCTCTTTGTTGGCTTGAGAGATAAACTTAACTTTCCAATCAGACATTCTATTCCTGATAGCATCCAGAACTGGTTTGAAAGCAGCAAGTTTATTCTTCCCCACATAAGATGAGAGTCCAAGATACTTTTCAAAGGACTTAGCTTCCCATACTTTTGTAGCCTATATAACAGCTTGTTTGATATCTGACTTAGTATTATGGCTAAAGCATATGGCTGTTTTCTCCATATTGAATTTTTGACCTATTGCTCCTTCAAAAACTTGCGGCAAATTGGACAAACACCACCACTCTAGAACATTAGCCTTACAAAAATCAAGCTATCATCTACAAAAAATTGGTGATTGACTAGTAATTTGCCTCTTGCAAATGGAAACCCGGAGATTAAACCCTTTTCTTCAGCTTTGTCCAACAAATTTTTAAGAACTTCTGAGCAAAAAATGAAAATGTAAGGAAATAGAGGATCATTTTGCCTTAACCCTCTTGATGGATTGAATGCACTTTGTGGAGTTCCGTTGATGATCAAGCAGTACTTTACCTTTTGCACACTTTGCATAAAAAGCTTGATCCACATCTCTCCAAATCCCAACTTTCTAAGGACAACTTCCAAGAATCTCCATTTGATGCGATCATAAGTCTTGCTCATATCCAATTTTAATGCCATATAACCATGTTTCTTCCCTTTCACTCGGTATTGTATAAAGTGCACAGCTTCATATGCTACAATGATATTGCAGTAACTAAGTGCCCAGAGATAAATGCACTTTGAGCTAGAGAAATAAGAGAAGACAAAATGGACTTAAGCCTATTAGTCAAGACTTTAGAAACAATCTTATAAAAAACATTACAAAGACTTGTAGGTCTATTTTCAGTAACAAACTTAGGATTCTTTTTTTCTTGGGATTAAAACAATAAAAGTTTTATTAATCTCCTTAAAGCCTCTTCTAGAAGAAAATACTTCTTTGACAGCAGCACAAACACGGTTGCCTACTACATCTCAATTATCTTCATAAAATCCTGCTGAAAAATAGTCAGGTCCAGGTGAACTCATAGGATCTATCTCAAAACCTGTTTGCTTAACTTCCTCAGATGTGCAGACTCTTCAAAGTTGATCATTCATCTCATTGGTCACTTTCGGTTTAAGCTCATATAAGACAGCTTCAATACCTCTCGGATTAGAGGTCTGGAACAAATTTCAACATATAGCAAGAATAATAAGGGCTATATTTCTGTATATTTTAATAATAATTAACAATATATATAGGGACCATGACTCTCAAATTTTAATTTAGAATTCGAGTTCGACGTAATTAAAGGAAAATAGATACATGAAGCAAGTCTTATAACTATTACTACATCTCAACAATATTTTTAATAAATGATATTTTTATAAAACAATTTATAAAGTATTATTCTTCTAAAAAATCAGCATACTTTAAAATTATATGTTTTTAAATGACCGAAAGAGTTCGTTATTTATACATACATACATATTTATATTTATAATAAGTGATTATCTAACGAATATTTAATGAATTTTCTCATTTTTTAGTTAATTTTTTTTTATTAAATCTAATAGTCATTTAAAACTAGATATTCAAAATACAAGAGAAATTGGTTTACCCGGCGATTTTACACTCCCCGCAAGGAAAATCGCAGCAAAAGCAAAATCTTGTGTTACTCTGTATTTTATAAGTAAGAAATATAACTATAATTTTATTCATTTTTTTTATTCAGATTTTGCTTTTGCATATAAAGCAACAATATTTTTTGCTTTTGCATATAAAACCCGGCGATTTTATAACTACTAGTTACTCTCTATCCATTTTTTTTAATTCATTTCCTCATCAATTTAGTTTCAAGTTCTTCGATTTGCATGCTACTCTAAAGTTTAGGCTTTGTTTCCTGTAAATATGGATATGTATAAAACAAACGTTCTTGGGGGATCGGATGCGAGAAAATTTTGTGTTATTATTATTACTATTATTTTATAAGTAAGAAATATAACTATTTTATAAGTAAGAAATATAACTAGGCACAATCCATACATACAGAAAATATACAAAACAGACATTTAATTACATTCTAGAAAGTTAAAAAAAAAAAAACTTATAAACATTCCCTCCCTTTAAACAGTATTGTGTTATTTAAAAAAAAAAGATTAGTTTAGACCATACACGACAATTGATTTAGCAGTTTCTCCATCTTTATCTCTTTCCTGTCTATGTCTTTTAATCATTTTTTTCCTTTTCTTCTTTTGTTCGAGAAATGAACACTGTCCCTGGATTATTTTCATAAATAATCCTATCTCATATCATTATTATTATTTTCTTATATTTTTATATAAAATAAAATAAACAATTCAACTTTTTACATTTCAAAACAACCTTTACAAATCTCAAAACAAAACTAATATTAATAAAATATATTATAATAAAATATTTTTTAATTTTTAATTTTTATCTCATCTTATATTATCTTATCTATGAAAACAACCTAAGCTATTTAGTTTTGTAGAGGTCTTTATTCATGTTTTAAAAAAAATGTAACTTGTCAAAAAACAAATATAGCATGGTGGAGATTCATTTATATTTTGACCAAAAATATTTTTGTTAAAACAAAATGAGAAATGGTAGAATTGTATCTTGGAGTATTTAGGTGTTTTGTATGCGTCTGTATGTTAATGGGGGTCCCTAATTATGAGTTTGACTGTGTTGATTAATTCAGTGATTTAATTTTGGAGTCAACTTGAAGAATAATAGTTTTGATTACTTTTGATATATCTTCCTACACTTGAGTTCAAATTGAAGAAAGCTCATGCATGAGTGATACAAGAGGATTTGAGTCAGGTGATGTTGGACTGTTAGATTGCATATTGATAGCGTTGAGATACAATGGGTTGCCAGATCAATACATATGTAGCAAGTGATCGTGATATTTTCCTAATTAAGGTAGTTTTGGATGCGTATCAGTGTTTTGACCATAATTTTAGCTACGAGTATCGAAATCGTGCATAAGACCATAATTCGGAAAACACTTTTTGGTGTGCATGTCGTGGCCACCTAGCTACGCTTGGTATGAGAGTTTTAGAGGCAGAAATCTACTGTTTTTCCTTTCGAATCCTTAATTTCAGTTATTCTTTTCCTTATTTAAAAATATTTCATTTGTTGTTTAGGAAGTGATTTTGAACCAATTTGGGCCAGATTTTTAGTAGACTACTTCTTTTATTCTGTATTTGATTTTGGTGTGATTATCAAGATTTTGCTAATTTTGGTAAAATTTTGATACATATATTTTTTATTATACAGTTTGACTTGTGGACTGATTTTTGACATTGCTTAATTATATAATTTTTAATTGAACATCAAAGGCAATTTCTCTGTATTTTTGAGGTTCTCTTTTTTGTTCCTCCATATGAATCATCTGTTAGAAGTAGTCTGCAGAATAATCATTCTTCTGTTCGGCATCGATGAGTGGCCTTTCATCCAATTCTCATGCATTATATACTCACAATCTCACAATGTTTGTCACAAGGTTCATATATTGATTGGTGGTTTCTACAAAAAGTCCATATCTCACAAGTTGTTAATGTCTAGATCTTAAAAAAGTCTAGATTTATAATGGCTTCTTTGTTTGCCATAGGCTAACAATGTATTTTATTTTCATGTTTCAACTTTTGTGCATCAATATGAAGCCTTGCTAAAATAAGTGGTTTGTTTTAGAGTTAATAGTTTTTGAAGCTTCAGTAAGATGCTTGGGAAAAGTGTTTAGACGTTGAAGTTCACAAGTTTTCCCTTTTCAAATTGAATAGACATGCATTAGAAATGTGGAATCTCAAGGTCGTTGGAAATGTCAAACTATTAAGTTTTTTCACAATAGGCCATATAGCAAGTTTCAGCTATTAAATTATAATTAAAGAGGTTGAATTATCTTAGAGCAAGAATGTTTGGATTTCTCTATTTTTCTTAATTATTTCACCTAGCTTGTGACAGCTATCCCTGGTCATGCAGAATCATGGTAAGGCACATATTAATGTTCGCCTTTTGTATAGTGCAAGCTGATGCTATGATCTAATCTCTGGCCTTCTCCTTCATGTAGAGAGCCACTCGATGTGACAAAAAACTTCAGTTTTGATGTTATCTCTAGTATTCTGATAGGTTAAGCTCATTTACAACCTTCTCCCTGATAATCATGTAATTCTTTTTGCCTCTCTATTATGAAATTGTCCAACATATATATAAATATTAGTTAAAAGCTTATTTTATCCATGTGCTGTTAGATGTATTTATCCTGAGGGGTGTACTACATAATTCAAAGATCAATTAGATTCACTATCGTGTGATATAATCAAACACATGAAAGTGTATTTCTATAAGAAGTTTATCGTTACAAAATTTTAGCAAAATTTGGAAGGGAGGAGTTATGCTTAATGGCACAAGCGGATTATTTGGTTAAGTTACTATTTTTAAATTTCTCATATATACCTTGTAGATGTGTGAAGCAACTTGGAATGCTCGTCCGATCTTCTGGCGGTAGCTTGGTTATTGATTCAACAATTTAGTTTAAATGTTTGTGTCATTGGTTCAAATTGTGGAAGTGATTGATGTGTATATATACACATATTATGGTGGTAGCTAGTGGCCTGTTTGCCTCAACGTAAAGAAAATTAAGTACATACGACCTTAATTAAATCTCTTTTAGTGGAAGTCAGATACGCATAAAGGGAAAATGAATCTGATCATTAATAATGACTAACACAAGTGAAATGAAATCTGAATGCAGTTTTTATTTTTCTTGGCAAGTTAGAAATATTATTAAAAAATGTAAGCAAGCATAGTATGGAGACATAGTAAAGTTAATTACAAACTAGGTGGGTCCTTCCCTTTATGAAAATATAACAGACAAGGGAGAATTATAGTGAGGGGCAAACATCCATGATAGTGGTTGGAGGCGATCCATTGAGCAATTGAGTGAGTATATCGATTGTGGGATTGATAAATTTTTCTCGCTGCCTAGTTTTCGAAGGAGTTAAGTAAATGTTTAGCATCAGCAAGTGTACCTTGTATTTCCCAATTGGTTCGTTGGTGAGGAGTTTAGTTGGTAAGGACTTTGGTTGGAGTGCATTTATCACTTGATGTGAGTCACTTTCTATTTGAATATCCAACAAGCTTATGTTAGATGCTTCATTGATTCTATTGAGTACAACTATTGCTTCACCTACTACAGGATTGGTGCTATTGATATGACTTGTGTGAATAAAGATGATTGAACCATTGTTGGAGGTGCAGATAGTCGCTATTGTGCTTGCATTATTTTTGGTTGCCATATCACACTGAAGGGTGAAAAGATGAACTTGATTGTAGAGGATACCATCTTTGAGAAGGTTTAACTTTTGTGCGCATGCTACTTGATGTTTGAATATTTGAGCTCTTACAGGATTCACAAGGTCCATCGGGGAGATTTTAGTGCCTTTATGAACAACCTTATTGCGAAGAAACCAGATATTATTCATTTCTAAGGTAGCAAAATTTTGGAATGGCTATATATCTTTTTGGGTAATGGAAAGATATCTATTTGGTTTAGGATAGTATTGACCCAGGTTGTGATTGGAAAGGCATCAAATTTTGGGATATTTAAAGGCCATTTGGATTGCCTCCATAGGATTCTTGCATATGGACAAACAAAAAAAAGGTGATGAGTTGTTTCTTCATGTATTTCACAGAGAGAACAAAAGCTTGATTATCCTTATTTTGAGTGACTTTTTCAAGGTTTGATCTAGTGGGGAGAATGTAATGAGTAATTTTCCAGAGAAGACGTTTAAGTATGTCCTAAAAAGTTTCCACAAGTTTTTCCAAGAGAGGTTTGGAATATTTGTACTAGATGGCAGGGTCATTGTCGCATAGGCTGATTTCACTAAAAACTGTCTAGAGTAATGGTGCATCAATTTTATCTTGTTATTAATCTTATGAAAGTTGAACTTAGCTAAAGGGATTTTTTGGACCTCTTGTGCTGTTTCCTGGGTGAAGAGAGTGTATAGAAGAAAGGTATTTCATCTTCTAAGATTTACAAGAGTAAGTTTAGCCACTTTGTGGTCTTTGTCGATGGATCTCATTTCTGGATTTGGAATTGGAAGATGATCAGGAATAGTTGAGATCCAATGGTCAAATCAAATCTGGGTTGTTGTGCCATTATTGATTTGGTTGCAAATGTTCTACTTGAGGTATTTCCTGGTTAAAAAGAGCTTTCAAAGATTGGGAGAGTCATTAATGAGGGACATGAGGAATTTCGTGATGAGAGCTTGGTTGAAAAAACTGCAAGATTGAGGCCAAGACTGCTAATGGATTTTGGAGTGCAAATAGAGGTCCAGGATTTGGGAGTAAAATCTTTTGGTTTCTCTTAGTTAAACCCCACCAAATATTTTTGAGCTTTCTCTCAATATGGGAGGAGACATTTTTTGGCATTTTGAGAGTAGTCATGATGTAAGAAGGGCTAGAAGCTATTGTAGATCTAATGAGAATTGTGCGGCCAGCTTGAGAGAGCATTTTTGATTACCAACATGAGAGCTTATTTTCCATGTTTTCAATGGTTTCTTGCAAGTTGTTTGTATTTTAGTCACCTATGAAAAGAGAGAGACCTAAATATTTGAGTTTAGTGGGATAAGATTTGAATCTGTTCTGATAACTTAGAGCTTTTTATTTAATTACGATATAAATATATTGAGAGTTTGATAGTGTCTAGGATTTAGTTTGGGTAGCTTACGGCCAGTTTGATGTTGTGTATGTATTCTTTTTTCCAAAACTTTCATTCGATGGAATATGAACTTGCTGATCTTAATTATTGAAGTTCAATTCTTGTATTGATCATGATTTTGGCCTTAAAACTGGAAAGATATATATTGATTATGAATGTAATTATATAAAACTACATGCATGAGTCGCTGACTATTATGATCTGTAGTAGTATATTTTATATTAATGCAAGTTGTTATGCTTAACCACAAAGTTGTTATTGTAATAATTTTTTTTTTTTCCGCGGAGTTGTAGTTCTTCAATCTGTTCAGCTTGTTAATTTGAAATTTCTGTCTCTCTCAATTAGCCTTTTTTGACGTATTGTGACTTCTAAGTAATTGTTAGGTTGGAGAAGCTTTTCAAGTTTTTGAGGCGGTGTCTGAATGATGTTTTCATTTACATTATTGGCGAAATAAGGCATGGATTTTCTGTTTTGTTTTCTGCCTGTGACATGGTTCAGAAAAAGTGTGTGTGGGTGTGTTTTTCTGTCTGTGACATGATTTAAAATTTATATAAGATTAATTAAATATATAATTTTAAATTAGATATAAATTAAAATTTTATATATAATTAAAATTTAGATAATATAAATTATTTTTTTTGCTTAAATTAGATAACTTATAAATTACAAATTCAAATAAAGTATTTCATTTTTTTGTCTTTATATAATTTAGATAATATAAATTATATAAATTTTAGATTATATCTAAATTATATATATATAAATTTAAACTTATATATTATATATAAATTACATTTATATATAATTTAGATATGATTTAAAATACAATTTAAATCTAAATCATATATATAAATTTAAATTTAGATAAATTTTCAAATATATATATGAATTTAAATCATATATATACATTTAGATAAATTATATAAATTATCATTTATAAATTTATATATATGATTTAAGATTTATATTCATTCCTTATATATACAAAAAGAAAATTTTAAAATAATTAAATTTAAATTTATTTACCAATTATATTTATAAATATAATTATTTGAATAAATATTTATTTTAATTTAAACATTATTATTTATATTTTGGTGCCCACTCGATAATTATTTCGAAGTACTGTCCCATCATGTCATGAACAATTTGCACATATATACAGTATTTTAAAGTACAAAACGATCCAAATAAATGCCTGCAAAATTAATTAATGTAACAAAACAGCCAAATATTTGGTGCAACCGATCGACGAGCAAAAGTACTTTCTGCCATGGCCGAGAATTAAGGAGTAAGTTATGGACAAAGTCTTATTTTTCTTTATAATTAAAAGAAATATTACTCTTAACAATCATTATTTTCTTATATGACATAAAACTATTGGTAAATAAATAAAGATAGCAAATAATTCTAATAATTTAATACTTAATCAGAGATATAAGAAAGTATGACGGACGCGCACTACAAAAAAATTACTTATTTGTGACCATTTAATTGCGACCAAATAATTATTTACAATCAACCTATTTTTCTTGTAGTGACGTGAAAAAATTATGAATACAAAGTTTCAATTAATAATATAAAAAGTAATATTGATTTTCTTTTTCTAACTATATTAAATATCCTTTTACCATCTCGTGAAGCGGGACTAAATAATTTTATAGATAAGTGAAAAAATAACAAATAATATTATAATATTTATTTTATATGATCATATCAATAAGTGAATAAAGAATGATGATATATATGTATAGAGAGAAATATTAGATACAACGTATAAGTGTCAATTTTTTTAAAAAAAGTTAAATTTATTATTAAAAAACTATTTTTTATATAAATTTCATATTTACTTATTTTTTTTTAAAAAAGAGTGCGCAGTCTTATATATTTATATATGGCAAATGAGTGAAAAAGGTCAGCAATGGTTTCTCACCTCAATCATTGATCAAAAATACATATTTTATTATTTTTATAAATAAGATGAATTGAGATAAATTATATATAACAATTGAATAAAATATTATTAGAATATATTTTTTTAATATTATTTTTATTTTAAAATTTTAAAATATTAAATTTCCTATTTAATTTATATAAAAATTTAAAAAAATTATAATAATTAGATAGATAAAATGAGAATGTCAAACACGATGGAAGAAGAAGAGCAAATCAATTAATAATTAAGGTTAGCATGCATTCATATGGTCACCGTTACAAGAAATATGGTAAAAAAGAAAGGGATCTTACATCATTCTTAACCAACTGAAAGTGATATTTGTGGCTGGTTTTAGCCGCCCCATCCAATCAAAATATTTATATGATTCATATTATTATATCCCATATTCCTTTTATAATAAGATACATGTTTTTCGTGTAAAAGACAAAAATGCATCATTATTTTACTAGAGAGAGAGAGAGAGAGACAGAGAGAGTCCCGTATCAAACTGTTATTCTCCTATCTTATTTGAATTGGCAGGCCGGGACCCATTACTATCAGGACACGACCTAATTTTATATAAACAAACGTCTTAATCTGCTGGACTTTGGACCATTAAATTAAGCTCATATCACTACTTAAGTAATTTGATGATGTAACCATGCATGCAATATATAAAATATAGACATAAATACACATTTTTTTAAATCGGGTCATCATGTTAACCTTATCTGACCTGTTTAACAAACATTAATTAATGGATCCCTCTTGCTATTGATAATTAGAAGGTAATTAAAGGGCATGCATGCAAGATAAGATTAAAATGAGTACTATGTTTTTTTTTCTTAATTAAATATATATCTACAGCTCATTTTTTAGCCAAAATTAATGTGGTTGGAAAATAGTACTCAAGACGTCATCGAGTAACCTGGATGATTTGGATTTTTTTTAATAGGGTGACTCTACATGAATCGGATTGTATAATTGCTCGCCCAATACTCGCTCGGCTAAACTCGAATCGATTTTGACCCGTGAAAAAAAGACTCCACCATGAAAGCATAAACCCGTTCGATTAGTAAATGATACATACTCAATTACACTTAACTCAACTCGTTAGTCTCGATTAGAGCTTATCCATAAATCACTGGATATATATAATTTATTTTTATATATTAGTATTTTTATACACACACTCACACACAATATATATATACATATATATATATACATATACTTCTATACATATTAAACTTAATAACATAAAAATGGTTATCTTGATAATTAAATATGTGGTATGTAACACAATTACTTATGCCTAGTCATTTATACATATATATTGAATATAGTTCATATTTTATGTTAATTAATTAAGTACTTAAGTGTAATTAATATGGTATATATTTGAAAATGTATAATAGTTAGTATATCATGGGGCTTGATAGTTTTATTATATACTACAATGTATACCAATATAAAAAATGTATTAATAAAGATAATATAATTTAATAGTTTAATATAAGATTTATATATTAATTAAAATTTTCATTATATTTAAAATTTTAATTTTAATTGGATATTTTTAATTATGCAATTCATTCAATATATATATATATATAGGAGTATTAAAAAAAAATTGAGTAATAACTCAACTCGATTCAGGCTCGTTAAATAGTAGAAATAAAGATCGATAAATAACTTGACTCGACTCTAACTCATGTTTGATTAGCTTGAACTTGACTTGATTCCGTTCGTTCTCAGTTCGAATTCGAGCTTGAACTCAAATTATTTGAATTCAATTTGACTAGATAATCCAAAATCTCGACTTGGCTTGAATCAATTACAGCTCCATCAATAACTCATAAATACTAAGGATTGAACGGATCCAATGTGACCTTACCTAATTAAAAACTGTCACTAATGGGTGAACTTGGACTAATGCCCTAACTCGGTTATGCTCAAATCTAATCATACTATTATTACAAGAAAAATAAACATTAACTATAAGGAAAATAAGTATTTGTGACAGATTATTTGCGACGATAATGATTATTTGTGATAAACACAAATTCATTTTGATAAGAAATAGTCAGTTTAGCAAGAAATAACTAGTTACAAATAAATAATTTTTTTATAGTAATTTGTGATGAATTTATGTGATAAACATAGACTCATTTTAACAAAAATAATCATTTTCTTATGAAATAAATGGCCACAACTGACTTACAGTTCACATATCATACTAGTGCTAACTTGGGATTGCTTTGGAAATCGATGGCCCTAATTAACATGAAAGTTAGAAAAGAGGGATTATGGGGTTTCTAGACTTATTGGCCAAAAACTCTAGTATCTAAATTAAGTAAAAAAGAGATAAAAAAAAAAAAGTAGAAGCTCCACGCTTCTATGTGAATTATTTTTTAAACAACATTAAATGCTCAAAATGCTATAGCTAGGAGAAACAACGTACTTTATATGTCTATCTTGAATGATGATGAATCCCGACGACAACTTCTAAATCCAATCACTTTCCACAAATCGATTGAAACAAACTAATATAAAAATAACTCTCGTTACTACTTGATCAATTATGTTTGAGACCAACAAGTAGACATTAAATTAGTGCAAGTAAGGAAAGAAGACATCCAAAACGTATAAACAATACCAACCCAAAAGCAAACTAAACACATACAATGCTCGCTACTGCATGCAGGTGGCCGTTGGAAGCAAAAAGATCGTGACTTTAATTAGTTTCTCTCACCAAAATCTCATTTCCGAGTACAAAAATTAATCATGTTTGTTGGGAATAGGTAGTTCAACAAACATCAATAATTGAAATAACGCAGCGGATGCAACACAGGAGAAAAATAAAATAATGGATAGAATATACATATATAAGTGGTTCGGCTCATAATAAGTCTACGTCTACTGTGTGGTTGGTCTTAAAACTTTTACTATAATCAAATATGGAGTACAGAAATTGAATTAAAAGATTTTACAAAATAATCACTCAGTCTCACGTGTATACTGTAATATCTCAAAATTTTTAAGATGAAGTATTATTTCGATTTCTTTAAAAGACTATATTTTGGATATATTTTCTAGGATAATAAAGTTGAAACCCTAAATGAGAGTATTGGACTTAGAATAAGTGAGATCATGTATTAGAGAAAATATTGTGGAGGAATCTTTCAGATTTGGAACAAGGTATCAACTAGAGAAAATTCATTTTAAATTTAGAAGGAGTTGAATTTTCAAGAATTAGAGTGTAAATGCAAGAGGAAGTGGTTGAATCAAATATCAAACACTTGGTGTACATTCTTGGATTAAACTATTGAGTTTTATTGTAATGATCATAAGTTACTCATATGAGATTCAAATGAGGTGATTTTAATTTTTATAGAATCCTAAGAGATAGATCTAAAACCTTTATGTTATGAGTTTTTGAAGATTTGGACAGTATCAAAGACTTATTCCTGAATTAAGTGGATAACTCTAGACTGAGGTTAAACCAAAACTCGAGTTGGAGGATATGGAACCAAATGGGATTCTATCCTAACCAAACTAAAAAGTAGCCTTCTAGAACTTGTTAAATAGAGTCTTAGGAAACTTAAAAAAATTATCAAAAGTGGTAATAAGGAGGATGTGGGCGTGGCTAATCAGATGAGGGCTGGTAAAGGGAGATGCATGCATGGGTAGGTAGGATGACATCTCATCCCTTATCCTATAAGCCTCTACCCCAACCATTGATCAAATGGTTAACAAAAATATCTCAAATACTGACCATTGGATGATCTTTTCAGTTGTAAAGCTTAGGATTTCTTGGGATTTAGCTTATCATAGAAAAAGATTTGGAAGGGACACCTCATCCCATGCAAATTAGAAACCATTTGTTTTTACGAAGTTACCATTTTCTCTCCTTCACATGTGTCGACCACCACCCCTATAAATAGACAATTAGGAGTCTTCTAACTCTTTTGGAGAAGCATAACACGAAATCCTTTGAAGAAAATCCAAGCAAAACCCTTCTCTTGTCCCTTAACCTCCAACTATATCCTAATAGAGTTTAGTAGGAGTTTTGAGGAGAAAGCTTGCAAAGATTTGATTTGATCATTTTCAACCAGATTTAGAGAGTGTGCAAGTTCATATTCTAGCTTAACTTTAGTATGGAGATGGTTATTTAAATGATTGGACTATACATGTTAAGTATTGAACATTTATAGTCTTGTTAAAGAGTTTTAATAAATCAAAGTGTTGATTGAAGTGGTTTTAGTTAATGGAAATGTGTTATATGAAGTTAAAAGAACCTAAAAAATATGTTATAATAAATAAGAATTAAGTTTGTGTGAAAAGATTGCGAGTTTTGGATTAAAAAGCCCATGCTTTGTAATTTCGCTCGACTCCCGCTCGAGTGAAGGATCAAGCGAAGAACAACAGTAAATTCTCACCAGATTTCAGGTTCGAGCGAAGTGCAACCAGAGATTTCGCTCAACACTCGCTCGATGTCTTGCTCGAGCAATTTCTAATCCAAGAACTCGCTTGAATCTCGCTCGATACCTTACTCGAGCGAGATACCCAGTTTGCCTAATATTTGCCTGATACTTGCTCAAGCGAGTTCCAACCTGAGACTTCGCAAGACTTTCGCTCGATATGTCGCTCGAGCGAGATATCCTGTTTTGTTGATTTTAAGACTATTGTTGGGATAAATGTGTACATTGAGATAAGAAGGAACTTGATGCGTTATCTATGTGTATAGCATGTGTAAAATACTTGGCAGAATTTAAGATACATACATGTGTGAATATGTCATAGTTTAAGAGTACATGCATGTTTTAATATGTGGTGAGATTTAAGAAAGGTGATATATCATGTACTTAACAAACGTTCTTAAGAATAAGAAAGGAACAACTAAGAATAAGAGATATGGATAAGTTAGTCACATCGTGATGGGGACGACGAGATGTAACGTCCGAATGACTGACGTACTAACAGGGATGGCGATACGTAACGTCTGTCATATGATAAGAGTGATATGTATTATCATGGGGACGACGAGATGTAACGCCCGTGTTAGTGATATGATTAGTGAGAACAACGAGAAGTAACGCCCACTATGTTAAGTATGTTTCGTGTTAAGACGGGGATGACGAGACACAACGTCCGGAAGACTGACAGAAGACTCATTATAACGGGGACGATGATACATATACGTTAAATCCCAGACGTAAGTTGGAGACGTCACATATACTCTCAACCTCACAAGTGTTTATCACTCAAGAACACGCAAAAAAGCAAATAACAGAAGGAGAGAACAAAAGCAGTGGTTTGGGCATCATACGTTCAAATGAACGTGTTTTTCTTATATAAGTAACACTTGCGCGGGCGAGAATGCTCTTGCTCGAGCAAGACACTATTTCAAAGTAGGTCTGGATCTCGTTCGAGTGAGGGTCGAGCGAAATCATTGTCTACACCTTGCTCGAGCTGAATGTCGAGCGAAGGTCTCGCGAAATCTCTACTTGGATCTCGCTCGAGCTGAACGTCAAGCGAGAGTCGAGCAAACTCTTGGGTTGAAGTCTCGCTGGAGCCGGAAGTTGAGCGAGAGTTGAGCGAATTTATTGGGTGACTCTCGTTCAAACTGGATGTCAAGCAAGAATACAGGAGATGCGCTTATTCAAGCCACCTCTTAACAATGTTATATATGTACAATTTACCAAGTCAATGGCTGAAAAAGGACTGAAATTAAAAAGCTTCGCATTGATGCAAAAACCAGTAGTATTAAATAGGCAATTAATTGATTAGCATTTTGAGAAATATCCATGTAATTTTACGAAGTGTTTCTTTTCTTAAATATGTAATAGTATTATTATAATAAGTAGCTATTTAACAGCTACTTAACAAATTTTATTATTTTTCTATTTGTACTCTGTTAAGTCTATCTATACTCTATTATATATATGTACATTATATATGCGTACTACAAAGAAATTAGATATTTGTAGCCAATTATTATCTATCAAAATGATTATTTTCTGCTAATTTTCGTAACAAATAATCATGTTAGTAGAGAATAGTTGATCACAAATATCTAATTTTCTTATAGTAGTGGTATTTAAGATGTTTTCTTTATTAATTGCTTTGATATTGAGCATGCATGCATGCAGATAAAGTACTTCTTGGAGGAAATATATAAGGAAATGAAAGGTTGTTGTTACCAATTAGCATCACTCAGCATGCATGCACTACTCTCATACTCCCCGTGTCGTTAGTTTTTACAATTAATGTTAGTACTAAGTTTAAGAGTTCTTAATAACAACAATCCATATATGTAACATATATTGTTACTTAGCTTCACGTACTCTAGTTCTCCATATTAATCTTTTATGAGCAAATCATGCTTACCTGCATTAATTTATCGTACCCAAAAAAACACACTTGAAATCATGTGGGTTATATCAAAAGCCTCAAATTTTCAGAAATCCCAATTTTCTTAAGTCCTAAAATAGAAGAAAACTAAAGTGACGATATTTCAAAAGTCTTAAGACTATGAGTATCGAGAACTAATATATTTGGTGCTGTTTTAGACTGAGTGGAATGGTAGATTGGCAGTTGGAAAACCTAATGATAAAAGAGTAGTACTACTATGTCTACTCAATTTGCCCACTTTGTGTGTCCCATAGTGCAAATTGCACTTTTATTTTATTTGTTTTGCTTTTTATTTCAAACATTTTTAAACATGTTTAAATATTTTTAAAAAATAAAATAAAAATATCACTATATTAATAGCACTTTCTTGACCATTAAGAAAATAAATAAATAAATAAATAATTAATTAATTAAATACACGAGCGGTTAAAATGAGAAGATAAAGTGATGTGACATAGTATTACTATTCAATGATAGAATAATGTCATGTGGAAATCGAAGGTCATCATGGATAGGTGACAGTAAAATTTGAGATTTTTTCTTCAAGCTAACAGGGAGATAGAAATAGAGAAAATATATGAGAAAAGTATCAATATTAATTTTAAAAAATTAGGATTTGAGTCATCCATGTTGCTTGCAAAAGAGTGGCCTAATAAGAACGTAGAGATTAGATGAGGAATTTAATAACTTTACAAGATATGGTAGACGAGATCCTATATTTCTTTGGAGGATTGAGTTTCTATCTTGAATTAATAAGAATTTCAAATGGCTTTAATAATAACATTGGCTAGATTTTTTGGATATTAGGAAGAAATGTGACTTACGTTTTGCTCGAGTCTAGTTACGCATGAAGTGTACTGTGGCATATAACTAGAAAGGGTCAGTTGAAGGGTGACCAATGATCCTATTGGTATGTCGAGGTTCTTTAAACCAGACAACATAAGAATTGGTTTCCAAATAAGAGAATTAAGTTCGAATCCTCCCTCTCTATAAATATATATATATATATATATATGATCCCATTGGTATGGTGCATGTACGATAATGGTGGAATGAAAGTCGTAAAACTAATTACTTTTGAATAATTTTCCAAGAGGTCATTAAAAATAAAAATTTGGAAAAAGAATATGAAAAAAAGAGAAGGAAAGGCAAATGAAGAGAGAACACAAGAGAAGAAGAGAGAGGGTGAATATAGTTTAAAGGGAAAGGCTTGGACAGGTGGCCAACGGGGGAGACGAGGGAATCTTCATATTAGATAGACAAGAGAGAGGGAATTTGTAAATCAAGTCTGAATATGGCACTAGTACTGTCGTACATTTTCTTTTTTACTAGTAGCCTCTTTGGATTAGTAAAAGAAATATCCTTAAAAAAGAAAGTCAATTTCATCCAAAAAGCTCTTCACCTTCATAGGCAATACTAACCCACCATAGTGCTCACCTTCGGGGTGGAGGGAGAGCTCTAGCTCCTCATTTTTCCTCTTTCTTAGTAAGTTGCCCCTTTCTTTAGTTAGTCAAGTCCCTTTCATTTTTAAACTCGTTTTCAATTATTCCTCGTATTCTCATCTTGTAGCCTCTATTTTAATTCAAAGCAAATTTGTTGAAAAAAAAAAAACAGAAAACTACTAGAGCTACAAAATAATCTCACACACAAATTTCTACACACTTACGTGTCTTTTTTTTTTATTTTTTTATTCTTTTCATTATTGCATATATCAAGTTTCCTCCACATACAAATTTCGTTTTTCTCCCCCTCTCCCCTCTCTCTTACTCTTACTCTTTCTCTTTCAAATGCATCTCTCTAGAATCTCCATCTTGAGTTTAGGAGAAAATCCTGGGTTGGATCGATCTCTGCATATTGCCTAGGTTCGGTCCGGGAAGAAAAGAGAGGCTATCACGAGCTAGTTTTTTCAGAATGTAAACATAAAAAGCAGAACTCATATTCTCATAAATAGAAAAACATTCATCTAAAAGTTTCCTACCAAATCACTCCTTGTTATACAATTCTTTTAGGAGCGAGAATAGAAAAATAAAAACAAAGAATAGAATTAATTGCACACAATACAAGATTTACTTAATTTGACAATATTCTTATATCTACATAGTTGTATATCAAAATTTTATTTCAGATGATAACCAAAGAATATGAAAAGCTCTCATATTGTTTTTGATATTCTGATTTCTTCTTCTCTTCTGTACTTCGGGTCTGGAGTCAATTATATATATATATATATATATATATATATAAATCAAGATGCATGAGAAGAAGTCGACTTCTGTATCTCTTTCTCTCTCTCTCTCAAATGCATTTTTGATCTCATTTTCAACAGCTGGTGGTCTACTGTTTGTTGCAGGTAAGAAATGGAACTAGTGGCTATTTTCTTGCATTGGCTCCGACAAAAGGCACTGGTTCTATGCTGGGGGTAATGGCTGAGTTTGCGATGGGAAAGAGAAAGGGGGATTGGGGCTGGGGAGGAAAAAAAATAAAAATAAAAAAAGCAAATTAAACACACTTAAATTAAAATTATAATATAAATGAAACCACCCTAAATATCAATAAATTGGGATGATTTACGGCCATCCCGGCATCGAGGGGACAAAACCCACTTGGGTCCGAGCCATTATAGATATGGTGCAAATCTATTAAAAAAAGAAAAATGATACTATGTCATCTAACTTTGTCCCCTTATTTTGACCGTATATGTATTTATTTATTTTAATTTTTTTTTAATAATTAAAAAGTAATTATTAGTATATTGGCTTTATTTTTTATATTTTTTAAAAAATGTTGAAAGATATTTGAAATAAAAAGTATAAAAATAAAAAAGAAAGCACAAATTGCACTAAAATCACTCCAAGTAGGCAAATTAAAGAGGCATAATAGCCTACCAATAATAATAAAAAAAAAAATGTCGTGACTTTATATACCAACTCGTGACAAAAGGTGTAAAGTAAACTGTACCATATCTAGACAATAGAGACTCTCAATATTAAGATGCATATGCTTTTTTATGTTAGCTGGTACAGCGAAGTCCTGTCTCAATAGCGTGTTGACAAGCAAACTTACAAATAACTTTTTTATTGATTGGCATTGGTAGAAGTTGTTGGTTTAGCCATTTAGTATTGGTCTTGTTAAGGTTTATTATAAAGTTAAAATAAAGATAAAATGATCAAATAAATTTTACATTAAATTTATCAAGTTTAAAATTATTTGATTTTGATGAATAATAAATCATTTAAACTTACCAAATATAAAGAATTATTATTCACTCTCCATCTTAATATTTTATTCTATTTTAATATTAATATATTAAAATTAAATATGTTTAAAATATTAAAATCATTAAGATTTGTTAAAAATTATTTTTTGGCAAGTTTATTATCAATTAATATATTAAGTATATAAAAAAATATTCTATATCTTGAATTGACTATTATTTGCAAAATTAAAAAAAAAATGAATTTCTGATTTACTAAAATTAATTTTAATATATTTTGTTTATTTGCAAAAAAATTTAATTTTTTTAATTAAAATATATAATATTATATTATTATTTAGATATTAATTTAGCTAAATTAATGTAAAATCTTTAGTTAAAATCATATGTATTATAGTTAAAAGCGTAAACTTAATCTTCGATTTAAATTTAACAATGATTAGATTATTACTAATACTCTAAAGATAAGAATGCAATACCAAGGATAAGGAATATGCAGATGATGACTTTAACAAGATAATGATTAGGAAGTTAAATTCAGGATGTGCTGTAGATGATAAGATGATCGAAAAGTTTCAATAAAATTAAGCGTTAGGTATGTGAGTGATTTATGGTGATGTATGGTACCGAAACACGCTGAAAGTTTTGAAGCTCTTTTCTTTTTGTTTATTTATTTCATTTAACTCTTTGACGAACAGTTATGATATAGATGCTCATTTTTATGGTGAAATGCTGAAATTTTATTTTTATATATGTTTTTTATTTAATAATTAAATAGTATTTTTTAATGATCTTGTTATTTAAAAAAAAAAGTATTTGAAAGTATTAAAGAAATGAATAGAAAAAAAGAAAAAATAAATAAAATACATTGATGAAATTTCCCATCAAGATTCTCCATGTGTGACTATTGAGCCATTCATGTTTTATTAACTTAATTGAATTTTAGAGTTATAAGAAAGCATAATGCACATCAACATTCATAACTTAGAAGAATTTCACATGGGTATTTAGTTTTAAAATAAAATTTAAATCCTAAATCTAATATAATAGTGATTAAAAAATAAAAATAAAGGAAATAAATTACATTTAAAAATACTGACTTATATGAATAATTTATATTATTATTTATGTGAATAAATGTCTTTAAATATGATTACTTCCTAATATTTTTCTTTTATATCAAAACTTTTTTTAAAAAGAATAAAAAATAAAAGGGTTCAAAATTATAGCCAAAAGCTTTAGCAAAGCCTGAAATGGGCGTTTCAACATACCTTGATCGGGGTCTTTTCGGCCGCTTTGGTGGCTAGACAGTAGTCAGTATAAATCTTTTCAGTTCATCACTTTTTCTTGTCTTCCTCTCGTCAGTTCATTGGAGCCCACAGCCATCCAGTAATGGAGCGAATGGTAACAAAGCATTTGAGGTCTCAAAATAAAGATTAGAAGAAATAATAAATTTTTAATGATATCATTAAAAAAGTAAACATGTTTTTGAAAACTGGAACTGAACTGAATAATAACATGTTTTTGAGAAATCAAGTCAAGTAAAAACAAAAAAAAAAAAGAACTGTCATTTTTTTTCTTATTTTCTCAGCAAACGGCAGGTTTTTAGTGGGGTTTTTTTCACTCTCCCTGTCTCTTTCTCTCTCCGCTTTCTCTCATCATTTTGTTTGTTCTACTCCACTGCTGAGAGCCTGAGAGAGTTATGTATGCTTAGTCATCGCACACTCATTCACGCGAAAATCCCTCGCAAGTGTGCTGAAAGATCTATAAGTTTGACGTTCTTTGCTCGCTTATTGCCTGAGTTATCAGTAGAACCTTTCCTGCCTTCTTTTATATTTCCGTGCTCTCAGTCTCTCGCCTTTTGCAACTCCAAGCCTTTTTTTATCTGCCAGTTCTCCAGGTTTTCGTGTTGTTGCTAAGAAGGGTCTTCTTTGAATAATGTAACTTTGGTTTAGCTATTCGGATTGGTTCTTTTCCCAGTTTGGTTGATGCCCATTTGCTTAAAAGTGTTCTGAATCAATCTTGTTTGTGGTTTTAATCATGGGTTCTCGCTAGTCTTGCTGAATAGATAATCTATGTTCATCTTTCTTTTGATACCCATTTGCTTCAAATAGTTCTGAAACATTGCAAATGCAACTTTTACTAATGGGTTCTCGTTAGTTTGGTGCCTGTTGCTCTTTTTAATTTCCCAACTCTAGAGCTTGACTGCGATTTCCACCAATTTTAGCATGTAAAAGTTAATATCCTGTAATTAATTCTTAGCATTTCGCTTCATTTTGTTATGTTGATGTATTTCTTGATAGTTAGAAGAGAGGGACGGTGATGGATCTGAGCTTTGTCAAAGTCAACCGCTAGTTCTGATCTGACCATATGCAGAGGGTCTGTTAATTTTATTAAAGTTTAGAACTTCTTAATTCACTATGAATTCCATTCGTTAATATCCTTGATTCTTTACCAAGATAAGGAATCCATGTAGTTGCATCCATTACCAACTAGGTTTTTTTTTTGTTCTTCCTTGTAGCAAATATACTCCAACATTCTTTATAACTCACTTGAGATGTAAATTCTTTAATTGTAATCATTTGCCCATGGATATAATCAAGGGTCTGTTATACTTGAAGAGTCAACATTCTTTTTTCCTTTTCTCTCAAACTCCAATGATGAAGAAGAAATCATTGCCTCTCTGCCCATAATTTTGCCTATACATACACAGATATATTTTCTCATGCTAGTCTAGTTACCATGTTGGCCTCTCGAGTCCCTTAAAATCCAAACCTGAATTAAGCATCTTTCATTCCACATATTTGCCGGGTTACTTGTTACTCACAAAAAACTAAATAAGTTATCATCCCTTCTTCACAAACTATTCGACCTATCATGGAAGAAACATTTGTTCCTTTTCGTGGGATCAAGAATGACCTCAAAGGAAGACTTTTGTGCTATAAACAAGACTGGACCGGTGGTATCCGAGCCGGTGTCAGGTTTGTGACTCTTGGAATTCTTATGCATATATAACAATTTGACTAATATGTTGTTTAAGATATTGAACTTACTACTGCAATCTGCTAGCCATCACAGTTTCTGGTCCATGGACAACTTGCAATTTCTGTAGATATTGCCACTTTTTTTTTTTTTTTTTGTATGAATATATTATCATTATCTCCAATCACTAGGATCCTGGCTCCAACAACGTACATATTTTTTGCTTCAGCAATTCCAGTTATATCTTTTGGGGAGCAGCTGGAGAGAGATACAGGTGTGATGGATTTTCCTTTTTTGGCTGCCAGCTTCCTATTCTAGTTACTTATCCCCCCATCTCCTGAAATAAAAAATATGCAAACATATTATTATAAGCTGATAAATTGGGAATAGTTTTCTCAGACATGCTTTGTTTGATTATATGTTGCAGAAGGAAGTTTGACTGCTGTGCAAACTCTTGCATCAACGGCACTTTGTGGTGTTATCCACTCAGTTGTTGGAGGACAGCCCCTACTTATTCTAGGAGTGGCTGAGCCAACAGTGCTGATGTATACATTCATGTTCAACTTTGCTAAGGACCGGAAGGATTTGGGGCAGGAACTCTTCTTAGCCTGGACTGGATGGTATCACATACACACTTTGGTACTTGAACAATGCAAAGGGCTTGATGTTTAGTGATATTTGACGCTCTTTATACATAATTGGTTTTCAGGGTCTGTGTGTGGACAGCACTTTTGCTCTTCTTGCTGGCCGTTCTGGGTGCCTGCTCGATTATCAATAGATTTACACGCCTTGCTGGTGAATTGTTTGGTCTGCTAATTGCAATGCTATTTATGCAGCAGGCCATACGGGTGAATATCATTTATGGTTTTAAGTTTTTAAATGATAACTTCATTTTGACTAATGAGGACTGGAAGGTTGTTGAAATAACATTAGATCTGAAAGTTGGTTGAAAGGCTTCTACGATATTGAGTACTTTTCATGGTGGTGATAAGTCCTCAAATACCAGACCTTTTCCCCAAGTCACTTAACAAGCTAATTTTCTTTGTTAATATTCTATTTTTTTATCAGTACTTTGTAAAAATTCTGACGCCCCAAGTCCACGTGGGCTATGCCGGAGACTATAGTTTCAACTATAGTGGGGTGGCCTTCGATTCAGGGCACACGAAAAATCAAAGGAATTTTGAAGATAATCCCCATTTGTAATATGTGGTGCTTATGGCAGGAGCGGAATGAGAGGACTTTTGAAGACAATGAGAGATCACTAGAGGAGCTTAAAGTTTTATTTTATAGAACTCTCTATACATAGTCTATTGCTGTAGATTTTAATGGCATGGACCTTCATGACTTTCTTGTTTCTAATGCGCCTGATTAAAAAGGGCATGAGTGTGTTTTTGAAATTGGCATTTATGCCTTTCCATTTATTAATAATATCTTTTACTTATATATATAAAAAAAAAAGAACTTTGTAAAAATTCTTTTCACTGTACCTCCAATTCATAGATCTTATGATACAGGGACTTGTGGAAGAGTTTGGCATACCCCGAAGAGAGAATCCAAATCAGACTGCATTCCAGCTATCCTGGCGATTTGGCAATGGAATGTTTGCATTGGTTCTGTCCTTTGGCCTTCTTCTTACTGCACTAAGCAGTCGTAAAGCTAGGTCCTGGCGCTATGGGACTGGTATGCAGAGTTTGCTTTCAAAGTATCAAGCATAGGGTCAAAAGATTAGATTTGGTCTACTCCGAGCGTTCTTCAATTAGTAAATTTGATATCATCTTTTTATTTTTTTCCTTTTGATTGTCTTTTCAATGAAATTGTTAGTTTCTTGCTGTCAGGTGAAAGAAATATTTTTCTTTATCTATGCTGTGCATCATATATGTTATTAGTTTTCTTATGTAAAGGTGTTTCAAATTTATAGGTTGGCTACGGGGATTTATTGCGGACTATGGAGTTCCTTTAATGGTGCTTGTATGGACTGGTGTGTCATACATGCCTGTAAATGATGTCCCAAGAGGGATCCCCAGGCGTCTTTTCAGTCCAAATCCATGGTCTCCAGGGGCATACTCAAATTGGACAGTTATAAAGGTGAATCTTATGGTTTGTCAAATAGCTGCTAAGACTCCTCTCTGGCCTCTGCTTCAGGGACACCCAAATTTTGTTTCCTTGTGTCTGAAGCTTGCTACAAACTCATGTTGTTAAGTTGTGCAGGACATGTTGAACGTTCCTCCATTATATATAGTTGGAGCATTTATACCAGCAACTATGATTGCTGTACTTTACTACTTTGATCACAGTGTTGCATCCCAACTTGCCCAGCAGAAGGATTTTAATCTGAAGAAACCAGCTTCATATCATTATGACCTTCTTCTTCTGGGTTTCTTGGTGAGCTGTCTCTAAGGAATACCAAATTCACTTGTAATTTTGTCAAAAAACTCCATCTATATAAGAATTTTTATTAATCTAAGGAAACTTCTCATTTTAGTTTTTGTATTATTTTCTTTGCCAGGTCATATTATGTGGGCTTATTGGCATTCCTCCTTCCAACGGCGTAATCCCGCAATCTCCAATGCATACAAAAAGTCTAGCCACTCTGAAACATCAGGTAAACCACCTTATTGTGTTCTGGAAGTTAAATAGTCTCATTTTACAGTTCTAGAATCCTGTTATTTTTGTTTGCAAGTTTATCAGAGCATAGAACTCAGATCGTTAGAAAAAGAAAACTTACCCTCTGTTCTGCAATCACAAAGGACAAACCAAAATCCAACCATTCTTTGAATTCTTTCCAATGATCCTAATCATCTGGTAATATGTGTACTCCTTGCATTGGTACCAATTGGAGAGTTGAGAATATCTGTCTGTGACAGTTATGAACTCTCAAATAATCCTTGTCCTAACTTCCAATTTTGACTTATCCTGCAATGAGAATGCATCCGTGCCTTTTTGTTTCTTTGCCTTCCTCTTTGAATGACCCTTTTCTGTTAGTTGCTTTCTGAATTCTTTCTGTTTCTGAATTTTCTTTCTCCTGGCATATATATTATTAAATACAATGGTCCTTTTGGTTTCTCTGGAGCAGCTTTTGCGGAATAAGCTTGTAGTGAGAGCCCGACAAAGTATGTCCAAGAATTCAAATTTGGGTCAGTTATACCAGAACATGCAAGAAGCATATAATGAAATGCAGACTCCACTAACCTACCAAATTCCATCCACTCTGGTAAGCTAATGATTTTTTTATATATACAAATATATATATATATATACACATTTTCTTGTCTTAGATCTGTGCTTCAAACAGGGTCTTAAAGAGCTGAAAGAATCCACTATTCAATTAGCCTCCAGTAATGGCTATATTGGCGCCCCCGTTGATGAGACAGTTTTTGATGTGGACAAGGATATTGATGATCTTTTGCCTGTCGAAGTTAAAGAACAACGCCTCAGTAATCTGCTTCAGGCATTAATGGTTGGCAGTTGTGTTGCTGCAATGCCTCTTCTAAGGAAGATCCCAACTTCAGTTCTTTGGGGCTACTTTGCTTTCATGGCAATTGAAAGCTTGCCTGGAAATCAGTTCTGGGAAAGGATATTGTTGCTTTTCACCGCTCCAAGTCGTCGATACAAGTAAGGTTCTGCTCATATTTCTAGTTACTCTTGTTAATTGCCATGGGTTTGAGGACTCCAAGTTCTTCCGCACTGAGAAATTATACTTCCGACATATTTTCATATCTTCATGTTCTCTAATGCTTATCTCTTTTCTTCCTCAGCTTTATAACTCTAATTCTCATATGTAGAATGGTCTCATATACAACCACGGATATTTTTTCTTTCAGTTTTAATTCTTATATATCCATGGATTGTTTTTTTGTAATTTCCATTGATGGCTTTTCACTGATTCATATGTGTGAAATTATGAACGTAATTAGCCTTCTTATTATTTTTAGAAGACACAAATGTTATTTACATATTTTGTTAGGGTGCTGGAGGAGTATCATGCAACCTTTGTCGAGACTGTGCCCTTCAAGACAATTGCCACCTTCACCTTGTTCCAGACAGCGTACTTGCTTTTATGTTTTGGTATAACATGGATACCATTAGCTGGGGTCCTTTTCCCACTGTTGATCATGCTTCTTGTACCAGTGCGACAGTATTTTCTCTCCAAGTTTTTTAAAGGTGCCCATCTGTATGAGTTGGATGCTGCAGAATATGAGGAAGCTCCTGCGGTTGCTTTCAACATGTCACTTCAAGTAAGTGTCTTAACCATTCTGTTCATTTAGTTAGACATATTTAAACATCATATCTAGAAATGTCGTTCTTGCATCCCCTTTCATGATGATGATTCAAAATTGCATTCCATTCTAAAACAGGCCTTTATCAGCTAATCTCCTGATGCTTATCACCACATCTTGATGTTTTATGGACTATCAGGACCAGGATGCTCGGGGAAGAATTCCTAACATTGATGGTCCGGAAATTCTTGATGACATCATCACAAGAAGCCGTGGTGAGATCCGTCTCACTCAGAGTGCTAAGGTAACAAGTTCAACCCCTACTTTGGATTTCAGGCCTACTCATAGCCTGCAGGCATCACCAAGAAAGTACAGCCCCCGTGTAAATCAACTGAGGGGGGAACAGAGTCCCGGATTGAAAGTAAAAGAAATTGAAGCAAAACAAACTCCCAGTCCTGGGCCATCTGTTCTTGGACAAAGCCCTCATAGTTAAGTTTTAAGCTAAAACTTAAATTGGTGATTATTGTGAGGTTAGTAGTCAAGGGTGCTCGAGAGGTCCTGTTCTAAATCATGTAACCAAGTGTTATCTTGTAGATGCGTGTTTCTTTTATTTCGTCCAACCTTCTATAATGGTGTAGGTTGATTGTCAGTACTAATACTACTCTTGCTTTGTATTTACTTATAGAAAAAACTACTCCTTGTATCTCTCATATAGGCTGGGCAATGTACTTGTTATAATGGAAAACAGGTCTATTTTTTTCATTGCTTCTGTTGGTTGGTCATCTTATATACTTCCCCCTTTAAGTAGTCTGCATTCTGAAAGTGGTAACCGGATCGGGAAGAGATGGAATAGAGGGAAGGTCAATTTAACCAGCTTTTGATAGGGCTGCACAGGGCAGCATATAATTGTTTTTTTTTTTTCAACTTTTTTTCCTCAAAGTTGAAAAAAATAAAAAGTATCAATAGAAGCAGAGCCTGCTCTGTGCTTCTATTATTCGATCTATTCAGCATTGATCATAGACATTAGTGCTCCCATCCTTCCTTTGTGTGGGGGCCATTCATTGCTGAATTCAGCATTCATTTATGATATGTTCATGTCAATTACCTTAATTACTACCCTTCCACTTGATCCAAAAATCAAATTATGAGATTTACAAGTAAGAATTATACTGCTAAATCTATGGTAGTCAAAGCCCCTTTATGGATGTATCTTCTTTCATTTGACAGAATCCTCCATACACGTGAAAGCTAAAATGTTGCAAGTAAACTTTTGGGAAAGGAGGATATGTTCTTGATGTAGGAGGCTTATTTATTAAACTATTTGTACGACAGGGAAGAAAACACTCATTTACAAGCTTGTCTATTGACACATCAGCCACACTACTGATGTTGAAAGAAGTATTTATGCTTTTATTTTTTTAATAATTATAATGAGTCATAATAAGTGTTATATTTACACACTAGCTTCAGCTTGTAAGTAGTAGAAAATGGGTAAAACATGGATATATTACTTAGGTCCTCTTTTAATTCATGTATAGGTGAGATATTTATGTTATGGATGTTTTAACCTAATTTTAACTCTAATTTAACCTGTTTTACACTCCTGGTCTTGGTCGTCATCAAGGACGTTGAATTCATGGGATTTGACACATATACGTGTCATCTTTTGTAAAGGCAACTGCAGCAAAGGTGAGCCTTTTTACCAGATTTTGAAAGCCATGCCAATTGCATTGCAAGTTTGATGAAGTTCATGTTGATCAGGTTTCCACTCATGGCTTCATGATTGTTGGGGGAAAACCTTTTCCAATATAGCATTGAGAGTAATCACACTATTAGCTTTTTATGTCCTTTGCTGCATTAGTAATGGAGCAGGCCTGCTACTAGCTGCTTTTGTGCTTCCCATCTTTTATTTTCTTTTTCTTGAAGCATTTTCTAATCCTGGATTCAAATCTAAAGCTATCTTTTACAGCTGCTTTAGTTCTAATCAACCTCCTTTCTTAGAATATGTAATTAATCTCTGTTGTTTGGAAGATTTAATTTTTTTTTCTCTCTTTTATTTTTTATTTTTTATTTTTTATGTCTTGTGTTATTATGCAAATCTTCATGGATTCTGCATCTGAATGTCACTATAAATTCAGTTCTCTCTATCTCCACAGTAAAAGCTTCATCATTCAAAAGGATAAGAAAGTTTGGTTGGTACAGATTTGGTGATTGATTAGATAGGTAGATTAGTGGAATAACTATTAAGCATACATGCAATTGCTTCCATGATCTGGACCCTGCTCTCTCTACAACTGGATCCGCATGTCACTCAAATATTTGCCATCCCTTTCAAGATATGATGCTGATAGAGATAGACGACGGAAATTTAGGGACACCCATCTTTAATTGTTATAATATGATACCCTCACTAAATTTAGGCATTCAAGTATGCCGAGCTAAGGTCATTTTTATATTTGTGTGAATATAAAAAAACTGTTAAAATAGAAATAAAAAAATATTAAAGTCGCCAATTTCTCACTTTTAAGGCATTTTTCAGTCACGGTGGCCAGCAGTATGGTCTGATGGTTCATGTCTTGGTCTTTTGACGGTGTTTGATGGTTGTGCGTGAGATGAACATTCATGGTTTGCAGAATGATAAATAACAATGAATAAAAAAAAAAAACAGATATTTACGTGATCTGGTAATAAAACCTGCATCCATGGATCTTGGACTAGTGAAATCTACTATTAATGTGTTTAATACAAACTTTCTCGGTCTCCTAGCTCTTTGATGCAATATTCATGGATGAAAGAAAAATAAGGAAGAAGAAAAAGCTGAAGTCAGGTCACCAAAGTGAGGTCCCAAGCGAGCAACCATCTACTTACGTGTTCAAACAAGTCTTCTTTCTATCGTCTTCTAGAAGGCAATATAGGGATGAGGAGAGTCCAGCTCCTATGGTGGTAAGAGTGGAGGGAGATGGAAGGACTAAAGGAGATATGGGACCGATTGCAATTAAATGGAGAGTAGGTTGATTCAATTGAGTTTGTGTTAAATGGAGAGTAGGTTGATCCAATTGAGTTTGTGTTCAGTGATCCGGATGAGCTAAAAATGAAAGGGGAAAGGAGCCTAATGGGGAAAATATAAGAGAATAGCAACTGTTCCGGTTTCAATGAATAATTTTTCACACTTTTCATTGATAAGAATTTTGTCTTATATACAGAACAGATGAAGAGCTAATTTAGGAAATATACATACATTAAAGATATATCTAAGCTATTGTTACTGTATACAGCTATGTAATCTAAAATGTGCATCAGTTACAAATACAGAATAAATGAAACAATATTTGACATGATTTTAGGCTAGACATGTTTTGTTTTGTCTTGAGATTGATTCACACATTCTTCTCTTATAGAAAATATGCTTTAAAAGAACTATTGGAAGGGAAATCATGTTTGACTTAAAGGCTTCCTTTTTGGACTAAGTCATGCACAAATTGAAGATCAATTTAGATGTGCTTAATCCGCAAATGATTAACTTGATTGAAGCTGAGATGGGTAGCTCCAAGATTGTTGCATGATAGATGAGGTGATCCTTTGAGTGGAAATTTAAGTTTTTTGAATAGTGGACAACCACATTGTCTCGGAAGTCACATTTGCTAATTCTCAGTATTTAGCTTTTGTTGTGGATTGTACAATGGTTCTTTGTTTCATTGAACTCCAAGAAATAGGATTAGAGCCTGAAAAATTGATGTATGCAAAAGTTGATATGCGGTCATCAATATTTTCAACCCAATCAGCATTGGAATATGTTGTTAAAACAGGGATTCCAACTTTGTTCATTCGAAGATCATGAAAAATGGTTTGTTTTAAATTTGGAGAAGCCTTTTTTTTTGTCCAGTGATTTGTAGTTGGTTTGTGTATAAATTGAGAAAATTTGTTGACTGCAAAAGAGATATCTGGATGCGTCAAAGAAATGTATTAAAGGCTGCCAATGATTCTTCAAAACTCTGAGTTATCCACAGCAGTCGTGCTATCAACCAATTGAAGGGATTGAGTTGTAGAGAGAGGTGTAAAGACGTCTTTTGCACCACTCATGCTTGTGTCAGACAACAATTCACGAACATATTTATATCATGAAAGAAATAATCCTGCTTGAGTAGGTACAACCTCAATCCCTAAGAAAAAAAAATGAAGGGAACCCATATCTTTGAGAGAAAACATGTCACCTAACTGCTTAATAATGGAGGCCACAAAAGTAGAATTATGTCCTGCAATTACAAGGTCATCAACATAAATCAAGAAATAACAAAGAATTGATCGTTGGCTGTAAATAAACAAATATGAGTTTGCCTTAAAGTTGTGAAAACCCAGTTGAAAAATAGCATTTTTAAGAGCTGTGTACCAAGCCAGTGAGGCTTGTTTAATAATAGTCTCAATTAATTCACCATTTAGAAAGGCATTGTTGACGTTCATTTGCTTCAAATCTCATCCATTCATTACTAAAATGGTTAAAACAACTCTAATAGTGTCTAGTTTAACAACGGAGTTAAAGATTTCTTTGTAATAAACTCCGAGACGTTGATTATAGCCCTTAGCAACTAGATGGGCCTTGAACCTGTCCATTGACCCATCAACCTTTCCTTTCACCTTGAATATCCACTTACATCCCATTGATTTACAGTTTGAAGAGGGTGAAACTAAATCCCAAGTCTCGTGTCTCATGAGAGTAGTAAGCTCATTAGATATGGCCTCACGCTAGTGAGGTTGAAATATGACTTAACAAACACTTGTTGGTTCAATGGTTTGTGGAAATGTGATGTTTGGACATTGTATTGAGTTGTTTTGGTTTGAAATTTTGATTAATTGATCTTGTTGTCATTTTATGAGTATGTTGGGGTGGATCAACATTTTCAAGAAAGGTTGTTTGGCTCAGGTTTTGAGTAATTTGGTTTTTATCTAGGTTTTGATCAGCAGATGAATCATGAGAAATTAAAGGCATAATTGAAGGAGAAACATCCAAATTTTCATGTGCACGAGGATTCAGGTTTGTGGTATTTTAACCTAGGGTTTGTAAGCAATCAAGGAATGAATGAGACTTAGGGTTGTTGAGATTACTTGAGGAGGATGTGAGATGGCAAGTGCCTTCCAGATGCAGTGGTGAAAGTTGCTCATTAGATAAATTGTTGGAGATAGAGGTACTGCAGACTTTTGAGCATCAATGAAGAGGGGAAGTCATTTGTGGTTTCGTGCTAGTATATTGGGAGAGATATGGGTTTGGGCATTGTGACATTGAAATATTGTTAATTTTCATCAAACAACACGTGGCGTGAAGTGAAGATTTTTTTGGTCTGAGGTTCAAAGCATTTCAATACCCGTTTTGGGTTGGGGAATATCCGAGAAAAACGCATGCTTTGGACTTGGGTTGCATTTTGTTGGAATTGTAGGCTCATGTGAGAGGGTAACAAATACACCCAAACTTTTTTAATTTTAAATATCGAGTGTTTGGCCAAAAAGAGCTTCAAAATGTGATTTGTATTGGACAAGAGGCGTGGGTTGTCTGTTTATGAGGTAGGATGTTGTTTGGATGCATGGGGCCAATACAAGAAATAAAATTTGCATCATGAAGAAGTGTAAGGCCCGTTTCAACTAAATGTCGATAATGGCGTTTTAGACACTATTTTGTTGTGGGGTGTGTGGGGGCAGTGGTCTACTGAGTTATCCTATAAAGTAATAGATATGATTTTAAAGCAATGAACTTACCCCCCGCATCCGAGTAGAATGTTTTGATTTTTGTTTGAAAGTGAGTTTTAATAAACTTTTTGAAATGTGGAAAGATGTTAGAAACACCGGATTTAGTAACCATTGGATAAAACCATGTGTATTTTATATAGTGATCAACAAAGATAAGATAATATCGTGACCCAATAATTTCAGTATATCTAGCGAGACCCCACACATTTTATGTAAATAAGTTCAAGGGGAGTATGACTTTGAACACTAGTGGCACGAAAAGGTTGTTGATATGCTTTATTAATAGAACATAAACTATATAACAAAGACAAATTCTTTTTTGATGTGACAGGAAGGGAAAATTTCTTAACAAGATGATGGACTATTTTGAGTGAAGGATGTCCAAGATGCTTGTACCATCCATCAATTGAAGCCTGTTTGCACATTAGCAACCATTTTGGATAAGGAAGCCACTGTTGACTCTGGAAAAGTGTAGATATCATTGTTACATGCTCCTCTTAGTAGAATCGCCCTCGTGAACTTGTCCTTCACAAAGAAATAAAAAAGGGTAAAATTCAACAAAAAAAAAACCATTATTTTGTTTGGTGAGATGGTGAATTGAAATTAAATTTTTGCCAAGGTTTGGAATACAAAGGGTATCACGAAATATAAAAATTCGTTGACGAGAGTGCAAAGCTAAGGAACTAATATGTGAGACAATCAAACCTAAACCATCACTCAGAATTACTTCATTAGTTCTATCATATTCGAAATGAATAGATAAATTGGAAATATCATCCGTGATACTGTGGGAAGCAGCCGAATCAAGTAACCAATTTTTTTCTTTTGTTGTAATGGTTGTAGCATAATTAATCGTGACATCAAGAGAATTTAATTGAGGGTATGAGTTCGCTATGTGGCCCAATTGGTCACACATTTGGCATTTGGGTTGGTAACGCTGATTTGGATTGTTGGACCTTCCAAAATTGTTGTTGGATTAGTGTCCATCACATTGGGCTCCATTTGAGCTTCGGCTTGGGCTAGATCATTGAAGCCCATTTGAGTTATTTGACCTACTTTGCTTATAAGACTGTTGGTTACACCCCCTTGCGAGAAGTGCTTCATCTTTGTGAAGTTTGCAAAGGCGATCATCTACTGGGTTGCAGCTTCCAAGCGCCTAAGATACACCTCGTGTCCAACCAAGAGGTCGTGCAACTCTTCAAACACCAATGAGTTGTCCCTAGCTCGGATTGGTGCTGTCATTGCCTAAAAATTTGGACCTAAACCATTCAACACATAAAATGTTAGGTCATCATTTGAAATTGGATGATCAATAATGGTTATTTCATCAGCCAAGGCATTCACGACATTAGTATGGTCTGGAGTCAAACGATTTCCACGCTGGATTAAGGTGAGCTCCTCCTTCAATTGCATAGCTCCATTTCTTGATCGACTAGCGTATATGGTGTTTAGTTTTTTCTAGACTTCACGAGAAGCCTTTGCCATAGCAAGGAGTGTGTTATTGAGAAAGATGTGGATCAGGATAAGTTTATCCTGTTGAACGCAATGGGTCTTATGCAACTCGACAGTGAAGGAACTATTGGGAGAGGGGCACTAAATGACACCATTTACATAGTCAAGTAAATAGTAGTCGATGAGGAGTACTTCAAATTGAGCACGCTGTTGAAGGAAGGAAGGAAGGTTGAGGGAGTTAATTTTTCATTGATTTGGACAGTGATATTGAATGCAATAAGTGGTTTAATGTTGCAAAAAAAGGTTTGGTGTTAAGGTTAAATGTTGGATTTTGATTTGAAGGGGAAGACATTGTGGAAACTAGGATCGTTGGATTGTTTGAGATCGCTCTACTAATACCATACAAGAGAATAGACAATGTTATGGTTTCAATGAATAATTTCCCACATATTTCATTGATAAGAATTTTGTCTTATGTTTTGAAGAGCTAACTTAGAAAATATGCATACATTAAAGCTCTATCTAAGTTATTGTTACTCGTGTATAGCTATGTAATCTGAAATTTGCATCAATTACAAATACAAAATAAATGAAAGAATATTTGACATGATTTTGTGCTAGACATACTCTGTTTTGTCTTGAGATTGATTCATGCATTCTTCCTTTATAGAAAATATGCCTTGAAAAAATTATTGGGAGGGAAATCATAAGATCAACGATAAAGAAGATTTGGCATGTAAGCAAGCAACTAGAATTCCATGAATTTGGAGCAAACTGCTTTGTAGTAACTTTCGCAAAATAGGGAGACAAAAAAGAGAGTTAGAAGGATACCCATGACTATTTAATAACTATATATTTGTATTGAAGGTATTTGATGGGAATGCTCAATTTCAACTAATTGATTTTTCTAAGAGAAATGAACCAAAGAATTGGTGAGTTGATTTGTAAGACGATTGGGAGAGCTATGGAATTGGATGTTCAGGAGGATAATATGGCATGGGGACGATTTCTCTGGGTGGTAGAGTGTGATTTTACAAAGGCCTTAGTGAGAGGAAGAACAATAAGTTTTGAAGATAAGCAAATATGGATCTCTTTTAAATGTGAAAAATTGCCCAAAATTTATTTTTGATGTGGACGTATATTATACAATAAGCCAAAATGCTCTAGACAAGAACTATCTGGAATACAACAGAATAGGGCTGTAATCAAGCCAAGCAGAGCTGAGCCGATCTTTGGCTTGCTGAGCTCGACTTGACTCAAAATATCTAAACTCGAACTCAAGCCCAAGCTCGAAATGTTTATTTATTTTTTGTTTGAGTTCGACTTGATTAGCTAAAATTCCAACTCCAGCTTGAGTTCGAGCTCATCTCACAAACGAAATCAAGTCGAGTCGAGCTCCAATTATTATTTTTTAAAATTTTTTTGAATAAAATTTAAAATTAAATAAAAAATAAAAATATAATAAAAAATTAATACTTAATATCTAACTAGTTGATATTTATCTACAATAACAATATGTTATATGCTTACATATATTATTAATAAATACATATAATATAATAATATATAATTTATTTCATATATGATTCCCACGTACTAATATATAAGATTATTAGATTTTATAGACTAAGTATTGTACAAATTATAAACTATAACTTATAGCTATGGAGTATATTCAATATATAGACATAAGTAATTAAATTACATATTATATATTTAATTATAAAAGTGCTATGCGTATATATTAGTAATATATATATAACATATATGTGTATATATTTATTAATACATGATTGAATTTAATTGAGCGGAGCTGACGAGTCGACTCGAGCGTAAACGAGCGAGCCTTAACGAGTCTTAGCCGAGTCGATTCGAGTTTTGTCGGGTATATGTCATTTACTAATCGAGCGGGTCTCTACTTTCATGAAAGATGTTTTTTTTTTCATAAGTCAACTTCAATTCGAGTTTAACTGAGTAAGTACCAAGTGGACTGTTGAGTAGACTAGTTTATTTACAACCCTACAAGGAAAGGTAGGGTCATCTCAGTTCGGATCATAGTTGAGAGAGACCCATTTGTCAGATGAAAAAAACATGAGAGACAGAAGAGTAGATCGGGATATGACGTTCACTCAAAGTCTAATTCATTTGTGGATGGGGAGGAAACTGGGGAGACATGAGTTGAGCTATGGGGGTAGAGGACCTAGGTGAAAGTTCTACGATTAAAAGCCCACTTAAAATTACTATTAATGAGTTGAAAGGAAGGGCAAGAAAGCTTACCATGAAGCTCAATGATAGTCAACCACCAGTTAAACAAAAACGGAAAATATGAGGAGATTGAAGTGTATCGATAAACCAAAAGGGGTAGTTCAAACAATTGAAAGAGAAGGACACGAGAGAAAGACCATTAGATGAGCCTCTGAGGCTCACTTCTGTATCTTCTTTAAAAAGAGTTGATGAGAGTAGATTGGGGGAAAGAAAATAAAGTGAAGGTAGGGATAAAAAGCCTAGAATGAAGATTGAAATGGATGATAATTTGATAAATAATTTACTGGTGGGGTTGGCGGCTGCAAGACAACCCCACTAGTCACCATGAATATATTAAGTTGGAATTGTCGATGACTTGAAAATAATCAGACAGTTCAAGATCTTATCCAATGGGTTAATGAAAAGAAGTCTAAAATTGTGATCCTCATTGAGACTATAATTAAGGCAAGGAGAGTGGACAGTTTACAATAAATAAATAAATAAATGAGGATGGAAGGATGCTTAATAGTTGACCCTACAAAGAGGAGAGGGTGTCTAGCTTTTCTATGGGAATACAAATATGAAGTTGAGATTTATAGTTACTTCCAAAGGCATGTAAGTACAAAAGCTCATGAAGAAAATGGTGGAGGTTGGGTGTTTACAAGCTTTCATGGACATCTTGATGCTTTGAAAAAGATAATTTCATGGGAGCTATTGACAAGGTTCAAGCCAATAGATGGGAAAACATAGTGTGTGACAAGAAACTTTAATAAAATTCTGTTTGATGTTTAGAAGGTAGGAGGAAAGTTGCTATTAGAAACAAAGTTTTGAATATCATACTGATACTGGTCACATTGGCCGATATGGACACTAATTGATATGAGGTAGATATGTGTTTCGTACTGGGTCAAGTACCGGTCATTTTGGTGTATTTCGATCAATATCGGCTGGTTTTCAGCGTACACGCCAGTTTTAAGTATATCATCCGAAATTTTATAATTTTATATTTTTAACATATTCTTATAATCTTCATTCTAATTCTCACATTTATAGAACATTATTTTAATTTTTTTTTAATTTCCTTTTCTTAGAGATTGAAAATCAAATACCTAATCCCTTTGTTGCGATGAAGATGAGTAATTATTTTTTTAACAGTTGAATTGAAAACTTACAAGAATTATTAAGTTTTATAAATATGTATTTTAACTTTTTGACTTGCATTGATTTTATTTTAAAATATAATGTATACAAATATAATTAATTTAATTATATATAAACTATTCCAAAACGGTAATTGAAACGGTATCGATATTGAAAGATTTTATTCTAATGCCTTGATTGAAATAGTCACCCATAACGATATTAAAAACTTTGATTAGAAAATCAAATGGCTCAGTTTCGTAGGGCTATGGAGGGGAACAATTTGTACAATAGGTTGTCTAGGAAACCTATGCATGTGGAGTAATGGTCATTTTTATCATACTTTTCCTCGAGAGAGGCTTGATCAATATATGGTGAATAATGAATGAAAGGACATGTTTAAAGAAATTGTGGTGGAAAGGCTTGTGGCTAGAAGTTTAGATCATAAGCCAATTCTAATGCTTGTTATGAGGGTCAGGAAAGAACAGAAGAGAAGACACTATCTTTCTAAGTTTGAGGCTAGTTTGCTCAAGGAGGAAGAATGTGAGAACATGTTTGAAATTGTATGGTCTAAGAAATAGTAGTCACATGAACCTATGAAGCAAGTGCAGAAACTTTTAAAAATTTGCAACGGGAATCTGGTGTATGGTTTTAGAAGAAGAAATAAAGAGAGAAGTAGAAATATTGAAAAGTTGTATGCCAGGTTAAAAGAACTACAAGTTATGGAAGGGCCACAAAATGTAGTAGAAATACACAAATTACAATTTGAAATAGGGAGGCTTATGGAATAAGAACATATAAGGTGGAGACAGAGTAAAGAGAAACTAATACTGTTTAGGTGATAAAAATACAAAATTATTTCATGCTTGTGCTAATAAAAGAAAAAACCAAGTCCTCTTTGTGGAGGATGCTCAATCAAAGCTGAGAATAGAATAAGAAGAGATTGGTGAGACTTTCTAGCAATACTTGTCCAATGTAGTATATAGGTTTACAACTCCTTCAAAAAGAGTAAATAGAGGATTGTGTGCAATCTCTAGAGGCACAGGTAACAAGTAGCATTAACGCTGAGTTGAAGAAAAACTTCACTAGAAAGAAACTGGAGGAACCTTGAAACAAGTGGGGCCTTGCAATTCCCTTGGACCTAATGGCTACACTGCATGTTTCTACCAAACTTTCAAGAGTTTGTTGTAAGTTGGAAGAATCTCAAAATTTCACCTATGTGACTCTGATTCCAAAGTTATCATATCCAAAAAAGGTAGGGAATTTTTGGCCTATAAGTTTGTGTAATATGTTGTACAAGCTTATAGCTAAGGTCCTTGCAAATAGAATGAAGAAGGTTCTTTATGAAATTCTCCTAGAATCAAAATGCTTTTATATGGGAAGACTGTTCTTAAGCAACATTGTTGCAGCATAAGACATTGTATTCTATGAAAATAAGGCTAAAGGATAGAGTGAGAAGTATGGCCTTAAATTTAGACATTTCTAAAGCTTATGACAAAGTTAAGAGATCCTATTTGAAAGTTGTGTTAGAAAAATTAGGCTTTGGAGATGTTGCTAACTCAAGTTCTTGATCATTCAATCTCTCTACCATCTTTTCTCATACAAAGCCAACATCAACTTGTCACCAAAAGACCATTTCTGTCCAGGATCACCCTTATCTTCCCAAAAATCTATAGTAGCTGCATAACTTCACATAGCGTGGCAAGTAGTTTCTTCCTCTTTCTCAAAAATGGGACAACATGTATTCTAAATTAGCCTTCCTTTAAAACAGTTCCACCTTGTCGATAAGAACTTATTCGTGCTTTGCATACAAACATATTAATGACTCCGGAAATATTCAAACTCCAAAGAGTTCTCCACACTTATTTCCCTTCAACCCCATAGAATGATTCTCCACTTACCTTTTTTTTTTCTTTGCTTAGCTCTAGATGGTATGCAGATTTCACATTGAAAATGCCATTATTTGTAAGTGTCCAAATTATCAGGCAAACCTGACTGACTAATAGAAATACTGCAAATTAGTCTAGCCTTTTTTTCACTAAGGACTTATTTCATTAATTCTTCCTTTCACCTTTTTCGACTCCCATTAACTAATTGGACCACCCTAACATCTGCCGTGAGCTTCTTTATTAGAGATTAAATCTTGTAAGAGGATAGTTTAGGGATCCATTTAACCCCCCCCCCCCCCCCAACTCTCCTATATTTGTATGCTCTGCTCCTTTCCCATCCTACAAACAAAGCCCACCCTCCAAATGCTCTAAAGATCCCCACATGCTTCTCTAAATCAGTAAAGGTCCATTGCATATCTTTGCTTCTTTCACATGAAAGACTTATGGTTGTGAAAAAACATATTAAGAGCATTTTCATAGTCCAATTACAATCTTTAATCAAGACGGGACTACTCTAACATAATATAAGCAAGTCCAACGTAATCCTAGTAAGAATTCAGAAAATGCCCAAACAAGTAGAGATATGGTTATCCCGGTTGATTCTATGTGGTGTAAAAGGCGTTCAAATAAAATTATTCTTTTCACGTCTCTAATTTTGAAAGCTTTATACGCAATGGATGAGAAAATTTCAATGATGATGCACATATCTTTTATCCAGTTAAATTTTGTACGTAAAATCATCATAACTAATATTGGTAAATTTTAAATATTTTATTTCAATACTTAAATTAGAATAATCATTTGGATGGAATTTAAAACATTAAAAAATGATATGAAAAGGGCCTTGGCCATGAAAATTGTTTTAGCTTCATACTTGGTCAGGTTACATAAAATTCATTTAATAAAAATATAGAGCTGAACAACACTTTGTGAATAAATCAGTATAATGATAACTTTATTACGATATCTACTCCCATATCAAACTTACCGTTAAAAAATAGGAGGAATCGTATACAATGAGATTTTATGGTACAGACGATTAAAAGTGGTATAGATAATCAATCGCACTAATCATTAGCTCTCTAGTTGTGTTTGTGTTATGATCCTAATAGTGAATGGAAAAATAACCAGTTGTGGATTCAGAAAATCTAATAAAAAATGAATGAACTGATTATAATTGAATTATTGTAAAATATTAATAGGGCATTTTAAGGAACCCTAACGTCCAGGTATACAAGAGAATTCTTTATAAACCTTAAGATAATCACCACCTCCAAACCCTCCTCCCCCTACATATACAACTCAACCTAGAATAGAAAGTAACAAAACGCCAAATCCAATAATAAAAGAAGGCCATGGGCCGATTTTTACAAACAACAAATAAGTCCATGAGCAAATAGGATAGTTTAGTAACCCAATAAAACAAAAGATAACAATTTAGTTTGAGGCCCCTCAAGCCCAGTCCAAGTTGATTGGGTTCATGACATTATACCAATTGTTAAGCTACTAGATTGCAATGTAAGAATGTAATGGATGTGAGGATAGGTTGTAAGGTTATTGGGCTGTTGGAATGTTAAGCCACTAGATTGCTCCAACCTGCAATAAATTTTCCCTAATCTTCACATTATGCAAAAGTTGTTTTTAATTCATACTTTTTTGTTTATAAGAAATTTTTAATTGATACTTTTGAAAATGAGAAGTACTAAAAAAAATTATGAATAATAATAAAAAGATCATGCAAGTCAAGAATGGGGGGCGATATGCCCCCACGCCTTCCATTTTTTTCTACCCTCTGGCCCCCCTGTCCCCTTGCATTATTTTTCTGAATGATCATTTTTCTTCTCTCTCCATCCTCAATTCTCTATATAAAGAGAACTGAGAACGTTCATTTGTACAACGAAGTATCAGAAAAGAAAAAGAAGAAAAGAAAAGAAGAAAAGAAAAGAAAAGAAAAGAAAGAGGAGAGAAAGAAGGAAATAAATAAATGGAGAAAATTCAGTTCTTGAGGAATAAAGAGTTCTACAATTTTCTCTTACAATAATAGATTTTATTTTAGTTTTATAACATGTTATCAGTACAAAAATTCTATCAATTTTGAAACTAGTGATCTTATTCATCAGTAAGTTTTTCAATATATTATTTGCAGTTTTTGATATATTTTATTGATGATTATTATGTAATATCTATGTGAATTTATAAATATATTTCTGAGATACACATATTTATTTCATTATTTATATGAGTAGAAAATGACAAACCTTACAAAATTGGAATTTGTTGCTCTTGACATATCTGAAAAAAAATTATTTATCTTGAATACTTGATGCTGAAATCCATTTGGATGCTATGAACCTGTGAGAAACAATTAAAGAAGGAAATCAAGTGTCTCTGTAGGACTGTATTAAATCAATGATTTTCTCTCGCCACCATATTTATGAAAAATTAAAATCTGAGTATCTTACAATAAAAGATATCTTTATTTTGTAGAATAATTTAAAGGAGGGGTATGAACACCAAAAGACTGTCATCCTCCCAAGAGTTCATTTTGAATTGTTGCATCTGAGGTTGCAAGATTTTAAAAGTGTTAGGGGATATAATTCCACACTTTTTAAAATAAGCTCAGTATTAAAATTATGAGGTGAGAAAATCATCGATGATGATATGCTAGAGAAAACTTATACTACATTTCATGTCTCGAATGTACTCTTGCAGCTGCAGTATCAAGAGAGAAAGTTTAAGAAATATTCTGAACTTATATCATGTCTTCTAATAGTTGATCAGAACAATTAGCTGTTATTAAAAAATCACCAGTCACGCCCTACTAGCTCAATATCATTCCCTGAAATGAATGGTAATAGGTTTGTATCATTCTCAGAAGCGAATGATGTATCCTTCCGAAAAAATCGATGGCGTGAACGTGACAAGAGAAATTATAGAAATATTGGTTCCAAAAGTGACCACAGTAAAGGCGATAATAATAATATACCGTATCACTATAAGTTATACAACTCAGAAAAGAGTAAAAATCCCTAAAATAATTCTTCAAAAAGAGGTGAAAATGTGTGTCATAGATATGGTATGACTGGACATTGGGTATATACTTATCGTACGGCCAGACACTTAGTAGATTTATATCAAGTATCAATAAAAGGAAAAAATAAAAAAATTGAAACAAATTTAGTAGAACCATCAGATGATTCATTAGATTCAGTAGGTATAGATATCACTCATCTTGATGTTTTTGATTTCTTTGAAAATCCTGATAGTAGAATTGATTACTTAATTGGTGATGGAAGTATTCCTCCTAATTAATGTATTTTCTTATTTGTAATGAAAATTTTGTATATTTTGTAGAATCATGATCACACTGATGAACTTTTTTATCTCTGAATTGAATGATAAAGATGTATGTCTGGCAGACAGTACTATAACTCACACTATTATCAAAATAAGAAATATTTCAAAATCTAATACTAAACAAAACCTATGTTTATACCATATCAGGTTCATCAGATTTAATTGAAGGTTCTGAAAGAGCATATATTGTGTTGCTTAATAGCACTAAATTTTGTATTGATGATACTCTATTTTCTTCACAATCTAAAAGAAATTTATTGAGTTTCAAAGATATACGTTGTAATAATTACCATATTGAAACAACCAATGAAGGCAGTAAAGATCATCTTCTTATGACTAAGATAATATCGGGCTAGAAGCTCGTATTAGAAAAACTGTCTGCTCTATATTCTAGATTGTATTATACAAAAATGAGAACAATTGAATCATATGTGGTAGTGCACCAGAAGTGCATTGATATCAAAATATTTATGATTTGACATGATCACCTTGAACATCCGAAATCTATAATGATGAGACGAATTATTAAAAATTCGCATGTGCTTATTTATCCATCTAGTGGACCATTTAAATACTTTATGATTTTGATTGATGCATCTAGTCGATGATCACATGTTTGTCATATTTCCATTAGAAATGTTGCATTTGTTAGACTTCTTACTCAGATAATTAAATTACAAGCACAATTTTCTAAGTATCTAATTAAGACTATTCGATTGGATAATGCAGGTGAATTTTCATTTCAAGATTTTGATGATTATTGTATGTCAATAGGAATAGATGTTGAATATCCTATTGTCCGTACACATACTCAAAACGGTTTAATTGAATTTTTGACCAAATGTTTCAATTAATCGTTAGACATTTACTTATGAAATCAAGACTACCTGTTTCTGCTTGGGAACATGCTATACTTCATGCAGTATCATTAATTCACATTAGACCATTTGCATATCTTAAATATTTTCTATTACAGCTTGCATTTGGTTAACAACTAAATATTTCTCATTTTTGTACTTTTGGAAGTGCTGTATATATTCCAATTGCACCTCCACATCGTACAAAAATGAGTCATTAAAGTATATTTGGGATATATGTTGGTTTTGATTCTCCATTTATTATCAAATATCTTGAACCCCTTATATGAGATATGTTTAAAGCACGTTTTGAGAATTGTCATTTTGACGAATCCACTTTTCCATTAATGGGTAACGAAAAATCGGTGCCTGAAGGACGACAAGTAATTAGTTGGGATAATAAAACTCTGTCTCAATTTCATCCTCCTACAAATGAATATAAACTAGAAGTTCAGAGGATTATTCATTTACAAAATGTTGCAAATCAATTACTGGATGTATTTACTGACACTAAAGGTATAATAAAATCTTATATTCCTATTGTTAATGCTCTAACAAGAATTGAAGTCCCTCAGGGATAAATTGTCAAAACAGCAATATGTGAGTCTAAGACGCGCCTGAAGCGTGGAAAACCTGTTGGTGCAAAAAATAAAATTTCTCGAAAGAAAAAGATACAAAATGAATTTAGTGTTCCTGAAAAACCCATACCTACAATACAGGTTAAAAATATAATTGATGTTCCAAAAGAAATTAAATCTCCTATTCCAAAATCTCCTGAAAAAAAACTTCCTGAAGATGTATTTTATAATATGTTTTCCCTTGAAGTGGAACAGATTCTTAAAAATAATATGATCTCAATACATTTCATGAGTACTGGAGAAATTCTGAATAGAAATAAAACTATTGTCGACAACATATTTTCATATAAAATGATTATTGACATTACCAGAAGTAATGAAAAAAGTGAGTCAAGAACCGTCGAAAAATGTCAACGTAGAAATGATTGGCCAAAATGGAAAGCAGCTATTGAAGTTAAATTAAATTTGCTAGTAAAGTGAGAAGAATTTGGACCTGTTGTCCCAACACCAAAGGGTGTAATGCCTGTTGGATATAAATGGGTATTTGTACGAAAACGCAATGAGAAAAATGAAATTGTACGGTACAAAGCACGGCTTGTCGCACAAGATTTCCTGTAAAAACCCGAAATTGATTATGAAAAAACATATTCTCCTGTTATGGATGCAATCATATTCATATTTTTGATTAGTCTTATTGTTACAAAATGATTAGAAATACGGTTGATGGATGTAGTCACTGCATATTTATATGGATCCTTAGACCATGACATATATATGAAAATACCTGAAGGATATAAAATATCTGAAACATCTACAAGTACATCTAGAAATATGTACTCTATCAAATTACAAAGATCTTTATATGGGTTAAAGCAATCCGAGCCCATATGGTATAATCGCCTATGTGAATATCTCTTGAAAGAAAGATTTGAGAATAATCTTATATGCCCATATGTTTTTATTAAGAACTCAGAATCCGGATTTACCATTATTGCGGTTTATGTTGATAATTTAAATATTGTGAGAACTCCTGAAAATATCTCAAGAACCGTTACATATTTAAAAAATGAATTTGAAATTAAAGATCTTGGCAAAACAAAATTTTATCTCGGCCTGCAGCTCGAGTATTTGTCAAATGAAATTTTTATTCATCAACCCATGTAAACAGAGAAAGTCTTGAAACATTTTTATATGGACAAAACTCATCCTCTGAGTACTCTAATGATTGTTCGAACACTTGATGTGAAGAATAATTAATTCCGTCCTTGTAATAACGATGAAAAAATTCTTGGTCCTGACATGTTAATGCAATTGGAGTTTTGATGTATGTTACAAATTACACTCGACTTGATATTACATTCTTTGTTAACCTGTTTACAAGATATGGTTCTGCACTAACTCGAAGGCATTGGAATGACATTAAACATATCTTTCGTTACCTTTATGGTACGGTTGATATGAGATTATTTTATCAACGTGAATTAACTTCATAATTGATTGGGTATGCAGATGCAAGTTATCTTTTAGATTCATACAAAAATAGATCTCAAACTGGATATTTATTTACTTATGGAGATACTGTCATATCATGAAGATCTGTCAAGCAGACTCTATCTGCCACATTTTCAAATCACTCAGAAATCATTACTATTCATGAAGCAAGTCAAGAGTGTATTTGACTAAGATCAGTAATTCAACATATCCAGAAAAAGTGTAGACTCCCCATGATCAATGATAACCCAACAATTTTATATAAAGATAATATTGTTTGTATCACTCAAATCAGAGGAGGATATATTAAAGGTGACAGAACCAAACATACTTTACCTAAATTCTTTTATACTCATGAACTTTAAAAGAAATGTGAAATTAATGTCAAATAGATACGATCAAGTGATAATCTGACAGATTTATTCACAAAGGAATTACCAACTGCGACATTCAAGAAGCTTGTGCAGAATATTAGAATGCGAAAATTTAAAAATTTATCGACATGTACTTTTCAGGGGGAGTAAATGTCTTGAAGACTTGTGCTGATTGTACTCTTTTTCCTTCGCTAAAATTTTGTCTCACTGAGTTTTAATTTGCAAGGTTTTAATGAGGTAATTTTAAAGTACTTGGAGGTACATAAGAATACTATATTATTTTTCCTTTGCCATTAATTTTTCTTCCCACTTGGTTTTTTCTTGGTAAGATTTTAACGAGACAGTTTTTTTATGGATGATCATTCAAGGAGGAGTAACATAAAAGTTAAGAATGGGGGACGATACGCCCTCCACCCAATGTTTTTGGTACCGTATTGTACCGACTGGTACATGCCGTACCGGTCACTTGAGCGGTATAGGTACATTAATTTTGCCCCCACTCCTTCCATTTTTTTCTATCATCTGACCCTCTGTCCCCTTGCATTATTTTTTTGAATGATCATTTTTCTTCTCTCTCCGTCCTCAATTCTCTATATAAAGAGAATTGAGAACGTCATTTGTAAAACGAAATATTAGAAAAGAAAAAAAAAAAAGAGAAGAAAAAAAAAGAAAGAAATATGAGAAAAAGAAATAAGAAAAGGAATAGAAAAAATTCAGCTATTCAGAAATAAAAATTTTATAATTTTTTTTTGCAATAATAATTTTTTTTAGTTTTATAATAATAATAATAACAATAAAATAATAATAAATTTTTTTATAATAATAATAAATAATAAGTATTAAATAATAAATAATAAATAAATATTATAAGAATACTTCTTGGCAGCTATTCACTTCGTAGAATCACATCTTCCAACACTTTACTTTCTTCTAAAACACTCGAGACACGAGAGAATGAGGCCTCGGATCGTGCTGTTTGGTGATTCGATAACGGAGCAATCGTTCAGATCAGGTGGATGGGGAGCTGCTCTTGCTGACACTTACACTCGCAAGGTTCCACGTTTATTCATTATTTTTTGCATTTCTTTTTCTTTTTCTTCTGGGAAAGATTTGATGAAAATGTACTTAATCCGTCTTTGTTTTTTGTTATGTGTCAAGGCTGATATAGAGAATCGTGGGTATGGTGGATACAATACCAGATGGGCTCTGTTCTTGCTGCATCAACTTTTCCCTTTCGTAAGTTATCCTCCTTTTTTCTTTCCTAAAAGAAAAAAAAAATCCTTCTTTTGATGGTTGTCGGTGCTCTAAACTCAGATCGTACTCTTTTGAAGTACAATTACTGCTTTTCAAAATGGGCCTCTTTAATTGTCGGCAACGGCAAGTACTAATTCTTTCGTCCATTTGTATTTATTCTGGATGTGCTTTGTTTGTTCTTTTTTTCTTGTTGGTCATAATTCTTGAAGGTCCAAATTTAATGAGCTTTAAATACCAGTGGAGTGACAGGGTTGCTCATAATATTTATAGAGTGTTTTCCATATTTTTATATGCTTGCAGATAGTGGCGGATATTATAATATAGAAAGAGTAATACTATTCTTACATACGAGGGATCCCTCCAGTTATTTTTTTTATTACTTAATGATTAAGTAATTACTACCAGTTATTTCTTTTTCACTTAATGATTAAGTAATTACTTTTTAATGATGTTGTGATTTTTTTTTTTTTTGTAAACGTTTAAAAGTGATAAAAAAGTGCATGAAAAAAAAAAGTAAAAAAGAAAGTGAAATACATTAGGCGGGATCCCTGTCGGGGTCCCCAAATGTGTGGATGTAGGACTCCTCATTATGATAAGGATTATGGACAATGTTAAGATTATCTCAATTTATATTATCTCATTTCATCTCATTTTTTAAAGTTCTTTGCCTCTCTTAGGCCTCGCTTGGATTCGGAGATGAGATGCGTTGAGATGGGTTTTGTTTATTTTTTAATATTATTATTATTTTGGGATTTGAAAAATGTGTGTTGGAATTTGAAAAATGTGTATTGGGATTTAAAAAAGGTGTATTGGGATTTGAAAAATGTGTATAGAAATTTGTGTTTTATATAAAAAATTATAAAAATATAATGATAAAATGGAAGTGAGTTGAGATGAGCTCAACCCACTTTCCAATCCAAACAGCCCCTTAATTTTATAAGGGAGGCAAAGAATTTTATTGATTATAAGAAAGAAAAGGAAGAGAGGAGGGGAGGGAGGGGAGGGGGGAGGGGGGTTTGCTCGCTACCTCTGCTAGAGCTACACCTTTATTTACTTTTATACTTATGGTTGTTGCAGATTAGCTGAGGATTGTAAGGGATGAAATGTTCTAATAGCAAAATTAAGAGATTCTTTTGGTTTTACCTGCAAGTGGTACTCATTGGTCAATACTTCATCTGTTCTTTTGCCTGCATTTTCACTTTTTTTTTTCTTCTTTCTGTTTGAGGTGTTCCCTTTGGTCAACTTCTTGCGACCTTGTGTGCCGCTTCCTTGGTGTTATTTTGAAATGAACATTTCATGTGACTACAAAATAGTATAACCATTGTGATACTGTTAATTTCAAGCAGGTCACTCATATAGCTTCCTCTGCAGGACTCTACAAAACCTCCTGTTGCTGCAACAATTTTCTTTGGGGCTAATGATGCAGCTCTTTTGGGAAGAACCAGTGAACGACAACATGTTCCTATTGAAGAGTACAAAGAGAATCTTAGAAAAGTCGTCCATCATTTGAAGGTTAGAATTTTTTTTCTTACTTTTAATAACCATTTTATTATCTTGAATCCCGCTTCCAAAACTTACTCTACTAGATGTTATACTTTCAGGTTTGACTTATGATCTGTAGGTAATGTGTTCTTTTCTGTCCATTCATTGTACCAGATCTGCCAACTGATTTTTTTTTGGCTCAAGCTTGAAAAATAAGCCAAAACTTGTTTTTTTTTTCTTGTGTTTATTTTTTTTTTGGGGGGAGGGGGGGTTGGCTGTATGAAGTGTATAAAATGGCCTGAAAGAATTGTCAGAATATTGCTTCCTACTATGCATTTTAGTATCCTTCAAGGACTACATGCATGGATTGGATTATTGGCACTTCTATATTGTATTTAGCTGTGTACTTATAAAAAAATATATGTATATTGTATCTAGCTGTGTGTAAGCTAGATATTTTGATACTCTAGATTAACACCTTTTTATTTGACTCAGGACATATAAGTTGTTTTGGCACATTTTCTTTTCCACTTTTTCCAAGGAAGGTGGAGAGGATTTCTGCCTAGACAGCACCCCTATAAACTTGCTTAAATGTAGTCTTTAGCAGCTTCTGGAGCAATAATGACACATAATGCATGTTTCTGAGTTTTCATTTTATATGATTTGAAATTAACCCTATTATGTTTGGGATCATTTATATCACTGCTATAGAACAGCAGTCATGGGCTGCCTGTACTAGGGTTAATTGATAGCAAATGCCAGATAGGTATGTTCCTTCCAAGGTCCAAGGTTTGAATCCCACTAGGTGCAAACAATCTCTAAGGGTTATTGGATTGGAGGATTTTCTCCTTGAATTATCTGAGGTGCAATTGTGGGAAATTCCTTGTCGATGCACCTTCAAGATTAGTTGGAACGTTGTTCCTGGACACTTGTTTGACATTTTGGAGTTTTGAAAATGACTCAAGAAATCTAGGTTTTAGTTGTATTAGGGTTTAAAGATAGCACAGGCTTCGAGTTTATACCAGAAAAAGCTTGGAAAATATGTGATTCTAAGGTTTGTTTAAGGTGTTCAAAGTACTACCGAGGGTAGTAAACTTTACACCTCCTGGTGAAAAGTCAGTGATTTAACCAGTTCCGTGTAGGAAAACTTCCAAGGGTGCGGTGCACAGGACGGGGGATTTACTCTACAAGGATGGGTCCGAAGGGTCTTGTCTTAGAGAGGTTCCCTAACATTAAAAGGGGAAAAAAAAAACCTGAAAGAAACCAAATTAGTTAGAAAGAGGCAAAATGCAGGGGCTGCTGCTCCAGGTGCAGTGGACAAATTCAAGAAAGCAATTTGATTCTTGAACTGTTTGATATTTTCCTTCAAATAGTTTTTAGAGTTATTGTAGTTCGAATTTCATGAAGGAAGATTATGTGTATATTTGTGGAATTGGATTGAAATATCTGGAAAACTAAGGGAAGTTAGAATGATAAAGAGTTCAGGAGTTCTTGAATTCTTTTCAACTTACTAGAGTGTAACTAGGTGTCTCTTTTGTATACCTCTTGTGTACATGGGCTTTGCCTAGTTGTATTCATTCAATAAAGATTATTACTTATCAAAAAAAAAAAAACCCAATGTGAGACTTGACACTCTTTCAACTCTACCATGCTACGCCCATCCAATCTCACCGATTAATATCCTGAACGTCTTTGTCAATTTCCACCTTACACTATAATGTGCCAGCACCACGTGGTGTTACATGGTGTTATTAGGTTGACTTTGAGACCCTTTGTGGAAAATACTTGCCTCATTTTGTGCATATACTCCTAAACGAATAGTCAATGTTGCAATCGTAGTTCATTGAAGTAATTTATAAAGCTTAGTTCCACCTAGTAAATAATCAGTGAGGGACTTAAGACTCTTTCAATATTATCATAATTCACCTATCCAATTTAGGGCTTAACTAGTCAGAGCATATACTAGATATACTCCAAAGTCCTTTGAAAGATTTGAATCATAAGAATTTTGTTATCATTTTAGAATGAGTTTTTCATGACAGATCTGTCTTTGCCAATATCTTATCTTAAAGGATGCATCTTGACGTAAAAATGTTGTGGAAAACAATAAAAATGTTGTCGATTAGTGCAATGCAACCTCCATCTTTTTCCTGGTTAGTGGCAAGTGTGATGAGTGGTCAATTGCTAAATCTCCTCATTGTGTTTAGGGATTTGGTTGCAGGAATGCTCCCCCACCATGTTAGTTGTGCTTATTACTCCTCCACCAGTTGACGAGGTTGGGCGTAGAGATTATGCTCAGTATGTAAGCTTCTCATATGAATTCAGTAGATGCTTCTCTTTTATTGTTTTAACTTGGGCTTCACAAGTCAAAGGGCGGGGATCCCTAGTGAAGGTAGAAATTAATCCTAGGCACTGGCAGAAAGGCACTTTACCAGCTAATCTTGCTGGCATCTCCAATGAAAACTTGCATACTAATTGTTGAAAACTTGGAAATGCTATCTCCCACAATGCCTTTATCCTCAAAAATAAAAAAGAAAGAAAAAAGAAAAAATCTCCAGTAATGCCTTCGCAATTGCTCCATCAATCTCTAATAGCTCCAATATCATAATGCCACATGCACTGCAGCTACTGCTTCGCCTCTTAATCAATGCTATTATCAGTCATAGCTGTCTGGTAGAATGTTAAGACTGCATATATGGTCTAGTTTTATTCTCTTGAAGATATTCTTTGTTTGTTACTTTGTTGGAAGTAAGATTGTAAATGGATTCAGCAGATTTGTTTATGGGGAGAAAGCGATGGAACTGCCAGAGAGGACAAATGAAGTGACGGGCCTATATGCTAAGCAGTGTGTTGAACTGGCCAAGGAAATGAGTCTCTGCTCCATTGATCTATGGTCAAAAATGCAGGAAACAGGGGGCTGGCAGAAGAAATTCCTAAGGTTTGTTATAATTGGATCTTTAAAGAAACTAATCTATATGGCAGAAAAAATTCATTTGACATTCTGCTGGAATTTCAGAAAAAACCGGGTCCAACCAGATTTTTCTTGGTGAGAAATTCCTTTCTGATGTGTGATTATGTTGGAATCTGGCACGAGGATCTCATTGGGTTAAACTTTTCTCAATGATTTTATACTGAAAAAAATAAAAACTTCTGGTTAATTTCACCTTTTCTCTGGAAGTGTCATTGTTAGGGATATCCAGATTACACAACATGTCCTGTGATTTAAATATAGAAGCCCTTCTGAGAAATCTGCTGAAGATTTCATCAGGGTGGAAATAATGTGAACAGAATGTTCTCAAATTCTCTTGTTTTCACTTCACAGTGATGGGCTGCATCTGACACCGGAAGGCAATGCAGTGGTATATGAAGAAGTGGTAAGAGTGTTCAATGAATCATGGCTTTCTGCTGCAGAAATGCCATATGATTTTCCTAGCCACTCAGAAATCGATGGGAAGAACCCCGAGAAAGCTTTCCAGCAACAATCCATTTAGTCTTTAACACTCTTATATATGTTTTGATCTTACTCTTGGATCAAAATTGGGCTCATGCTAAAAAAAAAAAAAAAAAAAGATCTCATTTTACACACCAAATAGTTAAGAAGTCGATAATTTTCGATGAATGCATTGTGTATACTCTTAGCCTGTGCTGTTAATGAATGCTTTGTTGATTCAACTTAGTAAATTAGGAGAGTCAAATTTCTTTGAAAAATGAACTACTGTGTTAATTTGATGAACATTTCTGTATTTTGAAGCTCCTTGATGTGTACAGAAGTTGGCTGTTGGAAAATTTGATGCTTATGTACTGTGGAAACAATACTTCTGTTTTTCCCTGTGTAAACACACAATTCCCCGTCTCCTTTAAAAACAGTTTCTGTACGATTAAGGTAATTAACTGAATGCATGGCGTTATCTAATATCATTTAGTAAATACTGGTGGTTATGTAATACGACCAGTTTCTGTTGTGTTTCATTTTCCACAACCAATATGGTCATTAAATTTTACTTTGACCTCATTTTGTGTCATAATTCAATTAAATTTCAGTTACTCGGAACAAATTTCATACTTGGAGTGTATAATATTTTAGATGTTTTCAGGGTTAGGTTGGATAAGAAAAGTGTCCAGGAAAAGGAATATATATATATTTATATATCTAATGAGAGAAATCAGAGAGTGAGAAATAGATGAAGAACCAAAGTTTGCATTTATAAATGGCTATTAGGATGTTTTTCATTTTGTATTTTTATAAAAAAACTCACCACTATTAGGTTTTTTAATACATTTGAGTTGATAATTAGAAGATCATTATATGTAGAATATTTACACCCCAAAGTGAAAATGCTGTACAAACTGTTGTCTATTATGCTAAGAGCATATTTGGGATTGTGTTTGAGGTTTTAAAAGTATTTTTAAGCAGTTAAAAGTACTTTTAAAAAAAAAATAACATGTTTGAGTAGCTTTATTAAAAACATTTTAGTCGGTTAAAAAAATTAAAAATCAATTTTTTCAATAAACATCAAATTGGAGCTTTTATTAAAAAGTTTGTACAGATAATTATATATTTTTTAAAAATTATCGTAACTAACGCTAAAAGTATTTTGGACATATGAATCTTAAACAGTAAATGACTTTTTAGTAGTAGAGTTTATCACATTAACTTTTAAGTTATAAGTCTTAAAGCATATTTGAGATTGTGTTTTGAAGTTTTAAAAATGTTTTTAAGCAGTTAAAAGTACTTTTAAAGAAAAATAACATGTTTGGATAATTTTATTAAAAATGCTTTAATCGGTTAAAAAAGTTAAAATCAGCTTTTTTAATAAATACAAAATTGGATGATAAAAACTCCTATAAATAACTATATATTTTTAAAAAACTACCGTAACTAATTATAAAAGTGTTTTAATCATATGAATCCCAAATAATAAATGACTTTTTAGTAGTAGAGATTATTATATTAAGTTTTAAGCTATAAGCCTTAAACTAAAAATAATATTTTTTACCGCAATTTTAAATATACACTTAAGTTAAAAAAAATATTTTCTACCGCAATCTCAAACATGCACTAAGTGTTTATAATATGAGTAGCACTGTTCTATTGAATCGCTAGTGTAAAATTAATATTTTATTTTTTTCCTTATTCATATTTCTTTAATCATTTTAAATTATTTTAAAAAATTAAAAAAAAATAAATATCAATATACTAGTAATTACTTCTTTAATTAGTAGGTAAAGAAAAAAGAAATTAAAATATATGAAGTATTAAAATGAGGTATCAAAGTGGGTGGACAAAGTAGCATTATTCTATAATATATATCAGTTTTATGAATAAAAATAATAGTTTTTTTAACTCAAGTTTTAAATTTTACATAATGGTCTCGGTATAGAATTGTATAAAGAAAGTTATGTGTATCGTTCTTTACTTCTCATGACCCGATTTCTCGATCAGCTGAAACTGCATCTTACATCAATGCCGTGGTAAATTGAAAATTAATGCCTCATTTATATTAAGTTGAGAAAAAGCTCAAAATTAATTAAATAATTATCATAAATATTTCATTACCTTTACTAAATGTTGCCAAGGGCGTTTCGTAGAAAATCCCATAATGTGCATGACTGACTACTCACTTGATAAATATTTTATCTGCAGATATTTCAAACCATGAATTTCTTTCACCATTCAACAAATTACATAACGTCTGGATCAAACTTAATTCCTCATTCATCTTCATTCTTCATTAAATATTGCAGTTGCCAAATTACCCATCAAAAACTAAGAAATCCCAAATTAAGAGACCTCTTGAGTGCAAAGATTTGGTCACAAAAGTGTACGTCTAGCAAAATGCTAAGCAATCCTGACCATTAGATGAGTTAGAATTAATGTGTATGATCTTCAACCTCGACAATTAATGTCTAATATTTCTCAAGGTCACCTATTAAGGAACACGAAGGTGATAGATAGCTCCAAACCATTTTCTTCATGATCAGTTTCTCTCCAAGCTAAGTTGATGGAAAATCTTGGCTCCCAAACTACGCTTTTCTCTCCAACTTCGGCCTGCTTGAAACCCTACATGAAAGATGAATTTTCGTTTGGAACTCCATCATCAAATTGTTTGTTGCAAGATTTTCACCACCCTGATCAATTTCATGCTAATGGGTTTGCATCAAACCCCAATTTTGCGGCTAAAACCCATGAGTGTTATGATTCATTAGATAATTTCAGGACTTATGGATTCTCAACAGTGTGTAAGCCATTTGCAGAAAATGGTGGGCATGGTCATGTTATGGACAACTTCCAAAGTGGAGGATACTTAAGTTTTCCTCAGAAAAATCCTACCGATATTGTGGCAACAGATCATCAAGGTCCCATGGCCTTCACAACTACTTTTCAAGATGTGAAACCTGTGAATTTTGTTGTACCAGATGAAGTCTCATGCATAACAGCAGAAATTGGGTACTACAAAAGATTCGGCATGAATAAGAATAGGGCATTGCCAACAACTACAAAGGAATATAAAGGTCGGAAAAAGTCGAATTTGGTTAAGGGACAATGGACTATTGAAGAAGACAGGTAGATCAGAAAGTTCAGTTTCTCTTAATATATATTTAAGTTATGCTATATACTATACTTTTATTCCACTTTCATCAACTCTTGCTTTTTAGAAGAACAAATTCACAGATTGATCATAGATAATACCACATCAATACCTTATAACTTTATATCTACATCTATATCTATATATATGTATATAATGATTCTCCATAATTAATGGTGTATTAATCTATATATATCAGGCTCTTGATTCAACTGGTTCAGCAATATGGAGTGAGGAAATGGTCTCATATTGCTCAAATGTTGCCTGCTGGGAGGATAGGCAAGCAGTGTAGAGAGAGATGGCATAACCATCTTAGGCCTGATATCAAGGTTTAATTTTCTTAATTATTCATGAGTTTTTAATGTATATCATTCGATCTTCGGACCATGTATCTGATCCTTTTTCTCGATATATATAAATATATATATAGAATTCTGATAAAACACCGATCGGATTATACATATGTACTGATTAGATAGACACCAAACGAAAACGTTGAAAATCTTGGTTGATCAGAGAAAGAATACACCACCAAAATGAGGGAGTAGTTGTGCACACAATATATGTAGGAAATGCACAGCAATAAAATGAAAAATTACAATGAAATGAAAATTTCAAACAAAACCAGCTTGGACTGAGGCACGTATATCTTAAAGAGATTCAGGCCCTCTACATATCTAAAGTTCATCTATATAAAATCCTACTCATGAAATACAATTTATTAAAAAATACTAACAATATATACCTAAGCAGCTAATTTTATTCATGTTTTCATCTTCTTTGTTATCACTTTGCAGAAGGATACGTGGAGTGAAGAGGAGGACAAGGTACTGATTCAGGCGCATGCAGAAGTAGGAAACAAATGGGCAGAGATTGCAAAGAGTCTGCCTGGAAGAACCGAAAACTCCATAAAAAACCACTGGAATGCAACCAAAAGAAGGCAATTCTCGAAACGAAAATGTCGTTCGAAATACCCTAGAAGCTCCCTTCTGGAAGAATACATCAAGAGCTTGAATTTGGACTCAAACCCGTTGCAAAACCGGAGAGAAACAACCATTTATGATGATCATAACAAACAGCTCAAACTCAAAGCACTAACTCATGAGCCAAAGATGATGATCACCACGGAGTTTTGCCCTGACAACTCGGAGTTCTATGGTTTTCATGAGGTCCTGGATTTTTGTTTCGATGGAAACATGATGTCTCGTGAAAGCTGTAGAATTGGTTCTGATCTTCTCGGCGACTACATGCATTGCGCTGATCTAATTGTTGACAAGAAAGGTTTGGACGAGGAAATAAGGCCTAATTCTGCCCCTCATGATATGGTTGATCAGGAGGAGAATGTGGTTTGTGATCCAATTGTGGACGAGAAAGATTTTGAGCTGGATGTCCCAGTACTGAATATGAATCCAGAGGTAGATCAGTACTGTGAGTCGAAGAAGGAGCTGGATCTGGTGGAGATGATCTCTCAAATAATTGAAGTCAAATCATGTTCGATCATGCCCTTAAAAGATCATGTATGCTATAAATATTGAGAGAGAGAGAGAGAGAGAGAGAGAGAGAGAGATTAACGTGGCGTCAGATTTCCTTTTTCGCTGTGGGCCAATCGGCTGAAGTGTTTTTTTTTTTTTTTCTGGTTTACTTCGTGAACTTTTAAGACTGGGAAAGAGTTGGTGCTCAAATGCGGGAGAGGAAAAATATATATCATAACAAAATAAATGCAAAGCTTGTTGGAAATCTTGTGAGGTATATATATACGTGCTCCACTGTGAACTGTATGCAATTGCATTTTAGTGATAATATATTTGTATAAGTTATTGGGCTCATTTTTTTGATCTTTGCAATTTCAAACTAATAGAGAAAAGTAATCTAAAATTTATTTACTTTTTTTAATCTAAAATGAGTGCAAGAAACTTGCCCATAGTAAAACTACATGCAAGTATCATTTCTCTCCTTCCTCGATAACTATCCATGGCACTAATCTTATTGTACGTATAAAGGACACTTCGGTGGTGTTTGGGTAGTGGAGATCATTCTACTATTAAATTATTTTATTATTAATATTTATTCATTTTTATTATTATTCAATATTTTATCTATTAATATTAAAAATTTAGGGTTAATATTCAATATTAAAAATCTCACAATATGTGAAAAAGGGAGAAAGAGTACATCTATATCATTCCTGACCCATTATAACAATATGAGTCTCAATTGGTATGGTGTAGTGCTCTCGACGATGGTCTAGTGCGGTTGTATGGTGTTGATGTGTACATTTATATCAGTCAAAGGAAGATAAGTGCAAAAAAATAAAGAGAGAGACATACAGATTTATGTGGTTTGACATTAAACCTATGTCCATGAAGGTGTAAGGAGAGGAGAGTCGATTATAATATGCTTGTTTTATCATCCATCATGGTCTCTAATCCTCCATGATATCAAAGGTCTATATTTTGGTGCAGACATCGTAGCTAGAGCTCATATCGCCAGATTGAAAAAGCTCCTATGGAAGTTAAAGTTTCCTTAGGATAAGCTTGGCCAAAAATTTCCTTGAAGTTGTTAGGTCGTCTTCTTATATCTAACTACTCTTTTTGCTTGCCTTTGGGGTGGTGAGGATTGACAGCTTCTTTCTTGCATGTTCGACTTTCTCAGATAATACTTTTTAATATTTTTATTATTTTAAGATTTGAAAAAATTGAATTGTTTATTATATTATGTATAAAAATTTAATAAAATTATAATAATGAGATGAGATGAGTTTTAAATCTAAACAGGACTTAGTGATTAGACTTTCCACTTTGGGTTTGAGCCTAGAAAACATTATGGGCCTAGTTTATTTTATTACTTCCATTATCATTATTTTTTCACTACTATTCACATATTATTTGAAATTATCTCACTATCCAAATGTACCCTTTTCCTTGATTATAACACCCAGGCCCACCAAAATAGCCCAAACCATAATAAGCCTAATAGTGATAATAGTGACATCTAATTAAGCGAGACATCTGATTCTGTCACGAGTGATAATAGTGACATTTGGCCTTGTCATAGGGCATAATAGTGACATATGGCCCTATTATGAGACAAAATATTGGCCTCTGGTCCTACAATGGGATATAATAGTGGTATCTGATCCCACCACAATATATAATAGTGGTTTCTATTATGAGTACAATCACTTTGATATCATGGTGATTTATGTTCTATTTGGCTTTCAGCATAATCCACAATCTTATCGCGAAGGTTAAACGTAATCTTTGTTGTGATATGATATGATATAATATGATATGATTGAATATAATAAGATGGTAATGTTAAATTATGTCATGCCAAAGGAAATTTTTGAAAATGAATATTTTGAATTGTTGCTCTGATAGTCTGATAACATGTCTTTGACTATACATTCTATTTATTTATTTATGTTTTCTTTTTTTTTTTTTTGCATTCTGAACTTTGTGGAAAGGCTTATGTGTACGAACTAATATATGTTCTCCATATACTAAGTTGTTGATAACTCAACCTTCAGAGCATTGGCAATGGCCAAGTCCAAATCTTGACTAAATCTTGATCTATTGGCTATAGGCAAAACTTTTTGAGATGTTAATCCACATTGAACTAGACATCCTAAAATCAAAATAATAACATCATATTATATATTTTAATAATAAATTGTTAATTTTTTTTTATATTTTACAAATACACTCCATATATTAATTAATAATTTAAGTTTTACTTAAAATTATTGTTTCCCAACCATGGAGGATTATGATCCTTGTGAGTTTAAAATGAAAAATAAAATTAAAAAAAAAGTAAAGAAAAAGATGGGCAAATAAACATGATTGATTCTTTAGTTTATGGACTTAGGTGATTATGTTTTAGTGCCCTATCTAGAAAATAGTAAATACTCAAACTTTTCATATTCGTGACTAAAAAAGAAAAAAAAAAAAGCATTCACAAAAAAATGCCCTATCTGAAAATGCCCTTTCATATTCATACTAAATTGAGAGCTAATGCCCTATTGTGTGCAGGGACTACTTCAACAATAGTTCTTCTTTTTCACCATTCTTCCATTAGATTAGCAAAGCTAGAGAAAATACAAATGTCAAAATAGTTTCTACCAACACAAAACAGTTTAAGCGCCAGGAGAGGGTACTCAAAACAGAGAGAAAAAGAAAAAGGAAATGGTGCGATCTTTCGATGTGAGGAACTGAAAAAAGAAAGGAAAGTGTGATCTTTCAGTATGAGGAACTAAGAGAAAACACAGTGAAAAGAAAGGAAGAAAGTGAAGAAATAAAAAACGAGGGAAGGAAGATGTTTGTTGAGAATAATTGTAGAGTAAAAAATAGTTTGAAGTTGAATATTGACTAATCAAATTTAGCAAAATATATAGAATTACTGTAGATCAAAACTGAAGCTTTGAATGCTTGCCTAGTCCAATGAAGCCCATTTTTAAGCTACCTAGCCAAATTTTGACTAGCCACTGACATTTGGCTAGGCTTATGCCAATGTTCTTATATTTACAATATTTTTAGATGACATGAATGTGTCGACTGAGGATCAAGAATAAAAAGGATTATTATATGTAGGGAATAAATACTGAGATTTCTAGAGATTACTATCTCATAAATTGATTTGTTTTATCGATTTGATTTATTGGAAAGTTGACACTTTTATTAAGTTTTAAGGAGTCATTTATTTGTTATATTGTTATTTTGACGAAAGTTTAGAGGGAGATACATGTATATTTGGCTAAAATAGATGAATTTATATTTATGTGGGTTTTGGAAAATAGATGTATTATGTTTATGGAGTCTTTTGGAATATCCATTTGTATTGTGAAAGATGCTTTTAGGCGACAAGTAGTAACTATCCAATCTCTCCAAAATTAGGGTGTTACAATTGGTATCAGAGTCAAGTTCGAAGTTCTGTAAACTATAAAATTTAACGTTTTATACTTGATAGACTTATTCTGTAGGCTATAGGAAATGACTAGAATAATATTTAAGGTTAGACTGGGAAGTTGCACATAAGATTGATTGAAATCAAGATTTTCCATTTTTTAGACTTTATGGATTGAGTTTTTTAAAATCTACGATTTATAGATTGTGCATACATTAAGAATGATTTTGATGAGATTATGTAGACTTAATATATGGACTTTGCAAAATGATCATGCAGACTATATGGCATGAGTGTTAGGAAATTATGAAGTCTTCAACTATATAAACTATAAGAAATGATTTATATTATATTTTAAGTTATAAATGTTGCAAATGGTAAGGACGATTTGATAGTATTTATGATTTTAGATTCTACAGACTTTAAGGATGGATTTTGGATACGATTGGAGGCCTTGGATTTTATGAATCTCAATATGCAGGCTTGATCAATAGGTAAGAACAGGTAAAACAAAGAATTCCGATTTATTATATTTATATTTTTTTATAGCTACTTTTACATCTAAATTTTTTATAAGTACTCTCATTGAAACGTTTAACCAAGTATAAGTTTTTTAGGATGGCATCCACCGCTAGGTTTGAGACATTTTGGACTCGAATGCAACCAATGATGAAGGCGATTGCACCGTGGAAAAAATTAATTTGATGCACCCTCCCACTTTTGATGGGTGAGGCGACCCAACCCTAGTAGAGGATTAGATTCAAGGCATCGAATAAATACTTTGTGTCCTAAACTACACTAATGAGTGGAAGATACTATACTTTGCCTTCAAACTGACAGGAAAGACTAAGAGATAGTGGGTATCATAAAGAAAAGCTAGAGAGGTTGATAGGAGGGGAGTTGTTACTTGACGCCATTTGAAACAACTTCTCTTTGATCACTTCTTTCCAAGCTTGATTAAGGACGCTAGGGCTAGGGAGTTTACCAACTTAGTATAGGAGACTGATGGTACCCAATATGTGGCTAGATTTCTTGAATTGCCGTGCTTTGTCTCATATCTAATTCCTGATGAGGAAAAGAAGAACCAGAAGTTTGAGGAGGACCTAAATAACCAGATATAGGAGTAAGTAATGGCCCTTCAGATTTAGAATTTCTCAAAGTTATTGGATAAGACCACAATACTTGAACGAAGACTCAAGAGAAGCGATGAACTTCAAGAGTAGCAAAAACGGTCCACACCATTAGGGTTCCCCTCTAGTGAGAATTGATGATCATGAAAGAGGAGGAATGTACTAAAAAACTCAGGCCAAAGATAAGTCCTAGACAATCAACAAAATAACTCCTACAAGTCATGCAATGTAGTACACTTTGGGGAATGCAGAAGGGAAATTGGATGATATTTTCAATGTGGCAAGCACATCCACCTTGTCAAAGATTGTCCAAGGCAATCAAATGGTAGCTTGAACCTAACTTGCCTTAGAGGACTAATTCAACAGCATGAAGCAAAAGTCAAGACAATACAGTGTTGACCTGAGTCTAACCTGCCTTGGGGCTGCCATTCATTCGTTTCAAGAGGTTATGCTAAATCTCATACCTTAGGAGTTAAAAGCTTGGGTTCATGAGAATGGGTATTGATTACGACAAAGGATGAAAGAGACCATCATCTAGATGTATATACGGTAGGTCATATTTATCTTGATAAAGCTTGATAAGAGCTTTTCATTGTAGGTGTAGAGGTCGACTAGTTACAACAGTGATTTTATCAATGAGATTTTAACCTTAGGCAATTGGGTGGAATTATTACAATTTGCAAAAGGGAGATTGGAGGGATGAAGAGAGTAAACTTCGTAAAGGTTTCAAAATTAGCTGACTTGAGATCACTTAGGTCTTAAATCTTGGCTATGAATTTTCAAATTTATATTATCAGGAACAATATATTCTTAGAGACCACAAATTGGATATCTTCATAAATCAAGAAGTGCGCCAAACTTAGAAGAATTTTATTCTTGCTTTGTGTATGAAGTTATTATGTTATTCATTATTTTAATTGTAGTTAAACTAAGAATTTGGGTTAAATGATTATTAGGCTTTGAAATTAGTTGGCTTGAGATCACTTAGGACTCAAATCTCAATTATGAATTTTCAAATATATGAAGATTATTAGGAACAGTAGATTCTTAGAGACCACAAATTGGATATCTTCACGAATTGAGTGTGAGATTAAGTACCTCAGACTTTGAAGAATTTTATTCTTGCTTTGAGTATGAGGTTGTTATGTTATTCACTTTTTTATATGTAGTTAAACAAGGAATTTTGGTGAGATGATTATTAGGCTTGTAAATATGCCGTTGAGGTTTACATTTCTGGACATGAACTTGACCCTGGAGTGTATCATGATCAATATTATGTGCGCAAATGTGTAGGCCTAGAGGAGTATGTAGTATTTGAGGCAGCACACTAAAATGTCAGAAGATTAAAATATTCTTAGAATGGATGGGTGTGACACATAAATGTGTAGGTTGACTTGAAGTACTAGCAGATTTTAAGAATGATATTTTTATTAGAGGTGAGAATATAATACTAGGCCCATTGAAATAGCCCAACCTATAGGAAACCTAAGAATTTTTATTTTACTTTTACTTTTCTTGAGCAATGCTACATACAAGTATATTTGTGTATCAATCTATGTACCAATACATGTCTATTGGCTACCCTCATAAAATCTAATTTTCTAATCAATCACGTTGGGTGGGTGCGCATATTGGTGCGTAGAATCTCTTGCAACCAGATTTTTCCTTCTTGTTATGTTCTCCCTTCTTTCCCAGATGCTTTGCACAACCTCTCATTCCCCATGGCCCCTTGTTTCACGCAACAACACAAACCCCCCATGTCTCTCTTCTCTCTCTCAAATTCTCTCATTTCCCACTCCTTTAGACTTTCTGTCTATTCTCTCTCTCTTCCTATGATTCAATTGTGTACTCCACTCCTCTATTTTTGGCTTGCAGAGTTCTTTCACCAGAATTTCAACCCATCCCTTCATCTCTATTTGTCTCTCACTCCTACGCTCTCATACAATTTTTCTTTGTATTTGTGTGGTGCTACAAGTTTGTGGGTCTTCAGAAGTTTTTCACCATTTGACTCTCCTCATGTTGGTAAGCCCAATACTCTCTCTCTCTCTCTCTCTCTCTCTCTCTCTCTCTCTCTCTCTCTCAATTTTATCCATGACAGTCTATCCCCGTCGCTGCCCAAGACCCTTGCACCATGAGCAAATGCCTCTATGCACTACCAACACTGAAGCCTACTCTATTTTTGTGTTGTGAGGGACAAAGCCTACCCCTCTGGCCGTCAAGGGTAGTGATTTTATTTTTGGGTAGCTTGAGTCACTCTTTAATTCCATTAGCCACTACGCAAGATTAGGCATAGTAACTTTGAGTATTTCTTCTACACTTTGCATTGTACCGATGCGACTATTAGGTTTGAGATAGCTCTATTGGTGTTGGACATTAGGAAATCGTGGCTATTTGTGTTGCTTGTTGGGCCATGATGTGATTGTTCGAGTGTTATGTTGGGGTTTGGAGTTACGTGACTATCTGGGATTTCTTGTTGGTTGTTTCAGGTTTAAATATTGGTTTTTGAGTTGATATTGGTTGTTGTGAGTTTATAATTTGCTGTTGAATTGAGTTGTGTGACTATTTGGGGTTGAATTGTTGTGGTTGAATTGTTGGACATGTCGGTTTGCCATATCTTCAGTTGGTTATTAGTTGGGTAATGCGAGGGGCAAGTCTTTTTTATGTATAGTTTCTTTAGTTGACATATGTATTGTGAACAGTGAAATAAATCTAAAAGGAATGGTCTAAATTGTTGAGTGCTAAGAATTGAGGTATTACGATAGCCGATGTTATACATGCTGAAGTTGTCATTGGGGCTATAGATTCTCATTAGCAAAAGTTGGATTTGTTCTTGTTTGGGATTAGTTGATAGAGTTACTTGTGGTGTTGTTTGGTTATTAACACCAATTGAATATTTTCTGATTTAGGTGGTGAGACTATATAGAGTTCGGACTCAAGACTTTGATAAAACGATGTAAGAGTCAGGTAAGCAAAGTTTCCTTGTTAGACTTTGCATAAAAAAAATGAATTGAAATTGGTTTTGAAATAATATGTATATCTTTTTTTTTTATGAAAAGATATTTGAAATAAACTCAATTATTTGTTTTGTATTACTCATGTATATGTACAAAAGAGAAATTTTCTTACATGTCTAGCATAGACATGAGCAATATTTTGGCATTCTATTTCTAAACTTCACAAAAAGCACCAATATAAAACTTGAAACTTGTGCGTGTTATATAAACATGCTCTAAAACTAGTTTGATTATGTGAAGATGCTTTAAGTCTGCTTTGATTTTGTGCAAATGGTATGAATTTGTTCTGTACTCTATTTTGATAAGATGTGGCATCTAACAAACTTTTGGTATGATATCCTGATTCTGTTTCTGATTTTGTTTCTAGTTATGATCTGAGTATTTGAATTTTGTTTTGCATTGATAGATGGCCCTACCACTTGTGATAATATTGGCCTTTAGCCATGTCACAGGTGATAATAGTGAGCATTGACCATTTCACGAGACATAATAACAACCTCTAGCCTTGTCACGTGATATAATAATGACTTATGGCTCTGCCATAAGATATAATAGTTACTATTGACTTTGCCTTGGAATACAATAATAGGCTCTAGTTCTCGCACGGGATATAATAGTTGGCTCTACTTTTAATACAATTGCTTTAGTATCATGATGATTCTTTTTTCTACTTCACTTTCTGCATAATTCACAATCCTACTACTGGTGTTAAGCATGGTCTCTATTTTAATATGATATTATGATATAATATGATATGATATGATAAGATGATGATATTCAGTCATGTTATGGGAAAAGATGTTTTTGAATATGAATATTTTGAACTATCACTCAGATATTCTAATAACTTGTTTTTGGATCTACATTATGAAACCAATTTTTTTGTTTTGCATTATGAACTATGTGCAAATAATTATTTTTACTTACTATTAGATATTCTCAACTTTTTAAGTTGTTGATAAATCAACTCCTATCTCCATAATATTTTTAGATGGCATAAATGTGTTGATTGAGCATCAGGAATAAAAAGCAGGAACAAGATTGTATAGCATATCTCCACAATAAAAATCAGGTTTGAAATTTGAAAAACCGCTATTGCACTAGTTATACTCTTAAACCGGTACTTTCAATTTTATTGATTCAATCTAGTTGTTTCTGATAAAGCATATATAATATATTACATTATAGTATAAATTAATATAGTGATAATATATTGTTACCCAGATGACTAACACAAGAGGGGGGATGAATTGAGTTGTATTTAAGAAATTAACAATTATAAATCAAATATATAATATAAAATATAAACAAAATATGAAACAATAATAAATATAAAGAGTAAGGGTAAGAGAGAAGCAAACTCAATATGTTAACGAGGTTCGGCCCCACTGCCTACGTCCTCACCTCAAGCTACCTCTTGAGGATCCCCAAATCCACTATTCAATCTCCTTTAGATGGAGATAGAAACCTATTACATATTTGAGCAGCACCGCTCCAAAGAATCCGTATAGAACACCCTCTACACTTCCAATCACCTTACACTTGGTGATTTAACTTTTCCCCGTGTAGAACACCTTCTACACTTCCAATCACCTCACACTTGGTGATTTAACTTTTTCCCGTGTAGAACACCTTCTACACACACAAGGGTTATACACACCCTTTTACAAATACAAGAGTTGATAGTAGGTAGACTATCAAAGTACACTCCTCAATGAGTGAGATAGAAACAATACAGCGCAACATATATCTCTCTCAACAAGAATAAGAATTAAGGCTCAAAACTTTAGAAAAGAGAGAATGAGAGCTTTGAAGAAATGATGCAAAACTTAGCAATAGATGTGTAAGCTCTTGTTGTGAATTTTGTAAAACTTAAGTGAGCTATTTATAGGCAAATGATTTTTCAATTTCAAATTTGAAAAGATTCCCATATCAAAAAAATCATCATTTACTTTTCAAAAATTTCAAATCTAATATTTTTATTTTTTGCATGTGACAAAAGAAGCACACTTTACTTTTCAAAAATTTCAAACATAATCTTTTACTTTTTGCATATGACAAAAGGAGCACAATTTACTTTTCAAAATTTTCAAATAAAGACATCTACCTTTTGCATAAGTCAAGAAAAGCATCCACCACTTTTGAAAATATTCAAATAAAACATGCACATGTGAAAGATGACAATCAATCATCTTAATATTTTCAAAGTTCAAACATTTAATCATGTCATGCACATGTGAAAGATGACAATCAATCATCTTTCAAAATTTGCAAATTTCATTTTCAAAATATCATGCACATGTGGAAAATGTATTTTAATGCTTTATGATAAAATATTAATTTTGAGCCTTAATCCTAATTTTGAATTTTTAAGAGATTTACAACATTACTCTATGATTTTAATGTGAACTTGTTCCCTTCTTGCTCATGCTTGCTTCCTTGATGTGCTTGATTATATTGTGTGGACAACTTGAGCTTGAGACTCCTTTATTCTTTGAATTCATTTGTTATCATCAAAATCCATTTGTAGATTTACATGAAACTTGAAACCTTGGGTTCAACAATCTCCCCTTTTTTGATGATGACAAATGCTTGATAGAACCTGAATCCTGTATTAATACTTAAGCTCCCCCTGAGAATGTGCATTAGTTTTTCAAGCAAAAATATAAATATAATTCCAAGCATATATAACAAGTTTAGCAATTTAAATAATGTTAATGTTCTAGTCTAAAACTTCTCCCCCTTTTGGCATCATTAAAAAGGAATCATAATTAGATCAATAAGATATATTCCTGCAATAACCAATAGATAAATAAAACGCTGCGTTAGTAGAGACTGCAGAGAATTCGGTGCGTAGCCACACGTGTTCGACAAAACTTGCAAAGGCTGGAGGCCTAGTTCCGGTAATTCGGTGTGGAAGGAGATTTTGTAAAGAGCTGAATAATTGAAACCACCCGTGCCCGACAAAACCTGCAAAGGCTGGAGGCGTAGCTCTGGCAATTCGGTGCAGAGATTTGATCCGCTTGATGTTGCTGAAAAATGAGATATTATCATGATTTGTAAGTTTGTCTTGTTCTTATTTCCGTTTCTATAAGAGCAATCCTTAGCTTTATCTATTTCGCATCAAGCTTTCTTCTCATCTATGCAATTTACTTGCATTCTCATTCTACAATTTTTCAATGGCTCGTAGAATTCCCTTCAGTACTTCTCTTGATCAAGATTTGAGGTATCCTTCACCTCAGTTTCAATCTATTTCTGCATCTGTCGTGGGTGCCATGAAGCAACAAGAAACTGATTTAGCTAATAAATCAGATCATGATGCCATTTACGAGCTTGTGGGTCTCGAAACTCGATACTCATCTTCTATCGTTGCGTTTTCTGCTCGGTTGCAATCCAAAACTCGCGAAAATGAGAAGCTTAACGAGACTGTATCTGTACTTCAACGACTTGTTTATGAGTCAAACAAAAAAATAGTAGAATTAAAGTAACAGAATAAGGATTTGAAATCCTTGCTTACCTCTTCATTTCGATTGCCTAATCCTTTAGACAAGAATGACATGATGATTTATGAGGAGCAAATGCATTTGAATGATGAGGCTAAACGTCTCAAGTTTCTGTAGGTCATTTAAGATAATGAAATAAAAGTATCTAGCAGATATCCATGGCATGCATTATTCTTATTTCTCTTCTAATCATGCATAGTCTATCTTCTGGTAGGGGTTTTGTGAAAATGTCTGCCAATTGATCATGTGTACTAGTGAATTCTAATACAATATCGCCCTTTTGCACATGATCTCTAAGAAAATGATATCTAATTTCAATATGTTTGGTCCGAGAATATTGTATTGGATTCTTTGAAAGATTTATAGCACTTGTATTATCACATTTGATTGGAATGTGATTGTACATAAGTTTAAAATCCTCAAGTTGTTGCTTCATGTAAAGAACTTGAGCACAACAACTACCCGCAGCAACATATTCTGCCTCAGCAGTAGATAGTGCAACAGAATTTTGTTTTTTACTAAACTAAGAAACTAGTGCACGACCTAAGAAGTGATATGCTCCACTAGTGCTTTTTCGATCTATTTTACAGCCAGCATAATCTGCATCTGTGTAGCTGATTAGATCGAAAGATGTGTGCTTAGGGTACCATAACCCTAAGTTAATTGTACCACTAAGATATCTAAGAATGCGCTTAACTGCAATTAAATGTGATTCTTTTGGAGATGATTGAAAGCGTGCACATAAGCACACACTAAACATAATATCTGGTCTACTGGTTGTCAAATATAATAAGCTACCAATCATACCTCGATATACCTTCAAGTCAACTAATTTACCGGTTTCATCTTTATCAAGTTTAGTGGATGGACTCATTGGTGTTCCAGTTTCCTTAGCACCTTCCATCCCAAATTTCTTCAGCAATTCCTTAATATATTTCGATTGATTGATGAATGTCCCACTTTTTGCTTGCTTAATTTGCAATCCGAGAAAGAATGTAAGCTCTCCCATCATGCTCATTTCAAATTCTTCCTGCATAGTCTTAGCAAAAACTTGGCACATATTTTCATTAGTAGCACCGAATATTATATCATCAACATAAATCTGAATCAAAAGAATATCATCATTTTCATATTTAATGAAAAGAGTTGTATCAATTTTTCCTCTTGAAAAGCCTTTTTTAATCAAGAAACCACTAAGTCTCTCGTACCACGCTCTAGGAGCTTGTTTGAGTCCATATAGTGCTTTTGTGAGTTTGAAAACATGATTTGGAAAAATATGATTTTCAAAACCTGGAGGTTGCTCAACATATACCTCTTCATTTATAAAACCGTTCAAGAAAGCACTTTTAACATCCATTTGAAAAAGTTTGAAATCTTTATAACAAGCATATGCAAGTAGCATTCGAATAGCTTCTAATCTTGCGACTGGTGCATATGTCTCATCATAATCGATTCCTTCTTCTTGATTGAAACCTTGGACTACAAGTCGAGCCTTATTTCTAGTAATGACTCTGGACTCATCTTTCTTGTTTCTAAAAACCCATTTTGTTCCAATAATAGTATGATTTTTTGGTCTAGGAACAAGTGTCCAAACATCATTTCTTTCAAATTGATTAAGCTCTTCTTGCATAGCTAGAATCCAAGATTCATCAAGAAGTACTTCATCAATATTTTTAGGTTCAATCTGAGATAGAAAAGCAGTATGATTGTAAATATTTCTAAGAGATGATCGAGTGCTTACACCTCGTGAAGGTTCCCCCAGAATTTGTTCCACTGGATGATCTTTCACAAATTTCCACTGTTTGGTTGCATCTTGTATTAAATTTTGATGATCTTTCCTGATATCTCCATGTTGGACTTCCTCTATTGTGTTCTCTTTGTTGAGATTGAGACTTTCCGTATTATTTATACCTCCTGTTTCTTCATCAATAGATTTATTGGAGAGTAGAGAATTAGATTCATCAAATACGACATGCATAGATTCTTGTACAGTCAAAGTCTTTTTATTGAATACTCTATAAGCTTTACTATTAGTAGAATACCCGAGAAAGATACCTTCATCAGATTTTGCATCAAACTTGCCTAAATTATCTCTGTCATTTAAAATAAAACATTTGCATCCAAATACATGAAAGTAACAAATGTTGGGCTTTTTCTCATTCTAAAGCTCATAGGGGGTTTTATCTAATTTAGACCTTAGCATAACTCTATTTATAACATAACATGCAGTACTTACCGCTTCAGCCCAAAAATAACTAGGCAAGTTGTTCTCATTGAGCATTGTTCTTGCCATCTCTTGAAGAGATCTATTTTTCCTTTCTACTACCCCATTTTGTTAAGGAATTCGAGGAGCAGAAAAATTATGCACAAAACCATTTTCATCACAAAATGTTTCAATATTTTTATTAACAAACTCTTTTCCCCTATCACTTCGGATACTTGAAATAGTATAACCCTTTTCATTTTAAATTCTCTTGCATAACTTGGTAAAAGCATTATGTGCCTCATCTTTATGAGTAAGAAAGATGACCCAAGTATATCTAGGGAAGTCATCAACAACAACAAATGCATAATATTTTCCTCCTAAACTTGCAACTCTATTTGGTCCAAAAAGATCCATGTGTATCAGTTGCAGTGGTCTAGTAGTAGAAATATGTTTCTTGATTTTAAAAGAAGTTTTTGTTTGTTTACCAAATTGGCATGCATCACAAATTTTGTCTTTAAGAAAATTTACCTTTGGTAAACCTCTCACAAGATCATTTTTTGAAAGTTTGGAAATAAGTTCCATATTGGCATGACCTAGTTTTATATGCCATAACCAATTAGTTTCATTTTGAGCTGAAAAACAAATCGCATCTTGTGAGGTAATTTCTTCATAATCAATTGTATAAACATTGTTACTTCTAAAAGTAATAAAACAAATATTACAATCATAATCATTCAATATAATGCACTTATCCATTTTGAAAGTAACTGTAAATCCTTTATCACATAATTGACTTATGCTTAAAAGATTATGTTTTAAACCTTCAACAAGTAGAACATCTTCAATTATAAGAGAAGACTCATTACCAATTTTACCTATTCCCACGATCTTCCCTTTCGAGTTGTCTCCAAATATCACGTATCCTTCTTCTTTAGATCTAAGATCAAAGAACTTAGTCTTGTCTCCCGTCATGTGTCTTGAACATCCACTATCTAAAAACCATTTATTTTTGTTCGTGGAAGATGTCATGCACACCTATAAAAATAATTAAAATGATTTTTCTTGGTACCCAAGTTCTTTGGGTCCTTTATTTATTAGTATTAGAAGAAATAAGATTTTTAAGCACCCATATGGTCCTAATAGTCATTGTATGTTTTCTTCTAATAGGACAAGCAAAATAATTATGACCATTTCTATTACAAAAATTACAAATAGCATGTGACATATATGAAGAACTTGAATGATTATAATAGTATCCTTTTTTAACAAAATTATTTTTATGAAAATAATTTTGAATATTGGATTTTGATTTAGAAGGATTATCAAAGAAGTTTTTATAAGGTTTGTATTTTTGTTTTGGCATATATCCCAAGCCTACCTTATCAAAAACACATCTTTGACTACCAAGAAGTTTTTCAAAATTTCTTTTTCCATTCGTAAATTTTTCAATAATATTTTCTAAATCAGTTTTCTTTTTCTTCAACTCAAAATTTTCATCTTTCAAAATAATACTTTCTTTTCTTAAAATATCAATTTCGTTTGTTAAAGAAGAATTTTTCTTTTTCAAAACAGTATACTTGATACCCAATTTTTCAAATTCCTCATATACCTCTTTTAAAACATTTTACAATTCTTCATATGAAGGATCTTCAATATTATCAAGATTTGTTACCTCAATGTCATCTTTAGCCATAAGACAAAGATTTGCTGATTCTCCATTGCTTGCTTCACTATCTGAGTTACTTGAATTATCATCCCATGTAGCTTTCATTGCTTTTTTGCCTTTATTTCGATCTTTCTTTAGCAGAGGACAATCTGACTTGATATGACTAGGTTTATTGCATTTATAACAAATTAAAGTGTCATTTTTACCTGAATCTTTCTTGGAAAACTTTTTGAAAGATTTCCTTGGAGGAGTTTTATTTTTCTTTAAGAACCTCTGAATTCTTCTTGTTATCATCGCAACTTCTTCATCTTTGTCGTCATTTTCTTCATCTTCATCACTTTCACTTTCATGTGGAACAGCTTTAAGTGCCAAGCTCTTCTTTGACTTTCCTTTTTCTTCTCATCTTTTCAATGTGTACTCATGGGTGATAAGTGACCCGATGAGTTCATTTACTTCGAGCTTCTTGAGGTCTCTAGCTTCAAGAATCGCTGTCACTTTTGATTCCCAACGTTTTGGTAGAGAGTTGAGAATTTTTCTTACTATCTCCACTTTGGAATAAACTTTGCCAAGAGCTGTCAAACTGTTTATGATGTTAGTAAAACGAGTGTACATACTAAAAATAGATTCATCATCATTCATCTTAAACATTTCATATTCATGAGTAAGAATATAAATTTTTGATTCCTTGACTTGAGAAGTTCCTTCATAAGTAACTTCCAAGTTATCCCAAATTTCCTTTACTGTAGCACAAGTCATTACTCTATTAAATTCATTACCATTGAGAGCATTATATAATAAATTCATAGCAGTTAAATTCAAAGTATAAAGTCTATCGTCTTCACGATCAAACTCTTCTTCTTCCTTTTTGACCTTTACTCCATCAATCACTTTTGTTGGAATATAAGGTTCATTTACAATGCATTTCCAGATTTCTCGACCTTAAGCCTGAAGGAATATTCTCATTCTAACTTTCCAGAATGAGTAATTGTCTCCACAAAAGAGTGGAGGCCGACTGCTGGATTGACCTTCACCAAATGAAGCTGCAATGTTAGCCATAAGATCTTAACTTAAAAGATAGTTAATATTATAATAAAGCTCTAGCTCTGATACCAATTGTTACTGACCATAGGCCGCACCTATGTCACCTAACAAATGTACCTACCAGACTAGCCGGCCACCGTCTCTACCGGTGCACCATCACCCATGGTCGGAGAGTCTTGCTTCGGTGACACAGTCACAAGCGAGAGTTCCCATGAGTGATCTGCCTGTATGAACAGTACAGGTCAACTAGCTCTGATATCAATTGTTACCCAGATGACTAACACAAGAGGGGGGGTGAATTGAGTTGTATTTAAGAAATTAACTATTATAAATCAAATATATAATATAAAATATAAACAAAATATGAAACAATAATAAATATAAAGAGTAAGGGTAAGAGAGAAGCAAACTCAATATGTTAACGAAGTTCGGCCCCACTGCCTACGTCCTCGCCTCAAGCTATCTCTTGAGGTTCCCCAAATCCACTATTCAATCTCCTTTAGGTGGAGATAGAAACCTATTACACCTTTGAGCAGCACCGCTCCAAAGAATCCGTGTAGAACACCCTCTACACTTCCAATCACCTTACACTTGGTGATTTAACTTTTCCCCGTGTAGAACACCTTTTACACTTCCAATCACCTCACACTTGGTGATTTAATTTTTTCCCATGTAGAACACCTTCTACACACACAAGGGTTATACACACCCTTTTACAAATACAAGAGTTGATAGTAGGTAGACTATCAAAGTACACTCCTCAATGAGTGAGATAGAAACAATACAGCGCAACCTATATCTCTCTCAACAAGAACAAGAATTAAGGCTCAAAACTTTAGAAAAAAGAGAATGAGAGCTTTGAAGAAATGATGCAAAACTTAGCAATAGATGTGTAAGCTCTTGTCATGCACATGTGAAAGATGACAATCAATCATCTTTCAAAATTTGCAAATTTCATTTTCAAAATATCATGCACATGTGGAAAATGTATTTTAATGCTTTATGATAAAATATTAATTTTGAGCCTTAATCCTAATTTTGAATTTTTAAGAGATTTACAACATTACTCTATGATTTTAATGTGAACTTGTTCCCTTCTTACTCATGCTTGCTTCCTTGATGTGCTTGATTATATTGTGTGGACAACTTGAGGTTGAGACTTCTTTATTCTTTGAATTCATTTGTTATCATCAAAATCCATTTGTAGATTTACATGAAACTTGAAACCTTGGGTTCAACATATATTGTAGTATTTTATAATATATATTATAATTGTATTATAGACTATAGTAATATATTATAATATATAATATAGATATATATTATAGTACATTATAATATGTAGTGATATAGTATTAGTATAACTATTTGTACAATAGACTATAATGATATAGGATTTTAAATTTTTAAATTTTATTAAATAATAATTTATCATATAATACACAATGATTTTATATATTCGTATGTGTATCATATAGAAAAATTATACATAATATAAAACTTATATAAAAGTATTTTATACAATATAAAAATTTGAGATATATATAGATATATATATATATTAACCAGTCTGACCTGGTGTTAAAAACAAAAAATCAGAACTGAATTGATTTTAATCAGCTTTAAAATAAATTAAAAAAACTGGTACTAGACTGAACCAAATCTAGTACCGAACTAAATCCACCAGTTCGGTCTGTCCAGGTTCACCTTTTTTCACACCTAGATACATGTATATTTTGTGGAAATAAATCAACTTATATTTATAGTTTTCTTGAAAATAAATGAGGTTATATTTTCAGAGTCTTTTTGGAATATCCATTTGTACTGGGAAACATGCTTTTAGCGATATGTAATAACTCTTCAACCTCTCCGGGATCGAGCATTACACTAATACCTCAAGAACGTACGTATACAACATATTCTATCAATCACCTTAGGCAATTTAAAAGTACTCTATGTATTATTTGAGAATTTTAAACAACAGTGAAGGGAGTCGTCTCAATATTTTGAAAAAATTAATTAATTCATGAGTTTTGCTACAGATATATAGTCATTTTACGTATTTTTTATACACCTCACTGACATGATTGATTAAAGTAATTATTTTATATTAAAAGAAAAACACAGCCAATCACATTAGTAGAATACAGAAAGAGTACGCAGAAGTGTCTACACATTAAATTTTTGTTAATTTAAAGTGTGAGGTCCAACCATTTTAGACAGCTTACATGAAATTACTCTATTAAAGAAAAACTAAAAGAGTGCTTATATAAAAGCCATTCTTTATGGGGGTTTTTTTTTTTATTATTATTCATAACTAGATCTATAAACAAAATATTTATCTAATGCCATATGTAGTATTTTCTCTGAGTGTTGCCATATTTACTAATTATGTCTTAAGTGTAAATTAACGTACTACTTGCTGAGGTTACATAACAATTATTAGAAACTTAAAATGCAAATGCATTTTTGAATTTTTCAGATAGTTTATGTGAGAGATTTCTGCATTAGTCAGCTTATATATGTTTGATACGTTAATACGTAGGAGGGCAAATCAACTAAACTAGATCAAGAATAAGTGGGCATCAAATCTTTCATATCTGACTCATCTCTCCTCCTATCCAAATAATGCTTCATATGAATGCTAATTCTGAATGGTCAACCCCCCCCCCCAAAAAAAAAATAGTTTATTCAAAACTAGTGTGTTTGTTTAAGAATTGTTATGAAACTAAAAAAAACAAAAGCAAATGACTGAAATATTGCAAAAGAGAAAAATGAAGATTGAGAGATTGTAAAATACTTTATTCTTCAAAAACTCAATATCATTTACTTCATTTCTTTTCTTATATCTTACAAATGATCTTCAAGACCTCTTTTATAGACAACTTATATGGTGGTTTGTTATGCTAATCAATTCACATGCTCAACAACCAAGTGACAAGTACAACACACTCTCACATGCACAACAACCAAGTAACATTTTTGAATGGTTAAGTTTACAACAAATAATGTGTAGTAGTTAATAGTCATCCACTTATTACACAACACTCCCCCTTAGATGACTATCTATAAAAAATTTGCCTCGTTAAAATCTTGCCAAGAAAAAACCCAGTAGGAAGAAAAACTAATGGCAAAGGAAAAAAAGTATAGTATTCTTGTATACCTCCAAGTGTTTTAAGATTACTTCATTAAAATCTTGCAAAGGAAAACCCAGTAAGACAAATACTTAGCGAAGGAGAAAAAGTACAATCATCACAAATCTTCAAGACATTTACTCCCTCTGAAAAGTGCATGACGACAGATTTTTAAGTCTTCACATTCCAATGTTCTGCACAATTTTCTTAAATATTGCAGTTGGTAATGCCTTCGTAAATAAATCTGCCAGATTATCACTTGATTGTATCTGCTTGACATCAATTTCACATTTGTCTTGAAGTTCATGGGTATAAAATAATTTAGGTGAAATATGTTCGTGAATGTCACAGTTGGTAACGCCTTCATAAATAAATCTGCCAAATTATCACTTGATCGTATCTACTTGATATCAATTTCACATTTCTCTTGAAGTTCGTGAGTATAAAAGAATTTTAAGTGAAATATGTTTGGTTTTATCACCTTTAATATATCCTCCTCTTATTTGAGTGATACAAGCAGTATTATATTCATATAAAATTGTTGGGCTACCATTGATCATGGAAGATCACATTTTTCTTGGATATATTGAATTACTGATCTCAGCCAAATACACTCTTGACTTGCTTCATGAATTGCATTGATCTCTGAGTGATTTGAAGATGTGGCAGATAGTGTATGCTTGACAGATCTCCATGATATAATAGTATTTTCATAAGTAAATAAATATCTAGTTTGAGATTTACCTCTGTGTGGATCTGAAAGATAACCTGCATCTGTATACCCAATCAAGTGTAGACTTGATCCATGTTGATAAAATAATCTCATATCAATCGTACCATGAAGGTAACGAATGACATGTTTAATATCATTTTAATGTTTTTGAGTTAGTGCAGAACTATATCTTGCAAGTAGATTAACTGAGAATGTAATATCAGGCCGAGTGCAATTTGCAAGATATATCAAAACTCCAATTGCATTGAGATATAGTATTTCAGGATCAAAAATTTCTTCATCGTCTTCACAAGAACATAATGGATTATTCTTCACATCAAGTGATCGAACAATCATTGGAGTACTCAGTGGATGAGTTTTGTCTATATAACAGTACTTTAAGACTTTCTTTGTATACATGGACTGATGAATAAAAATTTTATTTGGCAAGTATTCGAGCTGTAGGTCAAAATAAAATTTTGTTTTACCAAGATCTTTCCTTTCAAATTTATTCTTTAAATATGTAATTGTTCTTGAGATCTTTTTAGGAATTCCTACAATATTTAAATCATTAACATAAACCGCAATAATGATAAATCCGAATTCTGATTTCTTATTAAAAACACATGGGCATATAAGATTATTCTCAAATCCTTCTTTCAATAGATATTCGCTTAAGCGATTATACCACATGCGTCCGAATTACTTTAACCCATATAAAAATCTTTGAAATTTGATAGAGTACATACTTCTAAATGTACTTGTAGATGTTTCAGGCAGTTTATATCCTTCAGGAATTTTCATATATATGTCATGGTCTAAAGATTCATATAAATATACAGTGACCACATCCATCAACTGCAGTTCTAATCTTTTTGTAACAATCAGACTAATTAAAAATCTAAATGTGATTGTATCCATAACGAGAGAATATGTTTCTTCATAATCAATTTCGGGTTTCTACAGGAAACCTTGTACGACAAGTCGTGCTTTGTACCGCACAATTTCATTTTTTTCATTACGTTTTCGTACAAATACTTAGAGCTATGCTCAGACTCCGAAATTGTCGGAGTTCGGAGTTTCCGACTCCGACTCCGACAATCATCGGAGTCAAAAACGGACTCCGACTCCGACTCCGAGATATTCTCGGAGGCCGACACCGATCGGAGTTTGGAGTTCCGAACTCCGATCAGAGTTCCGATCGGAAGTTCGGAACTCCGAACCCCAATCGGAGTTCTGATCGGAACTCCGAATTTAGTTTTCTTCGGTGAGTTCGATATGGGCCAAATTACACTCATTCCGAAACTAAATTCTTCCAATTGGGCCATACATATTCCATATGAACTCATTTGTTCAATTGAGATGTAAAGTTTGTGAAGAAATAAGTTAACCGTGCTTAGTAGCTTACTTAACAATTAACATGTATGCCTATACAGCTATACTTTTTCACATCTATTAAAATAATATTATTTTATTCTTTATTTATTATTTTTTGTCTTATTATTTGTTAAAATAATATACTTTCCTCACCTTTATTTTCATTCTTAACCACTTAAACTTATCACTTGGCAACTAGCAAGTAATTAATCCATCAGTCATACAGTTTCTGACGTGCACGATCTATGATAATGGAGCCAAATATTTGATTTCCCGCATAATCTCTTTGGGTTTACTGCGCGGCGCGCATGGATAGGATATTAGGAAGTAACTTTTTTTATTTTAACTTGCCTAACTGCATTTAATGGTTGAAGCTGATTTGAGATAGAATAAATTTTTTTTAATGATGAAAAAATAAATTAAGATAATAAAATAAGTTTATGAGATTTATCTCAAATGAATTTTAATATATTTTAATATTATAATAAATTTAGATATAGTTATAAAATTTTAAAAATTTATGAATTTCGTATATAAAGGAATATTTAATTAAAATCTCATAGTCATATGAATTTACTGATATGCGAATTGAGTATTTACTATTTAGATACTAGATTCAATTGAGTTGCCACAAAGCCCACAACTATTGATCTATTCAAGTTTCAGTTTTCACTACTAAGTACTAATTAGTCTTAAACAATTAAACAAAAAAAACAAAGTACTAAGTAGTAATTACAATGCTAATGCCAGCCAATAGCGTTATAGCATAATACAAAAAATAGTAATACAAAAAAAAGTCCAGGACTCTAGACTATTAATACAAAAAATAATACAAAATATAAATTAAATTTTTAGTGATAGTCTGATGACTCTGGTTCAATGGGACGGTTGAGACCCGTATCGATGTTACAAAATAATAATAATAATAATTGCTGCAGCCTTGAACTTTGTTGTTGGAACTTATGCAGAATCGTATCTGTCTACCTAAGATTAAGATAAAAATAAAATGTATTATTATATATGAAAAAAATTAAAATTAACCAAACATGAAACAAGTAATTATAAATTAGAGAAAAAATATACGTAATCGATAGTTGCTCCATCAGTCATCGGCAAGTATGGTAGGGTTGATAACTAAATCTGTAAAATCATAAACAGTATAAATTTAAATTTAAATAGATTTATTAAAATGAAATTATAAAAAAGATTATTGAAATAATTTAATAATTATATAAACTTTTTACTTTAATCATTTAAAAAGAATTATATAAATTAATTTAAGTTTACCTGACTCAAGTCTGTAGCTCACGGCATTGATGCCAATACTCTCTAGTCCAGTAGGTACATCTTTGAGCCAGTTGACGGTGACAAACGAGGGCCTCCACGGTTGACGATGACAATGAACTCTGGTAGGCATCCAACACCCGACCTCCAGTGCTAAATGCCGATTCAGATGCAACCGTAGTTATAGGAACAGCTAGTACATCTCGAGCAATGCGATAGAGAATCGGGTACTTGGGTGAATTAGCTCTCCACCAAATCAAGATCTGAAACTCCTCGCTAGGCTCCTCAACCTCTGCCAGTAAATATCGTTCAACCTCATTTGTACACTGCAATGGATTTCTCGATGACCGTGCATGAAACGACGTCATGACGTTAAAGCCTTGGGATTGACTGGCTACACTGGCCTGACTCGAACGAGCATCTGTAGCTGGTCCTGAGCTCGAACTCGAACGTGAGGTACCCATGGCTCGTGAGGATGAAGCAGGACTACTGGCACTGTAATGGGTGTACAACTCGTTCAAATCTGCCTTGAGTGCTGTGATAAACGACATAGCCTTCACTGACCCGAGAACCTCTGTTGCCCACCATTCTACCACTGCCAACTTCAATCGAGGGTCGAGGATCGACGCTATGAACAATAATCTATTTATCTTCTCAACTTGCCCCCAATATTTATCATATTTGGACTGCATCTGTGATGCCATACCAGATAACAATCCACTCAGGTCAGCACAACCTTCTTTCAAGTGGTGGTGTAGCATGGAGATCTCGCTAAACCACATGTTTGCCGTCGCATATGCAGATCCAGAAACCCGCATCGTGATGTCATAAAAGATTTGTAAAAATGTGACAAACTCGGATACATGTTGCCAATCAATGTTGTCTGGCGGACCAAGCCCCCTTCCATCAGGCTCCAGTAAGGCACACCTCAAACCTCCATCCTCAATCTCTAGCCGCTCAAATGCCTTCTGGTACTTTAGTGCCACATCCAACATTAGATATGTGGAGTTCCATCGAGTGGGAAAATCCAGGCACAACATCTTTGAAGACTCAATCCCAACCTGTTCTGCTATAGCCTTGAACTTTTGTAGCCTTTGGGGAGAAGCCCTCGCGTACCGCACAATGTTGCGGACTCTCTTGATAGAGTCGTCTATATTTTCCAACCCCTTAACTGTTTCATCATTGAAAAATATTTAATTATCATAATAAAAAAAAATGGTACTATTTTCAAAGACTTTAATCATAAAAATATTAAAATACAAAATACAAAATTAAAACCAGAAAAACTCACCAACAATAAGGTTGATTATATGAGCAGTGCATCGAATGTGGATATACTGGTGATTTTTAATCACATCTTCTCTCGTCCTCGTATTTCGGATAAATCATTCGATGGCAGTCTCATTTGCACCGGCATTGTCAACTGTAACGCACAATATTTTTTGGATGCCCCAATCAACCAAACAATCATCCATCTCCGCTCCTATCGATGCACCCTTATGGTCAACTATTTCTTTAAATCCAATAATCCTTTTTTTAAGATTCCACTCACTATCAATGTAATGTGCTGTGATACACATGTACGAGGTATTCTATACCGACGTCCATGTGTCGGTCGTAAATGACACTCTCTGGCCAGTGGTGGAGAACATCTTCTTCATTTCTGCCTTTTCCCTCAGATGCATCTTCATACAATCTCGCATCACTGTATAACGGGATGGGATTGGAAATCTTGGTTCAAGAAGCTTCACAAAATACCGGAACCCATCCTTATCAACCGTGGTAAAGGGCATCTCATCTTTTATAATCATCATTGCAAGCGCCTCACGAAACATCTTCTCACTGTATTGAGGGACAACTAGATTCCTTGTCTGTGTCCCTGTCCCATCAGTGGCTGTAGAAGTCTCGTAGCTAAGATTAGTCTGAGACCCACCTGCGTCTGTATTTGATAATTTCTTACCAATATTAGTCTTAAATGATAATTAAATGGGATTATAATCACAAAACTAATTAGCATATAAAGCAACTAGCAAGACACTAACCTCTTGATGCCATCCCCTTCGCTATCTGGTAGCGCTTGCAACCATTCAGATGTGCTGAAAGGCAAGAAGTGCCTTGCCTTTTTGAATGACACCCAACTCGAGCGCCACAATGATTGCACTCAGCCCGCGGGTTCTGGGGATCCCCACCCTCAACCTTCTCAAAATGTTCCCATGTCCACGATCTTTTTTTATTTGACCGTGGACGGGGTGGCCTCGCAGCTGTAGGGTGTACTGGTACATCCGGATCCTAAATCGGATCGTCTCCAAGGCCCATCTCCTCCTCCTCCATAAACTGGTCGAGATCTTCCACTTCCAATTCTATGTCGATTGGAAGTGGAAATCCACTGCTAGCACACGAGATTTGTGCTCGAGTGGAGGGTAGCCGACTACGGCTCGAAGCTACAGCGTGGAGCGCCGAAGGAGTCCCACCATCCAGATTCGGAGCCTCATGTGGAGTCGGAGTCCCACTAGCACTACGTGAGGGATCCATCTGTTTGTAATTGTAGACCTAGAATTCAAGTATAATAATATAAAAAATATTAGTAAATTCCTAAAAATTATAAATTTATAATGTTATTAGTGTAGCAAAATACAATATTAGGAAACTGTTATTAGGTGAAAGTTCATGACTTGTACTGAATAAATATTTAATTTTTTAATATAATAAATATTTAATAAAAAAATTAAATTCATCTCAATCTATTACATACATTCCAACAAATATTTCAATATATTTATATTCAAACAAATGATCTCAATAATAAATATAACCTACAAAGTACAAACATTAGTATTTATCTATAATATATATATTATTTTTTTTAATAAAAATAGTCCAAGTTTGAGTAAGCCTTCTTGCTAAGTTTTACATTTAAATAAAATACACAGTAACACAACGACATTTAATTAGGCCAAATTCGTTTTTTTTTTTCTCAATGGCATTTCATCGAACAGTTTACACACACTGTCAAAACATACAATATAAACTCGAAATTATTTTATTTCATTTTATATAATAAATATTTAATAAAAAAATTAAATTCATCTCAATCTATTACATACATTCCAACAAATATTTCAATATATTTATATTCAAACAAATGATCTCAATAATAAATATAACCTACAAAGTATAAACATTAGTATTTACCTACAATATATATATATATTTTTAATAAAAATGGTCCAAGTTTAATTAAGTCTTCTTGCTAAGTTGTATATTTAAATAGAATACAATACACAATGACATTTAATTAGGCCAATTTCAAATTTTTTTTCTCAATGACATTTCATCAAACAGTTTATACACACTGTCAAAATACACAATATAAAATCAAATTTTTCACAATATAATAACATAGACAACTCACAAACCAACCAACTCAAATAATCACATTAAAATAATACATTTAATTAGTTTTAATTAGTTTTAATTAGTAATTACCGAGAATATTCCGAAATGGGCGATTTGGAATCTCGGAATCTCGGATGGCTGACTCAGCGTGACAGCGAGCGCTGGGCGACACCGTGGAGCTCCGGCAGTGTGCCGTCGAAGACTAGCAGCGGCGGAAGAAGAAGGAAGAGGCAAGAGCCATGAAGTACATCTATATATATATATATGCAATAAAATTACAACACCCTATGACTGTCCAAACAACAACACTCTACTCTTAATGAAATGATAAAAATCCCTACAAGGTGAAAGACAAAATCGAGTAAATGAAAGACTCTAATAACATGAAGTGCAGACTCTCCTCTAAGAAATTAAAATGAACAAACTATCAAGCAGAGTTTATCTTACAACATTTTAAACATTTAAACAAGCTGTCAAGAATAGTTGTAAATATAACAATACAAGGTATATTACAATTTGTAAATACAAGAATCATTGTAATCTGTCCAGCATAAATACAAATACAACAAATTTACAACAACAAAAATTAAAATGAACAAAAATTAATGAGTAATGACTATGTAAATACCAAATAGTAAATTGCAACAACAACAACAAGTCAACAACAACAACAAATATAGGGTTTACTGAGAAATTGCAAATCATAAATAAATTTACAAATCGTGGCTACTGGCTCATGTGAATCCGATGAGGTAAATAAATGCGAGGGAGAGAGAGGAAAAGAAAATACCTTGGGCAGTGGGTCCGTGAGAAATGCGTGAGAGGGGCTGTGCGTGCAAGGAAAACGGCTCGAGAGGTGAGGCCGTGAGGGGAGGTGCAACGGCGAGAGCAAGGGACCAGTGTTGCTGAAGGGGCGACGGTGAGAGGGAGTGGACTCAGGCTGAGGGGGGACGGCAAGATGTGAGGGTCTGTTTGTGTGCAACGGCGTGAGACGCAGTACGCAGTGATCAGGGCTGAGGGCTGAGGGTGACTCGAGACCGAAGAAGAACTGAAGAAGAAAGAAAGAAGAAGAAGGAAGAAGAAATAGCTGGGGCAGTGGGGCATTGCCGTTTACATACCCTAGCCTAAACGACGTCGTTTCTATTTAAATGGAACGGCGTCGTTTAGCTAAGTTTTAAAAAAAAAAAATTAAGATGCAAAACGACGTCGTTTTGCATCTTTTTTTTTTTTTAAAACTTCGGAGTTTCGGATTCGGAGTTCGGTATAAAACCTGACTCCGACTCCGAAATCCGACTCTGAATCCGGAGTTGAAATTTTCCGACTCCGAATTTCGAACTCCGATTTCCGACACCGATCGGAGTCGGAATCGGAGCGGAGTTCGGACGGAATTCGGAATTCGGAAATTTTGCCCACCCCTACAAATACTCACTTATATCCAACAGGCATTACACCCTTTGGTGTTTGGATAATAGGTCCAAATACTTATCGCTTTATTAGCGAGTTTAATTTAGCTTTAATAGTTGCTTTCCATTTTAGCAAATCATTTCTACGTCGGCATTTTTCGACGGTTCTTGGTTTACTTTCTTCATTACTTCTAGTAATGTCAAGAGTCATCTTATATGAAAATATATTGTCGACAACAGTTTTATTTCTATTCAGAATTTCTCCAATACTCATAAAATGTATTGAAATCTCATTATTTTCAGGAGATTTTGGAATAGAAGATTTGACATCTTCAGGAGCATCAACTATATTTGTAGCCTATATTATGGGTATTGATTCTTCAGGAACACCAATTTCATTTTGTATTTTTTTCCTTTGGGGAATTTTATCTTTTGCACCAATAGGTCTTCCACGCTTCAGGCGTGTATTAAACTCACCTATTACTATTTTTACAACTTATCCTTCAGGGACTTCAATCCTTGCTGGAGCATTAACAGTAGAAATATAAAATTTTATCACACCTTTAGTGTCAGTAAATACATCTGGTAATTGATTTGCAACATTTTACAAATGAATAATCCTCCGAACTTCTAGTTTATATTTATTTGTAGGAGGATCAAATCGAGACAAGGTTTTATTATCTCAAGTAATTTTTTGTCGTGCTTCAGGCACCGATATTTCGTTATCCAGTAATAGAAAAGTGGATTCATCAAAGTGATAATTCTCAAAACGTGTTTAAAACATATCCCATGTAAGTGGTTCAAGGTATCTAATAAGAGATAGAGAATCAAAATCAACATATATCCCAAGTCTACGTTGATGGCCCATTTTTGTACGTTGTAGAGGTGTAATTAGAATATATACAACACATCCAAAAGTACGAAAATGATAAATATTTGGTTGTTGACCAAATGCAAGCTGTAATGGAAAGTATTTATGATATGCAGATGGTCTAATACGAATTAATAATGCTGCATGAAGTATAGCATGTCCCCAAGCAGAAATAGGTAATTTTGATTTCATAAGTAAAGGTCTAGCGATTAACTAAAACCTTTTGATCAAAGATTCAGTTAGACCTTTTTGAGTGTGTGTATGAGTAACAGGATTTTCAACATCAATTCCTATTGACATACAATAATTATCAAAAACTTAAGAAGAAAATTTGTCTGCATTATCCAATCGAATGGTTTTAATTGGATACTCGAAAAATTGTGCTCATAGTTTGATTATTTGAGCAAGAAGTCTAGTAAATGCAACATTTCTAGTAAAAAGTAAACAAACATGTGACCATCGACTTGATGCATCAATCAAAACCATAAAATATCTAAATGGTCCACTTAATGGATGAATAGATCCACATATATTTTCATGAATCCTTTGTAAAAATGATGAGGATTCAATAACAATTTTTTAAGGATATGGTCTGGTAATTAACTTACCTTGAGAGCATGCAGAGCACGGATATTCATTGGATAAAAAAATCTTTTGGTTCTTTAAGGAATGTCCATGTGAATTATCAATGATTCGTCTCATCATTATTGATGCCGGATATCCAAGGCGATCATGCCAATTTATAAATACTTAGGCGTCAATGCACTTCTAATCCATTACCACATATGATTCACTTGTTCTCATTCTTGTATAATATAATCCAGAATATAGAGCAGACAGTTTTTCTAATACGACATTCTAGCTCAATATTATTTTAGTAATGAGAAGATATTTTTTACTGCTTTCATTGGTCGTTTCAATATGGTAATCATTACGACGTATATCTTTGAAAGTTAATAAATTTCTTCTAGATTGTGAAGAAAATATAGCATTATCAATACAAAATTTGGTACCATTAGGTAACACAATATAAGTTCTTTCAGAGCCCTCAATTAGATTTAATGAATCTGATATGGTATGAACATAAATTTTGCTTAATATTAGATTTTGAACATATTTTTTATCTTTGAAAATTGTGTAAGTTGTAGCACTGTCAGCCAGACATGCATCTTTATCATTCAACTCAAAAATAACAACTCCATTCATGTGATCCATGATTTTATAAAATATACAAAATTTTCATTACAAATAATAAAAAAAATACATTGATTGGGAGGAACACTTCCATCTTCAATCAAGTGATCAATTCTACCATTAGGATCTTCAAAAAAATCAGAAATATCAAGATGAGTGATATCATTCTTATCTATATCTTATGAATCATCTAATGGTTCTACTAAATTTGTTTCAATTTTTTTATTCTTTTCTTTTATAGATGCTTGATATAAATCAACTAAGTGTCTGATCGTACGACAAGTACGTAATCAATGTCCAGTCATACCACATTTATAGCACACATATTCACTTCCTTTTACCTTTCTAAGTTGTATTACTTCTGGTGATATGATATATTTTTATTAATATCCCTTTTAATGTTGTCACTTCTGAGACTAATATTTCTATAATTTCTCCTACTATGTTCACGCCACCGATTTCTTCGAAATGATGCACCATTCGCTTCTGAAAATGATGCAAACCTATTACCATTCAGTTCAGGAAATGATATTGAACTAGTAGGGCGTAATTGGTGGTTTCTTAATAAAAACTCATTGTTCTGCTTAGCTACTAGAAGACATGATATAAGTTTAGAATATTTCTTGAACTTTCACTCTTACTACTACTGCTACAGGAACACATTCGAGGCATGAAAAGTAGTATATGTTTTCTCTAACATATCATCATTGGTAATGCTCTCACCGCATAATTTTAGTACTGAGATAATTTTATAAAGTGCAGAATTATACTCACTAACACTTTTAAAATCTTGCAACCTTAGGTGCAACCATTCATAACGAGTTTTTGAAAGGATGATAGTTTTCTGGTGTTCATACATCTCCCTTAAATTATTCTACAAAATAAAAGGATCTTTTATTGTAAAATACTCAGTTTTTAATTCTTCATGAAAATGGTGGCGTAAGAAAATCATTGTTTTAGCATAATCCTGCAGGGACGCTTAATTTCTTTCTTTAATTGTTTCTCCTAGGTTCATAACATCCAAATGGATTTCAGTATCAAGAATTCGGGATAAATAATTTTTCCTAGATATGTCAGAGCAACGAATTCTAAATTTATAAGATTGGTCATTTTCTACATATATAAATAATGAAAAAAATATATGTATCTCATAAATATATTTATAAAGTCAAGTAGATTTAATCAATAAAATATTTTATATTCATATCAAAAACTGCAAATAACATATTGAAAAATTTACTTGAGGAATAAAACTACTAACTTCAAAATTAGTAGAATAGTCGTGCTGATCACGTGTTATGAAACTAATAAAAAATAGCAAATGACTAAAATATTGCAAAAGAGAAGAAGGAAGATTGAGAGATTACAAAATATTTTGTTCTTTAAGAGTTCAATATCATTAATTTCACTTTTTTTCTTATATCTTACAAATGATCCTCAATACCTCTTTTATAGGCAACTTATATGGTAGTTTGTTGTGTTAATCAATTCATATGCTCAATAATTAAGTGACAAGTACAACAAACTCTCACATGTATAACAACCAAATGACATTTTTGAATGGTTAAGTTTACAACAAACAATATGTGGTAGTTGATGATCATCCACCTATTATACGACAAGAACCAATTTATTGGTCTTAGAACCCATTTTAAATTTTTTGCTTTCTTGCAAAGTACAATCTAGCAATAAGTTATAAAGATGTGTTTTTACGTCCAGCTCATGTATTATATATTAGGTAATGCTATATGCAGTCATAAAATACACAAGTACCACGCAATCGTTTTGAAAAATAGTGGAGTTTATTATTATTTTTTTTATGTAGATCTCATATTTTCTCACTTCTTTTTTAAAAAAATTGCACAATACTAATACATTTCACGACTATAATATCATTTTCTTATATATTATGTTATTATTAATATAAAGCTTGCTTAGAAATAAATATTAAAATGTGTTTTTTTTTTCATACTTGTTACTACTAGTTGGTGGGCATTGCCCAATGAAGAGAACTAGCTCCAAAGCTCATAGAATCTAACAATCGATAAGAAGACAAAATTTAGGTTGTGTTTGGATGTCGAAATAAGTTGATTTGATCTGAGTTTTGCATAAATAATAGTGAGTTGAGTTAGTTAAGTGAATTTTATATGACTTATTTAGATGAGTTTAAAATATTTTTAGATGCTTAAATAAGTTTAGATATATTTTATAAAAAAATGTGAATTTATTTAATCTACTTTTATAGGAAAATGTGGTGAAAAAAATTAATTTCTGACACCCAGGCTGACTAACAGTGATAAGAGAGAGAGAGAGAGAGAGAGAGAGAGAGAGAGGCGGCAAAAGAAAGAAAAAAGAAAGGTTGTCACGAGTTTGATTGAAAAGCAAAAAAGCATTGTCCCGCCTATTAGCTACAATATTGCTATAGTAATTGAGTTTACCAAGTTTTCTTTCAGGTGAATCAAATTTGTGTAATTGAATAATAAAAAGAATTTAAAATAGAAAGTACTAAGTTGAGTCCAAGAATCAAACATGGCCTTAATGAACAAGAATAGGCCTTTTCGTACTTATAGTCATTAGTCACACCTAGAATCACGGATCACCTATATAATAACCGAGTCGAGCCAAGGGCAATGTCTTGGGCCACTGCCTAAGGCCCATCCTATGAAAGCCCCTAAACCTGAGAATGTAATCAATGACGCTTTGTTCAGGGGTCTTCACATGTGCTTGCTCCTTGGTATAGATCCCATGGAAGTGGAATCGGATTCATTATTAGTAATTCGGAAAATAAATTTTGAATGGGAATCTTTGTGCATTTGGGGTCATCTAGTGATGAAAATTCGAAGACTACTATCTAGATTTCCTTCGATCACTGTTAAGCATGAAAGTCGGCATTGTAATTCATTAGCTCATTTGTTAGCTAAAAACTTTACATCTTGATGACCTGATGATTTGTTGGGGGTCTTTTCCCTAAGTTGTAACTGAATCGATTTGGCATGATGCTCAGTTGTAAGCTGTTTAATTAATAAAGTTTATCTTTCCTATAAAAAAAAATGAAGAGAAAAAATCATTTTGTCTAAAGAGAGACCAAGTCTTAAAGGAAATTAAAGTTTCAAAACAAATGATTAAAAAAATAAGTAAATGTGTTAGATAAGTTTTTTCCAAGTCGTGAGGAGAAAGAAAGTCTTATAAAAAAAGCCGAAATGAAAAAAGAAAAAATCATTTGGTCTAAAAAGAGGCCAAGTCGTAGAGGGAATGAAAGTTTCACAAAAAAAAAAAAAAAAATTAAAAATAAAGTAAATGTGCTGGATAAGTTCTCGGAAAAGAAAGTAGTGGACAAGTTTTTTAAAATACATAAATTTGATTAGAAACTTTTCATCTTTAAAGCCTGAAGAATAATTTTAAAAACTTTAAAATTTCAAATTTAATATAGTAATTTAGATATTTTTTTATATTATATTATAAATAAACAATATTTTATTTTTATTTTTATTTTTATTTTTTTCCATAGACCTCAATTTCTATTCTAGCGCCACCTCTCCCTTAGAGCAGTCTCATTAGGTTTATTAATGTTAAAGGGCAAATTTTAATTAACGTAATCAAGGTTTATTAATTTTTTTTTCTGTTGGAATGGTACTTTCTAATTTGAGAGAAAGCAATTATTCCTCGATTTTTTCCCACCCCTCAAAAAAGTAGAAGTTTGGTTTCTAGGTATCTCGGAACCGAAGCAATAACTCGACATAAACATGGTGAAAAATAATTAATAATAATACTTGTCTGCCAGGTTGTTGTCTTTGTGCTGTTCTGTTCATTTGATCTCTATTCAGAGTTTCATTGCTTTAATTCATGCGCCGGTTGATTCGTTGATTCGTTGCTTCTTTGATTGTATTGTTAATTCCTTTCTGCTTATTCTGATCCCTATAATACAATTCCATTCGCATAGGTCTAGGTGGTCAAGAAAAAGTACATTTTTATAAACAATATTACTACTCGTAACACCTCATGTGTAACAATACTAATTAATTAAGGAGTGTTAATGATCTCATATATATATATATATATATATATATATATATACAGACACACACATAGGAGTATATACTTTTTTTTTTTAATTTTTTAATTTTATTTATTAACTTTTTCAATGACTTTGACTTTAATCAAAATTTTAATTTTTTGATTAGATTATTGCCAATGCTCTAATCACCAAGATAATAGCTAGGCTGGCCCAAGGGCAAGGTATTAGGCCACTGCCCATGGTCCTATGCAAGGCCACTGAAATGAAACTAATTTGGTGGTTTTGTTTTTTTTGTTTTTTTTAACAAAATGGAAGAAAAAAACATTATTTTCTTAAAAAAAAAAAAACCAAGTCGTAAAAGCATTTACATTGGTCTCATCTTTTCTTATCATCAAAAATATATTTTTTACACAAATATAAAAAAATATTATATTTAATTAAATATGACTAAAAAAAAGTGTAGAGAATAGCATAAATATGTTTTTTACTTAATTTTTAAATAGTAAATCATCAAATTTATTTTTTTCGGTATCGGTAAAAAAATATACTTTTAATAATAAAAAAAGATGAGACCAATGTGAATACTCTAAGGAAAATAAAAGTTGACAAAAAATGATAAAAGAAATTAAACGCGTTAGATAAGTTTTTACCAGTTGTTAGAAAAGACAAAAAGCATTGTAAAATTTAAATAAAAATAAAATAAAAAAAATAAAATCCCAGAGCTGGGGACAAGTTTTAGCCATTGCCATCTTACAATTATAAAAAAAGCGACGAAAAGACATTCACAAACAGCGTAAATTGATATATTACGTTAAGTCTATGTTATAATAAAATAATTAGTTTTACAATCTAACATTAGTTGCATTAATTTATTAATTTATTTTTATAAAATCTCTTTGTAACTATTACTTTAATTTCTCGTTAATCCTAAGAACATAAGAAGTTTCTCATCTTAATTGAAAGTCAGATGAATCATTTTAATAAAACTTTAACGTTTCACAACTTTCTGTAGGAACACTTTCTTTGAGCAGAAGGCATTCCCCTGAACATTTATTCGAAAAGTAAGTTTGGTTTCTGGGATTTCTTGGAACTGAAGCAATCATAGTGAAAAACAATTGTACTTATCCATCACGTTGTATTCTTGTGTTGTTGATCTTTTCCTTTGATCCATTGCTTTGTGTTGGTTGATTCTCTTCTTCATGTGCTGTTGATCTTTTCTTTGATTCATTGCTTTGTGCGTTGGTTGATTCGTTGCTTGTCCGATTAATTGCTGCTTCTTGATCTCTTCTTATTCTGGTCCTATAATATTTGTTTCTCTTCTAAACAACTACAGATCATGTACTTATGTCATTCAAGTATTTAAAGAACTCATGTACGTAGCTAGTGTTGGGTCTATTTTTATATATAGCGTGTCTTTTTAAAGTGGAATTGATTCTCTGTTTTTTCTTTTCTATTCGTTCGGCAAAAAAATTATGAAAATTGGAAAGGTCATCCAGAATTAAATTTAATTCTATAAAAAAAAAAGTATTTTTCATAATTTATTTTTGATGAATTATTTATGATAAAAATAAACTATTTTGATAAAATAATAGTAATAACAGTAATCGTTTGTATAAAAATAATTAATCACAAATAATTATTTGATTTTCTTGTAACAAAAATATTGGGTTTTTATAAAGACTTATTCCTCATTTCTTATGGTATTATTATAAGGGTGGACCTACAACAATATGTAATAGTTTTATGCAATAGTTTTAATTCTATAAAAAAAAGAAAAATAGAGCATTTGTCCGGACTTCAGAATTCGGGTGTTAATTAGGAGATGTTCGGGGAATCCGACCAGATCATCTAAAATATGTAATAGTTTTATGCACAGTAGTAAAATAGTTTGACAAAATGTTATATGGATTTTGAGAAAGTCGATAAAAAAGTTGTATAAAAATATTATAAACTTAAAATAATGTTCGAGTTTTGTTTTTTTTATTTTTTTTTAATTTGAAAAGGTTGTGTATTTTTTGTGTTTTGTTTGGATTTTAGAAAAGTTAAAATAATTAGATGATGAATAGTTGAAAAAAGTTAATTAGATTTTGGAATTGAAAAATATTTATATTAATTGAGTAATGTTTGGGAAGAAAATTATGAAAAAAAAATGAGATAAGATGAGAGACTTTGTATTACTAAAAAAAAGGCTTTTAATCTCATATTACAAAAACCTAATTTTCCTTAATATTTGGATTGTACAGGTTATTAGTTTCTATTTTGGAGTTAGAAAGCTACGACGTATGGCACTCCTGAAAAAGCATAATTAATTCATACGAGTTCTATAAAGGGGTGGCAACTGTAAAGATGATTAATCTTCTGTATTAAGATCTTTTGCATAAGTAGAGTACTTCATATTTTCATATCTAATGTAATTACAATAATTGCCTATATATAAAGAGGAGAACCAAAGATAATCTGTTATCGCATGCAGCCTCCCAGAAATATTACAAAACTACCATCTTAGTTCATATACATTTGCAACGATCGACTTCTTCTCTTTCAAATGGATCCGCCAAGGCTCAGTAATGAAGTAATTTTGGAGGCCGGAATATGGCCAGAAGGTACGTAGGTTTTCTGATATTTATAGAAAGAAAATTTGATCTACTAATCATTACTACATCATAACCAAAACAGGAGCTCGGCCAACGCGATCCCAAAATGGGGTCAATAGCTTTTTCCATCTTTTATTATCATGGAACAAACAAGTGATAAATTCAATATGTCATAAACCACTCTTACAAATCGATTTTTTGTTAGTTTTTAAAAAAACAATAATGATGCCTTGTTTTTAAGTAATTTGTTTTTTTTTTTTACTAATTTTTTAGATTAAAAGCATATATGCATATTGTCACATCATGCAAATATAGTAGCATGTCAAAAATAATTCAACAATCCGATAAGATTAAAGAAAATCATTTTAACTTAAGTTTTTCTTAAATATATTTAACATTTTCTATAAAAAAAAAATGTAAGGTTAGGTTTGAATAATAAGTTAAAATGAGATGAATTAAGATAACATTTGAAAGTTGTATAAAAAATTGTTAAAATAATTATTATTTTAAAATTTTGAAAAAGTTAAACTGCTTATTATATTTTATGTAGAGATTTATAAAATTTATAATAATGAGATTAGATAAGATAGGTTGAAATTAACATCTCTCAATCAAAATACAAAACTAGAAATTAACTGACTGGCTTTAGAAATAATTTTTTTCTCATTTCATAATTTACCTAAATATCATTCAAGTACAAATACTTTTAAATTAATCATTACAAATTTTTAAACTTTCTAATAAAATATAAAAAATCATTCAATTTTTTTCAAATCTTTAAATAAAAATAATTAAAAATTTAAATTATAATAAAATTTAAATTTTGTAATTATCTTATTCAACATTTCCAAGCAAAACTACAAATAAAAATTTCAGTATATTAATTTAAGAAATACATATAAAAGATATAAATTTATATATATAATTCAAAACTAATAGAATAATAATATTTTAATAGAATGATTAATTCTATTATTATTTAACGCGAGTACTCTCGTTATAATAAACATGTATTTTATTATTTTATTTTTAAGTCTACTTTTATAAATTGTAAGATTTGTAAGATTCAAATTTGAAAACTTCTTTTTTAAATTAATTACACCATGCAAGGACTGAGATTTAGAAGCCTTACTAGATTAATAGCTGTAGTATAGTCTTAACAAAATAGAACAACGAAAAATATTATTTATTGAAATAATATAACTTCTTAAAAAATTGTTTCAAGAAGTTTCATTTTTAATCTATAACTTCTACCATTTATATTTTTAATTTTCTAAGTTCTATTTTTATAAGATTAATATTTTCTATAATTAATTTATGGTTTTCTATAATTTTTTAATATTCTAATTTCTTTCCAGTACTGCATTTATGTGAAATTTTTTTTACAGAGCAAGACAATGAAAGTTTTTGGTCGTTTGAAGGGAGGGTTGCCAAATTAAATTAATATATAATTTAGGGCAGTCATCATGAATTATTGAGTGATAGTTCATTTAAAGAGGGTTTACGCATTTAATTATCTAAACATTTTAATGTTCTGTACACCACAAAAAATTTATTTATTTATTATTAGTTATTTCTTTAAAATAATGATTATTTTCTTTTAAAATGAGTTTCATTATTACTAATAGTTACTTTCATTATAAATAATTTGTTATAAATGCTTATTTTTCTGTATGTTAGTTCATAATTAGTTGAGTCATCGTAGTTTAAATTTGTCGTCACTCCCAAGATCATCAGTTAAACAAACCCACTGTAATTAATCTCGTCATATTACCATTCAACAATGCCATGAAAATTGAGGTCATCCACTTTTACATGCTACTCATGATTGATCTGTTATTAATTCAGTACTGTTCTTAATTAATTTATCGCATCAAATCAATTATATATGTTTTTTGAGAATATTTTACAGTCAGAATTGTGAAGTTCAAGAATAGTTCATTTGAAGAAGGAATATTATTCAGATGTATAAAATAAATAAATAAAAATACATGAAATAACTCTTGCATGCAGCATGAATATTCCTATTTCTTCTCGTCGTATTATCATTCAACATGTTATTGTTTACAAAGGCTAAGTGTGAAGAGTGTGGATACTCCCAATCATTTTTTTTTCTTTATTTTTCCTACAAAAATGAATTCATTTTTATCGCAAATACATAAGTAATCGCAAATAAGTTTTTTTTCTTGTAGTAACTCATTCAATAAGTAGAAACCAAGGGGGGGAAATACTATTTGTAGAAATAATATAGTCTTTTTTTAGTGATTTCCATAACACAAGATGAATCATGAAATATAGGTTTTTGGCTCCTATTTGCAAGCTCTTTAATCTGAAAGCTGGCGCGCAGTTTGCATGGTTTTTGTACTTCTATTTATGTTTTTCTCTCCTAAATTACGCTGGTACTTTTTATTTATTGCATCAGACCTGATTCCCTTTATGATTGAAGAAGAACAAGAAAAAGAGTTGAAGAATATCATGACGTTGTTTGAGAAGGAAAATGTAGAAACCGTTGCCCTGGTGGGGGATGCTGGAGTAGGGAAAACATGGATGGCTAGAAAGATGAATGATTTTATCATCAATTCTGAGAGCAGCTTTTATGGGAATCTTTGGATATCTATGAACAAAAAGCACGATAAAAGGTTCGTTTATGATGTCCTTGCCCATCAGTTGTCCCTACAAACTAGTGATGAGGATTATCAAGAAGGTAGTGTTGATCAAAAGGAATCCGAAGATCAGTTGGTAAACAAGATAACTAAGGTGCTTAAGGAAAGGGGAAGCAAGAATTCTGAAGTGTTGGAGATAACTAAGATGCTCATGAAAATGGAACTTAAGAAATTGGAAGAGTTGGTGAGGGAGATACCAATAAAGCTCAGGGGAATAGAAAGCAACAGATTGGAAGTGTTGCAGATAACTAAGATGGTCAAGGAAATGGAAAGCAGGAAATCAGATGAGCTAGAAAGCAAGATAACTAATAAGTTTCTCGAAATGGCGGAAAGAAAGAAGTTTGAGGCAGTTACAGATGAGAAACTTGGAGGATCAGATAGACATTCTGTTGACAAAGCATCTCTGGGTAATGATCAAACGGGAAATCAGAGCAAGCAGCCACCTAAGAAGTCAAGCTGGAAAATAATACCACAGAACAAGAACATCGGAGAAATACCTGGTGACAAATCTGGAAGAGATAGATCATCATCTTCTAAAGATGAAACATTTCTTTTAGTAATCCTGGATGATATTTGCAGTGACAGTACAGCTTATGAAGATGGAGCTAGGGCTGAATTGAAAAGGCTGCTGCCGAAGGAATCAGGAACTAGGCTCAAGTTTTTAGTCACAAGAAGGCCGGACATAGAGATCAGCAATGAGGAGATATTGGACATGAATAAGGAAAAGATCATCAAGATTAAGCCCTTGTCGGAAAAAGAGTCGGGGACTCTATTTATGGAACTTTTCAAAGCTTCAACTCCTACTGAGGAAAGTGTTGCAGAAAGCATTAAGGAAAGTTTTGAGAAAATAGCAAAAAATAGCAATGGTCTGCCAATTGCAGTAGTTAAGCTGGTCGCAGAAGTCTTAAAGCTATCAGGAGCAGATGATTTAGAGCTTTCAAAATTGGAAAATGCTCTGAAAGAAGTAGCTAATTCTAAGGAGGAAGTAAATAAATGCACAAGTCTGCTCTTGTGCTTTGCAATTGACATGTTGCATGGAGGTGATCATGGTTGTTGGAGCACCAGGCCAGGAAACGACACTTTGGTCAATTGCTATTGGCATTGCCGGGAATTCGTAAGTAGACATGGTGCAATAGATTACAATGTGTTGATATTCAGCTGGATATTGGAAGGATGTTTCGGTTCGGTTGATCATATTATGCGGACATATCAACAAGCACATCGTGTGCTGATGAAACTAATAAGATGTGGCTTGCTGAAAACGCTAGAAGACGATCTTGTTATGATGGAAGAATTGCTTCTTCCCATTCCTGATTGTCGTCGTGTTGGATATGAGCAGAGATCAGAGCTGGGATTGGCTCGTGTTCTTGACGAAAGCATTTGGAAAGGATTTGGGACACTTGCACCTTCAGATTATATGATAAAGACACCAACAAGAGGCCCAAAACAAGATAAGTATATTTCCACTCTCCTCATTCATGGAAGTCGTCTCTGCAGGGAAAAGCCAGATTTGCACTTCGAGAAGAAGGTGGGACTCCAAAATCTTGCCATTTTCAATCCCAGGTCTAAGCCATTCCTTCAAAAATCGTCTAAAATGGAAGAGCTTTGCGTGTTGGTTCTCAGAGATTGTGATCAATTGCATAATATCGATCACATACAAAACCTGAAATCACTCACAGTTCTGGAGATATCCAAAGCTAAATCCTTAGAAAAGATCACAGAAGATCTTTTTAAGGAAATGACTAATCTTCTGACCCTCAACCTTTGTGAAGTCTCCATCAGAAATCTTCCTTCTTCTCTTTCCGGGCTTAGCCAACTACGTTGGCTCATTCTCAGGAGTTGCCCTTTTTTGGAAAGCTTGCCAAATTTAAAAGCACTTACAGATCTCGAGATGGTTGATCTTTCTGGTTGTACATCTTTGATAAAGGTTACAGACAAAATCTTCTCTCATCTTAAGAAAATTCAATTCTTTGATTTTTCCGATACCTCCATTAAAAGATTTCCATTCCTTTGCAACCTTGGCAGCCTTGAAAATCTCACTCGACTCTTGCTGCGCAACTGTAAATTAACTAGACTTCCTTCCTTTAAAGCCCTACCTGCTCTTCAGTATCTTGATATTTCCGCTTCTAAGATGTTAAAGGAAATCAATGGAGACTTTTCTGAAAATAAGGATAAACTCAAGATCCTTGATTTGTCCAAGACTGAAATCAAACGTTTGCCTTCCAATTTTGGCAACTTTCCAAATCTTGAGCTGCTTGATCTTTCTGATGCCTCAAAATTGGTTCAAATCCATGAAAATGCCTTCAAAAACATGGGTTGCCTCCGTCATCTCAACCTCTCAAACACTAAATTTGAAACATTACCGAAAATGTCCAACCTTGGTAATCTTCGAGAGCTCTTTCTGAAAAACTGCTCACTACATAAATTGCCAACAATGGAAGGAGTTACAAGACTTGAGGAGCTTCATCTTTCTAATGCTTCTAGTCTGGTTGACATTGAAGATCAATCATTTGATCATCTGAGCCATATCCGTCATCTTGATTTCTCACATACCAAAATTAAAACTCTACCATCACTGGACAAGCTTAATAACCTTCAGTCTCTCAACCTTTCTGGAACAGGACTTACATTACCTTCCATTTCAAATCTCACCAACCTCACTCACCTTTCACTTCGAGGTTGTTCAGTCCCAGATGAATCAGAACTAAATTTGAAAAGACATAAAAAGCTCAAGGTTTTGGATCTGTCCGAGACAGGAATCACGTCTCTACCAACACTGGAATATCTTACGAGTCTCCGGGAGCTCAAGTTAAGAGGCTGTTCGAAATTGAAGCAGCTTCAACATTTGGATTCTCTTGCTCAGTTAGAGGTTCTTGATTTGTGGGAGACGGGAATCAAAAAATTTCCCAACGAGATCTATAAGTTGACCCTTTTAAAGCACCTGGATTTGCCAAAGGGTATTCAAGAATCTGACTTGCAGAAGATGAAGCCCCTGCCGAAAGAGCTAAACTGGGATGAATGTTGCATCTTAGAGCAATGGAAAAATATGCCTTGCATATCGGTTAAAGGCACGAAATCTTTTCAGGATTTGAAGGAAAAACCCGAATTTCACATTTCTGTTTGCCCTGAGCAAAGAAGATCAGCTGAGGACATCCATTGGCACAAAGTTAAACCTACCTTCAGAAAAACCTACTTCAACACTCTATCTTTCCCAGATAAGTGTCACCAGTATTTGGAAATCTTTGGGTTTGATTCTTTTCCTGCTGGGGTTCAGGATGCCCTCAAGAAAGCTGAATATGTATCTTCGATTGGAAATAAGTTCATCACTCGCTTATCAGATCTTGGTGTTGAAAATGTGGATGCGATGAAAGGTTGTTGGCTACAGAGGTGCACGGAAATGGAGGAATTATATTTGGGAGAAGAAACAGAAGCCAAAATGGTGGAAAATTTAGAGATTTTGTGGGCATCAAACCTTCCCAAATTGAAGCATGTATGCAGCATAATACAGCCAGCAGGTGGCCGGGGCTTTATAAATCTAACAGAGATGTATCTAGATTGTTGTCCATTGATTAAATATGTCTTTCATTCATCTCAATTCCCGGAAAATCTTGAGATCCTCCAGATCAAATTCTGTGAGGGTTTGGAAAGACTGTTTGAGCCGAGTAGCTTGGATCCTGATAAAGAAAGGAGATTACAGAAACTGAAGAAACTGCATCTGGTGGAGCTGCCCAAGTTGACTGGGATGGTTGTTCGTGATGTATTTCCATTGTTGGAGGCATTCAAAGTTGAGGAATGCCCAAAGCTGGAGATCACGAGCCCTTATCCTCCCAACATCTACACAGGATAACCTTTTATTCCTGCCATTTCAAGAGGTTTGATCAGAACCGATAAGTTGGGCTTGTAGTATATCAGAAATAAGTAGCAGCTTCTCTCGGCGATTTTGGTTTAGTCTTTTTCTTAAAGTTTTTCATTCAGCTATGGTCTGTAGTTTAACAAGGATTCTGTCTTTTATTTCTAAGAAGGATGTATTGTTTCAGGTTATAGGAAATAAGTTGTTTTAATGGCTTGGGTTTGATTTTCTTAGTTTTATTGTTAACCCCTAAGTCTCAGTTTGCTTTTCAAGGTACTCCTCAGCCAAAAATGAGGATTTCATTAATGAATTTGGGAAGGGTGCCTTCCAATGTAATATGCTGCATAAATGCTTCAATTTGGGATCCAAGCTGGCTTTATTAGTACATTTTGTGGGCATCAAACCTTCCCAAATGAGGATTTCAATGTAATAGTTAATGTAATAGAATGTACTAATAACGTCCATGGGTGCCTTCCAGTATTTAACTTAACATAAGAATATTATGTCTCAGTAATTGAAATGCGCTGCAATACACAAGAAATAAATAGCTAGCTTATAGGTAAAAACATCTAGTTATCTTTTGAATCTGATTCGAAGAAACTCCTTGGTTCAGATAATCAATTATTTTTAAAAATAAATAAAAGAGCGAATTGTGATTATATATATATATATATATATATGCCCATGCGTACGCTTAGATATTAAATAGGTATGCTAGAATGGAACACAAAATATATACCAGTGCCACTAGTATTACGGAAATTTAGCTTAAATTAGAATATGAATTTTCGATCGAATAAGATTGGATATGCATGCAATGGAATTCTAAGGTTAAAGACAGTTCATAATTATTATACCTTTTGGGTTTTTTCTCCGATAATATATATATATATATATATATATATATGTGTGTGTGTATATATATATATATAAGAGTTAGGATGATGAAAATCACATTCAATTCATGAACTTATAATAAACGAGAAACTGACAAGTGGAAGGAAAAGAATTCTGCACGCACGGTGACTTTGGAGATTCAATTGAGCTTACACATTTTCCAGACCTAAAATCAACCATTTGAACAAATTTTCAACAAGAAGCTTAAGTCTTATTTAACAAAAAAAAAAAAAGGACTATTCATTCCCTCACAAACAGATACAGCACTTGTAAGTTATCAGATAACCCTCGTGTTTTATTTCATTAATATCATATTTCCTCAAAGGGTGATGTTGGGATGCGGTCGGGTTGCACCCCAACGCCTTTACAACCATCTCTCCTCTCCCTTAATTCTCTACAAAAATACAATAAAAAATACAATAAAACAATAAAATTTAAAAGACACAATAAAAAATACAATAAAATAAAAAAATAAAAAAATATATAATAAAAAACATAATAAAAAACACGATAAAAAATAAAATGAAGATGAATTTTTATAGTAAATTCGGCCTCACTCAGCCTGTGCCGGGTCCAAAACGGGTTTAAGACCTCCGGGGGCACATCGAAGGTCGCCGGGGCTCGCCGTCGCAGGGGTGGGGTCGTCGGCTCCCTCCGGTCCCGATGGGATAGGCGGTGTCGCCCAGTGCCGCCGAAAACGGCGGGGGCTACAAATTGTGGGGATTCGGTCCGACCGAACCCCAGGATTTTTCTTCCTCAAATTCATTACGGGATGCACATGATCTCAAAAATAAATATGAAATCTGAATGAGAGAATTTGTCTTAAATCCACATGAATAAGTGAAATTAGCAACCAAAGTTAGTTCTTCCTTCAACAAGAAGCTCAAGCCTTTAAAAAAAGTATTCATTCCCTCACAAACAAGTTAAAGCAGCCCTTGTTAAGAGAAATGGGACCCTTCCTTGACCTAAGCAAATAGGGAACAACTGTTAATAGAAGAATTTAGTTAGTCTATTGGATATTGTTCTATATTTAGTAGGACCTAAGAAATTATTTGTTTATTATGTTGAAACTATTGGGAGATTGTAAACCCTTTTATTTATGATATTATTGTAGTTATGAACTTGTGAAAATTATCATTTATGGATTTGGAAATATGGAATTATAATAGACAGGTAGTAATTCTACCACCCTTCCGAATACGGGACATTACATATACAATCACTTTTACGTCTTCAACACTATCAATGTGATTTGTTAAAGCAGTTTTTTTTATATTAAAAAAAAGTGACACTTAATCAAATTAATAGAGTACATAAAAGTGACTCAATATAGAATTTTTATTAATTTAAAGTGTGAGGTCCAAACATTTTAGACAGATATTCCTCTATCAAATAAAATCTAAAAGAGAAGTTGTATAAAAGATATTCTTTCTATTTTTTTCTATTTATATCTAAATCTGTAAGCACGGTATTTATCTCATGTCATAGGTGGTATTTCTCTGATTTCTCGACGGGTTCTCCATAGTTTATTCAAGATTATTTGTGTATATGTTTGAGAACCAATTTATTGGTCTTAGAACTCAATTTATAATTTTTTTTTTTTTTTTTTTTTTTGCAAAGTAGTAGCTATAAATTATGAGGTGTTTAATTTAAGGTGTTTCCACGTGCGGTTGATATATTAGATATATATATATATATTATGTTATTATTAATATAAAGCTTGCTTAGAAATAAATATTAAAAATTGTTTGTTTCATACTCATTACTACTCCCTGGTGGACATGGCCCAATGAAGAGAATTAGCTCCAAAGAATCCAACAACAGATCGAAAGATGAGATTTATCGAATAAGGAAAGGCCTTGTCGTACGTTTAGTCACACCTAGAATCACCAATATGGACGCCCCTAAAATGAAAGTGTTCTTGGGCCACCGCCTAAGCCCATATATCCTATGCAAGGCCCCTAAAATCAAAATTTGGTGCGCTTTTTTTTTTTATTATTACAAAATAAAAATAAAAACATCATTTTATCCAAAAAGAGACGAAGTCGTAGGCCGAATGAAAGTTTCACAGAAACGATTAAAAAATAAAGTAAATGTGTTAGATAAGTTTTTGCCAATTGTGAGGAAGAAAAAAAGTCCTATAAAAGAGGCCGAAATGAAATAAATAAATCATGTTATCCAAAAAGAGACCAAGTCGTAAAGGGAACGAAAGTTTGACAGAAAATGATTAGAAAAATAAATATGTGTTAGATAAGTTTTTGCCAGTTGTGAGAAGAAAAAAAGTCAATAAAAAAAGGCGAAGTGGCTAAGACAAAACAGAAAAGAAAGGAAAGTTGTGCACAAGTATTTTAAAATATATAAACTTCATCAGGAACTTTTCATGTTGAAAGCTAGAAGAATAATTTTAAAAGAAAAATCAAAATTTTCAAATTTAATACAGTAATTGATATTATTTATATTATAAATCTTAAATTTTTAATATAAATAATATATAAATAATAATTGATATTTATTAAATTATTATTTATTATTTATATTAAATAATAATAATATCAATTATTATTTTATAAATAATAATTGATGTGGAAGAGTGACTTCGGAAACAATAGAATGTTCGTGTGGATTAATTAGATTTGAGGGGAAGGCGCTACAACGTGCATGTTCGGGATTGTATTGAAAAATATAGATTATAATTTTAAATATTGTAATTTATAATTTAAATAATAAAATTTATTATTAAAAAATTATTTATTATTTGGTAATCGTATATTTACTATACTTTCAATTATGTCATATGTTTGTAAACAAATTAAAAAAAAGTAATTTTTGAGATAGAAGTGACAATTATTTTAACTTTTAAAGATTATGACCACATTTCTTAAAATTTGAAAGTTATATAGATATTTTTGTCCATTTATAGTAATTTTAAAATTTAAATTACATTTTACATTATTTGAAAAAGTACTATCAAGGAAAAGCATTCAACTTAAATGTATTTCTTAGCTTATTTAAAATTAAAATGCTTTAATACATAACATTCAAACAATCTAATTATTTTTATTAAAGAACTTTTAAACTTATTTAATCGTTTTTTAAGTCTCCTACCACAATTCCAAACACGCCCTTAGTTGCAACCTAGTTTAAGCCACTCTTCTTATAAGGGGAGGCCTTCCTTCCAAGGGATGGGCTTCGGCCCAATTCTCTATCGGCTAGAGGGGAAAGGAGGAAGGCCCAGGCTCATGAGATATAATCCCATTAGATGGGGCGGGAGGGTGATGACCAGAGTCGGGGACGAGAGGCAGCTGGTGAGGGACCTTGTATGTGGATGCTAGCATAAAGAGTCAGGCGACCGTCCGGTTAGTCAGAAGTCCAGACGCGCCCATCCTGTATATAATGCAAAAGTCTGCCACAACCATGACACATTAAACGCTGCATTCGGTAGGGGTGTCTGAAGTTCTTGGCACGCCAATTTTAAGCAAACATTTCCTCACCATATTAATTGCAAGTTAGGAGCCCGTACATGCCCCTGTGACAGAAGGAAATGATACCATGTCGAGGTAGGGTCAGAAGGACGGGAAGATCAACTCGAACCTAGCGAAAGGGATGGCGATCTGATAGGATGAAATGACTACTTCCACCATGCTTGGGTGGATTGGTCAGAGCTGGCCAGACCCTATAAATATCCAATGATTCCACCTCCAAAGGGGGTAATCTATTCTTTCCTGACCTACTATCATATATTTACCATCTCTACATACATAAGCTGACTTAAGCATCGAATCTATTTCAGGGCGTCACAATCCCACCAAATAGCCTTTTGCAGAAGCAGGAGTCATTTAGGCTTCGCCAAGTAGCTCAAGCCACGGAACACGACAACAATAATGGCACCGTCTGTAGGATCTGATTGATGTGTACTCTGCCTGCCAGCAATGATGCGATCCCAAGCAACTTGATAAGAAGAACCGAACAATAATGCAATGGAGGCCAGACTCACGACAATGGAAGAAATCGTGTAGAGATTGACGGAGGAGAACGAAAGGCTGCAAAAAAGATAACGAGGCACATGCGGTTTACTACGAGCTAATTACCGATGAAGAAAGACGCAAGCTACACTTGGAGTTCAGGGAGCTTAGGAATAAATACGCAAAAATGACCAATCTGATCGAGGCACCTTCCATAATCGACCAATTGCGCAGCGACTCAAGGACGCCTTATAATGCAAATGTAATGGTTGTACCTCTCCCACCAAAGTTCAAAGTGCCTCAAATGGACCTCTACAACAGGGGAAGGGACTCGTTTGAGCACCTGGAAGCATTCAGAATGTACATGAGCTTGCACAACTACCCGAGCGAGATGGCGTGCAGAGCCTTTCTGCTAACATTAAAAGGTGCAGCGCAGGGACGGTTCAATCTATCCCCACGGGGACTATCAATAATTTCAACTGTCTGGCTCGCCTCTTCCTGACCCAGTTCTTGGGAAGCCGCCAGAGGAGGTGTCCAGCAACCTACCTCCTCACCATCAAGCAACACGACCAAGAGAACTTGAAAAACTACCTCTCACGGTTCAACAAGAAGCGAATGACGACGAATGACCAAAACGAGAAGATCACCTTAGTGGCACTCCTGGGCGGTATATGGCCAAGGAGCCTGTTTATGGCGGAAATTGCCTGAAAAACCCCAACCACGCTAACTGAGTTCATGGATAGGGCAGACGAGCACATAAATACTGAAGACACCCTCCAGGCCCTAACCACGCCGTAGCACAAAGAAGTCGAGTAGGTGGACTCCATAGCCACAAATCAACAAGAAAGCTTCCCCAACAACCGTAAGAGAAAGAGGCGCCCCGACCCTAGGGGGTCGGCAAGACAGAACCAACCAGAGTCACCCACCTCGCCTCCATGCCAGCCTAGCAGTCGAGAGCAAACAAGGACTAGGATCGAGTAGGAAGCCAAAGCGACAACCACCTGCAAAGGTGTTCGTTGAATATCACCAGTCCGGCGAGCACAACACCCAAAATTGTTACACCCTAAAAAGAATAAGGAGGAATGAAGAAAACGGCATACGGCACGGGCAAGGATGCTAGCCAATACGACGTAGCGCCAGCCCGGGCAAGCACTAGCAAAGGTATGAGGACTGTGGGAGTCAGCCTAGGGGATCAGTACCCTTGGGTGAAATTTGAACAATCTCAAGAGGGGTCCCAAGGGGTGGGTTGACCTCTTCATCCTAAAAGGCGTATGCCTGGGAGGCTCGTTACGGCGAGGTGTTCACTGCATGGAGCGCCCAAGTCACGTTCAATAGGAGGGACGAAGAAGGAGTTGTCTACCCTCACAACAACGCCTTGGTAGTGCGAGTCGCGAATTTCACTACTAGGAGGATCCTGATCAACAATGACAGCATCTTGTACTAGGAGGCGTTCACCCGGATGAGTATCGGGCGCGACCAACTACGGCTTGCCCCAACCCCCCTCAAAGGCTTCACGGGAGACATGATCCAACCAGAGGGACTCATTACCCTCCCGATCCTGGCTGAAACGGCCCCAAGGACGGTGGCGGTCATGACTAACTTCCTAGTAGTCAAGGCCCCATCCTCGTACAATGTCATACTCGAGTGCCCCGCCCTAAGCCGACTAAGGGTGGTCACATTAACGTTCCACCTAAAGATAAAATTTCCTACTAACGAAGGAATGGGCGAAGTAAAGGGCAAGTAAGTCTTCACGCGAGAATGCTACATCCACGAACTGAGACACAAATGCCAAATGGTGGCGTATGCTGACGGTGAAACACAGGAGCAACCTTCAGGCAGGCTAAGCCCAATGAACCAATGGAGTTGGTTGTCCTCGACTAGGCAAGGCCTGAACAAAGGGTGCAAATAGGCACCCAACTAGCCCCCGACCTGAAGTGAGGCCTAGAACGGCTCTTGGTTGAACACTACGACGTCTTCGCTTGGACTCATGAAGACATGCCTGGCATATACAACATTGTGGCCAAGCACAAGCTAAGTGTTGACCCTAGCACCCGATGGGTCAAGCAAAAGAGGCAAAGTTTCTACCCAGAGAAGTACGCAGCAATAGTAGAAGAGGTTGATCGCCTCTTAGTCGTAGGGGTCATCAGAGAGGTTGACAACCCTGAATGGCTCTTCAATGTGGTGTTAGTAAAAGATGTGAGCGATAAGTGGCGAATGTGTGTCGATTTTACCGACCTCAACAAAGCATGTCCGAAAACTAGCTTTCCTCTTTCCCACATTAACCTGATTGTTGATTCAACTGCGGGTCACCCTTTCCTCAGTTTCATGGACGCCTACTCGGGGTACAACCAGATAAGGATGAGCAGACGAAGAACAAACAGCTTCATCATGAACAGACGACTCTACTGCTACAAAGTAATGCCCTTTGGGCTAAAAAATGCAAGGGCAACCTACCAGCGGTTATGAACCGCATGTTCAAAGGTCAAATTGGGCGAAACATAAAAGTCTACGTAGATGACCTTCTAGTCAAAAGTAGGAAGTTGGAACAGCAATTGGATAACTCGCACAAAGCGTTCACTGTCCTTCGGAAATACAAAATGAAGCCCAACACAGCCAAGTGCACCTTCAGAGTCAAATGCGGCAAGTTCCTCGGATACATGGTCTCTGAGAAATGGATAGAGGCGAACCCAGAGAAAATAGAGGCGATAGACCAGATGGTGGCACCACGGAACCACCACAAAGTTCAACAATTGGCAGGCAGGAGAGTCGCCCTAAATCGCTTCATAGCATGGTCAACAGACTGCTGCTTGCCCTTATTCCAGGTGATAAGGAAAGCCCAAGAATGGGATGATGAGTGCGACGAGGCGTTTTGTGAGCTAAAAAAGGTAATTGACTCACCCCCAACTGCTAAGCCAAATGGAACTGGGGACGTATTGGTCATCTACTTGGTGCTTTCACCTAGCGCCATTTCGGTAATCCTGGCTTGGGACACTACGATAGGCCAAAGGCCTGTGTACTACGTCAGTCGCACCTTCCGAGTGATAAAAGCTAGGTACCTATGGACAAAGATGCTGGTCTTCGCCCTAATCATCGCAGCAAGACGACTCAGGCCTTACTTCCAATCCAATAGCATCCAAGTACTCATATAAACCAGCCCTTCAAGACGATATTACAGAAGCCTGACACCTCGAGAAGATTGGCTAAGTAGGCGATAGAGCTCAGCGAATTCAACCTACAATATGTCCCTAGCACAGCAGTCAAAGGGCAAGCACTGGCAAACTTCATCGCAGAGTTCACTGGCTTTCTGGAAGAAACCCACCCCACGCCGCAGGGCAAGCCCTGGGCGATCTATGTCAACGAAATCACATGCAAGACCGACGGCGGGGCGGGGGTACACATCCTACTAAGTGAGGGGGGGAGCAACACGATTACGTGATCAAGCTCGCCTTCAAAGTCACTAATAATTAAGCCGAGTGTAAGACCCTACTGGCAGGGCTAATAATGGCCTGCCTCCTAGGGGCAAAGGAAGTCAAGATGCGCGTCGACTCCCAAGTTGTAATCAACGAAGTCCTGGGAGTGTTCACCACCAAGGAAAATAGATTGAAGAAATATCTTCAGCTGGTGTGCGAGGCCCGCAACCGCTTCTGATATTTTAAAATCCAGCAAATCCCAAGGGCAGATAATCAGCAGGCTGACCAGCTGGCAAGAATCGCCTCAGGACAAGAAGGCCTGACCCTTCCCAACCACACTGCTGCAAAGGTAGTGGATACACCGTCCATCACAGCAGAAGTATCGCACCTAAGGCCTCTCCTCCTGAGTGGGCCAAAATCATCACAAAATTCCTACAAGAGGAAAGACTGTTAGCCAACCAGAACGAGGCCCAAAAGATTCGAAATAGGGCCGTGAGGTTCACGCTGATCAAGAGAGTCCTATATAGAAGGGGCTTCTCCGAGTTACTCCTCAAATGTTTGACGATGGAAGAATCCAGGTACGTGCTGTCTGAAATGCATGACGGCATCTGCAAGAGCCACTCCAAGGCATGAGCTTTGGCAACAAAGGTAACCCGGGCACCCTCAGAGACACACAAGAGTTCACCAAAAGTGTTCCCGATGTCAAGAACACACGTTTGTGCCCCACTATCGCCCTAAAAAATTGACATCTATGGACCATTACAGCGCCATGGCCCTTCGCCCAGTGGGGGCTAAATCTGATAGGCCCATTTCCAGTAGCCTGAGGGGGGGCCAAGTTCGTCATGGTCGCTGTCGATTACTTCACCAAATGAGTCGAAGCCGAGGCAATGGCGAGCGTCATGGCCCAGGCGATCACCAAGTTCCTGTGAAAATGGGTTGTATGCCGCTTCGAGATTTCCCAAAGCTTTATATCGAACAACGACAAGCAGTTCGACTACTCATATTACCGATAGTGGTGTGCAGAGCTGAGAATCAAGGTGAAATATTCCTCGTCCAATCACCCCCAAGCCAATGGTCAGGCAGAATCAACTAACAAATCCATCATGTCCATACTCAAGAAGTGGCTAGGGGCACATAAGGGCGCATGGGCGGACAAACTCTCAGGAGTCTTGTGGGCTTTCAAGACTATGATTCGAACTCCAATGGAGAAAACACCATTCCCCTAACTAATGGTACCAAGATAGTGATACCTGTGGAAGTGGGGGCGCCCACCCTCCGGATCCAGTACTTCAACCAAACAACCAACAATAAGAGACTAGCAGAGCAGCTAGACCTCCTTAACGAAAAAAGAATGGATGCGGCGCTACGAACAGCGTACAACAAGCAAAAGACGAAGCACTATTTTAGCCAACGAGTTAGGCCACGATCATTCAATAAGGGTGACCTAATCCTAAGGCAGACTAGGGTGACCACGACTAAGGAACGAAAATTGGGACTGCAATGGGAGGCCTTACGTTGTAACTGCAAACAATCGACCAGGATCATACAGGCTCCGGGATAGTCAGGGAAAAGAGCTCCCTCATCCGTGGAACGTGAAGCACCTGAAGAGGTATTACATGTAATGAAACGATCTCCCGTTTTATGTAACCCTTTCATTTTTATGCAATCGGAACGAGGAATTCCACAAATTTTCACTTCCCACATTTTTGCTTTACCTCATCTCCATCAACAAATCAATAACGAATCATGGGGTCAAGTCCTAAGCCCTCGCCTATTTAAAAATCCTCGCATGCCGATTCGTCACAAGGTCGAGGCTCCAGGACTAGGGCCCTAGTCAAGCATACTCATAAACCCTCGTACGCCAATTCGCCCACACATAAAAATGATAACGAATCGTGAGGTCTAGTCCAGGGCCCACGCCCACTCGTAAACCATCACATGCTGATTCGCCCATCTCCATCAGCAAATTGATAACGAATCGTGGGTTCGAGTCCTGGGCCCTCGCCCACTCATAAATTCACGCACGTCGATTCGTAGGTCGAGACTCTAGAATTAGGGCCCTAGCTGAACATACTCATAAACCCTCATACACTGATTCGCCCACTCATAAAATGATAACGAACCAAGGCTCACGCCCACTCGTAAACCCTCACAAGCCGATTCGCCTATCTGCATCAGCAAACCGATAACGAATCACAGGGTCGAGTCCTGGGCCCTTGCGCACTCGTAAATCCTCACACGCTGATTTGATATGAGGTCGAGGCTTCAAGACTAAGGCCCTAGCCGAGCATACTCATAAACCCTCGTATGCCAATTTGCCCACTCGTAGAATGATAACGAATCATGGGGTCGAGTCCAGGGCTAACGCCCACTCATAAACCCTCACATACTGATTCGTCATTCTCTATCATAAGACCGATAACGACTCGCAAGGTCGAGTCCTGGACCCTTACCCACTCGTCACGAGGTCGAGGGTCCAGCACTAGGGCCCTAGCCGGGAATACTCGTAAACCCTCGTACACCAATTTACCCACTCTTAAAATGATAATGAATCGTGGGGTCGAGTACAAGGCTCTACCCCACTCTTAAATCCTTGTACACCGATACACCCATCTCCCTTACGCGTCTGCCAGCCCAAGTCTAGGGTTAGCTAGCATTGCCACATGACCAAGTTCCCTTCCGGTCCTTGATTAAGATGGCGTAATCACTTCAAAAGGTGATCAAAAACCAAAGCGCAAAGGCCTCAACCCTTCGAAGAATCCCTATCGTAGTCACAAGTAATAAGTATACTAAAATAGGCACCAAAAGGCGAGAAATGAGAAGAGCCCAAACCCAAGCTCGCTAAAATCCCCATCGAAGTACCTTCAATAGAGATTCTCGGAGTACTAAGGGCGCAATAAAAGAACGGAATGGCGAGACAACAAAACAAAAAAAGGAGGAAACAAATGTATTCCATTAATAATAAAATTATATTACAATTACAAGAAAAAGTTACAAGAGAAAACCAGAAAGTAACAGGGGTTGTCATTCGGGGAGCGGGGGTTCACGGGGATTGCAGTCCTCGAGAGGATGGGCAATGGCATTCGGACCAAGGTCATGAGGGTCCATACCTGCAAGATTGAAAGAAGGATTGCATAGGACCACCTCCCTTAGTCTTCTCAGACCCTCTGCATAGCCGTAGCCCTAGGACCTAAGGGCTTCCAGCTCTACAGTGGCATCTCCCAGGGCTGCCTGACGCATCCAAACTGGTTCGGAGGGTCTCAATCTCAGCCTCCTTAGTAGACCACTCCCGTTCAGAGATCTTTAGGTTGGTCTGTAGGGACCTAACCTATTGGGCAGAGGCAGTAAGGTCATCCTTGAGGTGGGCCAACTTTGCCTCTACAAGCTCTCGACAGTAATTGGCCTCCTCAAGGGCAGCTCCCAGTGAACAAGTCTCTGTCTGCAAAGCCGAGACCTCATGCCGCAGCATGGCGTTATTCCCCACCAACTCCGCATTGCTCGCCTCTAAGGCGACCTTCTCCTCCTCAAGAGTTGCCTTTTCAGCTTATAGGGTAGCACACCTCCTCTCCAGCTCACCCTTTTTTCATCGCCAAAGTGTCAGCAATCTCGCCTAGCTGCTAGTGCTTCACCATCAGCTCCTGATTGCACTTAAAAAGCTTGGCCATATCAGCACCGAATGCCTCGACAATCTAGCAGGCGAATTGTGCATAATAAAGAGAATTCAAAAAAATAACAAAAAAATAAAAATAATTAGAGACAAACCAAAAGAAAACAAAGAACACACTTGGGCGAGGAAAGACCACTCATAGCTAGAGGAAGGTTATCGAGGAGAAACATGGGAGTGCGTAGGCGAGGGATCATGGGGCAGCAACTGGATGGGTATGCAGGGAAGACTCTGGTGAGGAGCGTGGTCGGGAGGACTCTAGTAAGGAGCGTGGTGGCAAGGACTCTAAGGAGTGTAGGGAGGACTCTCATAATGGGCTCCCGTCTCTCCAACCACTTGAAGCCGCGGAGAGTCGTCATCAATGACCACCATGCACGCTTTCTAGGCTTCAGTGTGCATTTGACGAACGCGGTGACCCGAAGGCCTGCCAACATTGGTCGAGCAACGGTCGCCCCCAGTCTCACCATTAAGGGGGACCTCGCCCCGACTCCTTGCCTCCGCCTCGCCGTCCAAGACCCTGTTCTGGCCTCCTATCTCTTTCCCGCTAATCGAGCCCCTAGCCTCGACTTCCACGACAAAAGACACCTTGCCCATGCCCTCGCGATGCTCTAACTCTACGCCCCCATCAACATGCGACCCAGGCTCTCTGGAGCGGGAGCGAGCCCTGGAGGACTGGGCGGAGAAAGAATCTGCCTACATGCCCGAGACTTGCCTAATGGCAGCATCTCGATTCTACTGACTTTGAGCGAAGCCCTGTGCAATGAGAGTAAAATAGGAAGTGCCGGCGACGTAGGGTGGCGGACAAGCCAAGGCATGGTGGAAGGCAAGCTCCACCTCATCAACATCTTCCTCATTCGCCACCAATGGCTCTTACTGGACTCTGAGCACAAGCAGAGGCGAGTACAGTAGGATCTCATTAAGGGCCGCCTCGGCCTCGTCCCTTCGCTCCACCCTCTCGCTCCCGAAAGAGCCAGGCATGGGTGAGCTCTGCGTGGGTGAATGGGACTCCACCCCTGCCTTCTAGCGACCTACAACATTACTCTCCGCCACCAACCTCCTTGTTTCTTCAAGGATCGCCACTTCAATGTCACTCTCGGACTGCTGAATCTGGGAAGAGGAGGGTCGAACTTGAATCCCAAAAGGTGGAGGTTAGGCAGAGCCCCTAGCGAAGCAAGAGACCTCCAACGCGGCAAGCCTTAGGTTGCCCCTCGGAGAGGTCGCGGCGAGGGGCAACTCGCTTACGAGGAAGGGCTTACGAGATCAGCATGTCATCACCTAGCCCCCCAAGATGTTCTGAAATTCTGCCCAACCTCTGCTTGGCGTGACAAGGAATGCCTGGATGTTTGACTCAATCAACAATCTCTTCAAGTCGAGGTGTGAAGAGTTAGTTCTGACCCATGCAAGGATGACGACACGCCTTGCGCTCTCTCAGGGATGGAGCTGAATGTCAAAAAAGGAAGCAGGCTCCACCCAGTCAACTTGTACCAGGAACTCCCCTCAGACCTCATCCTTGGCGAACTCCCAGCCGCTCCCCGAGATGTAGAAAAGTTTTTCCTCATAGTTCTTGGCAAGCGAGTACTGAGGCTCCAGAGCACACAACTTCTCCTGGCCCTCCTTGGCTTGGAAACCAACCTTGTGCTCCCCGCGTCAAAGAACGTGGTAGAAAGAAAAAAAAATTCCGAGCAGTCAAGTCTAGGTAATCGTCGCCCGATTCGAGTAGAGCGAGGCAAATGAAAAGGAGGCGGATCCCATTATCAATCATATGCTTGTACATCTAGACACGGTCCGCCTTCCCTTCTGTGTCACAAGGAAAGCCCTAAATAGGCTCCATGACAACAAAGGAAGGAATCTGATGCTTGTTCCGAAACTCTTGGAAGTCGCCCGCTGAAAACGACACCACCCAAGTGTGCCCAACAAAAAGAGTAGAAGTTGATGCCACCATTGTTAGCAAAAGAAGGAAAAGAGAAAGCACAGAAGAAGAAAATGGTCTCGGGATGATGAAGCGAGGGAGGAACAAGCAAGATCTCAAATAAGGAATATAAATTGATGAGCAGGGTGGAGAAATTGATTTCAAAATAACCATCCCCTTATTTATACTCCAAGGGTAGTTAAAACCCGCAGGAAGATGAAGCGAGGTGACAACCCACGTCGCGGGCAGTAACCGTCAGGAAGGCTAGGCAACAGGGGCGTGGAAAAAGTGGACCAATAGAGACAGAGAAGGGGGACGAGAGCCTTGGGGAAAGCAATTATTAGCCCTGGGCGTCCAGATCACGCACCAATCAGGGCCTGAGGATGTGAAACGCCAGCCCGGGAATTCGAGAAGACACACATGAGAAGACTGCGCAATAATGGCAGCGATCGAATCAACCGTCCAATGATAAGCACTGTCACTCGAGGAACCAGAGGGACATGCATACATCGGAATGCGCAATAATAATCAACTGGCGAGCTTCACGAGAGGAAAGCCGAGGCGTCCCCTCGAGAAGTCCAAAGGACAAGACCAACGGGCTACACCACTAACAACTAGCCATCTGCCCACCAATTCTATGACCTCAGGGAGTGGGAAGATCAAAAGGTAAATTAGTCAAGTAGCTTGAACTGAATGGGTTGAAAGCCGAGTCGGTCGCCGGGCAAGCATAGGAATCGCTAGGCTAATTCTCACCTCAGTCCATTTGGTAAGAATTTGCGAGCTACTGTAAGAGGAGACCTTCCTTCCAAGGGATGGGCCTAGGCCCAATTCTCTGTCGGCCAAGGAGCAAAGGAGAAGGGCCCAGGCCTGTGAGATATAGTCCCAACAAAAGGGGCGAGAGGGTGATGAGAGGTAGCTGGTAAGGGACCTTGTATGTGGATGCCAGCACAAAGAGCCAGGCGACCGCCTAGTCAATCAAAAGTCCAGACGCGCTCATTCTGCATTTAATGCAGAAGTCTACCACAACCACGACTAATTAAATGCTACATTCGGCAGGGGTGTCTGAAGTCCCTAGCATGCCAACTTCAAGCAAACATTCCCTCATTGCATTAATTATAGGTCAGGAGCTCGAACATACCCCTGTAACAGAAGGAAAGGACACCATGCTGAGGCAGGGCTAGAAGGATGAGAAGATCAACTTAAACCTATCGAAAGGGATGGCGATCTAACAGGACGAAAAGAAAACTTCCACCATGCTCGGGCGGATCGGTCAAAGCTGGCCAAGTCCTATAAATAGCCGAGGAATCCACCACCAAAAGGGGTAATCTATTCTTTCCTAACCTACTCTGATATCTTTAACATCTCTTCATGCATAAGTTGACTTAAACATTGGAGCTGTTTCAGGGCGTCACAACCCCACCAACTAGCCTTTTGCAGAAGCAGGAGTCGTTTGGGCCTCGCCAAATAGCTCAGGCCACGGAACATGACAACAACACTTTACTTACCATATATATAGATCATGATCAGCTAGGTGGATGTAAAGACAAAGAAAATCTTTCTGTTGGAACACTTTCTTTGAGAGAAAGCAATCCCTTGATTTATTCCCACTCTCCAGAATAGTAAAAGTTTGTTTCTAGGATTTATTGGAATCGAAGCAAAGGCTCAACATAAACATGGTGAAAAACAATTTATAATAGTACTACTTCTTTGCCTGGTTGTCTTCTTATGCTGTTCTTTTCCTTTCTCTTTATTCATAGATCCATTCCTTTAATTCATGTATTGGTTGATTCGTTGCTTGTCGATTATATTGCTGCTTGCTTCTTTTTTACTTATTATAGTCCTCTACATAATACAATTCATGTCATGTCTCTTCTTCTAAACGGCCACATTATACGTAGTTTTGCCAGTCAAAAAATATATATGTAATGAACTCATGGATGTAGTGGTAAAGCACCAATTGAGTTGTACAGCTTATTAGTTTCTATTTTGTAGATAAAAGCTGCTTGTATGGTCCCGAAAAAGCATAATTCCTTCGAGTTCTATAAAGATTTTGGAGTTAATCTTCTGTGTTAAGATTTTTTTCATCAGTAGTATATAAGTTCAAATTTTCAGATCTAATGTAATTACAACGATCCACTTCTTCTCTTTCAAATGGAGCATCCAGCTGCAGAGCGATTAGTTAATGAAATAAATTTGAAGGATAGTAGGCCAGAAGGTACGTAGGTTTTCTGATATTTATAGAAAGAAAAGTTCTACGAATCATTCGTATAACACTAAACATCATACATGATTTTATATTATTTTTTTTTCTTACCAAATATGTGTTATATGGATAATGAATAGAAAAGTTTATTTAGTTCAGTAAAAATTAAAAATTAAAAAAAAATAAAGTGTGGTAGATAATATAAGAAAGATCATGAGTAAAATAACTCTTATAAATGGGCACGGATCACATAAAATACGTTCGTATAAATGTTTTATCAATTTTATGCGATTCATTTTATGAGTCTAAATCCTCAAATTGAAAATATATATATATATTGAAAAAATTGCATCAATTGCAAGGTTTTGGTTGATTGTCTTCTATTTCCCTTTGTTGCTTATGTCTCTCACAAGTGTTGATTCATGATGTGTTTTGGTTAAATCAAAGTATGGGTAAGAATATCTTTTCTTTATAGATTTTGATTAATATTGAGAGTTGCTTAAATGCATATAAATTATAAATATGGAAGTTATTCACATGAGTTTTTAATTTAATTTGTTTGAATTTCATATCTCCATGCATTTTAAGAAAGGTGAAGCATTTTAATTTTAACGTACCAATTATTATATATATAACTCATTATGATCATAATTTGCAGATTTTGGAGAAAATATGAGAATTTTTGCAGATTTTCATATCTCCATACCTATAGCATTACCATAATATATATATATATATATATATATATATACACACACACACACATCTGTGGCCAAGTCTTTTGCTGCTTTTTTTTCCTTGTTGAAAGATGATACTCTGTTTTACTCTGCTCAAGGCTTGCTGGCAAAGAGGCTGGGGCACTCTTTTTGCATTTGAGAAATGATAGTTTGCAACTCTGAATATGCAAGTCCTGCAAACTTTTTTCTTTTTTTAATAAAAATGAATAAGTTGAAATTTACATGAAAAGATTGTTTTTTAACAGTACATTTCACTTTTTTTTTAAAAAAAAAAATTAAATACACAAGACTTGCACATTATAAATAATAATATTTTATGAGTTCTATTAAGACATGTTAGAATGTAAATAGGTTAAGATACTTATTTAAATGTATATAAATTAAGATGAATTTAGTTTTTTTTTAAAATTGAAAAAATTAGTAGATCCCACTAATAATTGAATTGAGATGAACAAATAAAGCTAATTTTAGATGGGTGTTAGTTGTTAAGAGTAGCAACTCCGTCATCAACTTTTACAACTCATTGACTCTCTTATTCGGTGGCTTCTGTTTCATCATATCTATTGTATTTTTTTCAAAATACTTTATGTTCAAAGTTTAAGAATATTTAGTTAGAATATAACAAAGATAGATAACAACAACTCCAATAATATTTATTATTATCTGTGTAAATTATATGGGCATGTAAAAATAAATATTGTAAGAATCCATTTTATTCTTGTATCTCCCTTATATTCGCGACTGAAAACTCTAAGACCTGGTTTGAATGATGTAATTTTTTTAATTTATCTCATCTGATTTCATTTTAATATTTAAATATGAAATATTTTTTAATTTCAAATCTTTAACTTTTTTATGATCTATTCATAATTTCTTGATCATTATAACTTTTTTGAATATATCAAAATAAAAATAATATAAAAAATTATATTATAAAAATATTAATTTTTTAAATATTTTTATTCAACTTTTTCTCTCTTATTATACAAAACTTCATAAAATAGACTAACTCAAATAATTATACTATTACTTATAAAGCATTTCACTACTATTTATAAAGCAACTCATCTTACTATCCAAATCAAACCTAAAAACTCCCAATCCTCAAAGACATAGCGATAACCTTTTGGAAGTGCGATATCAAGTTGCTTGATTCATCAACATTTGTTTCAATTAGCTATTAGGTCCTGTTTGGTTTCACGTAAATTCTTATGTAAAATATAAATTTTAATATAATTTTTTTAAATTTTAATGTAATTTTTTCAAATTTTAATTTAATTTTTTCAAATATTAAAATAATGATAACAATATTTTATTCAATTTTTAAAATTCATCCCATCTCAACTCTAAATCAAAACAAGACCTTATTAGTATTTTGTTTTCATTTATAACTTTGAGGTAACATAATATTCCGAGCTATCTCTTCTCTGTCTAGGATATAATTTCTCTTCTTCTTTTTTTCTAAATAGAATGATTTTGTTATTATTTTGTTATACACGAGACTGAAATTGTTTGATGGTTTTTTTTTTTTTTTCTTTTAGAACAAGAAAATATGTTGGACAAAATAATCAAGCAGTTTGAGGACGAAAAGGGGGATGCCGGAGTGGGGAAAACATGGATGGCAAGAAAATTCAATAATGTTATCAACAATTCAGAGAGCCCCTTTTATGGGAATCTTTGGATATCTATGAATAAAAGGTGCGAGAGAAGGTCCCTTTCTGATGTCCTTGCCCAACAATTGTCCGTACAAGCAAGTAGCGATGATTATCCAGAGGAAAGGGAAAGAAAGATATTCGAAGTGTTGGAGATAAGTAAGAAGAGTGGGGAAGAGCGGGAAAGAGAGATAACTAAGAATCTTAGGGAAATAGAAAGGAACAAATTGGAAGTGTTTAAGAAACTTGAGAAGGAAAGGGAAAAGGAAGAAAGCAAGAAATTATATGAGTTAAGCAGGAAATTGGATGAGTTAGAAAGCAAGATAACCGAGAATCTCTGTGAAAAGGAAAAGGAGATGCTCAGGGAAATAGAAAGGAACAAGTCGAAAGTGTTGCAGATAACTGAGACGGTTAAGGAAATGGAAAGCAGGAAATCAGATGAGTTAGAAAAGAAGATAACTAACAAGTTTCGAGAAATGGAAAAGGAGAAATCTGGAGGACCAGAAAGATCATCATCTTCTAATGATAAACCACTTCTTTTAGTAATTCTGGATAATATTTGCAGTGACACTACTACTACTTATGAAGAGAAAGAAATTAGGGCTGAATTGAAAAGGCTGTTGCCAAAGGAATCAAGAACTAGGCTCAAGTTTTTAGTCACAAGAAGAGACAAAGTACTGAGCAATGAGGAAATATTATCGGAGAATGAGAAAAATATCATTCATGAGATTAAGCCCTTGTCGGAAAAAGAATCAGGAACTCTATTTATGGAACTTCTCAAAACTTCAATTCCCGATCGAGAAAATTTTGAAGCAAGTATTAAGAAAATTGCAAAAAATAGCAATGGCCTGCCAATTGCAGTAGTCAGGCTGGTAGCAAAAGCCTTAAATCAATCAGGAGTAAATGATCATGATGTAGAGCTTTCAAACTCTAAAAATGCTCTGAAAGAAGTAGCTGCTAATTGTTATAAGGAAGCAGATAAATGCACGAGTTTGCTCCTGCGCTTTGCAATTCAAATGCTGCATGCAGGAGACGACACCTTTTTGGTCAATTGCTATTGGCATAGCTGGGAATTAATAAGCAGACATGGTGCAATAGATTACAATGTGTTGATATTCAGCTGGATATTGGAAGGATATTTTGGTTCTGCTGATCATCATATTAAGCAGACATATGAAGAAGGGCATCGTGTGCTGATGAAACTAACAGGATTTGGGTTGCTCAAAATGCTAGAAGATAATCTTGTTATGATTGAAGAATTGGTTCTTCCCGTTCCTGATTTTCGTCGTGTTGGATATGAGCAGAGATCAATCCTGGGATTGGCTCGTGTTCTTGACGAAAGCATTTGGAAAGAATTTGGGACACTTGCACCTTCAGATTATATGATAAAGACACCGACCAAACAAGATGAGTATATTTCTACTCTCCTCATTCATGGAAGTCGTCTCTGTAGAGAGAAGCTAGATTTATACTTCAAGGAGAAGCTGAGACTCCAAAATCTTGCCATTTTCAGTCCCAGATTCAAGTTATTCCCTCCAATATTGTCTAAAATGGATGAGCTTTGTGTGTTGGTTCTCAGAGGTTGTGATCAGTTGCAAAAGATCGATGAAATACGACACCTGAAATCACTGACAGTTCTGGAGATATCCGATGCTAACTTCTCAGAAAACATCACAGACGATCTTTTTAAGGAAATGACTAATCTTCGGACCCTCAACTTTTCTGAAGTCTCCATCAAAACGTTTCCTTCCTCTTTTTCCAACCTTAGCCAACTACGTTGGCTCATCCTCAGGAGGTGCCCTTTTTTAGAAAGCTTGCCAAATCTCAAAGCACATACAAATCTCGAGGTGCTTGATCTTTCTGGTTCTACATCTTTGCTAAATATTACAGACAACACCTTCTCCCATCTTAAGAAAATCCAATTCCTTGATTTTTCCCATACCTCGATTATAAGATTTCCAACCATTTGCAACCTTGAAAATCTCACTCGACTCTTGTTGCGCGACTGTAAGTTAAAGGAAATCAATGGAGACTTTTTTGAAAATATGGGGAAACTCAAAATCCTTGATTTGTCCAAGGCTGAAATAAGACTCTTGCCTTCCAATTTTGGCAACTTTCCAAATCTTGAGGTGCTTGATCTTTCTGATGCCTCCGAACTGGTTGAAATCCCAAAAAATGCTTTCCAAAACATGGAATGCCTCCATCATCTCAACCTCTCAAACACTAAACTTATAAGTCTGCCGAAAATATCCAAGCTTGTTAACCTTCGACAGCTCTTTCTGAAAAATTGCCCACTACAAAAATTGCCAACAATGAAAGGAGTTACAAGACTTGAGGAGCTTCATCTTTCTAATGCTTCTAGTCTAGATGAGATTGAAGATCAATCATTTGATCATCTGAGCCATATCCGTCATCTTGATCTCTCATACACCAAAATTAAAGCTCTACCATCAATGGCCAACCTCAATAACCTTCATTCTCTCAACCTTTCAGGAGCAGGACTTACATTACCTTACATTTCAAATCTCACCAACCTCACTCAGCTTTCACTTCGACGTTGTTCAATCCCAGATCATCAATCAGAGCTCAGTTTCGAAAAATATAAAAAGCTCAAGGTTTTGGATCTATCGGAGACAGGAATCTCGTCTCTACCAAAACTGGAATATCTTACGAGTCTCCAGGAGCTCAAGTTAAGAGGCTGTTCGAAGTTGGAGCAGCTTCAACATTTGGATTCGCTTACTATGTTAGAGGTTCTTGATTTGTGGGATACGGGAATCAAAAAATTTCCCAACGAGATCTATAACTTGACTCATTTAAAATACCTGGATCTACCAAAGGGTGTTCAAGAATTTGAGTTGCAGAAGATGAAGTCCCTGCCGAAGGAGCTAAACTGGAATGAATGCTGCATCTTAGAGCAATGGAACAACATGCCTTGCATATTGGTTAAAGGTACGAAATATTTTAAAAAATATAAGGAAAAACCCGAATTTCAGTTTTCTGTTTTGCCTAAGCAAGATAAAGCTGGGGACATCCATTGGCACAAAGTTGATCCTATGTTCAGAAGAATCTACTTCAACACTCTATCTTTCCCTCGGGAGTGTCGCCGGTATTTGGAAATCGTTGGGTTTGATTCTTTTCCTACTGGGGTTGAGGATGCCCTTAAGAAGGCTGCATATGTATCTTTGATTGGAAATAAGTTCATTACACGATTATCAGATCTTGGTGTCGAAAATGTGGATTCAATGAAAGGTTGTTGGCTACAGAGATGCACGGAAATGGAGAAATTATCTTTGGGAGAAGAAACAGAAGCCAAAATGGTGGGAAATCTAGAAATTTTGTGGGCATCAAACCTTCCCAAATTGAAGCATATATGCAGTGGGATACAACAAGCAGGTGGGGGCTTTATAAATCTAACAGAGATGTATCTAGATTGTTGCCCATTGATTAAATATGTCTTTTATTCATCCCAATTCCCGGAAAAGCTTAAGATCCTCCAGATCAAATTCTGTGATGATTTAGAAAGACTGTTTGAGCCGAATAGCTTGGATGCTGATAAAAAATGGAGTTTACAGAAACTGCATCTGGTGGAACTGCCCAAGTTGATTGGAATGGGGGTGTCAAAATCGAAGAAGATTCGTGATGTATTTCCATCACTGGAAGCATTTAAAGTTAAGGAATGCCCAGTGCTTGAGATTATGTTAGAACAAATTGAGGAGGCAGGTGGACGTTTTGAAGAATCTAACAACATTGAAGAATATTGGTACGAGAAAATTCCAACTAGATCCCTTTATGGACAGTAATCTTCTTAATTAATTGCTACTTCTCGTTATCTCATGGATTGAATTAATTATACAAGATTTATTTTTCGTTTCCTGTTTTTGGGAGAATTTCCTTTTTCTGTATTAATTGTGAGTGAGATTTGAATAATCACTACGTACTCTTTTGTAGTCTATGTTTTGATTAGTATATTTTCTTTCATATTGTGTCTTCCATTGGATATAAAAATTTCTTACCTCTAACCCAATTTATTTTTATAGATAAAAGTTAAAAATTGAATAAAATATATAATATATTTTTTTAATATTAGTTTTGTTTTGAGATTTAAAATAATTGTTTTGGAATTTAAAAAAGTTGAATTATTTATTTTCTTTTATTTTATATGAGAATTTAGAAAATTAATAATGATTTGATAAAATGAGATAAAATGATAGTATTTATAAAAGTGAAAAAAAAACATAATTTTGTATTAAGAAGGGAAAAATCTCATCTCTTTTCTCTCTAGGAAAATAGGTGGGATTATGTTCAATGCCAGGCACGTGAGGGGTTCTAACAAAATTTTGAAGCTTCTGGAGTGGTCTAGGAGAGTGGTATGTTTTGCACTGGTAATGGGAATAGTGGCAGTGGCAACGGTGTCGTCCTGGGTGGAATCAGGGTTTTGTCATCGAGTAAAGAGGTGCTACAGCATCATAGAGAGGCCATCTGAAAGAAACCTTTGTGTTTTTTCTTGCAGCAATGGAGGAAATGGTAGAAAAATGGAAAAAGTTGCGACTCACAGAAGAGGAAAACTAGACATTCGCTGTGGATGCTAGCATTCCTACTGATTTGGAAGCAAAAGGTGAAAGAAGTTTAATGGGAAGAGTGTTGATTGACAAAACCATTGGGAGAGAGTTCTAGAATCGACAATGGCAAAAGTATGGTGAGTATCGAGGCCTGCTTCTTTCTTGGAAATAAGGTTGAATACCTTTCTCATCACATTTGCCTCAATCGATGATAAGCAGAAGGTTTGGAAAGGAAAATCATGGTTATTCGATAACTGTCTCATCATCCTGAACCTATTAGATGGTTTTATTCAACCAGCAGAGATGTCCTTTGCCATCGAAAGGTTCTAGGTCCAGTTTCACAATCTCTCGTTTAAGTGTATGAATGAGGATTGTGGGAGGGAGATTGGAGGGGTGCTAAGAAAGGTATTTGATGTAGTTACAAGCGATTATTGATGTGGTTGGGGTCCATATCTATACATTCGTGTTGAATTGGACTTGATGAAAATATTATTAAAGGGCATAATGATACTAGTAAAACAAAAGATCCTATGGATTCCTTTTCGGTAAAACAAAAGATCTCCCTCACTAAGTCCTCCAGAAGCTTACTAAAATTTTTTCGATTGTGGGAAGTTTAATTATTATGGTAAAGGATGCTCAAAAAAGGAAGAGGACTTAGTGAACAAACAAGGAGGGAAAGGCAATATGGCTCTTGGCTCAGAACAGAACCATTTGCGAGGGAGATGGGAGGGTTTAGTTTCTGGAAAACTTCTGGTACTTTATTTAGCTAAGGTGGTTCTATTAATGAGCAAGATAAGGAAACCTCAAAAACTGAGGAAGTTAGAGCACCTAAGAGCAACACTGAGGAGGCGCACATCTCACTTGAAGGAGTAAGAGTTAGTACTGAGTAAAGAAGCTGGAGGCACAATAGGAGGACTACGAATGAATTCAGAGGAGCAGAGTAATACAGAAGAGGTGCACGACTCCATTATCCCAGTGGTACTAGGAGTGGAAGTGGAGGGAGAGGGTGGTGCTAATGGGGAGTGTGTTTAGGGTAATATCATCCCCATGCAGAATACAACCTAGAGAAGATGGGGAAGATAGAAGAACAGGCAAGGGAAATTGGGGGATCCTCTGAGAATGAAATACAAGGAATGCCTAAGTTAGAATCCAATCATTGAAGGGAGGGAACTGTGAATGGAGGGTATGGAAGCAGAGCAGGAAAAGGGAGAGACTACAGAGACCAACCTTGTATTGGCGGTGGCTGTTGAACAGCCCCACCAATCACTATGAAAACATTAAATTGGAACTATCAAGGATTTGGGAACTATTGGACAGTTTAGAATCTTCACTTACCAATGAAAGATAAAAGACCCAATTTTGTCTTCTTAATGGAGACTAAGATGCATGAAGGGCAAGCTAACAGTATCAAAGGGATGATTGGCACGAATAATTGTTTGAAGTTAATGCTATTGGTAGTGGAGGTAGATTAATGCTTTATTGGAATGACGATATGGTGGCTGAGATTTGCAACTTCTCCCAAAGGCATATCAACTATTGGGTTATTGATCCTATAACCAAAGAGACGTGGCTACTCACTGGCTTCTATGGCCATCAAGAACTGCCTAAGTGACAAGAGCTGTGGCGTATGCTTACTTCCTTCAAGCCTAGGAATGGGAGTGATTGGTGTGTGATTGGAGATTTTAATGAAATATCAACTCTTGATGAGAAAATAGGTGGCAAGCTGAGAGGATAAAACAATAGGGCAAGTTTTAGAGAAACTTTGGAGGTATGTGAACTCTATGATATGGGCTGGTGTGGTGATAAATACACATAGAGCAATAAGTATTCTAATGGTACTTTTACCAAAGAATGATTGGATAAAACAATGGCAAATGCAAAATGGATGGGTCTATATCCAAAAAATATTGTGTTGCCTACAAGGTCTTTTGACCACTGACCACTTATGTTATCCTTTAACAAACCAAGAGGAAGGCAGGTAAGATAGAAGAAATTATTTAAACATGAAGCATCTTGGGCCTTGAATGGGGATTGTAGCAAAGTTATTAAGGAAGCATAGGGGCATGGGAATGGTGGCAGCATGGGAATGCTTTAGAAATTACTATCAAACTTAAATACTGTTTTGAGTAAATGGAGTCATGAGGTGGATGATACTTGAGGCAATGAGATAAAATAGAAAAGTAAGCTACTAAAAGTCTTGCAAGCTGAAGAGTGTAGTGAGAAGGTTGGAGAAATCAAAAAAGTGCAAGAGGAAATTGGGCTACTATTGGATTAGGAGGACATAAAATAGAAACAAAAGGCCAAGAAAACTTTGTATAATATGGGTGATCGTAATACCAAATACTTTCATGCTTGTGCTAATCAAAGAAGAATAAAATATTGATAACACAAGTTAAGGACAACCATGGTATGATGGTTAGTAAGCCTGCTGAAATTGAAATGGTTTTCAATAATTATTTTAAAGCCCTCTTTACAGCCTCTAACCCAACAGAAGTAGCTATTGGAGCTTGTATTCAGTCTTTGGAACCTACAATTTCTAAAAGATATGAATTTGCAATTGTGTCAACCTTAGACCAAAATTGAAGTGGAAGGCGCTTTAAAGATGATGGGACCCCTAAAGTCACCTGGATCTAATGGCTATAGAGCAAGCTTCTTTCAACAGCATTGGAGCATCGTGGGAGACAAAGTATCAACAATTGTTTTGGAGTGTTTAAATGATGGTAGTGTCCCTCATTCCTTAAATTACACTTACATTGCTTTAATTCCTAAAGTGAATAAGCCTATGTTGGTTAGTAAATATAGGTCTATTGGTGTTCGTAATGTAGTGTATAAATTGGGCTCCAAGGTTATAGCAAATAAGCTTAAATTACTGCTTCCTTTGATTATTTTCTCTAACCAAAGTGTTTTCCTCTCGGGAAGACTTATTTCTAATAATGTAATGGTAGCCTATGAGGTATTACATACCATGAAGACAAGGCTAAAAGGCAAGCAATGGAGCATGGCATTGAAACTTGATATGTCCAAGGTCTATGATAGACTTGAATGAAAGTTCTTGAAGGCTGTCTTGAGGAAATTCGGGTTCCAAGAGAAACGGGTTCAACTTGTGATGAGCTATTTTAAATCAGTGCATTATTCAATGTTGATTAATGAAAAACTAGCTCGAATTGTGCAACCTTGCAGGGGATTAATTCAAGGGGATCTCATCTCCCCCTACCTCTTCATAATTTGTGCTGAATGTCTTAGCTCCATGTTGAATGATGCTGACTAAAGAGGAACCATTAGAGGGGTATCTATGCTAAGAGAAGGATTGAAAGTCAATCATCTACTCTTGTATGCTATTTGGGAGAGCAACAAAGGAGAAATGGAGGCAATGGTGCTTGCTATTACAGAAATGAGTAGAAAAAGAAGGCCAAAAGGGAAAGCCTCAAGCACAAAACTGAGTGAGCTGGTGTGAAAATAGCTGTGGAGCTTGGAAGTACCAGTAGTGGTAAAATTATTCTTGTGGAAGGCTGCTAATAATATCATCCCTACAAAAGCATTCTGTTTAAGAAGAAGATTGGTGGGCTTGAAGAGGAATCGATTATGCACATTCTATGGAGTTGCCCTTCAGTAGTACACATCTGGGCAGAATCATGCAACCTAGTGCACAAATGGACTATCGCTGAAGGGAACTTTGTGATCCTTTGAGACAAGGTGATAAAATATTTGAAGAAAGAAGAACTAGAGTTGATAAAAGTGATTTTGCGTAGGATCTAGCTAAGGAAGAACAAATTTATCTTTTAAAACAAATTCTACAGTCCTGAATAAGTTATTTTAATGGCAAGTGAGGCATTAGAGGATTACAAATCTACACAACAAAGACCAATTGAAAGGCAAGCCATAGCTGGACCTCAAAATCTGCATAAGCAACGGAAAAAACTAGACCTCAATGTGATTAAGGCCAACTGGGATGCTGCACTGGATATAGAGAACAAGAGGATGGTCATGGGCATTATCTTTAGAGATGAAGATGGGGAGGTTCTAGTCTCGGTTTGTGATTTCAAACAGAACATAGATAACTCTGCATTGGCTAAGAGTATGGCTTTGTGGAAAGCTATTGAGGTTTGTTGTGAGTTTTCCTTCTTTTCCAAAGTGATATTTGAAGGGTATGTAGCGGTGATCATTAATTAAGAAGGTGAGGGACCTGTCACGGTTGGGGCATGTTATTGACGACATTAAGCAGGTTAATTATCAAAGGGAAGGAAGGCCGGTTAGTCAACTATACTCCTAGAGATAATAATTTTGTTGCTCACTTGTTGGCAAAACATGCCTTAACTCTCGATGAGAAAAGAGTACGGATTGAAGGGGGTCCTCATGTAATTTGTAATGCTTTACTGCATGATGAGTTGTGTATTGGTTATGGTTGATTATCAATACAATTCAGTGTTTCCAAAAAAAAGAAAAAAGTTTTGTATTTTTGTACGTCTATAGATTTTTTTTTTTTTCATATATTCCGATGCTCTTGAGAACTTATCATTATTTTGTCATGTCTTCCTGTGAAGTGCTCAAATATTCTATTGGTTCTCCTAGTAGATTTTTCACCAAATTCTAAAAATATATCTTCATACATATTAATATATATATAGTGCTGCTAGAGCTAGAGAAAAAATGTGCCGAAAAAATCTACCAACGGTGTAAAATGTTTTTTTTTTCTTGAACATTTTCTTAAATCTCTTAAACATTTTAAAAAATAAAATAAAATAATCACAAACTCATTAAAAGAACATTTCTTAACTATTAATAAAAAAAATTAAAATTTTAATTTGGTACAAATTTTCGATGGGTTTTTCTTTGAAAATAGTGTTTTCCATATATATATATATATACATATATTTGGCATGGTATACATTTTTTTTTTTTTTGTAAACCTTAGAATACCTTTTTTTATAAATTCTTAAAATCTGTTTTTTTTTTTTTTGTCATATCATTCCCAATGTCCCTTCAAATCTTTTTATTAGATGAGTAAGAAATATGTTGTGAGTTAGTTGTGAGTTTTTGTATTGTTCAAGTTGAGTATTTTTACTTGACCAATTATCAACTTGGATAGAAAAAAAAATGTTTGTTATATTTTGAATAGGCTTGAAATGGAATTAAATACATTCTGTAATATACACTTACACAATTATCATTATATCCATTTGGCCCCTCCAAAGTCAAAATTTTAATTTTGCCGTTAGTTCTCTAGCCCTTACAAGGATGAGAGATGATAGATATATAATAATATTTATAACTCTTTTTACATTAATTATATTTTGAATGAAGATCATTTTTATAAAACAATAATACCTTATTCTATAAAAACAACATTCATTTATCAAAAAGATTGTAGAAGTAGTTGATGGGAGATGGGAATTGATCCAACAATTGAGCATGTGAAACGCTTTGGAATGGTATGACTCCTCTTTTGGTCTTAACAACCTTCAATCTAAATTTTCCAAACCAACAAGTCTATCCCAAGCATAATAAAGTCTACCACACCAAATCAATTGGAAAGCCCCTAATCAAATCAACAAGTCCTTTTATCACACAAGATCTTCAGCCTCCCAATATCTCCATGGTTACACAACAGCAAAATCTTGACCTTGCTCGCCAGATCTTCCACCACATGTCTTCGAATTCCACCCTACTTTTTTCTAAAATTAATTCACTTTCAAGATTTCTTTTTCTCTATAATTTGTGCTATTTGTATGGAAATGGTTTCGCCTCTTACATATTTCTTTATTTTATTTTTTCCCTTTTTTTTCTTTCTTCTTATGTGGTTTTGTTGGAGCAATTGGCATCATCACTTAAAACAGAGCAAGGAATAGAATTGTAATCAAGCATTGATCCCGCACTAGGAAAATTCCATTAATTTTAATTCATTACAGAGTATCCACTACACCTCAAGAGCTCATTCACTTTGCCAAATGAACTAACCCCAGAAAAACATTCATATAAGAATGAATGGCAACTCATATCTTATAAACATTCAGGCAAGAACTAGGACCAATTAAAAACAAAAGAAATTTTGTAGTTCTGTGAAAGGAAAAAAGCATTAAGTTAAAAATTTTCATAATGTACATTTACACAACAAAGTGTGAAGTTTCTTTTTTTTTTCTTTTTTATACCATTTTTCGTTCCTATTATATCCTCTGCAAATAACCTCACATTCAACTTCACCTCAGCATCAAACTTTATCATCTATTTTATTATTTACAAGTGGAAATAGCTCAACCGAATTCCGTGGAGTCTAAGGTGTTTGAGGGGTATCCGGCGGTTTTTGCGAGAGTATGTGTCACATATCCGTAGAATGTATATCCAACAAGTGTTATCACACATCCAATAGTATTCAAACCTAAAAATAGATTTTAGGGAGACAAGAGGTGGACGAGGGGTTGGGATGGACTGTGAGAGTCAGAGGGGGACTAAGGGTCTGCAGGGAGACAAAGAGATCTGAGGGTGAAAGGGGAAGAAGGAATCAAGATTTGATTTAGTCCCAATTTGCTTACAGGGATGAAATAAAAAACTCAAAACACATCTCAAACTCATCATTACACCTTTTCAAATCTCCATATAAAATATAATTAAAAAAATCAATTTTTTCAAATTTCAAAACACATTTTTCAAATCTCAAAACAAAACTAATATTAAAAAAATACATTACAACAATATTTTATTCTTTTTTTAATTTTTATCTCATCTCATCCCATCTCATCTCTGAAAAAAATTAACTTAGTGTGTGACTCTATTGTACCTTAGATGAAATGTATATGTGGCATCAACTTAATTAGAGGCTACTTTTGATAGAAGTCGGTTAGACCGCTTATAAGATTAACTCACTGAATATGGCTATTAAAATGAACATGGTTGAAAATTTTATGAAACAAAATAATTTGGAAAAAATATAATTAGAAGAACCAGATTATGGAAAATGACTCAGCTACTCATAGGCATGGATGCAAAGAAAAATGATAGTTGTAGGTCGTGGCAGAACTAGGAAATTGTTTTGGAAAGGGCCAAACAAAGATAAAACTATAATAAAATATTTTTTATTCTATCTATGTACAATTATCCTGTATTATAAAACAATCTAATATTAAGATCTAAAATAAAAACAAAATACGTTTAATAGAACATGTGTATTGAAAAAATATACGATACGTCAAGAATAATATATCATTGAAATAACATAAAGGCACTCGTATAAATATATCAAATATAAAAAAGAAACACAAAGCGTCTAAAATTGTAATTTACATCTTTTTTAAAAAAAAATCATCAACTATTGAATCTAAATCAAATTTCTTAACTATTTCTCTTTCAATATAGATAACTAAATTGTTTGCTACAAGATCATCTTCAATTTTGTTGTGAAGTATTGTTTTATCAATCTTCAACGTGTCATCATATTATTAGATCATTTTTTATTATGTGAGATATATTTTAATTATTTTATTTTTAAATCAGATTAAATTTTTTGAAATTAGACTTGTAAGTAATTAATTTATAAGATCAAAATAATTTTATAGAGGAAGATAGGGCCAGGATAGTTTTTTTAGAAAGGAGACCAACACAATATGAGATTTTTATTATTCTATTAAATCATAAAAAATAATATGTATATAGTTTATATTTATTTTTTCAAAATTAATATATATAAACATTTTTCAAAATGCAATATATATATATATATATATACTGTAACGACCCCACCCTCGAGAGAGTGGAATGGTACTTCGTGACTTTTCTTTTTTCAAAAGTAGTTTTAGAAAATGTGACTGATTTCGTTCATTTTAAAAACCCTTCAATTCATACCCAGAATATAAGACTCCAAGTTATAAAATAAAATATATTTTTACAATAAAATAGGTTTACGCAAAAAACTTTTGATTTATAAAATAAAAAACATTTCATACTTTTTCTTTTTATGTCTAAACTGTCATGCTCTTCTATTTGGACTGCCTGCTTCTTATTGCGCACTCCTATGTGGGAGAGGGAAATGCAAAATAAAACTAAAATGAGTCAAATACTTAATAAGTATTACTTCATACCATTTTTAATATAATAAAGTAGGTTTTTCAATCATGCAATCAACACTCATGCATACGTACATACATATAAGACAATGCGTACATTCTTTTCATAACTATAACCCTGAATGTCTTTCATTTTTTATGGATCTTCATGATCCTTCTTATTCTTAACAATTTCTTTAAGCTGTTAACAAATAAGAAATCATCATACAAGAAAGCACCTAACTATCAAGCAAGCACAATAATAACCACTACTACCAAGCAAACCACTAATCAGCAAGCAAGAATAACAACCAACAACTACAAGCCATTAGCAACTGGTAAACAATCACTCACTCCATATATACATATCATACATGTCATCGTATCATACATAATAAGACATTCATTCTTACTCTTTTCTCTTTCCTTTGGATCTTCCTTTAGATCTTGAGTCTCCCTTGGACCCTGGGTCTTCTTTTGAACCCTTTCGTATTTTCATACATCATAGCATAACATCAGTCCATACATCATACATCATTTTAGAATCATAGCATAGCATATATCCCATCATACATCGTAACATAGCATCAGTTTATGGCATTTTCTCATAGAATCAAGAAAACAGAAACATCAAGTTTCATTTTATATTTTTTAGACAATACATCCAATAATTATTACGTATGGACATCCAATCACAAGCATATAATTATGCAATTAGGATTTGATAAAAGGGGCTACCATGAATAGTCATACGTACATATATTAGTATTTTCAATTCTATTGTCTTTTTTTTACTAGTCTGGTAAATTCTAAAGGTATATAAATATAACACTTACCTGGTCTCCATGCTATTCTCATATCATGCAGTCTAGTCACAAGTGCATCATATAGCAATCAACTTACAAGTATATGCAAGTAGCATCAATATATATATCTAGCATACAAGAAATTAAACTAGAAAGAATCTACACTCCACTTAGGACACTCTTCTGCTATCTTCATGTCCTTGGAGTCCATCCTCACTATGCTAAAACCAATGGGGACCCACTTGCGGATACCAAGACACTTCCCATCTATTCCTGAGCTCTCATATGACTCTAACTGTGCTTCATCTTCAGGGATCAACCTACAGACAATACATCTTCCAATTAACCTCATAATAATGTATGACTTAGACCGACTGCGTCACACATCCTAATACTAAACAGTACACCCAACTCTACGGCATCCAAGCCTACGTGTCATCATCATCCTCATCCTCACCAATGCACACCATGCAACTTCAAGTAAGTTTTGGAGCATAACATCGCATACCCTTGCTCAAGATAGAATATCTATTACATATGATAATATATCTGGTACACATGCCACTAAATACACATGTATTCTAACTCCACGTCATCTAAGATTAACAAAGAATATATTGATCACCTGCTTGTGCAACAAACACCATAAATCGATATCAACACCTCCAAACTGGTTGGTAGGGATTTCCTACTTTTCGGCCATTTAGAGTTTATCGCGACACTTAACACAACAACGTTCATCTCAAATGTACTTCCATTGCGTCATATAGTTTGAGACTACTATCGAGTTACACCATTATCAATCACTTCACATGGCACCACGTCATGTGACTCCTACATCGACTCCCGACTCGATATGAGTACGGTTCCTCACGTACTCTAGTCAATTTCCCACTACTTCACTACTACGTAACTCTGTCGTTACACACGTACTTCGAGACATAACACGACTAGATAGTGGCAGTTGTCACTGGGGTTACCAGTCACATCACAACTACTCTAGAACATTGTTCCATAGTTTCCGATACTTCACGTGCCCTACATTCCTCAATCATGCAACCATCTATCTTCGTGGCAAACCTTATGGTGCGTCACGACTACAGCATATGGAATACACTCCATACATACTCACTTCCCTCCACACTACACCACATACAGTCCATGTGTACTATCTCCACAATACCATACGTCACAACCATATGATACACGTTACATGGTGCTTTACTTTATCCCATAGAGTACACTCTGCATGTACTCCCTACACACACTATGCCACATCACCATATGATGCACACCACACAATGCATTTCTTTACCCTATGGAGTACACTCCACGTATACTCCCTACACACACTATTCCACATCACCATACGATGCACGCCACATGGTGCATCACTCCACCACATGGAGTACACTACATGCATACTCCCTTTGTAACACCTACCACAACACCATAACTGCACACAGAACACTCTCGTACTACACAGCACAATTCACAACCCTACTTCATAACACAGTTTCTAATCATTCAGAACACAATCACACTATTACAATATAACCAACCAAATTCACACAACTACCCAGTAAACTCTACAATACCAACAATATAGCCAACTAATCAATCAACCAATATAAATAAGAGAGAGAGAGAGAGAGTTATACCATCGTGAGATAAACACGTACGTTGCCCGCTTCCTGGCACTACTAGTGGCATCGAAAGGCACTAAATTGAGCATTAACCACTCCGTCGAGGTCAGTGCCGTGACTTCGGAACAAGAATACTTCGGGATTCAGATCTAAAGTTTTGGTTACTAAATTTGGATCGTGTGAGGGTGGCCAATACGGTGGAAAGTTCATTGGTGGTGGTGGAAGGGTCATACGTTGCAATTAACACCGCATATGATAACGGCAACCACGTAAAGTGGCGGTTTGGGCAAGAGTGCTCAATTTGATACGGGAAGCTAGACAAAGACTCACTGGAGGAAGGAGAATCTCATAGTAGTGGAGGTGAGGCGGTGCAACCACTGGAAGGTGGCATATCTAACTTGGAAAGTTTGGGGACCCATTTTCAGGTTTAGCTCCCATGGGAGGACATGAGGTGGATGTGAGGCACACCAATGGTGGGAGACACTCGCCAGTGGGAGGGGAGTTCAACAAGAGGGGTGGTGACGCCATGGGGTAGTACACAACGGCCGGAGGAGCTAGGAAGGTGAAGTCGAAACCCATTTTTGGGTTTAAGGTTCGCGTGGATAATGGGGGGGCTACCAGAGCTAATGTTGCCGATGGTGGTTCGCAGGTTTGGGTGGGGACTATCGAAGGTGGTTGTGATGAGAGGTGGTCGGCGGTGGCTCCAATTGGGAGGGAGGCCGAATGGCCAAAGGGAGGGAGATCACGCAAGCTGGGAGAAAAAGAGAGGAGAGAGAAAATGGGGGAAATGAATAGAGAAAAGTGAAGGCCTAGAGTTTTCTCTTGGGGCTATTTATAAGCCCTACATCTTGAGGTTTTCAAACGGATAAACGATACGCTTGAAACACTGATTTGAAAACACGTAAAATCAATTTAACTTAAAACACTAACATGAGTCAAGATATAATATTATTTCAACCTAACTTTAGTTTATTAAATAATATTCCTCATCATTAATTAAAATGATGAAACTTTACTAATTATTTAAAAAAATAAAGCCATACATTTAAATCAGAGATTTAAAGTATAGTTAAGATTTTACAATATTTTAAATATCTAAAATCATGGTAATAAAATGATTTTGTACAATTATAATATTTTGTAGCATTCCAAAATATTATAATGGTATTTTCTTACAAGTTTGGTTTGGGTCCAATAATACTAAAAATATTATATAGGACATTTAAAATATTCGAGAATATTAAAACACTGGGCATATTTTAAAATCAACTGTTATCAATTAAAACATGCCGTCAAGTCTAGCAAGTGCATCGAGACCTAGCGCTTGCATCCAGACTCATCACAATCAAATAAGAGGAACGGACTGTTACACCATTTCCTTGGGACTTGCTAAACATTAGAGAAAAAAGGGAACGGTTGTTACATATTTTTTCAAAATCATAGGGTCATGTGTAGTTCTGCCAATAGTTGCAGTCATAAATGTACAAGTCTTGTACAATTAGTTTGAAAAAAGTGAATAAATAGGACCCAAATGAAAGAAAAATAATTTTTTAATAGTAAATCTCATTTTTTCAAAATGATTGTATGGCGTTTGTATACTTCATTGTTGTATATAGTATTACTTTTGAAGGCAAAATGCAACTAAAATAGACCTGGTATATAATTTCAAAAAGCTTTCCTCGTCAAACGAAACAATCTTTTTAAGAGTTTCTTAGGATATTAAAAATAGCACAAAATAACTATTATTAGTAGTGAATAATTTATTTATAATAGTAAAATAATTTAAGTTTAAATGTTTTATTGAGTTTAAAAAATAAAAGAGAAGATTTTGAATAAAAATATTATAAAATTAAAAAATTATTTGAATATAATTTCTGTTTTGAAGTTTAAAAAAATATGGGTTTTTTTTTGGGGGATATTTGAGAAAGGTTTGTAATTAAAAAGTATTTTATATTTAAATAATATTTGAAAATAAAATATCTGAGAATACCTACGAATAATAATTGTGTCCCGAACAATTCTTAAATCTCAAATGTCGTTTTATTTTGGATTTTCAACTTATCATTTAATCATTACTTTAATATTATTCAAATGCAAAAGTTAATACAAATTTTACAAATTTCAAAACAAAAAGTAATCTTAAAAAATAGTATTCCAACGAACTCTTCAAGTTTATCAACCGACTTTCAATTTCAATACAATACTTATAATTTTTAAAATGATTTTTATTCAGAATTTTCTCTCCCTTTTCAAAACTCAATTTAAAAAAATTTTTATAACCAAACATGGCCACCCTAATCTAAAATAGCAAATTGCTTCAATTTTCCAAATTACATACAAAGAGGCATGTTTTATAAGGTCTCCACAGCCTCCTCATGTTGCAATATGATATTATTGAATTAAGATGTTTTATTGAGTTAAAATTTTGTTATTATTTTTAAAATTATTTTGTTATTATTATAAATTACTTTACTACTATTAATAATTAAATATTCTTAATATCTAAACGGATTTTAAAATAAACTATCAAAGCATGATCTTTTCGTTATTATTAATGCTTGATGAGCAAAATCATGAAGTGAAGTACCTCCAAATAGTCTACCTATGCAATATGACATTTATATATTGAGCAATGAAAATACTCGAGAAAACATCCAAACACAAAAACCGTTTCAATTATGAATGACGCACTCGATCGTGGAATAATAAAGGAAAATTATTATTTGGTTTAAAAAGAAAAGAAATGATATTTAAAGTCATGAAATATATAAATACCGTATAATTTTTTAAAAAATTATATTACACACACACACATATATATATATATATATAACATTTTTAATAATACATTGAACTTTTATCATTTCCCAAACGACTCTTTACTTGGTTATGAGCACAAAGACACAGCCTAATTAGTATGTTGCTGCATATGGAAGTTGGAACACTTTCTTTGAGCGGAAGGCATTCCCTTAATTCCTTTTAGAAAAAAGTGAAGTTTGGATTCTTAGGATTTCTTTCTTTAAATTGCAGCAACTGAACATAAACTGCGTAGTGAAAAACAGTGCTTGTCCTGCGGCTTCTCTTCTTTGTGGTGTAAGTGTTGTTCCTTTCCTTCGCTTTTTCAAAACATTTTTTTAATATTGTGGCCGTGGTTGATTCGTTGCTTGTCCGATTTATTTCTGCTTATAATTCTTTCTTGATTAAGTGAAGATGATATGGGTCAAACTATTCATTTAATTTCAAATATTTTTTTTTTTACATTTTTTTAATTGTGATTTAATTTGTAATATTAACAAATATATATGTAACATATAACAACATTGATGAGGACGACCCATATCTCGTCTTTTATTTTGTTTTTATTAATAAATAATTTATCCAGAAACAAAATGATCACTTCATCTTAATAATATTTTCCCCCTGAAATTTGTTATGTGCGGGTTAGAAAGGCAATATTTTTAATTTTCTGAATTTTATTTAGTTTCCTTCGAACGGAAGGCATTCCCTTGTGGAGTCTTGAAAAGGCATAATTCAAATGGGCTCTACACGCGTTCTATGAAGGGGTGGCAATTGTAAAGATAAGTCTGTCTTATGTGATACGATTTTTGGCATTAAAGTAATTATTCATAATTTCATATTTAATTAATGCTACGTTTAACATCTATTTAAGGAGGGGAACCCAAGATAGATCGTATATGCATGCATTCCATCTACTAAAGTACTCTTGCTCATCATCACTCAAAGCTTGCAACTTCTTCGCTTTCGAATGGCCGAGCCAAAAGGTACGTAGGTTTTTCGACATTTCTTGTATTGATCCTTATGGTTATTAACATAGATACATAAAATAGAGATAGATACATAAACTAGATTACATAATATATTTTATTATTACTATAATTATAATTTTTATTTGAATACAAGAAGTGTTTCATGTCATCACTTTTTTTTTATGAAAAGATTGCATTGTATTGCAATAATAATTGAAGTTACAGTTGTAATCAATAGATATAGGACAAGACTTATATTACAAGTCAAACTAACATAAATCTATAGCGCCCCCACATATATTTGTGGCGGGCATTTGCCTAAACTTATAAAACTCTCAAGCAACCAAACCTATAGAGATTGCAGGATAAAATCTATACCTCGATTTATGGTTCGTCTGAGAGTGTAACCCTAGATAAAACAAACTCCACTCTCCAAAGAGGGAGAAGGAATTACTACCTAAAGGAAGGGAGGGTAGCAAAACCTCATCCTCCAAGGAGGAGAGAGAACTAACTCTGAAATAAGTCTATTCCAATTTATTAATAGATAACAAAACTAACAAAACAACAAACAAAACACATTGAAAAACAAACATAAACAGTGACAAGATCTAGCAAGGTAGTAGTTGCGCATGATGCACTACTATGGGAGGTTTCAGGAGCTGGCATGATGCACTACTATGGGAGGTTTCAGGAGCTGTCATCTTCACCAGTGATGGAGCTACACCCCCGCATAAACATCTATGAGCTTCAATGCGATGACTCACAGACTCCACACGAAAACAAATGTGAACCGAGAGTTTCATCCCGCACGTGGAAGACACCCAACATCTAATGTCAAAACCCATTGGACGGCAAGTAGATCGATGGCAAAGGGACCCTCCTATGGTGCGTGTGGTGGCCGAAGGCCACCGAGAAAAGGCCGCGACACTATCTAGGGCCGCCGAGAAACGTGAAAAATAAGAAGAAAAAAAATTAACCAAAAAAACCCATATCCCACACAACAAGAGTAGAGGGGATGTGGGGGGGGGGGGGGGGAAGCTCCCCCCGGCCCCCCCTCCCCCCTCTCTATGGGAGCTTCTCTCTAGTTTTTTATGGTTCGGCAATCAAGAGCTTCTCTCTCTATCTATTGTATTTCATGTTATCTCATTTCATTATTATAAGTTTTTTAAATTTTGGTATAAATATAATAAACAATTCAATTTTTTAAATCCTAAAAAATAATAATAAATAATATTCTACCAATATTTTATTTAACTTTTATATCAACTCAATATCCAAACTACATCTTAGTTTTAGGCGGTATTTATAAGTTTAATAATATTCTTTGTATTTTTTGTTTTTCTTTTAATTTTTTTTCTTTTTATTATTTTGTATCTGATCTTTTATATTTTCTTAAAACTACTGCTTTGTTTTAATTATTTTTTAGTTCCTAAATTATTTAGCACAACTTGGCATTATGCTGAGATCGATGGCATAACTCTCATTGTTTGTTCATACAAATTGTTAAAGGAGAGATTATTTTTTTAAAACCCAAAATGTAAGGACTTAAAATTAAACAAATGCTGAAAACCCATTGCCTTCTTCTCGGATGGGGTCAAGTGGCAATGGTATTAGTTTTAGTGGCATCCTCCCAGTTGATTTCCAGTTTGAATCTTTGTGTACAAATAACTTTTAGCGATCATTAGAATTAAAAAAAAAAACAAAAACAAAAAACAAAATTTAGAATCATTCAAAGTTGCACTTAACAGAAAATTTATTATTAAGAACTTTGTGCATTCTTAGGTTTAGTTCTCTTGAGTTATCGGAAGTACTACACTCGCCCAAAAACGGAGTACTTAATTTTTTTAATCCTAAACCCAAATTACCATTTATTAAATTTCCAACTAATATTCATTTCCCTAATCGGCTTGTTGGGTATAAAAACAAATACCAAAAATATATATATATATATATATATATATATATTTGACTAGCCACCTTAGGGAAGAGAAAATGTTTCCTCGCCTAAAAATTAAAAATTAAAAATTAAAAAAATTAAAAGAGAGAGAGAGAGAGAGAGAGAGAGAGAGAGAGAGAGAGAAAGAAAGAGAATGTTTCCTTGTTTTAGGCAGCCTGATGTGCAAGGACGAATTTTCAATTTAGTTTAACCTGATCCCCATAAGGTGTAATACTGTAATCCTAAGTTGTAGGTTACCAAGGTCACCAGTATATATATTTAAATAGTTTGTAATTCATTAATTTTAGCGCTTAATCAGACGCATTTTAAATAGTTTTACAACTCAATAATTTCAATGAAAGAAATAATAATATGACACCTTGGTGTTATACCTTGGTACTAAAATTAATAATTAATGCTTGCAACTTCTTAGCTCTTCCATTCATTGCTTTGAACTCCAAAAAACCCTAAACCTTGGTACTATACAATATCAGTATTTATTTTAGTTATCTGTTAGTAATTTGTTTTCATTTTTGCTTTTGGCCAGGCTTTTGTGGTAGATATCTTTCTTTTTATTTTTCTTACATGAATTATTTTTTATTATTATTATTTTTAATTGTATCAGCCACAGCCTCGATGACAATGCAACAAGAAGAACAATTCAAGAAAATAGTGAATCTGTTAGAGGACAAAAGGGCAAAAAATAATATTTCCCTTGTGGGGAAGCAGGAGTAGGAAAAACTTGGATGGCTAGAGAGATCAATGAATCTATCACCAAATGTAGCTGCTTTTATGCTACTCTTTGGTTCTCTATGAACAAAAAGTATGATGAGAGGTCTCTTTATGAAGTCATTGCTCGTCAGTTGTCTGTACATTCAAGTCTGGAGGAGAATGAAAATGAAAGTAATGTCGAAAACAAGATTACTGAGAAACTCATGGAGACGATTGAAAAGTTTGGAGGAGATAAAACTACTGAAGATAAAGCATTTCTTCTACTGATTCTAGATGGTGTTTGTTGTGAGAGTTATGAAGAGGAAACTAGGTCCAAATTGGAAAAGCTGCTGCTAAAGGAATCAAAAACTGCACTGAAGTTTTTGATCACAAGAAGGAACAAAGCGCGCATCAATGAGACTGAGAATGAGGAAGTGATTGAGATTGAACCTTTGTCAAAGGAAGAGTCAGGGACTCTACTGAAGAAACTTATAAGAATCTCAGTTCCCAACGAGGAAGGTTTTGGAGAGAGCATTGGGAATATTGCAGAAAAGAGCAAAGGTCTGCCAGTTGCTGTAGTCAAACTGGTAGCAGAAGCCTTGAATCAATCTGGAGAACATGATTCAGGGCTCTTGAAGTTGGAAAGTGCTTTGAAAGAAGCAGGTAGTTATGAGGAAATAGACAAATGCATAAGGCCGCTCTTGTGCTATGCGATTGACATGCTGCAGGGTGGAGGGACCGACGCAGTTGAGGCATTGGTCAACTGCTATTGGCATAGCTGGGAATTCTTCCGCGCACATGTTCATGGTGCAATAGATTACAATGAGTTGATATTGAGCTGGATATTGGAGGGATATTTTGGTTCTACAGATCATGTCAAGGAGGCATATGAAGAGGGTTATCGTGTGCTGATGAAGCTTATTGAACGTGGGGTGATGAAAATGCAAGAGGGTAATCTTGTTATGATGGAAGAATCGGTTCTCGCAGTTCCTGATTGTCGTCGTGTTGGATATGAGCAGAGATCAATCCTGGGATTGGCTCGTGTTCTTGACGAAAGCATTTGGGAAGGTTTTGGAACAGTTGCACCTTCAGATGATATGGTAATGACGCCAAGAATTCACCCAAGACAGAGTAATGTTTCCACTCTTCTCATTCATGGAAGTCATCTCAATGGGGCAGAACCAGAAACATTCTTTAAGCTGATGCTGGGACTCCAACATCTTGCCATCATCAATCCCAGGTTCAAATCATTGCCTCCATCGTTGTCTGAAATGGAGAAGCTTCAGATGTTGATTCTTAGAGGCTGTGATCGGTTGCAAAACATCGATGACATCCAACAATTGAAATCATTGATAGTTTTGGAGATATCCGATGCTTGCTTCTTAGAAAACATCACAGATGATCTTTTTGAGCAAATGACTAATCTCCGGAGCCTCAACTTTTGTGGAGTCCCCATCAAAACGCTGCCTTCCTCTCTTTCCAAACTGAGCCAACTGCATTGGCTCATCCTTAGAAGGTGCTCTTTTCTGGAATGCTTGCCAAGTCTAAAAGCACATACAAATCTCGAGGTACTTGATCTTTCTGGTTCTACATCTTTACTAAAGATTACAGACAAAACATTCTCCCATCTTAAGAAACTCCATTTCCTTGATGTTTCCCAAACCTCAATTAAAAGATTGCCAATCCTTGGCAAGCTTGAAAATCTCACTCGACTCTTACTGCGCGGCTGTAAGTTAACTAGATTACCTTCCTTTAAAGCCTTACCAGCTCTTCAGTGTCTTGAGCTTTCAGCTTCTAATATGTTGAAGGAAATCGGTGGAGAGTTTTCTGAAAATAAGGATAAACTCAAGATCCTTGATTTGTCTAAGACTGAAATCAAAAGTTTGCCTTCCAATTTCGGCAAATTTCCAAATCTTGAGTTGCTTGATCTTTCTGATGCCTCTAAATTGGCTGAAATCCCAGAAAAAGCCCTCAAAGAAATGGTTTGCCTCAGTCATCTCAACCTCTCAAATACTAAACTTGAACATCTACCAAACATATCCAACCTTGTTAACCTTCGTCACCTCTTTCTAAAAGGTTGCCCATTACAAGAATTTCCAAGAATGGAAGGGATTCCAACACTTGAGGTTCTGGATCTGTCGGAGACAGCAATCACGTCCCTATCATTAAACAATCTTGGCAGTCTCCGAGAGCTCAAGTTAAGAGGCTGTTCTAAGTTGGAGCAGCTTCAACATTTGGAATTGCTTGTTCATTTAGAGGTTCTTGATTTCTGGGAGACGGGAATCAACAAATTTCCCCACGAGATCTATGAGTTGACTCAGTTGAAGCACCTTGATCTGCCAAAGGGTATTCAAGAATTTGACATGAAGAAGATGAAGCACCTGCCAGAGGTGCTAAACTGGGATGAATGCGGCATCCTCAAATCCGCAAATCTCATACAAAGTTGACACTTCAAAGAATTTCAATTTTCTGTTTTTCCTGTGGAAAGGGAAGGCGGATAGGGAGATATCCATTGGCACAAAGTTGATCCTAGACTTAGAAGAATTTACTTAAAAGATTATGTTTTCCTGAGGTGTGTTGCCGATATTTGAAAATTGTTGGATTTGACTGTTTTCCTCGTGAAAGGTATACGTACATATGTGTCTTTGACTAAAAATAAGTTCATCGGGCTGTTATCACCTACGAACTCTCTTTATTTACTTATTTTAATTTGTTTGTTTGGTTTTCCTTTTGAGGTTGATTAACATGTAATAGCCTATGTGCTACGTATTTGTATATCCATTTTGTTATGGATGGTATATAGATTTTGCAATTCGTTATTTGTTTAGTTTATGTGTTGCATAGTTTTATGGGATTGGCATGCTCGGGAAACTTAAAGTTAACAATAGGAAAGCAATAAGTTAAGTCCAGTAGGTAGAAAATTAGACATATCCGATGGTGCTGACAATGTGTGGCAAACATGCCAATAGGGGAGAGGTGTAGAGGTGGTTAACTTAAGCTTCATTTGGATTGGTTACACAATGAGATGAGATGAGAGATTTATAAATAATAGTGAAATATTTTGAGTTAATATATTTTATGAAATTTAAAAAAAAAAAAGTTGAATAAAAAATTATAAAGTTAAAAGAATGTTAGAATATAATATTTTGAGATTCTTTTTGTTTTAGAATTTGAAAAAATTAAATCATTTTTTATATTTTATTTAAAAATTTGAAAAAGTTATAATGATTTTATAATAATTTAATGAAAATGTTGAAGATCTGATATTTAAAAATGTTTATGTTATTTAACCTCAATTCAATGAAAATGTTTAAAGCCTCAATTTAAACTAAGCATTCAACCTAGGCAACGCATGAGAGATTCTTGGGTCAATGCTCATCTAGTACTTTCGGGAAAGAGTAGCTTGAAGAATTGGAAATGATGCTAATGCACTAGTTCTGGCAAACATCTTCCTCTTTAAGTGAGCATCAAAAGAGCCATGAGGCTCCTGTCTTGGAATTGTCGAGGCATTGCTCGACCTTGGGCAATTAAAGCTCTAAGAGCAATTATAAGGGATCAAAATCCTGATATTATTTTCATATTTGAAACTTTATTAGCTGATAATATTACTCTTACTATTGTAAATAGGTTAGGATTTAACTTTTTTATGCATGTTCCTCCTTCTGGGCGATGGGGTGATCTTTTATTTTTGTATCGCCCAAGGTTTGACTTTGATGTGGTTTATGTTTCTGCTAATATTATAATTGTTCTTGTGTATTCAGATCCCTCTCATGTTCCATGGCTCTTATCTATGATCTATTGTCCTGCTTCGTTTAGTAAACATCATTTCTTTTGAGAAAATCTTTTGAAAATCACGACTGCTTTTGTTGGGTCTTCCTGTATTATTAGTAATTTTAACTCTGTCCTCAATCAGTCTGGAAAATGTGGAGGGAAAGTTGTTGGTCAATCATCAACTCCTAAAGGTCTTCACCTTTTCATGGATAAGTCGGGATTTGTGGATCTTGGCTTTAAGAGTTCTTGTTTCACTTGGAGAAATAATCGTCAAGGGCCTAATCGCATTCTTGAAAGACTTGATAGATGATTAGCAAATTTCAATTGGCTAAATCTATTCCCCCAAGCTACCATATCAATTCTTCCTAGAGTCACCTATAATCATGCTCCTATCCTCCTTAATACGAGTCAGAGCTACTCTACCCCCAAATCCTTTAAATTTGAAGCTTTCTTGATAAGGGATGTTTATAGCCATGAAGTTATTGAAAATGCTTGGAATAACCAAGTTCCGGGTCTCCTCCTTTCATCTTGGTAAGGAAGCTTAAAGAGATAAAGAAGGCTTTGAAGGAGTGGAGCATTCAGTCTTTTGGTCACATTCAAACCACTCTTAAGAAGTTATCCTCTCGTCTTCTAAAACTTCAATCCCAAGTTAATTCTTCTAATTTATCCTCTGAAGATGATCTTCAAAATGATATCAATGAGCTCCTTTCTCAAGAAGAGTTTTGCTGGAAACAAAAATCAAGAATAAATTGGTTAACCTGATTTCAACGCCAAATTTTTCCATGCTTCTACCATCATCAAGCATCGGCAAAATACCATTGACTGCTTAAAACTAAGCAGAAACCAGTGATCTTCGGATCCCATTGTAATTGAGCAAACTATTCCAGATCATTTTCAAAATATTTATAAGACCACTAACCTCAGCATATGGAAATGCTTGAAAATCTATTTCCTACCAAAATCGCTCATCAGGAAAATGTTTTCCTCTATTCAATTCCCACGCCTAAAGAGATCACTAAGATTGTTAAACAGCTTCCTCCCACAAAAGCTCCTGATCCAGATGAGTATTCTAGTCTTTTCTATAAGACTTATTCGGACATCATCAAAAATAATCTTATTGCTGCAACTCAAAATTATTTTTCTAGTGGAAAGCTCCTCAAAGAAATGAATCATGCCAATATTGCTTTGGTTCCAAAAGTTGAAAATCCAAAGAAAGTTAACCACTTTCGACCAATTAGTTTGTCCAATATTTGCTACAACATTATTGCAAAAATCCTAGCAAACCATCTCACCTTATCAATCCACCTTCATCCCTGGTAGAATATTTCAAGAAAATACCATCCTGGCTCAAGAATTATTCCATCACATAAACAAAAAGAGAGGCAAACAAGGTCTCATAGCCATCAAAGTTGACACGACAAAAGTTTTTGATTCAATAGAATGGTTGTTCATCATTGACATTCTCCATTATGTTAGTTTTCATCCGATATGGATAAACTAGATCAAAGAATGTATATTTACTGTCTAATATTCAATTATCATCAATAGGTCTTCTGGGGGGTTTTTAAACCTTCTCATGGTCTAAGACAAGGGGACCATCTTTCTCTTTTCCTCTTCATTCTTGGTAGTAAGGTACACTCTAGACTTCTTCTTCACCAAAAATGTATTTCTTCCCTAAAAGGTATCAAAATTGCCAGAGAAAGCCCCTCAATTACCCATCTCATGTTTGCAGATGATCTCTTCCTTTTTCGTTTTGCCAACACCAACACGAGCCAAGCTTTCCAAAATTGCCTCAATACCTACAGTCTTTTCTCAGGTCAGAAAATTAATCAAGGAAAATCCTCACTCCACTTTAGCATAAACACTCATCCCAATACAAAAATGGCCATCAAGAATATCCTCCAGTTCCGGAGTGCTCTCCCTCTAACAAATACCTTGGTCTTCCTCTCTCTCGTGGAGAGGATTCTAAAGTTTTCTTCAATTCTCTTTTGGAGCGCATTCAAAACAAACTTCAAGATTGGAAAGTGAAACTCCTATCTCAAACTAGTCATACTGTTCTCATTAGATCTATGGTGAGTGTTATTCTCAGCTATGCTATGGCTACCATTGCCTTCCCAAAGCACATCACCAACAAACCGGATACCCTGTTTAGAAGATTCTGACGGGAAATAAAGGAGGATACTAATCATAAGTTCACTCTCAAATCTTATAAGAGTATTTACTGTCCTAAGTCTATGGGTGGCCTAGGCCTAAAGTGTATGAATTTGTTCGATTCCACTCTTATTTTTAGATTTGCTTGGTCTTTCATCACTGGGTCAAAAAGTTTCTAGTGGGATGTCCTTTAAAAAAAATATCTTGTTTCCAATACCTTTAGTGAGGTTGTCCCAAAATCGACTGACTCTTGGTTATAGAAATCACTTCTACATATTAGAGAATTCATACTCAATAGTTTTTTGCTTCCAGATCAACAATGGCACTATTGCAAAAATTTGGTGTGACCCTTGGATCCCAAAAGTTCCTTCTTTCAAGCCTCAGCCTAATCAAGATCTTAGCTTCTTTGATCAAACATCGATTGTTCTGAATTTACTTTAGAAGAACCTAGAAGGTAGAACATCATTCTCATTAGTGCTCTTTTCACAGATCTTACAGTCAGGGAAATCCAAAAAATTCCCTTGTCCACTATTTCCTTCCAGGAAACTCCTGATCGCATCAAATGGAATCATCACTCTTCTGAGACATTCTTTGTTAAATCAGTTTACGCTGCTCTGGTTAAAGCGCAAAACCCCCCTCCCAGTATTGCTCACAATACCACCTGGAAGAAGATCTGGAAAATTGAAAATATAAGACCATTTGAAACTGCTCCCTGGAAAGTATCCCACAACATCCTTCCTACCAGAACAAAATTGCAACATATCCTTTAATGGGAAGAGGAACAAATTAGATGCCCTCTTTGTCACACTAAGCCTGAAGATCTTCCACATCTATTCCTAAATTATCCTTTCTCAAAAATCTTATGGCAGAATTCAAAGTGGCCAATGGATACAGGTCTATTTACAAATAACCATATTTCTAACTGGATTAATCACATTTTAAATCCTAACTTGAGCCTTAGAATTCCTGAAGATGAGAGTCATAGTTTCCAAAACTTCACAATTATTGCTATAGACTCCATCTGGCTTATTCGAAATAAGTCCATCCATGGAAAGCAACAGCTTTCCCCCCACATGTTTATAAAAATGGTTCACAATTGTTTCTCTAAGCGTCTGAATTCTTAGTCTATTGTTTAAAATTTGAGGGTCAATATTGTCTTCAGTCGTAAATCTGTTATCCAACCGAATCCCAAAATCCTCTCTTTTGATATAGCTGTCAAAAGTCATAACAATTTCATTGCTTCAATGGGAAGAGATCTCAAAGGTGATTTTTTTTTTTATCAGAACTGACATATTAACTAGGAACAATCCATATCTAGGAGAAGCCTTTGCTATGTTAGAGGCAATTAAAGAAGCTTTGCACCATAAAATTAATCATATACTGCTAGAAGATGATTCTGAAGTTGTAATTCAAGCAATTACCATGCCTTCTCTTGTTCAAGACTGGAGTCTAGAACCCGTCATTAATGATATCAAACAACTATTCAAGAGATTCAAGTCTTGGCAAGTAAGAAAAATTCATCGATTTTCTAATCAATATGCGTACAATCTAACGTGTTGGGTGGCGTCTTCCCAAGCCCTTGAAAATACCCCACGAATACAAATTCCCTCTTGCCTGTTGGATTTTCACAGTGGCAAGAATCCACCTGCTTTTGATCCTTTAAAAGGATATTTGTATTAGTTAGCTTTACTGCTATTTTTAGTTTTTTTCTGTTGTATTAGACTAACAAGCCTCTTTGTATTGACGCTTTGTATCAATGATTGTTTATTTGCTCAAAATAAAAAAGTGCTCATCAAAGGGTGTAGCATTGGTGGATTTGAACAACAAAGTTTCAAATATGTTGGAGAGTAAAGCGGATATTCCCTCCATCTAAGTCCGTTCTTCGTGTTGATTTATAGTCAAAACACAACTTGTCATTGTTCCAATTAGTTCTCAAGCATATTAACACGACAAACTTAACGGAACCCGTCGCCAAATGGAATCTTTTGCACAAGATCTGCTCATGAGGCCATTAAAATAAATGCTTAATACTTCCTACATCACCTTTATTCTGGCATGTTCATGCCTATCTATCTTCATGCACCACTAACCAAAATTTGATATAACACGAGGAATATGTTCCAAATTCAAATTATTGACACAATAGAAAGTAGAAAGAAATTTGAGGAAAAGCCAGGATGGCAACAAGAGAATGGTCTGGGATCAGAGCAGCAATTGCTCCTCGTCCACAAAAGAATTGAAGTTCTACAAAATTAGCTAAATACCAGCCTGGCGTAAAATGAAATTCTTGAATGGATGGAAGCTTAACAACCCAAATTTGCGAGCAAAAATTTCACAACAAAGCTTAAGCTTTCTTTGGCTTAATGCGCTTCACCCGTGAATATAAGAAGACTCCGGCAAGAGCAACTCCAGTTCCTGCATCAAATCCAAGACAAAAGTATTCTCTAAAGTCACCTTACTTTTCCAACTTACTAAAGATCACACAAGTAACTTACCAAGAGAGTTGATAAGCGAGACGGGCGTTTGGAAAAAGAGGACAGAGCTGACTATGACCACCACTCGCTTCACACAATTTCCAACAGAGTGGGTAACAGGTGATACCCTCTGCAATATCATGTAGGAAACCTGCACAGCTCAATACATTGAGTCACCAATTCCTACTGTAAAACAAGGTATCAGGGGAAAAGGAAAAAAAAGTAATGCTAGATACAATCCTTGAGTCTGAAAGCCCGACATACTCTTTGAAAAAAAAGTGGAGTCCACTATTAAAAAAATAATTTTTTCACGTAGGTCCTATATTTACCCACGTTTTTCAAAGGGAGTATACAAGACTTGCATACTCTAAAACTATAAATACCATTTCTCTAAAAAAATGATGCTCCCGTTCAAACATTTACCTCCGGTGATTTTCACCTACTTTTTTTCCTTCTTACCATTTAAGTAAAACTAGTCAAATATTGCTAACATTGGTTTTTTGCCCTTGGAAATGCAATGCGGACAACAAAATTATTGAATTTACCCCTCCTCTCTAGTGCACAAGAATGTTTAACTCAATAAAACATGCCACCATTTAATTTGTAAGAACTCATACATAATAGTATTAAGGGACTGCACTTGTATCACTAAACTGGCATGCTTAGGCAGTACTCTTGTATATGTCCTGTATACTTAAGACTCTTGCCTATTCTTGTGATCAATAAAATCATGTTAACCGATAAAGAAAAAAAAAAGAGTGCAGAATGGATACTTGGGAGCACACAAGGAAAGAAATGTTGGATCAATACTTCAAAAAATCTGAGCATTGTACAAAGCAGTCTGAAGAAGGCTTTACAAGAACCACTAAAGAAACATTTTCCAGTCAATTTGGCCTGATAAAAAGAAAAAAAAAATACTCCTTTGGACAAGCACGGGAATCCAGATAGGTCATCATTAACATATAAGAAACAAATTAATTTGGAAAAAGAAACAAGAAAACCAAAGTATGGAAAACGTCTCACCTGCTGATAGGCATGGAAGCAGAGTGCAGCCAAAAGAGACCTGGTGTATAGTTGTTTAACATTTAATCCCTGGAAAGTAATATGATATATGTTAATCAGTTGATAGACCCATATGTTAAAGATGTTTCTATCTTGAGTGACATCAAGACCGTATGGAATTTGTATCAGCATTTAGCTCTTAAGAATTTACTCACAGCTGATTGGAGATATGCAGGGGTAAACTTGACACCTTCCATGAAGATAGCCACAGGAGTCAACAAGAAAAATGACATTACTGTTATTATTGAGAAGAGAGTAATGTTGTCCAAAGATTCCTGCAAAGGATAAAGTAATGGTGATGTGCAATTACAAAACAGAGAACTAAAAAACCCATGGCAGAGTGTAGTATGACAAACCAACTGCGTGCCACTGTTGTATATTACAATCTTTCATGATCAAGATATAAAAGCTACAGAATTAAGAAAATATGTATCGCAAAAATGTAGATTACCTCTTTCTTAACCATGACTTTTTTGCTAAGGACATTACGAGATTGATTTGTCAAATTGGAAGCCATTGCACTCGAGAATCCAGCCCTTCTCCAAAGTACAACAATAAGATCATATATTATCTTTGGAAACAACTTGAGTAATACCGAATCCTAAATAAAGTTATTCACAGACATATCATACCAATTAAAAGATGTCTCTGTGACTGATGCCAGTGCCACTCCACCAACAATTGGTATAAGGGAAGCAACCACCCATGGAGTGGGAATCTGTGTGATCATGAAGACACCAGTTAGAGTTGGAACCACTTGAAGATTGATGCTCGTGTACATAATCATAAACAATTCTTGCAAGCTATAAATTCCACCAATTTCTAAAAATCATTTTCACAAAATTCAAGAACAAAAAAGGTTAATTTAATGGATGCTACAGATTTTTTTATTGATAAATAAAATTCTATTTGAGCACAAAATAGACAAAGGCCCGAGTGTACAGACATACAAGGAATCAAGGATGCTACAGATTTCAACGTTATAATTTGTAGGATAATTTAGGCAGTCAGTTTAATTTCTACCCAGGACATCTTGGTGATCAAAATAATTAAAATGGGGCGAGGAGCATAAATCCTCACCTCCCCTAGAAACATTGCAGAGAGGATAACTGAGAAGAAGGGCTCCATAGCTTTAATCGTGTGAGTAAATGACACTGCAACTTTTCCAAGACTCATATTAGTGAAAAGGTTCCCTAAGGTGTGCACCACTGCCAATGGAAATATAGCTGCAAGCTGTCAAGAAGTTGCATACAGTCATACAGATAAGTAACGCACCATAAATTCCATTACTATTTTATTAGATACTAAAAGAGTTATTCTATTCTCAAGCCGGTGTGTAAAGCACACCAACCACATCACTTAAATGGTAAGATTCAAATTTTAAAAATTTTCTTTCAAATCAAATTATGTCATATAAGCACTTTATTAGATGTGCTATCCACACCAGCTTATATATAGAATTTTTATACCAAAACAGCACATAATAAGAAATACCTGTGAACCACTAATTTTCGGCCTTTTGTAGAGATTAAGACCCCACATCAGTGAAACAAGTACAGACCCAACAACAAACTGAACCGCTGTGACAGTTACAGGGTATGGGTATACCTTCAAAACCTGTGAACAAGAAGTATCACAAATCGTGCTCCATATTCTTTTTGAAATACCACCATGCAATAAGCTTTACTGGTCAAATGTATAACACATTGAATTGAAGTAACTCATTATGCAGCGTCTTGATGTGAACTGAGCTCAAAAGACCCAACTAGAACTTAATCATGATTTTCCGAGAAATAAATAAATAAACTTCTTAAGGTCCTGGCGATGAAAAAGAAAAGATCTTCCACGAAAAGGGAGTTCTAAGAAAAAATAACAAAGTTTCAGGATATTTCGCACCCGGCCCCATTACTTGTAACAACAAAAAAAGGTTCAGTCTTTTTTGTTGAAGACAAAATGGGCATTGCGTTTCCTGGCATCTTTGGCTAAGCGATCTAACTCTACCACTCTAAAAACCATACATTTCCACAAATGTCAATATTCAAAGTTAACAGAGTAAGAGTAAGGCAAGTCATTCTCTCGAATCCAAACAAAGTCCACAACCACCACCTAAAATTTCAAGCACCAACGTTGTTACATAAAGTAGTGGCAACATAATCGGTGAACAGGCAAAACAAAATGAAGTCCACAATCAAATCACCCAATTCAAAACAACCCCCCAAATTTCAAAAAGAGAAACATAGAGACTAGAACCTCGAACCTGCTTGTTGTAGATATTGAAATAGATGTTGAAGAGGTACCAGAGGCCAAACAAGGCTCCGAGTTCCACCGTCTTCCACATGCTGCCGGACTCTGCGCTCTCGGGCACTGAGGTGGCCTTAAGCTCAAAACTACTCGCTCGGGCATCGGAATCAGGCGCAGGAACAGACGTCCAGGGCCTGAGCTTGAACGAGGAAGACGAGGAGGAAAGAGACCAGGATCGATTGGGGAAGTGAGCAGAGAAGGACCCATTGACGGATAGCGAGAGATGGCGGGGCATAGAAGAGGAAGAGACGCGGAAGGGGTCGAATCTAGTGTTGAAGGTCGGGTTCAAAGGGCTTCTTCGGGTCTTGGGGAGTGGGAGCAGAGAGGACGAATGGGTAAACGCCATGCTCTGCATTGTCTAGCCCAAAGCTTGAGATCTCTCAGAGAGAGAGAGAGAGAGAGAGAGAGAGGGTGGCTTTGGGGAGTCCGAAAGGGAAGCGAGGAGGTTGAATTGAGTTGGTGCAGCAGTGAGATTGAGTGCGTCGGGTGAAAAGAAGGGAGGGGAAACGGGGAAAATAATGAATAAAGAACGGGACTTTGGATCTTCCTAACGTTTGACTGTCGTTTCCAACAACCGGCAATTAGCAGCGGCACCTAATCCTGGATTCTGCTAATTATATCCCTTGTAGCCTGTAGGTACACATTTTTTATTTATTTTTCTGTTAATAAATATGTAGTGTAAAGATGGTAAATTAAAAAATTCAATAGTCTAACAAAATATTTTTAAAAAATCAAATTAATATGATGTACGCTGTAACCAACCGGATAGCAAGGCTCTTACCAATTAATCCCTTATGAATATGTCTTAATATTATTTTTAATATTATTATTATTTTTTAATTTGAAAAAATTAAATTGAAATTTGAAAAAATTAAATTATTTATTATATTTTACATAAAATTTTAAAAAAATTTATAATAATAAGATAAAATAATTAAGATCAAAAAAATTTTAATAATAAGATCAAAAAAAATTATACACTTAATTTGTGACGTTAGCACTTTTTCTTCAATTTGATATTTGGTGGAAATGGAATTATTTTCTTTTAGAGTCAGAGAAGGCAGGAAATATGATGGTGATGAATTCTAGGTGCTTGCAATTCCAACTTCGACAGATTCACCAACTCATGTGAATCATCTGGTCTTTGTCCTCCTGTCTGTCTACTAATGGTATCTCCACATGGCCAATGGTTCAGAGAGAGCGGGCGAGATCATTTGTTGGGAGGGTTCATCTCATTTCAGGCTGTATTCAGCTGACATACCAAGTGATAAGAGTGATCTGCATAGAGTCCGTTGGTCTCTGAATCTTTCTGACCTACTTTTACCAATCACGAGGGCCATTTTACATGCTCATACATATAATACTCTAGTAACAAAAAAATCACATCAAAATAAACCTACAATTGACATGACTTAATATAATATATCAGATTATAAAATAACTTTTAATTTAAAATAAAACTACGCATCACTTAAAGTCAAATTAGTCTATAAATTTACTTTTGTATAATCTCTATCTATAACAATTCTCATATCTAAAATGTCAAAAAAAAACAACCTCAACCCCCTATATTTGTGCTGCCATTCATGGTTCATTCATCTCAATTGATGTCAATATCAATATCAAAATTATTAGAAGACCCCTGATATCAACATCCATTCTCTTCTTTTCCCACTTTTCTTTTCTTGTCTGTCAGATCAGGAATTCAGTATCCTTTCCTTCCAGTGCCAAAATAAACAATGTCTTTTACATATCGATTCAAGTTATGCCATCCATCACAGTAATAAAAGATGCCCATTATATGTTATCAAAAAAAAAAGATACCCATTATAAATGGCATGAGAAAACAAATGGGCATTGTTAAGGGGGAGGAAAACAACAAAACCCTGGAATAACAGAAGCTCAATTCCACAACCCATAAATCCAGCAGCTATAATGAAATTAATAAATTAAATTTGTTGCACTCAGGGTAATGATAAATACAACAAGTGAGCAGATATATGCCTGGATGCCATTACACTGCTAAGACATGTATACTTGAACACTTGCAGTCTTCATTACCCTGCAGATAGGACAAACATCAATAAACCCTGCACAATCCTTACACAGACACAGATGCCTACATGGTAACAACAATACACAGACTTCCTTGACTCTACAAGCCCTGCAATTCATCTGTTTCTTCATGGAGACTGGATTTCCAAAACCATTTACAATGCCCGGGTGATCGAGGTTAGTATACGAGGATGCATCATCTACCTCACTGTCCCCATATCCTTCCTTCCCATGGAGTGCACCTTGTGCCATGACTTGCTGCAAATTACTTTTTAAAATGTTTACAATTGACTCATTGTACTTTGCTTTATAGTGCCAGGACTGAACTTCTATGGCAACCTGCTTTATCCTCTCCATTAGTTCCTTGTTCTTGCGGTTCATATTCTCTATTTCAAGCTCCTTTTCACGTAATTTTCGGTCAACTCCATTTTCTATGGCACTCAGAAAGGAAACTGTGTGTCTTTGCTTCAGTTCCCTCACATCCTTCAGGAAGTTTTCTTCCTGTTTCAAACACACCAGGAAGGAACTGATTTTAAAAGCTAAGTTTAAAGAGAAGTATCAATTCTACTGCAAATTAATTTGTAGGACTGCCTCCTAAGTGGCACAGCAGTGATTACAGAGGATAAAACATTACTTCTTTTGGCAAGCTGATTGCTAGATTAAGGATATTACCTGAAGCCTAATATAATGATCAAAGTCTTCTTTCTGCCTATCAATTTCAAATTTCAGATTATCACCAAGGGACAAAATAACAGGGAGAACAGCTGTCATGCTTTCACTTGCAGAAGTAACAGAAGAGTTGTGTTCATCCTCTTCATATGAAAGTTTCAGCCCAGTTGATACAGGGTTAGGATTCAGAATGCTTCCAGACTGACCAGCTTTATCGTGAAAGAAGTTTTTGTTTGTAGATGCAAGACGCGTTGGTTGTCTCGAAACAGATTCTGCTTCCATGGCTCTTTTAATTGGCTGCTCCATGGCAGTTGTATGGTCATTTCCCCCGTAGTTCAAAGGGCCAACACTGCATCCAACTGGGACTGTGACAGATAGTTCACTTCATGAAATTAACCACAAGATGCTGAAGATATTTTAAAATGAAAAAAAAAGGCAGGTAATGATAACCAAATAAAATTAAGGCAAGCAAGGAGAGCAACAGAAGGCAACTTTAAGTTCAATTGGCCCATCAATCACTTTTGCGGACTCTTATTGACGAGAACTAGAAGGTCAAGTCTAATCCCTAGGAGTCATTTTAGTTGCCCAAACTAGATGAATCAGTCCAGTTGCTTAAATGGAAGAACATTTACTTTCATCATCTCAACATTTTTCTGTTATAAATCTAAAAAATGTAAATAATTCCGATGCCCACTTCCAAGAGATTCACAAACTCAGTAATGTTGAAAACGCACACTTATTTTGCACATTTTCTGATTCAATATTTACCTAGACTTTTGAACATGTCTAAACAATCACATGATATGTTGCAAGTAAGGCACGGAGACAAGATCTCACAGGTTCAAAATATAAATAGACCATGCAAGTGACAGGACCAGGAAATAAGAAGAGCAACTATCTACATGAATAACAACAATGAAGCAATTTGGGACAATGAAACACATATACGAAAGTACTAGAAAGTTTGAATCCATAATCAGAAGGGTGACAAATTCATAAGTTACAAGGTCGAGGAAAAACTCACAATCTCCAAATAACTGCAGTTGTGGCAAACCACCGGTGACATATTGAAACCGACTTTCCTCAGGGAAAGTGGGAAACATGGGATTGTTACCATCTCCTCCAAACATGTTCCTGTTAGAAACCAAGACAGGCCATCATCACCCCCACAAACTAACTAAAATTATGAAGGCTTTAAGCTCAACCACATATTAAGAACATAAGCTCAAGAATCCCATTAAAAAAATAAAAATAAAAAACCATCATGCACAATTAAGCACCTCAAATCAATAATGGAAATGGGGGGCAACAGATGATCGAACAAACAAAGTACACCAGAAAAGTTTTAAAAGAAAAAACAACTTCAATGAATGAATAATGGAAAATCACAGACATCCAAAAGATATGACTTCCACATCTATTTATATATATATATATATATATATATATATATCATAGATGTAAAGGAAAATCAACTGCCTAAAATACTGATCGATCAATTCAGAGAACCTAAGCAGACCCCAAAAAACTCTTAACACAAATGGTATATATCCTAATAAAACCAATATGGAAAATACCAAACCACAACAACAACCACCTTAGCATAACAATAACCGTTCCTATATTTCTTCAAATAAACCGTAACATGGGGGAAAACGTCTGTAGAAAAACCCTTACTTTTAAAAAAATAAAAAAAGATCAAAAAAATGATAAAACTTGAATCTGTCATCTCAAGAGACTTACCCAGAAAGATCAAACTTCAGTTTCTTTTAACTGGCAGCATTTTCTCGGGACCCAAAACATAACATAACCGGAGACAGAACAAAAATCAGAATGGGTACCTGAAATCGTGGTTGGGGGAGTCTCGAAGGGTCCGATCGGGACGAAGAAAATGCGAGAGAGAGAGAGAGAGAGAGAGAGAGAGAGAGAGAGAGATGTGCTAGGAGAAAAAGAGGAGGAAGAGAAGTATAATTATTGTTGTAGGTGGGAGGGCGGGGAGGCAGTAGTGGCTTGGCTTTGTGGAAAAAGCAAGGAGGGATCGAGTAGTTGAGATTACGAAAACCGACGATTCCATTTGTACGGACAATTCTTGGCATCGGTGTTGGCGTCGTAGTTGTGGGAACAGTAGTCTTCACCACCATCATCATCGCCTCTATAGACTCTCAATTTCTTTTTTACCACCTTTTTTTCTTTCTAATATGAATTAAATTATTGAATTCATTCCTTCTGTTTCCAACATCTTTTCTAATATAAATTTCGTAAATTTTTAAATATGATATTTTATTGAATTGAAGCCAAAATTCCATAGACCATGATAGTTGGAGAAATTATTTGTATTTTGTCTGAATCTTTATTTTTTGTAATTAGAGATGTAAAAAAAAATCGATAAATTAAACTGATGGTATCAGTTTAATTTTGAATAGATACCGATTCAAAATTAATTTTCATAATATTAAAATTGGTAGGTACCGAGTCAATTCTAGTTTTAAACTTTTTAAGATTGGATGGGATCAATTTAATATAATATATATTTTAAATTAATTATTTTTAATATGATACATAATATAAAATATTTTTTTAATTATATATAATATATTATACATTAATATATAACATAAATTAGTTATAATTTATGTTTTATGGCCTACTACTAATAGTAAAATACTATATTACTATTAATAATATATTTTAAGTCTATATATAAATTATTATACTGAATAATTACACATGAAATAATTATATTGTACTACTAATATAATTTTTTTAGCTAATACTATAATATTAGTTATAACTATCAATGATATAATTATAAAAAATTAAACTTATTATAATAAATACTAATATATAATTCTTTTCATCATTATAAATAATACTAATATATATTAATAATCTAATAAATTAATATAGACTAATTTAAAATCGGACTAAACTGGATCAGAATGGATATCAGTACTACCAATTTTGGAGAATAACCGATGCGTAATCAGTTTTAAATTAAAAAAAATCAGTATTATCGATTCGGTTCTAAATTTTATTTAAAGTCGGATCGAATCGGATTAATTACACTCATATTTGCAATTCATAGAGGATAAGAATTATCAATAGGCTCTAGTCATAAACTTAATTGAATAAAAAGAAATTATCGCAACATATTATTTATACGGTGGAATTTAATTTATAAGAATTTATAGATTTAGATCTTGTAAATCAAATCGTGCAACATTAGTAATATGAATAAAAATCATACTCATCATTCTATACTACACAGTTACTGATGTGAGTCTGTTTCAAAAAAAAAAAAAAGAATTACTACTGTTAGTCTGTATTTAATATTTCTTTTAGATTTATGAACAAATAAGCTCTAATATAAATGATGTATCATACACAACAACTTGTAAATAGAATAATTTAAAGATAAAATTCTCCAACCTACTTGCTTGAAATTAGCCCACCATCAATTAAACGTTTACAAGCTCAAGTTTATATGAATTTTGTTACTTATAAGCAAATTTACAAACCAATTTACATATTAATACTATTGTGTTTATATTTAAAATTTAAATTCATATCATTTTTATTAAAGTTAAATTTTTTTATTAATTATATTGAATAAATGTACATATTGATTCGCAGAATTATTTACATTCAGATTTTATATATATAAGTAAAAAACAAAAATTTATTATGTAGAGAATAAAACATATATATTTTTTGTAGAACAGAATAAAAAAAATAAATCAAAATTTTTAATTTTGGAGGGGTGGGGGGGTTGTGTAAATTCGGTGGGTGGGTGGGTGGGTCAGGCAGTGGTCGGTCCGAGGCTAACAGATGAGCTTAACGAGAAGGACAAAACTTATTAATTATTGCTAATAAAATTTAAAAAAGAAATCATAAAAGGCGGGAGAATTTAATACTGTTTTAATTATTGTTCCGGAATATTGGGCCCACCAGCCATGTGGGGCCCTTTGTTTTAGGGGGTTTTCCGGCAGCGTGTGCCTAACGTTTTGCCCGTTGTAGGAAAGTACGGACCAAGGGACGGCCCCCGTAAGTGTAACTCACGGTCCCACGGACAGACTCTCAAAAATTGATAGGAAAAATTTTATTGCAATTAATTTTGTGTATTAATATGTATATTTATTTAATGTGATTGATTAGATTAAACTATAAATGGAAGGTAATTGATAAATTAATATTTTAAATATCGTATTAGTAAGTGTACTAATTAAGATACTGAAACAAAATATTTTAATATTAATACTATTTCGTATATCGTTTTAGAATAATTTATATATAAATAAATTATATATATACATATATAAATTATATTTCAAAATAATTATCAATATATAAATAAATTATATATGTGTGTAATTAGTTTAGTAAGAATTGAGGTAAAAAAATTTAAAAAAAATGAAAAAATGTTGAAAGTACAAAATTCAGTACGACTGAAATACATGCTGAAATATCGACCGATACGATCGAAATATCAGCTGATACAAAACTACTATTTTATGTGTCAGACAACTGTCCGAATCTATTTTTATTTTGATCGTACCAACCAATATGATAAGAAATTTAAAACTATATAATAAACACGTATTGGTGTACAAATTTGAAATTAGTCTACAAATTTACTTGTACAAATCTAATTAATAAAAGCAATACTACATCAAGTAGATTTGTGAATTAATTTGTGCATGATATATTTCTATTGGTTATCTACATATATTTATTTTAATAAAAAAATTTATATGCAACCGCTTTTGCATACCTTTTTGTGCACTCTCTAATGTGATTGGTTGCACACTCTACTAATAATTATATTAGCTAATCATTTTAGTGGAATATATAAAAAGTATACAAAAATAATTGTATATAGCAAAATTCTGAAAAATTCCAAGTGCAAGCAATTTTGCACACTCATACACACACTAATATTGAGGTGGAAATGTAGAATTCAGTAAAACACATATATTTAAAATAAAACATATGAAGACAATCAATAGAGATATATTGGTATACAGATTAATCCATAAATATGCTTCCATAGGGCATTTCTCTTTTAAATATAGATGTTTCATTAAAATTTACCTTCTACTTCAACATTGGATGACGTCATAATTAGGCCTATTTGATTACTAGATAAAATTATCTGATTGTGATTTGAGGAATTTATGATTTTGGACATCCAATTGTTAAAAATTTATTTTCACTTCATCTTTATTCATTTATAAATTTTCAAACTCATCTTCAATATTTTTTTGCATGAACAATAATAATTAGTAAAAAATCATTTCATTTCTATTTTATTTATAAATTTTCAAATTCATCCCAATAATTTCTTACATAAACAATGTTTAAATAATAAATAGTACACATCTTCTCTTCTAAAAAAATTAAGTGAAACCTACGTAATCATCAGATTAAGGTAAAACTATATCATCTTATCTCATTATCCAAATATACATTTTTTTACAAACTGTTTTATCTCATCCAAAAAAATCTTACTACCATTCAAAATAACTTATCTCATCTCATTTAAACTGCGTAACCAAATATGACCTTAATTATTAGTGATTAAGATCTTCTTATTTTTTTTAAAAAAATTTGGGGCTCATTTTAGATATTAAGAATATTTATCCTAATAATAAAATAGTTTATGAAAGGGTGGCTTTGCTACCACTGGGAGCTACTGATAGTTATATTGTCTTTTTTATTTTATTTTATTTTATATGTAATTTTAATTTAAATACTTTTGAAAAAATAAAAAATTATAATATTATTGAAAAAATACTTTTTTAATTATTAAGTAAAAAAATTTAAAAAAAAAATCAGTGATAACATCGAACATTAAGAACCAGTGATAAGAGGAGCATTTTGCCATTTTTCTTTATGCAATAGTAGAATAATAGTAAAATATTTCATAAATAACGATAAGGTAATTTTCAAATATTAGAGAAAAATTATATTTCCACACAAGCCCTTATATTTATAGGTATATTGTAAGTGTTGAGTTAGAAAATAGGTATAGGCTAAGTAAATTAATGGATAGTCTTTATCCTATTGAAAATAACGGCATAAGTATCACGTTGATCTCTTTCATTTTGAAGTAAATATGTACAGGTTTTAGATATGTAAATTTCACACAAATCTTTTATAAAAAGAAAAAAGAAATGAGTCTTATTAAAAACATATATTTTTTTATACTTTTCACGGTGTGACATACTTTTTAATAAAGAATTTATATCAAGACTGCCGATTGGAGAGATTCATTAGAAACAATTCAATTCACAATGACCACGTTACATGGAAGTGAAAATTCCGATGGTGATGAAAGATGCCATAAGAAATTTAAATACAAGTCCTTGAATTTTGATAGTAAGTTGAAATGAAATGATTTTAGATAAAAATAAATAAAAATTGAATAAAATATTAATTATTATTATTATTATTATTTAAAATTTTGAAAAAAATTGAATTATTTATTATATTTTATATAAAAAAATTAAAAATTATAATAATAAAATAAAATAAAAGAATTTCTATATCCAAACCGACAGTATCAATTTCAGTGATACACGATATTGCTAAATGGGTCGCAACCAATAATTTAATTGATTGCGTCTAAGCACGTACCATTCTCAATTATATCTTGATCAAAATTTTGTACCTAAGCCTCCGTTTTTTGCCCTCCTGTTCTGTCATGTAAATTTGCCCAATAAAAAGAAAAAAATTGTAGTACCATCCGAATGACATGGATATCAAAGGTGAGAAATAAGAGGTCTGTATAAGACCCATCTACGGGGAATCCACCGACCCATCCTCTTTCCTTTCTTTTTCTCTCCAAATTCTAAATTTTATCCTCTCAATATATGTTATCTTTTATGTGGCTCAATCACAAGAAAATCCATTATATTCGGGAAGATGGATCCTTCTATGCATACGGCTCGTTTGTATTGTTCAGATGACTAGCAAAAAAGAAAGTGAATTTGATTGTATTTATAAATTAAACCAAGTAAATAATATAAAAATATGAACAACATATAAAGAGTAAAAGTAAAAGACAAGTAAACTCCATATTTTAATAAGATTTAACCCTATTACCTACATCTTCATTTCAAGGTACTCATTGAGGGCTTTAATATTCACTATTCAACTTCTTTCAAGTGAAAATAAAAACTTATTATATTTTTTAGTAATATCACAACAAAGAATGATGGTAAAACACTATTTATACTTACAATTATCTCATACGTGGTGATACAACTATTTTATGTACATAACACTTTCTACACATACAAGAGTTATACACACCATTTTACTTATACAAAAGCTGATATTTGATAGGTTATCAAAAAAACATTTATTAATGAGTGGAATAAAAACAATACAATAAAATTTATATTTCTCTCAAAAGGAACAAGAGTTAAATACATTGAAAGTTTTGAATGAATGTTACAAAACTAACAATTTATGTTTATTAGTTTTTCGTGTTATTATTTTGAAGATCTCAATTGAGCTATTTATAAGCATATGACATTTCATTTTTTAATTTAAAAAAATACGCATGTGAAAAAGGAATACGGTTCATTTTTCAAAATTTTCAATTTTTTTTTTTTTTTTTTTTGCGATTGTCAAAGACAATCTTAATCATTTTTTAAAATATGGAAACCCAATCTTTTACTTTTAGCATATGACAAAATTAGCTTGGTTTATTTTTAAAAAATTTCAAAATAAATCATCTTCATTTTATATATGTTAAAAAAAGCATCAATCACTTTCTAAAATTTTCAAATCATATCATCTACTTTTTAAATATGTTAAAAGTGCATCAATCACTTTTTAAAATTCTCAAACAAAACATGCATATATGAAATATGACAATCAACTATCTTTCAAATTTTCAAAATTCAAGCTTTAATAATATTACACATATGCAAAAAATGCAATTTAATACTTTATAATAAAAGATTATTTTTGTTTCCTTTTTTATCATTATTGATTCATTAATGTGATTTTATTGTGTAGACAACTTTGAGCAACTTTGAGCTTAAATTTGTTATGATCAAAATCTATATATAGATATATAATTATATGAAACTTAAAACATTAGGTTTAATAGTTGTTTTTGTATTTTATTTCAATTTATCTCATAATTATTATACCTTTTTTTTATTTCATATAAAATAAAATAAACAATTCAATTTTTTTAAGTTTTAAAATATAAATAATATTTAAAATATAAATTTTAATAATATTTTATTTAACTTTTAAATTTTATCTCAACTCATTTTAAAAAATAATTTAGACTTTAAGAATAACACTAGATACAATTAGGTATGTAAATTATAGTTTTAAATACCGTACTGTACCGGCCGGCACAAATAAAAAGGTGTTTTGTTTCGGTCGATTTTTTAACCGTACCAAATGGGCCGAAAAATGTCCAGTACGGCCGATACTGGCCATACCAAATTTCGGCTTTCAATTTTTTTTTTAATTTTTTACTATGTTTTAACCTCAATTTATTATTCATACTATTATTCATATAAATATTTAAACTTAAGAATGTAATTCCTCTCTAACATTACTATTACTGTCTCTATTTTCCTCTTTTACATGCAGTTTTGAGTCTAGTTGCATACGTGGCGTGGCAGCTTTTATCTTTTTTTTTTTTTTCGTTTTCCCAATGTACCAGCTTTTATGATTCTAACCTGAGGTCATTTTGACGTGGCCATGTTTATATTCGTTATTTTTGGGCCTTTTTGTTACTCCGAGTCCGTTCTCAGAATTGACGGGATTTGATATATCATTACTTTATTTGTAAAATAAAAAAAATTAAATGCACTTAAATGATATTTACAATTTAAGATACATAAATTTTGCATATTTTCATAAAAATCTGGATAAGACTTCTAACCATATAAAAATTAATTTTTAATTATAAACTCTATTTCTTTTAAAAAAAATAAACACAATTTATATCAATATTTTAAATATTATATCGATACCGATATCAGTCAAGTCACTTAAACGAAATATTTCAATACCAGAATAATTTCGTATACCATTTCGAAATAATTTATACATAAATAATATATATAAATACATATATAAATTATATTTTAAAATAATAGTCAATATATAAATAAATTATATAGATATATATATGTAATTAATTTAGTTTAAATTGAAGTTAAAACATAGTAAAAAATTTATTAAAAAAAAAAAACTTAAAGGCCGAAATCCGGTATGGCCAATATTGGCGGTATCGGACATTTTTCGGCCGATTTGGTACGGCCGAAATGAAACACCCATTTATTTGTGCTAGCTAATCGGCCGGTACGAAAAATTTCGACCGTACCGACCGGTACGGTATAGTATTTAAAACTATGGTCGGTCATCTGTCTTTCCGCGCATTTGTGGTAACGAGTGGCAACTATGTGTCGGTGAAATGGAGGCGAAGTAGGCCAGATCTGAAAGATTTTGATGTGGAGAAATTGTTGGTACGATGCGTGTAATCGTCGGAGGCGTTAAGGCACGGTAACGTGTAAAGACCACTTGTTTAAACAAGCTGCCCATGAAGACGACGCGCCAAGCCTTTTGGTGTGACTCCATCTCATTCTAGTAGGTTAGCGATTATAAGATTGGGTGGTAAGGTGCGTGTCGAATGATGGTGTTAGGAGTGCAGTAGATCTAACCAAAATCGAATAGGTGGTAGGGAAAAAAAATACCATCATGAAAGTATACATACATTATAATAAGGGAAAGGGAAAGGGAAAGGGAAAGGAAAAATGAAAGGAAATGAGGGTGAAGCCCTCTCACTACAACATAACAGCTCTTTTGGAACGAAATCTTTTGTCCCTAAAGACATTGATTTTGTTTAGTAAAATATCTTGGAACAAAATAAAATCGTTCCAAGCTCAGGACTACAATAGTGTCCCGAAATGTATATTGGGACAAAAAGAATAAACTCGTTCCAAAAAATATATTTTGTCACGATCCAATTTCATTCCAAAATCCCATTCGAACGATAACTTGCCCATTCAAATGTCTAAATAGTTCAAACACTGCATTTATAAGTGTTCGATCCACAACAAAATATGTTCAAAAAATACACTTGAGCAAACGTTCGAGCGGTAAAATGTGTTTGATAATTTTGATTATATGTTTGACCAATGCATGAAGGGATCAAATGAGACTACTATTCAAACACATTCGAACAATATCAAATAATGTGTCCCATTCGAACGGTATCAAGTCATGTTTTAACAATTAGAAAATAAATTGATCAATACTCACAAAAGTAGAATAATAAAAAATGAACCCAATAATAAACTACCAAATAGACATTCATAATATTTAAAAAAATACATTATAAATTGTTCAGTACTAAGAAAAGTAATATAATAAGTGCAAATTAAATAATAAAACAATTCTAGCATTCTTCCACGTATAGAAGAATTAGGTCCCAAAAGATTTAACATAATGTAAATCAGTTGTTTTGAGGTTTGAACTGTTGCATAAGCTACTACATTTGGACTTGTATCTTTCTCTTGAACTGTTCTTGTTGCTCTTCACATGTTGTTTCAAGTGTATTTCCATGTCTCATTGTTTCACCAATTGAGACTCTAACTCATGCTATCGTGTAGTAAATGCCTCGATCTTGGAATTCACATTTTTCAATGCTATAGAGGTTAGAAAGGCAAAAGCCGGACGAAGAGGAAAAGGTAGAATGCTTTACACAATAACCCAAACCTCGTAAATAGCCTGAACGTTGACCCAGAACCTGTGTAAAAATGTCAATATCACTTGTTGAGAAATTTTTATGTAGTGCAAACTCAAAACGTAGGACAAACATTTTATCATACACATAAGATAAATAATTAATATCATCATAAATATTTTAATATATTTAATTAAAATGGATTTAATACTTATATAATTTTCATAAGCATCATGATAAGTCTACTTTTCATTACTTTAATTAATATTAAAATACGTAATATTCAATTAAAATACAAAGAGCTAAGACTAAATAATACTTAGAAACTTCATATTTAAATTAATAATACTTAGACATCTTCTCAATGTCTTCTTCTTGATTATGTGAAGCCTTGAATGACGTTGGATATGATTTATCGTGTAAGACCCAATCAGTATAACCATTGTCAATACATTTGACAAACATATGCTCTTTCACCAAGTTTATCTCATGAGAACTCAAATTATTGCATTCTCGGCATGATCATTTAATACGCCCATGACTATCATATGTACTCAATGCAAACTCCAAAAATTTATTAACACTTTCAGCATATACATTGTGATCTTGACCCAATCGTTTCCTAAATTGCATCCAACTCTTATCTATGCCAACTATTCTTAGGGCTATAATCGAGTTGAGCCGAGTCGAGTTTTAAATTGTCAAACTCGACTCGACTAAAAAAACTTGATCTCGGGCTCGAGATTTTTAATTTTCTCCTGTTTAAGTTCGGCTCGATAAGCCAAGCTTGAAGATCAGCTCGAGCTCGATCTTCAACATAAAATTGAGCTCAAGTTGAACTGGCTTGATTTGGCTTGACTCGAGTTGTATATGTATTAATAGAATGAAATATTATAGAAATAAAAAAAGGCATATAAAATTACTTATTTTTTTCAATGTATCAATTTGCAATTTAAAGAATTAATAAAAGAGCTAATGCTAGTAATTTAGAATATACACAAGATCCTTCAAAGAAAATCACAAAACAAAAACAGTTAGTTACATTTAAAAACATTTAAAAAAAAAGAAGAAAAAATATTGATACAAAAAGCAGTTCATAACTTTGAGATCACATTAATGATATCTTGTTAACGAGAAAACAGCTCGTAAAATGAAAAAAAGAAGAGGAACAAATGATCTATCATCAATCATCATCAATGGTTAAAAAAATTATTTCAAATAAAAAAAATACATATAATCAAGACTAAAGAGATTTCAAAGTCTAAACTACATCAAATTTTGAGATCTCACATAATATCAATTATTATATCAAAGTACCCTGCATATATCATATAATATGCTCAAAAAATATTTATAAAGTCTTTTTACTCCCCTATATACACAAGGTTGAATTATGCATAATTTTATAAGAGTATTGCATTGCATAGCATCCATCCATAAGCTTCAATTATGGCAATGCAATTTTAGCCAATTCCAACTCCTTCTACAAAATAAAAAATAAAAAATAATCACATACATTTATACTTTAGAAAATAATTGAAGTGTTCATGAAAATAATAGTTTTTTTTTAATGAAAGAGATACTTACTTTTAGTTCTTTCTTAATATCATGGCATGCTCTAACCCAATCTGCTCCACATAATAGCATTTGAACCATTTTAGTTGATAAAAAGACGCTCGATATGGATCAATAACTCTACTGACAGTACTAAATGTGGACTCCGAAGCAACTGTACTTATAGAAATTGCTAATATGTCATGTGTAATCTTGGACAAGATTTTATATTTGAGATTTTTGACTGTCCACCACTCTAAAGCATCAAACTTTGCATCAGTACCTTCCTCACATATGTAAACACCATCTTCCAAATATACATCCAAATTTGACTTAATAGGTTGAAAAGTATTAACACTTCCAACAAAAGATTGAAACATTGATCGTCCACTTGGCATGGTTCTTGCAAAAATATTAGAGGAGCGGCTTAAAAATGCTACATTAACATTTTTCTGCACAGTTTGGCTTATAGATATTGAATTATGAACTTGAACATACTCATCATATAACTCATACAAAATTTTAAGAACAAGATCAATATTCTGGAAGGCTTCAAACTTAGGATAAATTAAAGGAAAATAGAACTTTATCAACGCTATTTTGTATCTCGGGTCCAATATCGCAGCTATTGCCATTAACAAATTACATTCACTCCAATATTTCTCAAATTTCTCATTCATCTTTTTTGCCATTGCTTGAATATATTAATTTCTATCAACAATCTTCACAGCCAATACTTTTTTCATCCTCCATACCTCAGGAAGAAACAAATTAGAAGTTGGATAGATGCTTCTAGATACAGTATTGGTCACTTCATTGAAAACTTCTAGAATATCACAAATATTTTTAATTTTCATCCAATGTTTAGTAGTAGGCACTTATTGAAAATTCTGATCCCTATCTTGAAACCTAGGGAACACTTCTTTGAATTTCATAGCGGTCACCAACATGAAGTAAGTACTATTCCATCGAGTGGAAGCATCCAATATCAATTTTTTAGAAGGTAATTGCAATTACTTTGTAATTTCACTAAATTGTTTCAATCTTCCTTCGGATGCTACCAAATATTTGATTCCTTCTCTAACACACTCAATAATATTTCCAATTTGGCCGAGCCCGTCTTGCACCAACAAATTTGTTACACAGGCACAACATTACACATGAAATAATTTACCTCCGACAGTTAAGAGTTTTTTCAATCGAAAATCATCTTTAAGAATTCTAATGGCAACATCATTTGCTTTGGAATTGTCGACTATAACTGTAAATACTTTGGTTCAATACCCCAATCAACAAATCACTTTTGCAAAGTATCAGCAATAATTAAACCATTATGCGGAGGCGGCACATTACAAAAATTTAAGACCCATTTTTGAAAACGCCAATCTGAATTTACAAAGTGACAAGTCACCACCATATATAAAACCTCTTGGCCAGAAGTCCACATATTAGTAATGATATTAACTTTATCAACACCACTTAATAATGTTTTCAACTTTGTTTTCAACTTTGTTTTCAACTTTCTCCTCTCAATTTGATATGTGTCTATACAATCTTTTTTAGCGGTTGCACGGGATATTTTTTGCCAATGAGGTGTATTTACCTTCATAAACTTGTTGAATAGTACATGCTCTACCATGTTAAAAGGATACTCATAGTAAAGAATCATATGAGAAATAAGTTCGCATACCTTCTTGTGATCGTACTTAAAGTTTCCAATAATGGCGACATCATCATTCTCTTTAGATTCAATACTCAAAATCTTTTGCTTCTTGTTAGACATAACACGTGCAAGATACATATCTCTATGCCTACGCATAGTATTAGTATCCTCCGAATTTTTGGAATCACCATCTTTATGGGCAAAGAGATTAGGGCTTTCAAGCATATTAGTGTCATCTAACTCATTTTCATTTTCTACATATTGACTTAGATCCTCCATAGCAATAGAATTTGTTCTAAACATAACAATGCAAACATTATAAAAACAATAACAAATATTATATAATATTTAATCTATTTTTTATTTCATTCCAAAAAATTAAGTACATGGTTGTTTTTATACTAACCGCATGTATGTTGAAAGCACTCTAAAAATTTATTATCTTTCATACAATTTGCCTTAAATAAATGTTTTATTGGATCTAATGAGAGATTTATATTTCATAAGAAGCTTTCTCCGAGTGGTTGGCCCTATCTCATTCGAAATTGTAAGATTATAGTCGCCACCCTATGAATTATTATTTGTCATATCCAAAAAAATCTCAATAGCATCTCTCTATAATTTTCCAAATATGCTTGTTTGATTGTATGCACGACGAGTAATACGTCGATACACCATCACCAAAACTGCATATCCGAAGAACAAGGGATGACTCTACCAAAATCATAATGTTGGATATTAATAGACATGGTTCAATAGTTTGCGGGAATGATCTTACAATTCCAAACTATCCACTCTAGATAATTCAAGAGTTATCAATCAAGCGTTGATCCAAATTGATAATTCTTGAACGGGTCTAAAGTTTGTTTTCATGAATCAACATTGCAAGATATGCTAACATTTATTAAACAACAAGAATATATGAGTAATACAACAATAGAACAAAAAATTAGTCCTATATATTTGTATTTAAATATAAGCATGATTAATTTAAATATTAAGTTTCTAAGTATGATTTAGTCTTAGCTATTTGTATTTTAATTTGAATATTAATTTTTTTTAATTTAATTCAATTAATATTACTTTAAAACTTAAGCATTTAAGTATTATTAAGTCTTAGCTATTTGGATTTTAATTTAAATATTAAGTGTTTTAATTTACAATTAAATATTATTAATTCTAATATTATGTATTTAAGCTTTACTAAGTCCTAAGTATTTTAATTTTAATTTTTCTTTAAGTATTATTAATTCTAATATTATGTATTTTAAGTTTTATCAAGTCATACGTATTATAAAGGAGCTGAAAAATCCGTGGGTCTTTCGAAAATTGTATTTTGTGCAAGTTGCGCTCGAACACTATTTACTAATGTTAGAATGCATTAATCATGTTTGAACGGTACAAATATACGTTCGAACAGTATAAGCTCAGATTTCAAATGTTTTCAACAACAGAGAAGAATATTCAAGACAAACATAAGAACAAATAAGAGAGTGAATGAGGAGCATGGTTGAAGGAGATGAAAAAAAAGAGGGATAATAATGACCACAACCTCCACAAAAAATTAGAGAATTCACCAAAATTAGTGGGAGAATGGTACAGGACTGAAATGGAGGATGAAAAATGAAGGATTTAGTGAGTGAAATGAGGGAGAATGGCGCTAGATTGAAAGAGAGAGGGCCTAAGTTGAAGGAGAGAATGTCTGGCTTGAAGGAGTGGGACGACTGTGTTGAAGAGACTGGGAGATGTCTGGGGGAGGGGTAGTGTGAATGTATCAGAATACTTACTGTTCGAAAGTGAAATATTTTATGCGCTAAACTTCTCCTGCTTGACAAATTTTCAGTGACCGTTCGAACGGTACACTTGTGCCTTCAAACGCCATTCGACTACTCATACATTGGCGGGATACATTCCCGCTCAAGTTTCAGGAGGCACCAAAAACCTAGAAACCGTTCGAACATTTTCAATCTAGTTTTTCCCATTTAAACGGTATATAACTTCCGTCCGAACGGTCATTGTTTAATTTTTAATTATTTTCTTTTTACCTTATACATTTAATTAACATTATAGCATAATCTAGGGGTGGGCAAAAATTTCGACTTCCGCTCTGATTCCGACTCCGAAATCGGAGTTCGGAGTCGGAACCGGAGCTCATTGGAGTTCTGATTTCCGACTCCAAACTTTGACTTTTATTTTTATTTTTATACATTATATAGATTATGTATTATCTATTGTAACATTTAATAGATATAAGCAATGGCTTAATGGTAAACCTGCGTGACAAAAACTGTCCTTTGGTTCCTTAGAACTTGGGTTCAAGACCCAGCCTTGCACATTTTTACCACTTAGTTTCTTCAAATTTTCAAAACCTGCAATTTTATCCTTCAACGACGACGTTTTAAAGGGTATAAATTCATCTCTTCCTCAAACCCTAACCCTTCTCTAATCTCTCTTCCCCCCTCCCCCCCCCCTCTCTTCTTAGTTCTCTCTAAGGTTTCTACTTTCTAGCTTCATCGTTCTTCTCTTTGACTCAGTTCTGCACAAAGTATCTTAACAATGGTGACCCAGCCCTCCCGCCCTCGTCCTTTGTTTCATTTACCTACAATAGCTCGCCAAATCGCCACCTATACAGCTCCAGTTCCAGTCCCAAACCTTACCCTTGCTCTGGACCGAGTCAGCTCCAGTTCCATTCCCACAACCATTTGCGGCTTGGAAGTGATTTCGTGCATTTCTTCGAAGTTTCGAGAAACTTCCAGCCTCCAAATGCTTCAAGGGAGTCTCTAACCCTTCGTTTTTTAAAAAAAGTTTCGAGAAACTTCTAGCCTCCAAATGCTTCAAGGGAGTCTCTAACCCTTCGTTTTCATTTTTATAAATTTGGGTGCTAATTTTGCTATGGTTTTATTGATTATTTTTGAGTTTGTGGTTGCTTTGCACTCAAATTCGAGTTTCTAATCAATTGATACTACTTTCTGGTGATTATGTTGTGTTACCGGATTTTGTTGGCAGTAGAATAACTCAGGAAGGGATTCCGATCAGAGGTCGGACCGATCGGAACTCTGAACTTCGATCGGAGTCGAACTCTGACTACTGTCGGAGTCGGAGTTGGAACGAAATTTCGACTCTGACTCCTATCGGAGTTGGAGTCGGAAACTCCAAACTCCGACCCTTTTAGAGTCGGAGCCCACCACTAGTATAATCTACTTAGGCAAATTAGATGATAATATAGTTTAGTAACACAGTACTATCATGATCTAATTGTTAATTCAATCATATATATTATATTATAGTAAATAATTAATGAGTATGTAGTATCATATATTTTAGACTATAAGTAACATATGTATAATATGATATGTAGTGTCATCTAATTAGACTATGAGCAACATATATATAGTATCATATATAGTGTCTTCTAATTAGATTATAATTAATTAATTAATTAATTAGTTTATTTTTATCAAACGTTTTGATTCTTTCAATCTTCATGAGAATGCACATTATATTATAATTAAATTAATATAGAAATTTATCACATTTTGTTTTTAAATATTTAATTACTATTAATTTAATATAATTAATATTAAATAATGTGATATTATTTTTATAAAATTTTGTTGTTCACAATGTCTTACTTTGTTAATTGTTATTAATATATAATTTAGTAAATATTTATTTATTATGTTTTTATCACTAATGTTATCACTATTTATTATGTTTTATCACTAATGTTGCTAATTTAATTCCTTTTTTAAATTTCATATTGATAATGTCTTCATTTAGGACGGGACATAAGTGTCGCCGTCCAGGCGAGGCTATCATCCAAATAGGCAGAGAGAAGATTGTTTCACTAGTGTGGCAAGTGAATATTTCTAACTACCAGACTCTTTTTTGGGAAGATCATTCATTGCCATCAATCTTCGACAATTGGTTAGGGACCTATCTTGGATCAGCAGGAAGAAGTATGAGAGATTGTGTCCTATATTGATATCTTTGTTGAGTTTTGTAGACAACTCAGTGGTGCCATCCTAGATGACAGAGGGGTGTATATGATCTCTGTCCGAGGAGTGCCAGTTATATTTTTAGCGGATGAACTTGTTAAATATCTCAATATTCCTAGATTGCGCGATGCATATCTAAACATGGTGCCTAATGAGTTTGATCCTTTAGGTGATGGAGAGACAGTTGAGGACTCGACATTAGTTTATACAAATGAGCTCAATGCCTTTGCTAATCATGAGGTGAGATATTTGGATGTTGGTCTAAATGCTCCTATGTATGACAAGACAAAAAGCATCAAGTAGGCAAATTTATCATCATTCTTTAAGATCATGAATTTGATGATCATCAATAATATTGACCCTAGGCAACACAAGATAGATATTGGCCTTGATCGAACGAAATTTATGATACAGATCACTCATGACATTCCTAAGGACTTGGTGTGGTATATCTTCAATAGGATTCGATTAGAGGCCTAGTACATTTTGATGGATATATTGCCATTCGGGATCCTGATCATGCAATTTCTTCTATATGCTGGGATTGTGCATCATTTTTTTGAGCATAAATAGGAGCCGATTGGACCGATCAATAGCACCACCCTCTCACGCAGCACAGGGCACTCAAGATTGCGTCTTTGTGGACTTGCTCATGACCCAATTGATCCTCAGAGAGATGCATACTCGAAGATTATGGACTGTCAGCTGGTGAGACATCCATGCAGGCCAAGGCATCGCACGCTGCTACTTGTGAAGAGATGGTCGATATAGTGCGTGTAGCGATCATAGATAGACATTAGCAGTGATCGAAGGACGGGGGCGGTGCATGGTATATACGAGATGGGGGTCCACCATATCCCACTCTTGGCTTCTTTTTTCTTTCCCAAGGCGGCTGGTGTTCCCTTGCCCTCGTCACAATGGCTGGGGAGCTTTGCTCTGCTACAACGAGGTAGAGTGGAAAAGGGGCGGGACAGCAGGGCTGAGTACCCACTGCTTACCCCTACTAAATTTTACAAATTGTGTCCACTTTCTTTGAGAGCAAATGTAAAATTAATATAAAAATTAATTTTTTAATAATAAGTCTTTTCCTTTTCAATGAAAAAACACAAGATTCGCACACTCTAAAACTGTTTATGACATTACTCTTGATTTTTATAAGAATACGTTATGATTTAAGGATATTAAAAAATCTCACGCGAAAAAAAGAGAGATTAAAATGTAGTATATAACATTGCTATAAATTACAATAGAGAGGAGGAAAATGACAAGATGATGCAACTACGCTCCAAGTCTATTGATTTAAAAAAATTTTATCTACAAATGGATTATTAAGTAATAACATAAATTGATGTAATTTCATGTGATTCGTCGAATTGTAGAATTACTTTTATTATAAAGTAAATATAATGAATTATATTAAATCACATTAACTCATGATATTATTTTTATATAATTTCTGTGACTATAATAGTCATAATTTTGTTCCTTTTTTTGGTGGAATTATTTGTGTTTATGAATTATTTGGACAATTTTAGCAGCCCACCCACTCAAAGTTTTGTCGAGATCATATGATCATTTTTTAAACCTATTTTATAATAAAGTATTGCTACATCCACAAAAAAATTATATAAAAGTAATCTTATAAATTGATGCAATATTTTTCTTAGTTTTTACAATAAATATAATTTTATAATCTGACAAATTATATCAAACCAATAATATTTTTGTATAATCTATTTATGACTAGAATATTCCTTAAGAATATCACTTCAAAATAATAACTAAAGACTAAATTTGTTATATTCGAAATCCTCTTTTTAATTTGGCACGAAACTCCAAGGACTATGTATGAACATAAAAAAAATGTTAGAGAGAAGTTATAATCAATGGCACTTACTCATATGAATAGTAATATATTATTGTTCAATTGAATAAGTGCCATTGAGTGTAGCTTTTCTCCATTATTTCACATAAATATAATTCTATATGAATTAATCGAATAATTATTTTTATTAATTACGACTATTCTTATGTTTCACTTTGAATCGATAGTGTACAAAGAACAAAACAAGATTATTGATAAATATTTGTATGATACAAAAGAAAATTTTTATGATAAATAGAGAGATGATTTTATCTTATCTCATCGTATTTTAACTTATTATATAAGCATCACAAATGTTTTTTAATTTTTAAAATTTTCATATAATTATTATTTAATTATTATAACCTTCCTAAACTTTTAAATAAAACATAAAAAATAAATAAAAAAATTTAATTCTAAAATAACTTTTAAAAAAAAAAATACTAAAACCATTTCTAAACCATTTTATCTCAAATTAAATATATCATTATTATTCCTAAATCATCTCAATTCATCCGACTCTTACACAAACTAGTAATCAAACAATATCTAGCAAAATTTAAGCAACAATTGAGGCAAATTTTTTTAAAAATAAACTACCTTCTCCTTCCATTTGGAGACAAAAATTAGCTTCAAATGCGACACGTGAGCCTTCTCTTTCATAGAAAATAAGCAAAACAAAAATCTGCCATCTGGGGCCCCTCAGTGACTGGTGTGGATCAGAAACACCAACCACATGGACCGCTAAAAAACCCCATAATTTCATATGGTACCAATCTTTTGAGGTTTTAAATTAAATTATCAATCCATTTTATTCACGGAATAATATCTCTTTCCTGCTGTCGTCGTTTTGAACTTAATTTATAAGATATTAGATATTAGTATACAGAATGTCATCATTTTCTTGAAATTTCGCATAAATGATTTTGAGATATTTTAAATAAATTCTAATAAAAGAGAAATATGAAATCATCCTAAAAAATCTTTCAATTAAATTTCTTAATCCAAAAGGTATTATTTTAATTTTTTTTATTTAATAATTAAGAAGGTATTTTTTAATAATTTTATAAAATAAAAAAATTAAAAAAATAAAAAATAAAAACTTTTGTACGGACAAATTTGGCTACATCCCGCGATGTAGCACCATACTTACAGAATGACTCTATCGTTTCACTTTCTTTCTCATCTGTATTCCATAGATGAAGCCAGCGCGCGAAGTTTTACCCGGCAGTATCGAAGCTTGATCCATAGATGGCAATATTCTCGGGGCGATTTTCATGCTTTGATTAAGGAAAGCGACGAGAGAATTTCATTATTAGTATTATTATTTTTTCAATTAGTGTGTTATTAGTCGAGCAAAATGCAGTCGTTAAGCATTAAGGTTTCCACGGATTTGAATACGAGGACGAGGAAGGAATGGTTTAGGGGCCGAGGAAGCTCTGGACTAGCGGAACTTGAGGCCTCGACAAGGAGGCGGTTCTTAAATTGCAGATATTTTGCTCGAAATTGTAGGATTGTAGCGTGTGCTTCTCAGATGAATAGTGATGGCGATGGCGGAGGGGGTCAGAGTTCCAGCTCGAGTCCGAGTTCGTACTTGTCTCAGAGCCAAACGTACGCTCTCTTAAAGCAACAAATGGAGGTTGCCGCCAAATCTGAGGTTACTCTTTAGTCTCTATCACATGTCAGAAAATTTGAACAGCCAAATCAATGGAATTTGGCATTCTTAGCAATTTATATGAATTTTGTCTATTGTCTCAGCAACGAGGCACGTATTACCGTTTTAGGCTTTTTAATGTGGTTGTAGCGGTTGGATGTAACTAATAATTTCCTTTATATGTTTGTTTTGATTTACAGGATTACAAAGAAGCTGCAAGGATACGTGATTCGTTGAGACTATTCGAGGAAGAAGAGCCGGCTTTGCGTCTGCGCAGATTGCTGAAGGAGGCAGTTGCTGATGAGAGGTTTGAGGTATTCAGATTTTTCGTTTCTCTTTAAATTGATATCTGAACCTTTTAAAATTCTTAAGTCTCATTCTGCAATCTGATTGCACTTATAAATCGGAATCTTGGGATTATTGTAGTTAATGTGGGCATTTGGTTTATATTGGCATTTGGCTTAGTTCAAGATGGGTAACATTATATTCTAGTCAATGCCGGAAGCATGCGTCTTTCATACGTCCATGATTGGCTGGCTTGCAGTGTCTCGATGTTCTCTTAGCATAGAGGCAAAATGAATGTGAATATTTTGCTATCCAAGTGTCCCAATAGATGTGTTGTGATTATGTTGCAGGGACTCAGAGGGGTGACCTATGGTCTAGATTAAAAATATCTTGGTACGATGTGTAGGCATAGTGCAAAGTTATTGAGTATTTATAGGTGAGTGAAACTGCCAAGAGACAAATGGCTGTCATAGGGTCAATGTTGAGAGAAGGCCACCATGGATGTTGGCTGTGCAGAGCATTGATGGTATGTCACAGTCTAAGTGTCCCACACGGCTTGTGTTAGTTTAACCATGTGAATGTCCTACCCAAGTTTGTTCATTTATTGTTATGCGGGGAGTTTACTAAGGGCAGTAGAAAGAATTCAAAAAGGGGCTGAGGTGTTCTCAAGATGTAGCTGAGACATGAGAACATACTCACACGGGATGCATTGCTTCACTGGCTTCATGCAATAATAATAAAGTGGCGTGGAAATCAAAATAAAAAACGTATACAATTTATTTTTATGTATTTAAATTATTATTGATGGGTTGATTCTTTAAGATAACTATATGAATAACTTAGTTATTAGATAATTGTAGTCTATTTAAGTGAGGATGATTGATGAGAAAGGCCCTGATGCTTGTAAGTATTCAATATATTCATGTTTGAAATTGGGAGCTCTAGAAACCCTTGAAATGTTCTGCCAAATGTGACCCAGTGCTTGAATTCCCTGATTGTGTTTCATGTTTGATTAGTTATTAGTTAGGCATGTAGTGTAATATGTTCTCATATTGTTATGTTCTAACATTCCAATGAACAATGTTTTAGTCTCAAGCATTGATATGATCTTCGAGAATTGTAAGTAATATATCCTTATTAAAATACTAATTAAATATTCAAATTCATCTCTTTCAATTAGCTTAGGTTTTTGGAATGAGTGGTGACGTAACATAATATTATTCATCTTTTAAATGATGCTTGCTTATGCTTTTTGTTTAGAATGATAAGAGCTGCTGCTGTTGATAGCTTAATGCCAATCCCATAGTTACTATGGTAACTCAGTTTGATCCTTCCCTGACTATGTCAAAAAGTCTACCAAAATGATCTCTGGTTTTTAAGCTTTTAATATTTAGTATTTCTTCTGAAGTATGATGCACAATCATCTTATGCTATTCCATGTACTGATATTCCAATGGTTTTGTTTCGGGGAACTTCTTTTTTGTCAGGATGCAGCCAAATATCGTGATGAGTTGAAGGAAATTGCACCACACTCTCTCCTAACATGTTCCAGTGATGCGACAACCTTGGTATGTCAAGAACTTGATCTTTAATTTTTGAGTCAAAGTTTTGTAAGTTAAAATCTTCATATCTGTGGGTCTATTCATGTCAAGTTTTCTTAATTGCATTTGCTTCAATGTAAAATAAGGAAAAGGGAAAAATAGTTTTGGGAAAACCAGGACTTTAGCATCATTTGTGGAGATCTGAACAAATATTGAAAATATTATGGGGGTGTTTGGCTGGTATGAAAATCATTTGTACTTTACGAACCCCCATCAGCCTAAGACCCCTGTTCAGTCACCCCTATATCCCACAGATTGGTGTTGATGCATGTTCAATTCTGAAGAAATACAACGTGGAGTTGTTGTGGGTGGGGTTGTTCAAAGGAGCAATCACATGGTAAGGGGATTTCTAAAGCAGTCGCTGGAATAGGGGTTACTAGTGTGTCAAGGTGAGGGTGATGGGGAATACTGGGATGTAGTGGGGGTGAGGCGCCTGGGGGATGGTAGGCAATAGGTAGAGAGGGTGGGACCAGGGGTAAGGGGGCATCTGGCTTCCTCCATGGGAGTGGGTGGTGTTGTGGTTCACTATAGAGGGGGTGAGGGTGAAACAAGCTCTGGAAAATAGCCTACAATGCCAATTTGCTGTTGACCAGGAAACCATTTCACTGCGAACAATATTGAAACCTTTTCTATATAGAGTTTTAGGACAAAACAAAGATAGATGTGGTTTTTGTTTTGTATTCTTTGGTCTATTTAGATTTTTTTTTAACTTTCTTAAAATCATTTTAAAATTGTCTAGCCACTCCATTTTGGTTTTGTAAGGCCAGGTGCGTGCTTCTGAATGTTAGTGGAAGAGAAAGGATCGGGTATGCTGTTTGAATGTTGAAATATTCCTAAATCATTGTTCTGATTGGTAACGCATGGGCTGGATATAACTTGTTTAAAATAATTTGTTTTCCCCAGGGAATCAGGGTTCAAGTCCGAAGTGTTTACATAGAGGGCCGGAGCCAACCTTCGAAGGGGCTGTTCTTCTTTGCTTATAGAATAAGAATTACCAATAATTCAGATCGCCCGGTTCAACTTCTCCGAAGACATTGGATTATTACTGATGGCAATGGAAAAGTTGAGAATTTCTGGTGGGTAGATTATTCTAATCTTTACACTATGATTTCTAAAGTTCACTTAGATACTTCATTTTTTATTTTTGATAAGTTATCCTAGATACTTTATTTACTTATATAATGTCTGTATTAAACCTTCTTAAGTTGTATGCTTGAAAAAAGTAAATACGTTCTGATCATTATTACCTCATCCAGGGGAATTGGAGTTATTGGTGAACAGCCTGTTATACTTCCTCGGACAGGTTTTGAATACTCATCCGCATGCCCCTTGAGCACTCCCAATGGTAGAATGGTAAGATGTGACGGTTTCGCTTTATTCCTTGTTGTTTTCCATGGAAAAGTTATGAAGTTGGATTCATTGATGTGTTCTCAATTTAAAAAGTCGGGAAGAAAAATTGTCAGTTCCTTGAAAAAATCATAATGGTTTGCACCATTATGATGTAGTTATTGATGAATGGATGGTGTAAGAATTCTGTGTATAAACCTGCAATGTAATGCGTAACTGAACTTCCAGAAATGAACTAAAAGTTTTCATATTCATCGTCTCAGAGGCTGTTTAAATTGATCCCATAATTGGAGTTCTGAAAACTTTCCACCAGTTTTATTTTTCTGTTATTTAAAACAGAAGAATCCAAGATTTTTCCTTGGGCATCATGGAGTTTGGATTCTATGACTTGCATTAACACTGCATTACTAGAAAGTGGTTTATAGTAAAAAAGATCAATAAAAAAATTAAATTGCATGTCCTGCAGATAAGCACTCACAATGCTGATGGAGCATGTGGTTTGCTCATGGTTTTCCTGTATTTTTTTCTCTGATATAATAAGCATTTCTGCCTTTGTTATAGTGCTCTGGTGCATAAATGGTGTAAGCGTCATCAACAAGAAATGTATTTTAGATTGGAGAAGATAAGTCCTTGAAACTTATGTAACTAACGCTAACATGCCGAGAAGAAAAAAAAAACTAAAACATTAACATTCATGCTAAGCTAATCATCCATTACTAGTTGTTTTTACTTTTTTGAAAATGCTGGATTATCTTATCTAAATTTCTTTGGCCTTTATATAAATGCAGGAAGGTGAGTTCGAGATGAAACACATCGACAGGGTCAGCTCAGAGTCATTTAATGTGGCTATTGCTCCATTTTCTCTTTCAATATTAGAAGATGAATTGATGCTTTTATGAGAAATGAGCCGTGGTCTTGACTTTGGAGAACTGGAAGAATTGCATCCATAAGATGCATTCATATGTAAATATTGAAGGTTTTAAAACTATTTTACTCATATTTTGCAATGCGAAGTTTAAAAATCTGTCTTTTTTCGTCGAGTGTAAAGAGCATCTCTATTGTTCTTCTACATTCTAATCCTCATCTTATATAGCAAACTTACTATTAAAGAAATGAATTTGAAGGGATGAATGTATAGAATATACCATCTGAGGAATTGCCTTTTTATTGAGGTATCAGTATGTTAAAGTTGTAGTTTCTGGCTTTCTGCATGTTTAGTTTTTTCAATCAAGTTCGGTTTAGCAGCTATTTTCTTAGGAGTCAACCTTTTTTTTGGAAATATCGATTGTTCCCGAAGAGAGATTCGGGTCGTTTGACAAACCTTTTCAGTTTGGAAAGATTTAATTCTTCCCTGAAATAACTTCAGGTTGGGGCGCAAGTAAAATGGTCGAGCGAATAGTCCTGAGCAGAGGGGATGGCATGAAGAAATATATATATACACACACTTTACACTCAAATTATCCAACCTTTCGCATTTTGTATCTAAAACCATTAAGGCAATATAAATTATATTCAAACTATTAAAAATTAGTACTTTACACTTTCTATCAAGATTGAAAATTTATATTAAATAATTTTATGATTATCTTATTTACATTTCTGTCCTTGTTTGATGATTTGTCTTTTTTTTTTTTTTGTATGTTTTTGTCCTTTTAGAACATACTTATTAGATGGTCTAAAATTATCTTTTAAAAAGTATAAATTTGTACATTTATCAAAAAAATTTGGCCATATTTGATCAAAAATGAGTAGATAAAAGTGAAAAAGGAAAATAAATTTTTTTTTATAAATAATAAAGTTAAAATTTTGTCCAACAAAAACCAAAATTTTAATGAGAATGCTCTTACTTTCCTTTCTGCCTTTATTTTTGCATCTTTGCCTCTTTATTGCATATGTACGTTTTTGCCATTGTTAATTTTTTTTTTGGTATAATCTAAAATTAAACAATAATCTAATATTAAATTAAACCTTAAAGATTCTATGATCTATTTTTTGAATGTATGCATCACCTTAACTATATAATAACTATTTTGATTATTCCAAAAAATAGTTACATCGTACCTATATTTAGTTAGTGTAAAATGATCTTAGAATATCCGTAGAGGTAATTTTCCGTGCTATGCTAACTTTGTTGATTGAATATGTAGCAAGATGGTTTTAGAAAATTATTGGGTGATAGTTCAATTGTTTTCAATTTTTGTTTGTTTCAGGATTGATAATGCTAGACAGCATGATTTTTTACGAATCTTTGGTTATTAAATGTAATGATTCCGATTTTGGGATTTTTTTTTTTTTTTACTTTCTTAGAATGGAATATTTTCATTGCATAGCATTCTAGAATTTCAAATAATTTCAAATGACAGAATTTAGTTTTTATTGTATAATACAAGATTATTATTGTCCTCCTCTACGTTGCACATGTAGACATATTTTTTCGCATTTCGGTGTGACATCTTGATTCCTTTCAATGCAAATAATTTTTTGAATTAAAGGATTTGGACAAGAATTTTTAAAAAAAAAAAAAAAAAAACATATTTTCAGATGCTACTCTTTACTTACCTTATTCATTAACCCCATTGCTATTCAATTCAACAAAGTTCATATTTTTATACCAAGTCTTTACGCTACTCTATATTATCCTATTTTAAACAACATTTTATTTACTATTTATAGATGTTATTTTTAGAATTATTTTCTACAACTGGAAAAATGCGCCTTGCACATTGTACCATCAACTAGTGTGTATATATATATATATATATATATATATATATATATATATTGATTGACGCCGATTTTTTAGAATAAATTCTCAACTAATCTTAAAGGTGTATACATTTTTGACAAATTTTTTTTTAAGTGTACTTATGATAATATAATAAAAAATTCTCCTAATCCAATAGAACCGAGACTATGAAAATTTGATTTATCAAGAGTAATAAGAGTTTTTTCCTCTCTAACAATTTTGGTGATCTTCCGAGGTGGTGCTAAGGTAGGGGTTTAGCCCTAAGTTTGAAACATACAATTCTCTGGCTAGTTTCGATGGATGATCTTCACAATAGGTGGAAGCAATTAAGGTTGAATGAGGATGAGGATACCACATTGAACTACCTGGGGAGAGTGATATAGAGATCAAGGAAAAATGGGTACGTAATCTCGTAGGAAAGATTTGTTCGGACTGTGTTGTTTTTTTTTTGGGGGGAGGGGGGGAGATCGTGATTGCTAATGCTATGGCTAGGATATGGAAGATTAGTCAGCGTGCAATGTTTAGGGAAGTGGTTCGGAACGTATTCATCATTACATTTGTAAATCATGGTGATAAGAAAAAAAACTTTGACAACAAACCATGGCTATTCAACAACTTTCTCTTTGTATTGGCACCCTATGATGGGATCCTCCAACGATCCAACTCACCAATATCATGTTTGACTCAGAGGTATTCTAGCTATAGATATACAATCTACCCTTTGGAGAAGATGATCAGAGACTGGCGACGAAAAGTGGGGAGCTCTATGGGTAGGGTTATTGATGTTGATTTTGATGTTGATGATGATAATGATGGTGTCGGATGGGGGGAGTACTTGCGTGTGAAAGTGGTGATTCCGCTTCAAAAGGCTATAGCTCGTAGCCGTTTTATAAATTGGGAAGGTGGAAAAGTCTGGTTATCGTTTAAATACGAGAAATTGTCAAAAATCTGTTTTGACTATGGATGGATAGTTCATGAAGAGGAAGGGTGCAAGTTTAGCAATGGAGGACCAGTGGTAGAGAAGGGTTAGTATTCCTAGTTTGGTTCGTGGTTACAGATGGATAGCTACAAATGTCGTTCAACATCATTTTTTTCGGATGCAGGGGTAGGCAACAAGGGTGGTTGGAAGGCTAAGCAAGCGGTGGCCAATGATGGCGGTGGTAGAGAATCTGCGGCTAGTTCAAGCTAGGGGCCATGGGAATTCAACCAATGTCGTGCAAACTCAAGACTCTACATCTTGTGGCTCGGTTGGGACTCATGAAGTAATTGGGAAGGGAGCTAAAGTTTTGGCAACTAACTCGACAAGAGAGAACCACGAAATAGAGGCTCCATACGTGAAATAGGGGATTTCAAAACGGCTGCATTCAGATATCCATGGTAACGAAAATTTGAATTTGAAACTGCCGTTGGAAGATAAAGGTGGTCCTGTAGTTCAAATGACTGGTGGGCTTGGGAATGAAATTAGACTAGATAAAGCTTCAGGGTTGGGGAAAGCCTTGGTTTCTTCTCAAGGCCTAGACACGATCTTTAGGGATGAAAGTAAAGTTAATTCAGCATAGCTGGAGATTATCGGAGCTTCTCTTCAGCCTACAGAGGAAGCTCTCATTGCTGGAGGTGAAAGCTGGAAGAGACGACCACGTGCAAAAGGGGTGGGTCAAGCCCAATTGGTTCCAAAACAGCAAGGGAAGAAGTGTCCTCTTGGCGGCGATGTGGATTTTCCTAACCCACTAGGTAAATCTTCAAAGCTCTCTTTCTCGAATGGATTTCAATCTAGTATTTGTTCTGATGATTTGGCGGCGGCGATGGGGATGCTTTTAAGTTGGAATTGTCGAGGGTTTGAGAACCCCTGATTAGTTCAAAGCTTTCACCTTTTGTTGGGGTGTTTTGACATTGTTTTGAATGAATGACAGTGGCTTTTTCTCTAATTCTTGGATGGACACAACTCAAGGATTATTGGAAAGATGTAGAACTGGTTTTCAGCACTAGAGCAGGAATATGAGTAGAGAGAGAAATAAAGCTATAAGAGACAAGACCAGCTCTTAAAGGAGTTGCAATCAAATGAAAATCCACTTAATATGGCAGCTCAAAAACAAGTTCAATCGGAGTTGGGATTTTTGCTAGATCAAAAGGATATGCAATGGAAACAACGGGCAAAAAGGCATTGGCTAGTTGGAGGAGATAGAAATATAAAGTTTTATCATGCTTGTGTTAATCAAAGGAAGAAGAAGAACACCATAAAAAAAGTGAAGAATAACGAAGGATTAGAGTTGGACAAACAAGAGGATATAGCTGCTGGCTTTCTAGATCTTTATTCAAAGGTGTATTAGTCTATTCATCCCTTAGATGCAAGTATTTCACAGTGTAATTAAGGGGTCCATACAAGAGTTTCTGAAGAGACAGAGACTATATTTAGATAGATATTTTACAGCAGAAAAGGTTCGGGTAGCAATTTTCCAGATGTCTCCATATAAGTCTCTAGGTCTGGATGGTTTTGGGATGGGTTTTTTTCAAGGCCATTGGTCAATTGTGGGGGAGGCAGTGTCCAAAGTAGTGTTAGATTTCCTGAACAATTGAAATATGCTGAGAGGTTTAAATCATACCTTAATAGTGTTGATCCCTAATGTGTCTTCTCCAAAAATATTGAATGAATTTCGTCCTATTAGCTTATGCAATGTGTTCTATAAGATCATTTTGAAAGTGCTAGCTAATAGAATGAAAAGGGGTTTTAAATGATGTCATTGCTTGGAACCAAAGTGCTTTCTTTTCGTGTCAACTTATTACTGACAACATAATGGTTGCTTTTGAGATTATTCATACTATGCTTAAGAGGAAGAAATGAAAAAAAGGTAGTATGACCATTAAACTTGACATGTCTAAAGAAAACGACATGGTTGAGTGGGAGTTTTTGGAAATTATGATAATTAAATTGGGTTTTGGTGAAAGGTCAAAGCTAGTTACAGAATGTGTGAGATCAGTAACATATATTCAATTCTTGTGAATGGCGTACCTGGTGAAGTTATCAAGCCACTAGAGGCTTGAGACAAGAGGAATCTTTATCCCCTTATTTATTTTTGATATGTGTAGAGGCTTAACCAATTTGATACAGCAGGCTGAACATAATGGTTTAATAAAAATGGTGGATGTAACTAGGAGGGGCCCAAGAATCTCACATTTATTGTTTGTTGATGATGCAGTTATTTTTTGTCGAGCCAAATTTGAGAAATGGGTCATTGTGAATAATATTCTCACTCAATATGATGGAGACTTAGACAAACTCTGAATAAGGAAAAAACTAGCTTCTTTTTTAGTGTTAACACCCACTACAAGAATATTGAATATTTGCAACCAATTAGTTTTCGTCCCTATAAAAATCGATACAAAATTTAAATTTTGCGTCCACTTTATGTTGGTTGCAAATTTTGGTAGCTAAAGTTGATTTTCAAATAGATGAACCAGTGTGAATATTTTGCAACTACAATTATTTTTTTGCGACTATCATTTTTGGCGTAATAGGATTACAGAGTTTTTGCGACCATATCATTTTGGTCCATATCGATATTGATGTTAATACATACTCTTTTGCATCCAGATAAAGTTGCCGCAAATTTTCATCACAAAAAGTGAGATTCACGAAAACGAACCCTTTAACTAATAATTATACTAATAGTAATACTAATATACTATATGTTAGTGATAAATTGGTAATGCTCTTATTACTAATAGCCCATGTAGCTATAGTGATTTAATACTAACATATAACTATACAAATATTATTATAAATAATAAAAAAATATAAAAAAATTAATATTTTGATACTAAATAATATATAAATAATAAAATAATACATTATATAATTAATTATATATAACTATAATTATATAAATAATATATATATAAATAATAAAAAATATATGATAGATTTTTAACTAACATACTGACCACGATTATCATATTGGTAATCATAAATCAATTGCATATATATCTTGTTCCAAAAACTCCCTTTATAACATTTAAAAAGGAAATAAAGTGTACATACGGATCTCTTTAATTTATGAAGTTAAAACAATTCACATATTGAGCATTGTTTGCCAAAAAGTCATCAACGTGTCAAGCGGGGACAGTCATTTTTATAAGGAGGTAAAAAATTTGGTTCGAAGGACTCTAAGGACATTTTACCAAGGAAGGGATTCTGGTTAGCTAACAAACCAAAGAAGGGTTTCTTTCGCAAACCAAGCAATACTCTCTGTTTATAGGGAGGGATTTCTTTCACAAACTAGCAGACTTCATACAAGGAGAATATTAGATTTTCTGGCCTTATTTATGTTTCTTTCGCATTATATATTTCTCGTTATCTAATAGGATTTTGGAAGCAATTAGTAGATTTTTCCTAGCTTTTTTCATGTTGTAGATTTCTGGACAAAAGTTCTAGTATTTTCCTAACTGATTCTCTTATGATTTTTCCATGTATTTGCATAATATCTTACATTGTGGTTTTCTCATATATTTTTCTTAACATTTTTTTAAATGCTATTACTGAGACTGGATTCGAAGATAAAAGTTATGGTATCGGAATCATCTGTAGAGAATCTATGGTTAAGTTTACATTAGAAGAAAAATTTAGCAATAAAAGTTAGAGAATTTATGGTTAAGTTTACATTAGAAAATAACAAACCGAACTGAAGCAAATAAAATGATTCTTCTTGTTTATTTTGTAGTACACAGGAAATAGTTTGGAGTTAAGTTCAGCCAGTACTAGCTATTGTGACAGTTCCTAAATTTTCAAAGTTCAGAATCTAGTGGCTTTATTTTTTCTATTTTGCATTCCTTTTTTGTTCTTGTTCAGCAGATCATATTGGTATTTTCTTACAGAGTCTTGTTGTAAAGATGAAGAAATAAAATATAGAACAAGCATTTAGTTATTGTGAAAGAAGAAGAATGTATGCTATTTCGAATAGGTTAGTTGAGAGGGTAATGTCGAGATAAGATGGCTTTACCTAGGATATGATAGATTTACCACATCAATATAATTAATTTGGCTGCATTTCCTTATCTACTTTGTAATGTAAATACCTTCCACATCAACATAATCAATTTGCAACAAGCCTTATCCTCTGCACTTTTCTTGAGTCTTGGTTCATGTATATACCATGTACCTTGTAGTTTATGATTTCTATATTGCCACTCAGAACTAAATTCATTTTCCTAGATTTTATGGAGCTCAATCCTTTCCTACTGGCCCACATGATCGAGATTTCTAATCTGTATAAAAGTTTTCAGTTTGTTGTGTATGTAAATAAATTTGAGGTAGCTTGAGATTTTTTTCCTTTCTTTGGTAAAGCAAAACTAAAAATAGCCCTTGGACATCTTCTTACTTATTCTCTGAAGGTTGTAAGCCATTTGTAGAGAGAGTTTAGTTTTTTTTCCTTTGTATCGAAGTGATTGCTTCATTTGTATTAGTAAGTGTATCTGAAGTAATACAAATGAGTTTAGATTGATTATGAATTATCCATTTTTTGCTCTTTAATCTACATCTATTGATGGACATCCGGAGTAACTTTTTAACTAGTCCTAGAATGATTGACAGCCCAAGGAAGATTATTTGAAATTCATAAATTTATAGCAATTTTGGTATTTGATCTTTGTCATAGTGTCAATTTTTGCTGGATTTTGTGCATTTGGTTGAGTGACTTTTGTGCAAGTCATGAGTTCATGATTTTTTTTTTGTTTTTTGTTGGACCCCATGCCTAACACTATCCAAGTTGTAAATGAAGTGTAATATTTTTCTTAATATTGATTGCATTCTGCATTTTCTTTTCCTAGCCATGTATTTAATTTGGCTGTTGAATCTATTTTTCTATTGGCTAGCTAGTAGAATTAGTTCTTGAGCTTATTTTTCCATACACTTGATAAACTTGATTGATAGATCACAATGATGCAAAGTAGAAGAGGAGTTCTTGGATGAGGGGGAGGCTTTAGGGACTCTGTGCATAGGAGGGTTATAGAAGATGAGCAATCACCACCAATGATGCATGGACTTAGACTAAAAGATGACGACCCTTCCTCGTCGGATGACTTTACCCAACCCCCAAACGTGATCTTTGAAACTAATTTTTCGGATTAGATGGATTGTACAGGTAGATTGTCATGTTCTTTAATTTTGCATGATAGCAAATATCATAAAACATTCGATATTATTTTGTTCATTCATATCCAACATCCCACATAGTTAGTTTTTTTTTTTGTTTGTGACTATCATATATGGTATGGACATTATTTTTTTCTAAATGAAAATTTTAGTATCTGCAAGTAACATAAAGGGTTGTGGATGTGCAAAGGGGGCTAAGTTTGACATGTTGCAAAAGTTTGGACCGATTAGTGTGATGATTAAGGATAGGGATACTAAGGTATTATGAGAGAATGCAAGCATATTTACTAGAAGAGTGTCATGGATTGTGAAGCAATATGCTAACATGAGTTACGAATGATGGAATGATGTGACTGAAGTGGAGAACGTGGAGTTGTGTAGTTGCATTTGTGTAAGGAACAAATTGATCATGCAGTCCAAGATTTTAATGAGTTATTCATGTAGAAATTTTGGCTAAATAATGATTCTTTCTGTTGTGTTTAGGCTGATTTTTTGCTACAATGGGATAATAAAAACCATTGAAAGGCGGTTACTGACCAACTACAGAGGAGATTTAACTCTTTCCACTTCTAGTTGCATGGAATATAAAAAAGTTATGGAAGTCATACAATGACATTAGCAAAAGGAACCAACTTGTTGGATGAAGCGGTTTGGAGAAAATTATGCATTAAATGGGGGAGTAAAGAGTTCAAGATAAAGTCGATTTGTCTTATTTAGAAGTTTTCATTTTCAGTTCCTTACTAAATACAACTAATGCAATTGACTATAATGTAGTTGTCATTGGAATAAACTTTACCATTTTGGTTTAACCATGTGCAATTAATGATATTTTGAACTAGGCATTGTCATTGAAAAACAAGTTGAATAGGAAACAACTACGTACTAACCATATAGTAGGAAGGAAGTCATTTATTCGACTATTCGAAGAGAAGGTATTAATTTTGTGCACCAATTAATTAATAAAATTATATTCTAATAATTACATAAGTTGGTACATATTCCTAAATTTATTAGTTGGTCCTATGATTGTTTCTATTATTGGCTGTTGTAGCAGGAACGTGTCACCAATATGATTGAATTTTTTAAAGAGAGTCGATAGTCGTGGAAGAAGGGAAAGATGTAAGTAACATGAAACAAATGGCCTCCATAGTGGTTATCTTTTTTTTCCCTCTATTTAATTGAGTTGGCCTAGATGTGTCCATGGTTTCTGGAGTTTAAGGGTGCAAGGCAAGATAAAATAGCCTTTGTGGAAGGCTTTAAACAATATCCTGCCTACCAAATCAAATTTGTTTAGAAAAAAAAAGTGATTGATAATGTTATGTATCCCATGTGTAAATGGGAGGAAGAAACAATTTTACTTGTACTTTGGTCATGCTCAGCTTCTTTCGATGTGTGGTGAGATAAAGTGAGTCCTCTCAAGAAATGGAAGACAACTTTCAAGTCATTTGAAGATGTCTAGTGCACATTGTATCAATAGCTTAATCAGGAGCAGACGGAGTTGGTTAGTCAGATTTTTCATGCTTTGTGGGAACAAATAAATGAGTTTGTTTTTAAAGGAAACTTTAAGCACCCAATGGTTTTTATTGAATATGTCAACACCAATTTTGAGCCTATTCAAGGAAGCTAATGGCAGGTTAGAAGATGATGATCTTTTTGGACAACAAAGAAAAGATGAAATGATGTGGACTTCTCTTGATTGTCCTTGGCTGTAGGTTAATTTTGATGCTGCATTTGATAAAGCTTCAAGCAATATGGGGGATAGAGTGGTCATTAGGGATTATTTACGTAATTTCTGTGGAGCTTTAGCAAGTCCAAGAAGAAATACATGTTCAACTATCATAGCAGAGAGTATGGCGTTGTTTAAGGCGATTGAACTACGTAATGATCTTGGATATCAGCAAGTAATTATCAAAGGGGATATTAAATCAGAGGATGAGGACTGCTTTTGGATAGGTCGGATTGTGGATGATATAATTAAGGCTATTCAAAAAGGCCGATAGGCTGAACCGTCTGTTTCGCCGACCCGACCCGACCCGAAAGTTATGACTTGATAAGCATTTGGTCGTTATCAGTTAGAAAAATATTTGGGAACAGCCACTGTTTGGGGAAGCCGAAGAAGCCCACTCACATGAACAGTATTTTCATTGTTCACATGAACAGTGAAAACACTGTGCATATGAGTGGGCTTCTCTGGCTTCCGGCTGTTCCCAATCACGACTCTATCAGTTATTCCGGCTTGAAACATCCTCTATAGAGAATTACTCTTACCTTTCCAATCAAACCAGTCAGAGCTTTAAGTTTAAAAGTAATCCATCAGGATTTCGGTAACTACTTCGCAGCACCAAGCAATTCCAAGAACAAGATCCAAAAGGCCCAAGCTTTGACTTTTCACCATTCTCTCAACTGCAACAGCAGCCAGTGCTTATCCTCGTATTCGCCATCATCTGAGAAGCAAGTTGAGTACACCATCGAGTCGGTAAACGGTTAAACGGAATGAAGGAGTTTTAAGCGATTCGAGTCGAAATACTGTTATTGAGTCGGGTCGGGTCGGGTCGGGTGAATACTCCTAGATATAATACACTTGCAACTGAATCAGACGGGAATGAAGCTGCATTTTGTTCCACGATCCTGTAACAAAGTAGCTGATATTGTTGCTGAATTTGCTATTTATTTAAATAGTGATAGGGTCTGGTTCAATGAGGAGCCTTCTTTTCTTTTGTCTAGTATTTTAGAGGAGAAGTTTCACTGTAACAAACCAGTTTGATATGAATGAATTATTTTCCTTTCAAAAAAAAAAAAAAAACCAAGACCATGTATACCTAATACCTAATACCACAGTAGTTTATGAAGAATAATAAGGACCACTTCTTACAATTTCTTACCGCCCACTTTAAATTAATAATATTTTTATAAAATGACGATATTACGATACTTATACAACTTTATTTTATAAAAACTAGGGATTACAACTAAGTCAATTGTTCACAATAGTAATAAAAAGAAATGATTGTGGTAATTGTAAGTGTACAAATATTGGATAATTATTAAAAAATATATATATAATTCATATAAAAAAGATATTAATTTTTTAATAATAAATTTTATTTTCTTTTAAAACAACTTGCACACTCCCCGATTATATGTTATCAATGATAAAACAGTTGATCAATTGACCCATGACAAATTGGCAATACTCACAAGGCATGTTTTAGATCTGACACTGATTCTTTAGCCCTGATTTGGGTAGTGAAATTATTTCAATCTATTTCATTTAATTATTATAAATTTTTTAAATAAAATATAATATATAATTTAAAATTTTAATTTTTAATTTTTAATTTTTAATTTTTAATTAAAAAATAATATTTTATTCAATTTTTAACTTTTATCTCAATTTACTATCAAACTAAACTTTGAAAGTTGCATATGCATTGTGAACTTATTCCTCTTGGGCTGGATTGACTGATCTTTGCGGCTGTTAAGGGTACGTTAATTGATACATGAGATTGTTGAGAAATTCTTATGATTTTTTTTCAAACTTTTCTTGATTTTGAATCCTTAAAAAGATGATACAAGAACAATTATATTACATTTTGTTTATAATTGAGAATAAAAAATACTATTGTATTCATTTTTGAGCTGCTAGCTTGCTACAAGTATAGAAATTTTAAATTTTAATATGTAGTAGTAGTTGAGTTTTTTTTTTTTTGAGCGTGGTTGTTGAGTTGTAATATAGTTGGTTTTTAAAATTTTTTTTTTTATCTAACTATTACTTATTTATTATAAATTTTACAAACTTTAAAATAAAATATAAAAATCACCAATACAACCTTTTCAAATTTGATAATAAAAATAATATTAAACTATTTCTCTTTTCTTTCTCAAACATAATATTAACCTCTATTATTTCTCAATTTTTATGATTTTTTAAATTAAATTAACTTAAATACTTTTATTTATTATTATTCACAAAATTATAAGATGTTGATTTTCTTTTCAGTGCCTCTGGATAACGCTATATACCATCTATGAAATTAAATTTTTTTAAGGTCCAAATAATAAAAGGATAGAAAGGCTTTCATTTTAAAATAAATTTGACTACAATATTCTTATTTATAAATAAAAAATTCTCAAAATTTATTTTATTTACTTATAAAACGAAATTTTTTTAATTATATTTACTACCACTGGTAAGGATTTAGGAAAAATTTTTAGTGCACCGGGTTAATAACCTTGGCGCGGCTACGCGTCCTACATGGACGAGACACGACGTCATTTCATTTTACAAACACTTCCCAAATTTTACAATACAAACTCACCTCTCTTTTCCAGGTTTCCCTTTCCTTTGCGTTTGGTTCCCTTTGACTCTCGGGTTTTCATTCCCTCCCTTTCCTCTGCCATCCATCTAGTAATACTCCAGGGTTTCCGTTCCCTCCCTCCCTCCCTTTTGCGTGGTCCAATTTCTTCTCCACGAAGCTCCCCCCTCATCCCTTCTAGGGTTTCGAATCCGTGGAAGAAACTCCTCTAGAGAAACGGAAGCCTCCTCTTAGTGGATTTGTAGCGCATGATAGCCCCTCTCGCAGCTTTGGCAACGTGGTGAAGCCTACTTTCACAGCACACGAAAACTCCACTCTCTGTGAGGTTCGTCTCTTATCTGGTATGGTCGTTTATCCCACTTGACTTATCGATTAATGGATGGATGGTAGTTGGAGAAATATTTGGTATAAGAATTAAGATCTATGCTTTGGCTAAAAATGAGTGATTTACATGTTGGGTTTTGCTGGAATTTGTGCTGGAAGTTACATGGCTAAAAATGGGTATGAAATCTTGTGTATATGCCTAAAAAATGGCCTCCAAAGCAATGAAAAGGCTAAGAACCTTGTGAGCTTAGTTTTAGCATGTTAATTTATGAGTTTAGTTTTGTAAAATTTTGTGAGCTTTGCCTTACGTTGTGCTGGAAATTACACGACAAAGTTAGCTTGAGTGGCATACTTGAATTTCCTCTGCTTGTTGCAACTGTGTTCCCCACTAAAAAAAATTTGTAATGTCAAAACCATGGCAATGTCTTACTTTACAAGGGATGAAAGTGATTCTCTCTTTGTTTGAGGCAAACTATAGTTGCTTATAAGTTGTTATTATAGTTATCATTATGTTCATCCAAAGCATGCAAGGCAGATGAAGAGATTATAGTTATCACTATAGTTGATAATATAATCTTTAGTGCTTTTAATTTTGTTTCCAGTACATAGATGAAGAGATTGCCTTCTTATTTGTAGTCTTGGAATGTCGTCATTATTATCATCATCAACATCTTCTTCATCACATGGCAAACGTTCTTTCGATCAACTATTGTGTTTTTGTCAGCTTGAAGCCATACTGAACTACTCTACTACTATAAAAAATCCTAGACGACCCTTCTTAGGGTGTCCAAAGTACAACAAAGAGGTAACTTGGCTCGTCATTATTTGTTGCCCAAAACATTTTTTTATATATAGTGATTAATATGATGTACATTTCATACATTTTTAATATATGTTTGAAATGAGCAGAGATTACCATATTATAAGTTTTTCAAGTGGGTGGATAGTAATGAAGTGATTGAGTTCCAACTTCGAGAAAGAATGAATGAACTGATAAAGAAAGAGAAAGAGGTCGAGAAGATACGCGAGTTTCTCGAAAAGAATCAACTTGAGATGCGTAAAATAGTGGATCAGATCAACACGAAACATGTGGTTCTATCCAATAAATGTAATGAGGTTATGCAAAACGAGTTGGAGATTAAAGTGAAAGAAGCTAAAATAAAGCATTTAGGCTGGCTACTTTGAATTTATTGTTGTTTTGCATTTATACATGCGTTTTACTATTTAGGTGATTTGGGATTGTTGTTAGTAATTCTATATTTAGGCATTCGACTTGTATATTTGTAATAGGCAATGAGCACTTTAGATTTATTTTGTGAAATGATGGACTGCATGAAAATGTAATGGATGCCAATGTATGTAATGTTATGTAATCTATCTAACTTAGATGGTTGGCCATTATAAAAGAAACCTGTTTGGTATCATTGGAAATATGTAAAAAAAACTTGTATATATAGCTTATGGGAATGCAAACGACGCAACCAGTTCTAAGGCTTGGAATATAAATCGGTTTAAATGAACATAAACCGAAGTTCTAGCTATGAACAACCACTTCTAAGGCCTGGAACATAAATGCTCAGCATCCATCAAATGTTCCATACACAAAATAATTTTTTAAATACATTAAAGTGCACACATGCACACAAAAGGTACCTATTAACATTCATTTACATTTACACACAAAAGGTACCTATTAACATTAAAGTGGACAATTTTATTTCATTCATCCACTTTTATATTCACATGCACACAAAAAGGTACCTATTAACAACTGAATTTGAATCTGTCTTCTATATAATTCCATTTCATTCATCCACATTTACATTCACATGCATCATTCCATAACAAAAAGAGCTCCAACCATATTCAATCCATAACAAAAAAATGTTACGTTCAAAATATCCATTAAATACAATAAAGTGACAACAAAGTTGCCTAAAAAATATCCCTAACCATCCATCCAACGAGGGTTATCATTGCAAAGGTTGTGATCCATCCAATTCAAAGTGCATTGGTTGTGATCTATCAAGTCCAAATTGCATATGTAAATAATAAAATGAATTAAATATCGAAAACCACATTCATGGACGATGTTAAACTTGGAGAAAAATATAGGATCCACTTACGCTTTCTTGACTCTGCATAACCATTTCTTGGGTATGGGCATCATTGTCTAAAGCCACGCTTCCTAAAACATCATGCTAGGAATCAAATATGACCATACAAAGCCATAATAAAATTAAAATTAAAAAAAATGCTGAATGAAATTTAAAAAAAAAAGTACTACGGGAATCTTGGATGTTACCCACTGCACTTGCATGCGTCCAACATTGGAATCATCCATCTCTGAAGGGCCAAATAAATATCTAACACTATCCATGATGGGTGTATCTCCCTTATCTCCTCCATCTCGCTATTAAATAAGTCATAAAACAATACATTAAATCATTCTTTCATTTTAAAAACATAAATATAATATTCAAACAAGTTTGCCTCTTTGCGTTTCCCCGTTGTTGTTTTTTTGGTCTTTGTTTTAGCTTTTCGCATGTTCAACTCCATCCTTCATGCTCTCCTTAGAGATGGGAGTCTGCCTTTCCCTCGCATAACACGTGGACTCCATGCTTGCCTAGAATCACCCTCCGTATTGTCCATTGTTGTACCATCAACGTTGGTCCCCGTTTGAGTCATTAATGGGGGTTCTTGGTTAGTACGGTACAACTCAATCATTGCATATATCTTAGCTCGCACATTCTTAGTATGCTCTCTTGAATATACTGCATACTCAATCATTTGCTTCGTGATAGGCAATAGACTTGAGTACCTGGTAGACTCTTCCCGTTACTCCCTTGCATCACATATATTGTGAATTAAAGTATACTGCCTTTTAATATCCTTCCTCCATCAATCTAAAATGTACATATTTGGCAAATTGGTAATATCATTTTGTTGGAATATGGCTAAATTTTGACGACAAAATATTCTCCTCATCTCAAATAATTCGCAAGAGCACTTTGGAACTACATCTTTCTCACTGAAGTCTACAAAATATGTAACAGGTTTAGTGTACTCTTCCATGTGACGACAATAATCAATTGAGTCCAACATTTCTCGAACTCTTCAACATGTTAGGTGTCATACACACATTTCATCAATTGATTCTTCATCCCAATTTTGTAAGAACCATATGAGCTAAGTTTCTCGGAGACTTTCTTTAATATATGCCAAAGACAAAGTCTATGCTAGGCTTTCGAGAAAACAAGGGCGATTGCATTTTTCATCGCTCTATCCTGATCAGTGATTATAGCCTTCGGAGTGATACAATCCATACACTTCAATCAGGTCTCAAATAACCATACAAAAGTCTCGGTATCCTCACTAGAAATCAAACCTGCTCCTAATAGAATTGACTGGCCATGGTGGTTGACACCAACAAATGGTGCAAATGATATATTATATCGATTTGTCAGGTATGTAGTGTCAAATGTGACCACATCACCGAAATATATGTAGGCTGCTTTACTACGAGAGTCCGCCCAGAAGACATTCTTTAACACCTCATAATCATCTATATCCATCATGTAAAAGAAGTCAGGATTTTTAGATTGCATCCATAAAAAGAACTCTTTAAGCGCTCTAGCACCACCTGTGCTAAGTCGTAGACGCCTTGCCATGTCAATATAGTTACGACAATCCTTTTCTGTAAATGGCACCGGCTCGTACCCACCTGAATCAATAATAATAGATCTGTAACTTTTACTTAGTTGGATGTCCACTATATCATTTGTATCTAGGACCCTTTTTACAGCATCACTGACTTGTCTATTACATAAAAAAAAAGAAGAGATTTTCTTGGATTGAGGTCGTGGTTATTGATATTGTGTACTGTAGTCAATCGAAACTTTCCATCCTGCCTTAAGACATTAATTCTTACCTTACATTCTGTCTTTCCGGTCGGACGTGGGTTGGCAATATTCGTCGTCCTGTTTTGGGCCTTTCCAGCGCAGGCAAACGCGAGGTTGACATATCTAACTGTGTGATTTTCATCTTCTTCATTTTCTGTCCGTTTTGTCATCATCCCGAAACCACATTTCTTACCATATTCCTTGTAATAAGTCAATAAATCTTCAAAGGAATCAAACTTCATCCCCGACTTCGACTTTATAATCATATCATCATCTATTTGCATATTTTGAGATGTCTCGGCACTGACATCTTCGATTTCCTTAGGAAGTAGTCTATCTTGATTACTTTATTCAACTGTAGGAGATGTATAGGTACCTTCAGTTTCCGCACCATCAGGTCTATTATCCTTTGAATTAAACATCTTGCTTGTACCAGCATTACGCAAAAAATTCAAAAAATGTTTAATTAGACTCCTGCTAAGAAGCAATCTTTTTTTTTTATGGGTGCAAATAAAACATTCTAAAAAAAAAAATCATAACATGTTATCACCACCTGTATGTCACTTGGATATTGGTTGTCCGTGCTATATAGGATGATACGAGTTCAGTATATGAATTTGCCAAGGATCGAGCCTTTGATCATTGGGTTTTAGCACTATGACACAAAAAAAAAATTCAACTGAAGATAAGGCAATGAGGGCATGGAAAGTTTTGACAGCATAAGCAGGCTTTTAACTGAAGAGACCACAGAATAATATATTCACCTCAGTTAATGTGAGGGGTCGAGAATGACAATAAATCATATATAAATCATTTGTTTCAATTTCTTGAAGTGACATATTGCTAGCATTATAAAGCTGAAAAATCATATTAATTAAGGTTCAAGCACAAAGCATTTGAAACAAATGAAACTGACTTAATTTCTTGTGTAACAAGAGCTAAGAACCAAAGAACCGTAGATGCAAAGAAATATTTAAAAGGGAAAAGCAAATTGTACCTCACTTTTAAATTCCTTAAGTGATTGACCATAAGTATCTTGGTCTAGGAACCTCTTCAAAGCCACTTTCTATACAATCAAACATTGACAATAGGATCTAAACATAAGAGTTTCCCACAACATGAATTTAGCGCAAATGCAAACAAGAAATGTCAAACAAACAGAAGATAGTGACATAGGACTAGACAATTGATGTTTCTATATCAACCTATATAGATCAAGTAACATCTTAAAACAAAGCAGATAACAAAGTTATAAATGTAGCTATGGAAGAGTAGTTTGATAATCTTCACAACGACACCTTGTGGAAAAGAACCTTGGTATAGAAATATCAAGTGGAAGCAAAGAGATAAAAATGGATGAAAAACAAAAAGATGGAAGCAAAAATCAACTGGCGAAACCAACATTGGGACGACGACGGTGACTGGAGACGGCGATCACTCACGACAACCACACACGGCGACAGAACAAGGAGACCAAACGCAAATGAGTTTTGTGAGTTTTCCAAACGCAACGACGTTGCCCCCTTCCTCCCTTTCGTTTTTGTTCTGCGTTTCCTTCCACAACAAGCTAAAGAATTTTCGCACATTTTTTTATAATAATAAAATTATGATATGTGAGCCGCGAGGCCACAACAGGGATCCCAGGGATCCCTAGCATTACTAAAAATTTATTTCAGACTCAAATAGTTTACTTGTAAAATATTATAAAACGAAAAAATTCTAAAATTAGAAATGACTCTTAAAAAAAATAATAAGAAGAAGAAGAAGGAAAATCGCATGTTTTGGTTAGCTGTGTTTTTAAAACTCACGTGAGTGTGTCACTGGGCTTTTCTTCCGCAGGCTGCATCATAGAACGACTCAAATTTATTTACTTGTAAGAAAAATTATTCACTGCCACCTGTGACGGAGTACAGTGCCACAGACTCAAAAAGCTTATTTCAGACTCAAATAATTGCCCTTTGTTATAAAGCTAAAAAGGAAACTACTACTATTGTAAGAGAAATATAAAAGAAACTCTTTAGAACTCTTAAAAACTGAAACATTCTTCGTTTTATGTATTTTTCTCATGAATTTCAGAACGAATGAAACTCATATTTATGGGTATTGAATTTACTATGCAAGATTTAAAATAATGGTGGTGGGGTCATTCATAAAATAATTAAAGGGTGCAGGGGTCACCCCCAATAATTCATGATACTCCCCCTTGAATGACCACTCATAAAAAATTTGTCTCGTTAAAATCTTGCCAAAGAAAAACATAGTGGGAAGAAAAACCAATAGCGAAGGAAAAATAGTATAGTATTCTTATGTACAGCTAAGTGCTTTAAGATTGTCTCATTAAAATCTTGCAAAGGAAAATCTAGTGGGACAAAATCTTAGCGAAGGAAAAAGAGTACAATCAACACAAGTCTTTAAGACATTTACTCCCTTGAAAAGTGCATGTCGATAGATTTTTGAATTTTTGCATTCCAATATTTTGCACAATTTTCTTGAATGTTGCAGTTGGTAATGCTTTCGTAAATAAATCTGTCAGATTATCACTTGATCGTATATTTGATATATCCTCCTCTAATATAAGCAGTATTATTTTCATATAAAATTGTTGGGTTATCATTGATCATGAAAGACCACACTTTTCTTGGATATATTGAGTCATTGATCTCAGCTAAATACACTCTCGACTTGTTTTATGAATTGCAATAATCTCTGAGTGATTTGAAGATGTGGCATATACAGGCAGCTCCATATCCCTATCCGATATTATTCGCTTTGGCACTTCAGGGCCTTATGGGTTTAAAATACGTTGGATAAAGTAGAGAGAACCCCACATATAAGATGTTTGATAGACTTAGTAGAAATCTGAGACCTGCAGTAATACTTAAACTCCTCCTGAGAATATGTGTCAGTTTTTCAAGTAATAAACAAACATGATTTCAGCATATATAACAGATTAATAATTCAAATATGATTTCCATCTAAATAATGTATTAGAGAGAACATGATAATATTTTCACATAAAATTTTCTTCCCCTTATTCGAACTTGTTTATATACGTCGGAAATATCATTGGAAACCATCCATATATGATAAAAGTTGTAAAAGTTTGGGGTCTAATATTATCGGTTCGACGGAAAATCAAATCCGCTTAACATTGTTAACAAACAAGATCTTGAAAAGATTTGAAGGTTTCGAGTTGTTATTTAAATATAACCAATTTTATCATTGGTTTACTCCAGCAAAAAGATTTCACATTCTTCATAGATTCAGTTGTTGTTCATTCCAGAACGATATTATGTCTGATAGAAATTCTAATATCTCAGATTTGAACCATGAATGTTTTATACCTTAACTACTTATATTTTCTCCTGAGGCTGTAAACACCATGATAGGAGTAGAGATATATCTTTATAGTAAAACTGATCTTGAAATTGTTGCAGTATCAAGAACCCTTAGTGCTCAATATGCTGCCTCTCTTACAACCATGTTTCAAAGGCTATTGGTGAGAACGAGTGAGGTTGATCATCTTAAAAATCAATTATCTGAGTTGCATCAAACGCTTACAATTAAAGATAGAAAAAATAAAGATTTAAGACAAGAAAACAAGGAGCTGAAGAAATTTGTAGACTGGTATTCTCATGACTTGAAAACACGAGTAGAAGAGTTGGAATGAGAGAGAGCTCAAATACAAAGTCAACAACAACAGCTAACGGCAGAAATTCAGCATTTACAAGAAAATAGGGATAGTTGTAATTAATCTCGCTGGCTTTTGAAATTATGCATCCAGCATATCTTGTAAAGTGAGATTTGAAGAGATGGTGGGTTGTCTTTTTCTTATTTCTATTTCTATAATAATTGTCTTTAGCTTAATGTAGTTCGCATCAAATTTTCTTCTCATATCTATAATTCATCTATATTTGCATTCTTATTCTACAAATTTTCCATGGCTTATCAATTTTCTTATAATATTTCTCACGATCAACATATGAGGTGTCCTTCACCTCAATTACAAGTTATTCCTGCATCTTCCGCAATTGTTATTTTGCAGCAAGCGAATGATCTGACTAACAAGTCAGATCGTGAAGCCGTTTATGAGCTAGTAACTCTCGGCACCCGATACTCCTTCTCTATTGTCGGGTTTTCCAACCGATTACAATCCAAAAATCGTGAGATTGAGGAGCTTAATGAGAAAGTTTCCGTACTTCAACGACTCGTGTAAGAGTCCGACAGAAAAATTACAGATTTAAAACAAGAGAATAAGGATTTAAAATCCTTACTTGCCTTTTCATTTCGACTGCCTAATCTTTTAGATAAGGATGTCATGTTGTTTTATGAAGAGTAAAAGCATTTGAGAGATGAGGCTAGAAGTCTCAAATTCTTGTAACTCATCTATCAATTGAATAATAAGATTTTTCATTTTCAAATGCATTCCTTGAATTTATAGCAGCCCTTGTGATCTTTTCAGGAGTTCTAATAAGGTAAATCATCAATGTAAACTACGATAATGGCAAATCCAGGTTCTGATAAAATATATGGGCATATAGGATTATTCTCAAATATTTCTTTCAATAGATACTCGTTGATTTAATTTTACCACATGCGTCTAGATTGCTTTAACCCATATTAAGATCTTTGAAATTTCATAAAGTATATACTCCTAAATGTATTTGGATTAGATACTTCAAATATCGTATATCTTTATATATGTAATGATCTAATGATCCTTATAAATATGCAGTGACCACATTCATCAACTGCATATCTAATCCTTTTGTAATAACCAAATAGATTAAAAATATGAATGTGATTGCATTCATAACATGGAAATATGTTTCCTCATAACTACTCTCGAGTTTTTGCAGGAAACCTTGTGCGACAAATTGTACTGTACAATTTCATTTCTCATTACGCTTTCGTATAAATACTCACTTATATCTTATAGGCATCACACTCTTTGTTATTTGGACAACAAGTCTAAATACCTCTCACTTTGCTAGCGATTTTAATTCAGCTTTAATAGCTGCTTTTCATTTTGGTCAATCATTTCTACGTCGATATTTTTCGACAATTCATGACTCACTTTTTTCATTACTTGTGGTAATGTCAAGTGTTATCATATATGTTGTCGACAACAGTTTTATTTCTATCCATAATTTTTTCATTACTCATGAAATGTATTGAGATCTCATTGTTCATCTCCAGGGGAAAACATTTCATAAAACACCTCTACAGAAGGTTCCTCTTCAGGAGGTTTGTACTCTTCAAGAGTTTTCTCTTCAGGAGTTATACTCTTCAGGAGGTTTCTTTTTCAAGAAGATTATATTTTATATAGAAAGTACGGTCTCTTCATGAGCACCGATTTTTTTTTCTCTTTTGCACCATTAGGTTTTCAACGCTTCAGGCGTATTTTAGACTCATCTATTGCTGTTTTAACAACTCGTCCTTCAGGGATTTCAATTCTTATTTAAGCATTAATAGCAGTAATATATGATTTTACAACACCTTTAGTGTCAGTAAATACATCTTGTAACTGATTTGTAACACTTTACAAATAGGTAATCCTCTGAACTTTTGGTTTACAATCATTTATAAGAAAATCAAATTTAGACAGAGTTTTGTTATCTCAAGTAATTTCTTGTCGTACTTTAAGTACCGATTTTTTGTTATTTCAAAACATGATAAAACTTTATTATAATGTATATAAGTTTAGTATAAGTAAATCAAGTGCTTGGCCATACAACAGGTACGTGACCACTGTTCAATCATACCACATCTATGACAAACATTTTCATCTTTTTATGAAGAATTATTCTGAGGGCTTTTACCATTCTCTGAGTTGAATCACTTCTGGTGACACTGTATATTTTTATCATTTTTAGTGTTGTCGTTTTTTAAACCAACACTTCTATAGTTTTCTACCACGTTTACGCCCTTGATTCCTTTGAAAGGATGCATTGTTCACTTTTGGGAATGGTGTAAATTCAATATCATTAATAAGATGTAACTGATAATTTATTAACAAAAACTCATTATTTAGCTCAATCACTAGAATATAAAATAAAAGTTCAGAATATTAGTTGAACTTTCACTTTCGATATTGCTACTGCAGGAGCACATTCGAGGTATGAAAAATAATATATGTCTTCTTTTAAATGTCATTATCAGTGAATTTCTCACTGTATAATTTTAATATTGAGCTGATTTTAGAGAGTGTAAAATATTCACTACCACTTTTAAAATTTTACAACTTCAGGTGCAATAAGTCATAATGATCTTTTGAGAGGATTACATCTTTTAATGCTCATATCTCTCTCTTAATTTATTTCACACAGTAAGATGATTTTTCACCATGAGATACACAGTACGGTCCTTCAGAGACACATGATTTTCTTCTATGATTGTATTTTTCAAATTCATCATCATATCTAAATAGATCTTATCAAGGATATTGGATAAATAATTTTTTTTTTCTAGAAATATTAATAATAATAAATCTTAATATTTGACATTATATATATAAATCATAAAAATAAATCTGTGAATTTAAAAAATATATTCACATAATTATGAAAATAAAAATAAAATTTTATCAAGTAATATTCAACAATATTACCTTTAATATTTATCTTGAGAACTGCAAATAATATATTGAAAAACTTACTTAAAGTAGAAGACCACTAGATTCAATATCGGTAGAATCTCGTGTTGATAACGTGTTATAAAACTAAAAAGGAAACTACTACTATTGTAAGAGATATATAAAAAGAATCATTTAAAACTCTTAAGAATTAAAACTTTTTTCGTTCTATATATTTTTCTTATGAATTTCAGAACGAATGAAACTTATATTTATATGCTTTAAAATTATTATGCAAATTACTATATAAGACTTAAAATAATGGTGATTAAATCATTCATAAAATAATCATTCATAAAATATTCATAAACTTAAGAAGCCGCTCCTAATAATTCATAACACACTTTCCATTTTCGCATAGGAAAAAAAAAAAATTGCCCTTTTGCTCCTTTCCATTTTCATTGCGAACACAAAAATTAAACCCTTGCATAGCGATTAGCCGTGCACTTTCTCCGTCTCTCTCCTATTTGCCGCGCCGCATTCACCGCCGTGCATCTTTCTGGGAATCACAGATTCTTGAAATCTCTTCATCTTCTCTCCACATCACTACACAAGTACTCTTCTTTCTCAGTCTCTCTTTTTCGCTCACACTCATTTTCGATTGGCTCTCTATTTCTAGTTCTTCTCTTTAATTTTTTTTACGGGCTTAGAAATTGTCAATTGATGAACCTTGTATTTAAACTTTTCGGCACCGATCGGACTCCACTTTCTTTTTCCCTCCTGATTTGTCTCTGATTGGCCTTGATACCAAGGGCCCTGATATTAATTAATTTATGCTACATGTAGGCATTTTATTCTTCTCTTTGAAAAAAGAAGAGGAATTGCAGTTGGACTAGATGAGTGTTCTGTCATCTCTGGACTTTTTTTTTTTAGGCATTGATAGATTTTTTAATATGTATTAAGATTTTCCTTAATTTTTTTATAGGTTCCTTAAAAGTATAAAAAACGCAATCCAAGTATACAGATATATACAAAAGATACAAAAAAAGTATTATGTAAGTTGAGCCGTTCAAGTCTATAAAAGCTGTACCTTTTCATTAGTATTGATGGTCATCGTGGTTTTGGGTCCTGTTTTTGAACCCATTGATTCTATTATGGTTGTGGTTGGAGATTTGAGGTGAAAATTTATGTTTTTTTTAATCCTCTGGGTTTTGAGTAGTCACATTCTCTGTTATTGTAGCTTTAGAATTTTCTATAGATAGTATTTCTTGGATTCAAACAGTTATAATTTTGCTTTGCTTTTTTGGAAGTATACATTTTTCTTTTGCTATTGTCGGTTCTGTTCTTGGATTAAAGTTCTAAGCCAAGTTGGATCCTTCTAGCAGTCAGATTTTGTAACCTGTTCTTAGGACTATTATAATAGTTATCCCTTATAGTATTCTAAAACTGACCTATTAAATTGAATGTGGATACTATAAACCGCTTGATTGAAAAATTTGGAGAATTCTGATCGATTACTATCCTGAATGGCACCCAGTCAAAATAGGCCCATGGCTCAAAAAAGTTACTCCTACAAAGGTATCCGTTAAGCAGAAGTAGAAAAAGGAAGTTGTTCCTTATATTTTTCCAAGAACGAAATAGAACAATATATGAAGAAGATGGTATTATCAGAGATTTGTAACTTGAAGAAGAGATTGCAGTTCCAACTGCATCAGAGATGGTATTTTGCATCAAAAGCAATCCTACATGGCGATGATTCACTGTACACTGATGTACCAAAGCCCCAACGTAAAAAGGCCGAGAGGAAGCCATATCCAACGTCAATGAAGGATCTGATTGCTAGGGCAAAAAAGGAGAGAGAAGCCCGAAAGGCTCAACCTTGTAGAATGCTCGAAGACCCACCTGACAATGGATTATTGGTTCCTGAGCTTGTAGAGGTGGCGCACCATGTCTACCGTGCCCGGCATTTCCTCCTCTTTGGCCTTTCAAAACTTGTCCAAGTCATTCCTCTTCAGTGCTGCAGGTATTACGGAACACAACCTTTTGAGTTATTACTCCATATGTTTCCTTCTTATTTATCATAGTTTTTGTTATTTTTTATTTTTTCTAATTTGTTTCATATGGAGAAGAGCTGGTTTGTATATGTACCCCGACTGGTTTGTTGGTTGCTCACTCAGATTTACTTGCTATTAACTGAACTCTTTGGTGCAGCTCAGTGGCTCTATTCGAAACTAGTACCAAAGGTAATCACAATTTGGTGGCACTATTTGATACGACTGTGCTGGGGACAAGAGAGTAACTATTTGTTGTTAAGTTAAGCATGGTACTTCCATGTTGTCTTTGCATGGTAAAAAAGATGGTGTAGTTTGCTAGCTTTACCTGATTGCTTCTACTCTGTGCCTATAGTGCCCTATGAAAATAAGGTTCCTCAAGTGTGATACCCCATACTAATGGCTAGTGTAGGTGGTGTATGAGATCCCACATTGCTTAGTAGGGAATTGTCATTCTCTTTATACTGATTCCAATTGAATTTCAATTGTACCATCAACTGGTCTTTTTCGAGTATGGCCTAGATGTGGTTAGGACCTTCGCTTGGAGTGTTACAAATGTTGTTAAAGTCTATTCCGATTAGAAGTGTGGGACTTGAGTCGTGCCACCTATGAACAGATGATCATGTGGCATGATAAGAGAATCAGGATTTTATGGGATGGAGGGGTATCAGGACTTTATGGGATGGAGGTTGTGATACCCCATACTAGTGATGAGTGTAGTTGGGGTAGTATGAGATCTAATATTGCTTGGGAGAGAGAATTATTTCTTTTAGATTCCAATGGAGTTCCAATTATACTATTGACTAGTTCTTTGGGAGTATGGCCTAAATGTGGCTTAGGCCTTCCATTGGATGTAATGGAGGATGATAGGTTGATAACCTTGCAACTATGTTTTGGAAGACAATTGAGCACTAACTAGATTAAACGAAACACTTTTAACTAATTGAGGGCATGGATAAGAGTCAGAGCTACTTGTACACGGTTGTCCTATATTGGTGTTACGAACTGAATCTTTGACTTTTTTATCATTTGGATATATATCTATTCACTTAAATGAGTTTTTATTTCTTCAGGTACTGCTCTGAAATACATGTTGGTTGTGTTGGCCATGAAATCCGAACCTGCACTGCTCCCAAGAGTGGTTTTCGAAATGCTACTCATGTTTGGAGAAAGGGTGGAGTCCATGACTTGATTTGTTTCCCCAAAAGCTTTCATCTTTATGACCGCGTTGGGAAACCAAGGGTTGTGCATGATGAGAGGTATAGCATACCGCGAATCCCAGCCATTGTAGAGCTTTGTATACAAGCTGGTCTTGATCTTGAAAAATTCCCTACGAGGAGAAGAACGAAACCTGTGTATAGTATCGAAGGAAGAATTGTGGATTTCGAATCAATGATAGAAAATAATGGACTGGGAAGAAACGCATATTCTAAGGAAAATGATGTTGTGGTAGATCCCAGTTTGAGGACCAACATGGAGGAAATAACAAAAAACTCAATGTCAGAGAATGCTAGTAATCTTCTGGATCAATTGTATAATGATGGGAAAAATTTAAAGGAGTTGAGCATCAGAACAATGGATTCATGGTTTGAGATGATATCGGGAGCAAAGAAGATGATGGAGAGGTACAATGTAATGACTTGTGGATACTGTCCTGAAGTTCAGGTAGGTCCAAAAGGGCACAAAGTGAGGATTTGCAAGGCATCAAAGCACCAATCTCGTAATGGTTTGCATGCGTGGCAAGAAGCAACGATAGACGATCTTGTGGGTCCCAATTATGTTTGGCATGTTAGGGATCCAAATGGGCCTGCCTTGGACAACAACTTGAAGAGATATTATGGTAAAGCTCCAGGTGTGGTGGAGCTGTGTGTGCAAGCAGGTGCACCCGTTCCAGATCTGTATAGGAGTATGATGAGATTAGATGTGGTTCTGCCTCAGCGTGATGAGGTTGATCTTGTTGCTTGAGAAAGTGTTTCTTGATTCGATTCAGAGGTTTGAGGTTTGCAAATGTTAACAGTGCTCAAGAAAGGTGTTTCTTTATACAGATGGTTTACAAATGTTGATGAATTTGCCCGCCTTTATGCATTTCTATATTCCACTTGATTTGCTATGGGTCCCCTGCCCTACAGTGATTTTCAATGCCCTTGTAACTCTGGTTTCTGGAGCTTTCTGCAGAGGTAAAATCGAGAGACAACAATGTAGAGCTCTCATATCAGTGTCACATGAGGGATCAAGTGGCTGAGTTGAGCATCTTGTTGGAAGGCATATCTGTTGGTGGACAACCCTTTTCCAACCTGGTGTTTTTAGTTCTAGTTACCTCCCCTCAGCTCCCTCCCTTTTCAATAACTTGCATTTTTAGTGACTAATAAAAAAAAAACTAAAAGATGCACAGCAACAAAAGAAAGATTGGCATAAATTTTGTTGTTTAAAGTATGAAATTCATATGGTTTAGCACAATGAATATATGTGGTTTAATTGTTACAAAGAAAGAATAGGATAGACGAATTTTAAGTGTTGTGAATTATTTATTTATTTTTTCTTATTGCAAATAACTTAGATAAAAAAAAAAAAACCCTTGGGGGTGGGGTTGGATGTTATGTTCTAGTATTCATTTGTGAACTGACCAATTTGAATTATGCAAAAGATAATGCCAAAGGATGGATACTAGGTTGAAGTTGAATTCAGGATAAAGGAACGAAAAGAAAACTTGGTGAGACTTGCTTGTTGAATTGCCTTGCATTATTAGTTTATCATTTTGTGGTTGTGCATTTCTGGACTTGCAAGTTTGTAATTTCTTTTTGCATGATATGTTGCTCTACTTTTTAACAGTTCCTTCCTCATATGTTTGCTTACTAATCATGGAATCTCCATTTGTTGCAGTCTTTTTCTGTAATTGGATTTTGGAATGGGCGGTTTTGGACTGTTATCTTGAACTTAATATTGGTAAGCACTCTGATCTAGAGCTTCCAAAATGCTATTGTACCACATATAATGCTTATGCGAACCTTCAACTTTTGGTCTTGGTCATTTTTTGAAGTTGTGAAAACACTTGTAGAACTGGGTAATAGTAGTGTATTTGAATTTTTGCTGTGCTCTTCTACTTGGCAAGAAGCTATGAACCTAAATCCAAACTACTTATAAAAAAGAAATAATGACCTAACCTGAACTAAGGTATGTAATTTTTTTCTTCCTCCTTGTGTGCTCAACATTCCTCGAAATTTTTTTTTTTCAGGTTTATGGCAATAGCAAGCAAGCTCTTTTTAAAGCAGTCAGTGCCTATTGATATATTGGATTGAAAGCTACATTTATGTTCAGAGTGCTGCAAACCTGCAAAGGTGTGCATCCTCTTAGATTTTGGCCATTCCTTCAAGCCCGTTGCACATTTTCTCGGGCTGCTACCACTTCTTTGCAATACATATCGGATGGCTACGAAAATGAGATCAAAGACCTTGACTTCAAACTTCTATTCTCATTCTGCACAAACGTGCACCTTGCCAAGCGCCTTCATGCCCTTATTGTTTTATCAGGGAAAGCTCAAGACATCTTTCTCTCCACCGGACTTGTCAATCTTTATGCCAAACTTGGTGATGTCTCATTTGCTCGGCACATGTTTGATCAGATTCAGAAAAAGAATATTTTTACTTGGAACTCAATGATATCCGCTTATGCTCGTGTCCGACGTTGTCATGAAGCTGTAAACTGTTTTTATCAGCTCATGTTAACCTCTCGCCTTCAACCTGATTCCTACACTTTTCCACCTGTGTTAAAAGCTTGTGGCAATATGGTTGATGGGGAGAAGATGCACTGCTGGGTCCTAAAGTTGGGTTTCGAGTGGGATGTCTTTGTGGCTGCTTCTTTGGTCCATATGTATTCCCGCTTTGGTTTCTTAGGTGTCGCGCGCAAATTGTTCAATAACATGCCAGTTCGGGATATGGGTTCTTGGAATGCAATGATTTCTGGGTTTTGCCAGAATGGAAATGCTGCAGAGGCATTGGACCTTTTGGGTGAGATGAGATTGGAGGGCGTTAAGATGGATTCTGTTACTGTTGTAAGTATACTTCCTGTTTGTGCTCTATCAGATGATATCTTAGTTGGAAGTTTAGTTCATTTGTATTCCATAAAGCATGGACTGGAATCAGATGTATTCGTGTCCAACGCCTTGATTAACATGTATGCAAAATTTGGGAACTTAGGGCATGCACAAAGGGTTTTTGATCAGATGAAGGTAAGAGATTTGGTTTCATGGAACTCAATAATTGCTGCATATGAGCAGAATGAAGATCCAATTACGGCACTTGGACTATTCAAAGAGATGCAACAAGTAAGGATTCAGCCTGATTTGTTGACAGCAGTGAGTTTGGCGTCTATTGTTGCTCAATTAAGTGATCATCGAAATTGTCAGTCTGTTCATGGATTCGTTGTAAGGAGAGGTTGGCTTATGGAAGATGTTATCATTGGAAATGCAGTTGCAGATATGTATGCAAAAGCTGGTTCTGTTGATTCTGCTCGTAGAGTCTTTGAAGGACTTCCTGTCAAAGATGTGATTTCATGGAATACCTTAATCACCTGTTATGCTCAAAATGGTCTTGCAAGTGAGGCGATTGAGTTTTACCATATGATAGTAGAGCACAAAGAAATAATTCCTAACCAAGGTACTTGGGTGAGCATTCTTCCAGCATGTTCCCATGTAGGGGCCTTGCAACAAGGTATGAAAATTCATGGCCGTCTGATTAAGAACTGTCTCTACTTAGATGTCTTTGTGGGTACCTGCCTGATTGACATGTACGGAAAATGTGGAAGATTAGATGATGCAATGTCCTTATTTTATCAACTGCCCAGGAAGAGTTCAGTTCCTTGGAATGCCATAATATCCTGTCATGGAATTCATGGGCATGGTGAGAAAGCTCTGAAGCTATTTAACGAAATGATAGACGATGGGGTAAGGCCAGATCATGTAACCTTTGTATCTTTATTAGCGGCTTGTAGCCATTCAGGTTTGGTTGATGAGGGTCAATGGTGCTTCAATGTGATGCAAGAAAAATATGGCATCAAGCCTAGTTTGAAGCACTATGGTAGCATGGTAGATTTGCTCGGGCGAGCCGGACGTTTAGACCTGGCATATAATTTGATACAAAACATGCCTATGCAACCTGATGCTTCTGTCTGGGGTGCTCTTCTTGGTGCTTGTAGAATACATGGAAATTTCGAGTTGGGTTTGATTGCTTCCGATCGCTTGTTTGAAGTTGATTCAGAGAATGTTGGCTACTATGTTTTGCTGTCAAATATTTATGCAAATGTTGGGAAATGGGAGGGAGTGAATGAAGTGAGATCATTGGCCAGAGATAGGGGATTAAAGAAAACACCTGGATGGAGCTCAATTGAAGTGAACAATAAAGTTGATGTATTTTACACTGGAAATCAAACTCATCCTAAATGTGAAGAAATATACGAGGAGCTCGAGGTTCTGACTGCAAAAATGAAGAGCCTTGGTTATGTTCCAGACTATAGCTTTGTGCTGCAGGATGTTGAGGATGATGAGAAGGAGCATATTCTCACAAGTCATAGTGAAAGATTGGCAATTGCATTTGGAATTATTAGCACTCCTCCTAAAACTACCATTCGTATTTTCAAGAATCTGCGGGTTTGTGGTGACTGCCATGAGGCCACTAAATTGATTTCTAGGATTACTGAAAGAGAGATCATTGTAAGGGATTCAAATCGTTTCCATCATTTCAAGAATGGAATTTGCTCTTGTGGCGATTATTGGTAACATGGATTACATAAGATGTTACTTGCAAGCTTTTTCTTCACAATGAAGAGTTTATTTAGCTCATTTAATTATCCTAGTAAAGATTCATGGTAATAGGTATTGAGAATGATTTGTACAAGTTGTAAATAGATAAGGTCCATGTAAGCTTTTGTAAAAAAGTGGACTCCGTTTAGGAAGTATAAAATAAATTGTTCTTTGTTAGTGGGTCTACTTTTTACAAAAGTCTTTGTACGAGATCGGTCTATTTGAGCTTGTACCTAATATTATTAGTACGTATGAGCATTCGTTTGACAATACAATTATTCTCAAGTATTCTAAGATGAATAATGATATACCTACAATTATTTTACAACATATTTTCAAACAACCAATGAATTCATGTCACTCCATTAAAATTAAATTTTAATGTTACAAAACTAAATTTCGTTTCATGTAGAGATGTAAAATGGTTTAAAGGTTATTATTTTCTTTTCTAAACATCATTCAAATACAAAATACTTTTCAACTTCAAGTTTTTAACCTTTTCATCTAACTATAAAAAGTAATACAACCTCTTAAAATCTTAGAACAAAAATAATATTAAAAAATAATATTCAAATAGTTTTTGAGTTTATAATATTTTTATTCATTTTTTTTTCTCAATTTTCAAAACTCAATAAAAATTTGAACTCAATCATTTTACTATTATTTATAGATATACTGAGATGAGTTATTTTAAAAGTATTACGGGACCTTAAAGTTCAGGAGAATACTAAGAGATTTTGGAAGTCTCTACGTTATAATAGAATTGCATATGTTGTTACATTTAATATTACAAGTGAGATTACAGGCCCCAATGGGATATATGGCTGTTTTCACCTTGGGAGAGATTTATTGGATTCGGAAAATTCATTTTTTAATCTGAATCGGATATTTCGGTTTTAATAAAAGAAGTATTAAAAATACCTATAATGCAACCCAAACATTAAAATTATGTATGAAAGAATTTAAAATAAAGTAAATAAATAAATGTCCTACTATGCATTTGTTAAGGCCTAAAAATAATACAACATACCGGAACAGAAATAAGAGTCATTCTCGACCCTCTTAAATTATTCGGACATCGATCAGTGTTGTATAATAGAATTGCACGTGTTGTTACATCTAATATTACAAGTGAAATATAGGCCCCAATAGATTATATGGCAGTTTTCACCTTGGGAGAGATTTATTGGATTCGGACAATTCAATTTGTTTAATCGGGTGATTTATAACATTTTTTAATCTGAATCGGATATTTCAATTTTAATAAAATAAGAATTAAAAGTACCTATAATGCAATCCAAACATTAACATTATGTATACAAAAAAATTTAAAATAAAGTAAATAAATAAATGTCCTACTATGTATTTGTTAACCCCTAAAAATAGTACAACATATCAAAACAGAAAAAAGAGTCATTCTCAACATTCTTAAACTATTCAGACATTGATTAGTGTTGTGTGAAGCCTTCGATAATAGTTTGGTACGAATGTGTGGTGCCAGTGCTAGTTTTCATGGTTGTGAACAATAAATGCAGAGAAAATAAAGAGGATTAGACATGCATATTTACGTGGTTTGGTGTCATACTTATGCCTACAAGAGATTTGGGAAAGGGGGAGTGAGGGTCCACTATAATATGATTATTTTATAATTTCTCATGGTCTCTCATTCTTGATGTATAATGGAGATCAAAACTCTATCAATTGGAAAGATCTCGTCTCTGGAATCCCTGTCGTGAGGTTGAAGAAGCTGAATGAGAAATTAAAAATCATTTAAAAAGACATCTGGATGTCCCTCTATCCTCTGCTCTTCTCTTGTTTTATGTCACATCTTCTCTCCTTTAGGTCACATCTCAATTTTTCCTCCAGACACCATTTTCTTCCTCAGTCTTTGTCTCATTCTCTCTTATTCCTCTCCCATTTGGTTGTTTTCTAATATGGGTCATTCGATAGGTTGCGATTTTTATGGGGACCTAAAATATTTTATCCCATCTAATTCTATCACATATATATATACAAATCATTTCTTAAATACAATTAAAATTATAGTTTGAATAATTTGGAATCAGTTTAAAATTGATTTACAATTAGTTGAATGAATTTGTTTTATGATCGATTAAAAAAATATTAAAATCTATTATGTTTTCAACCCTTAAGTTCAATTTGCTAAATTAATTGGAATTGAACCATTTTTAGCTATTTTTTCCTTCTGACATCCTTTCATTCTTCAGCCATTGTCCTCTCATTCTCTCCTCTTCTTTTATTTTTTATTTATTTTTTGTTTTTTTCAAATTGAGGCCATTTGATGGGTGGGATTTTTTTTTTATCTAGATGTGAAATATTTTATTCCCTCCAATTCTATCATATTTTTGTACAAAAAAAAAAATCATTTTCTTAAATACAATAAAAAAATATAGTTTGAATAATTTGGAATCAGTTAAAATTTGATTTACAATTAGTTGAATGCCAATTGGTTTTATGATCGATTCAAAATATGCATTAAAATCTATTATATTTTTAACCATTTAAGCTCCATTGGTTGAATTAATTGGAAATCTTTTTTAGTCACTTTTACTCTTGACATCATTTCCTTTTTCAACTTTTGCCCCTCTTCTCTATTCTTCCTCTCTCTTTTTATTGTTTTCTAGTGGAGCCATTTGAGGGGTGGGGCTTTTTCTATAGATCTGAAATATCTTATCCACTCAAACTCTATCATATTTTTATACAAAAAAATTCATTTCTTAAATACAATAAAAAATATAGTTTGAATAATTTGGAATCAGTTCAAAATTTATTTATAATTAGTTGAATGAATTGGTTTTATGATTGATTCAAAATATGCATTGAAATCTATTGTGTTTCCAACCATTTAAGTTCAATTAGTTGAATTAATTAGAATTAAGCTATTTTTTAGCCATTTTTTCTTCTAACATCCTTTAATTCCTTAACTTGTCCCCTCCTCTTTTTTTTTTCCTCTCTCTTTCTGTTATTTTCTAGTTGGGGCCATTTGGTGATCAGGATTTTTTTATCTGGATTTGAAATATTTAGTCTGGTCCAATTCGATCCTATTTTTATACAAAGAAAAAATCATTTCTTAAATACAATAAAAGAAATAATTTGGAATAAGTTCAAAATAGATTTATAATTAGTTGAATGAATTGGTTTTATGATTGATTCAAAATATGTATTGCAATCTATTATATTTTCAACCATTTAAGTTTAATTGGCTGAATTAATTAGAATTGAACCATTTTTTACCAATTTTTTCTCCTCACATCCTCTTCCTTCCTCAGCATTTGTCCTCCTCTCTTCTTCCTCTCTCTTTTTGTTTTTTTTTTTTTAGTGAGGGTCATTTGATGGACAAAGATTTTTATCTGGATCTGAAATATTTTATCCGCTCTAATTCTATCATATTTTTATGCAAAAAAAAATCATTTCTTAAATATAATAAAAGATTTAGTTTGAATAATTTGGAATCACTTCAAAATTGATTTCTAATTAGTTGAATGAATTGGTTTTATGATCAATTTAAAATATGCATAGCAATCTGTCATGTTTTCAACCATTTAAGTTCAATTGGTTGAATTTATTGGAATTGAACTATTTTTTAGCCATTTTTTCTCGTGACACCCTTTCATTCATCAATCTTTATCCTCTCATTCTCTCTTCTTCCTCTTTCTTTTTATTGTTTCCTAGTTGGGGCCATTTGATAGGCTGTTTCTTTTTTAATCTAGATTTGAAATACTTTATCTCATCCAATTCTATCATATTTTTATACAGAAAAAGCATTTCTTAAATACAATAAAAATATATAGTTTGAATAATTTGAAATTAGTTAAAAATAGATTTACAATTAGTTGAATGAATTTGTTTTATGATCGATTCAAAATATGCATTGAAATCTATTATTTTTTCTACAAATTAAGTTCAATTGGCACAATTAATTGGAATTGAATATTTTTTAGCCATTTTTTCTCCTGACACCATCTCCTTCCTCAGCCTTTCTCCTCTTATTCTCTCTTCTTCTTCTCACTTTCTGTTGTTTTCTAGTGGAGGCCATTTGATGGACTTGGCTTTTTATCTGAATTTGAGATATTTTATCCCCTCTAATTCTATCATATATAAAAAAGAAAAAATTTATTAAATATAATGTAATTTGTAATCAGTTCAAAATTATTTTATAATTAGTTGAATGAATGGATTTTATGATCGATTCAAAGTATGCATTGCACTCTATTATGTTTTGTTTTCAACCATTTAAACTTGATTGGCTGAATTAGTTGGAATTGAACCATTTTTTTGCCATTTTTTCTCTTGATACCATTTCCTTTTTGACACCCTTTCATTCCTTAGACTTTGTCCCCTCCTATTTTTTTTCTCACTCTTTCTGTTGTTTTATAGTGGGAGCCATTAAATAGGTTGGACTTTTTATTTGGATTTTAAATATTTTATCCCTTCCAATTTTAACACATTTTTATACAAAAAAAAAAAAAATCATATCTTAAATACATTAAAAAATATAGTTTGAATAATTTGGAGTCAGTTCAAAATTTATTTATAATTAATTGAATGAATTGGTTTTATAATCATTTCAAAATATGCATTATAATCTATTATGTTTTCAACCATTTAAGTTGAACTAGTTGAATTAATTAAAATTGAATTATTTTTAGCCATTTTTCCTCCTCATGCCATTTTTTCCCTCAAAATTTGTCCCCTACTTCTATCTACTTCGTCTCTTTCTATGGTTTTTCTAGTGAGGGTATTTTGATAGGCTGGACTTTTTATCTAAATCTAAATTATTTTATCCTCTCCAATTCTATCATATTTTTATACAAAAAAAAAATCCATTTCCTAAATACAATAAAAAAATATAGTTTAAATAATTTGGAATTAGTTAAAATTTGATTTACAATTAGTTGAACAAATTGATTTGATGATCGATTCAAAATATGCATTAAAATCTATTATGTTTTTAATCATTTATGCTCAATTGACTGAATTAATTGGAACCATTTTTAACCACTTTTATTCCTGACATAATTTCATTTTTCAACCTTTGTCCTCTCATTCTCTCTTCTTCCTCTCTCTTTTTGCTATTTTCTAGTGGGGCCATTTGAGGGGCAGGCCATTTTGTTTAGATTTGAAATATCTTATTTGCTCCAACTCTATCATACTTTTATACAAAAAAAATCATTTCTTAAAAACATAAAAAGTATATGGTTTGAATAATTTGGAATCAGTTAAAATTTGATTTACAATTAGTTGAAGAAATTGGTTTTATGATCAATTCAAAATATGCACTAAAATCTATTATGTTTTCAACCATTTAAGCTCCATTGACTAAATTAATTGGAACTGAAGCATTTTTTAACTACTTTACTTCTGACATCATTTCCTTTCTCAACCTTTATCCCCTTCTTTCTTCTTCCTCTTTCTTTTTGTTGTTTTCTAGTGGAGCCATTTGAGGGGCAGAACTTTTTCTTTAGATATGAAATATCTTATTCACTCCAACTATAACATATTTTTATACCAAAAAAATTCATTTCTTAAATACGATAAAAAATATAGTTTGAATAATTTGGAATCAATTCAAAATTGATTTATAATTTGTTGAATGAATTGGTTATTTGACTGATTCAAAATATGCATTGAAATCTATTGTGATTCCAACCATTTAAGTTTAATTGGTTAAATTAATTAGAATTAAGTTTTTTTTAGCCACTTTTCCTCCTGACACCCTTTCATTTCTTAGCCTTTGTCCCCCTTTTGTTTTTCTTCTCTCTTTCTATTGTTTTCTAGTTAGGGCCATTTGGTGGGTAGGATTTTTTACTGGATTTGAAATATTTTGTCTACTCCTATTCGATCATATTTTTATACAAAAAAAATCATTTCCTCAATATAATTAAAAAGAATAATTTGGAATCAGTTCAAAATAGATTTATAAGTAGTTGAATGAATTGGTTTTATGATCGATTTAAAATATGTATTGCAATTTATTATATTTTCAACCATTTAAGTTTAATTGGTTGGATTAATTAGAATTGAAACATTTTTTATCCATTTTTCCTCTTGACACACTTTTCCTTTTTTAGCCTTTGTTCCCTCCTCTCTTCTTCATCTCTCTTTTTGTTGTTTTCTAGTGAGGGTCATTTGATGAACATGGCTTTTTATTTGGATTTGAAATATTTTATCCGCTCCAATTCTATCATATTTTTATGCAAGAAAAAATCATTTCTTAAATATAATAAAAAGAATAATTTGGAATCAATTCAAAATAGATTTATAATTAGTTGAATGAATTGGTTTTATGATCGATTCAAAATATGCATTGCAATCTATTATATTTCCTACTCATACATATTCTTTCATTCCTCAAACTTTGTCTCCTCCTTCAATCTTCTTTGTCTCTCTTTCTATTGTTTTCTAGTGGCGGCCATTTGATGGGTTGAATTTTTTTATCTGGATCTTAAATATTTTATCCACTCCAATTCTATCACATTTTTATACAAAAAAATCATTTCTTAAATATAATAAAAAATTTAGTTTGAATAATTTGGAATCACTTCAAAATTGATTTCTAATTAGTTGAATGAATTGGTTTTATGATCGATTCAAAATATGCATTGCAATCTGTTATGTTTTCAACCATTTAAGTTCAATTGGTTGAATTAATTGGAATAAAATAATTGTTTAGCGATTTTTTCTCGTGACACCCTTTCGTTCCTCAACCCTTGTCATCTCTTTCTCTCTTCTTTCTCTCTCTTTCTATTGTTTCCTAGTTGAGGTCATTTCATAGGCTTTTTTTTTTAAATCTAGATTTGAAATACTTTATCTCATCCAATTCTATTGTATTTTTGTACAGGAAAATCATTTCTTAAATACAATAAAAATATATAGTTTGAATAATTTGGAATTAGTTAAAAATTGATTTACAATTAGTTGAATGAATTGGTTTTATGATCGATTCAAAATATGCATTGAAATCTATTATGTTTTCTAAAAATTAAGTTCAATTGGCACAAATAATTGGAATTGAATAATTTTTTAGCCATTGTTTCTCCTGACACAATTTCCTTCCTTAGCCTTTCTCCTCTCATTCTCTTTTCTTCCACTCACTTTTTGTTGTTTTCTAGTGGAGGCCATTTGATGAGCTGGAATTTTTATATAGATTTAAAATATTTTATCCCATCTAATTCTATCATATGCAAAAAAAAAAAATTATTAAATACAATTTAATTTGGAATCAATTCAAAATTATTTTATAATTAGTTGAATGAATTGGTTTTATGATCGATTCAAAGTATGCATTGCAATCTATTATGTTTTGAACCATTTAAGCTTGATTGGCTGAATTAGTTGGAATTGAACCATTTTGTAGCCGCTTTTCCTCTTGACACCATTTCCTTCATCAGACTTTGTCCCCCCTCCTATTTTCTTTCTCAATTTTTCTATTGTTTTATAGTGCGGGCCATTTGATAGGTTAGACTTTTTATCTAGATTTTAAATATTTTATCCCTTCCAAGTCTATCACATTTTTATACAAAAAAAAACATTTCTTAAATACATTAAAAAATATAGTTTGAATAATTTGGAGTTAGCTCAAAATTTATTTATAATTAGTTGAATGAATTGGTTTTATGATTGACTCACTCAAAAATGAGTAGCACAAAGGCTATCCTAAGTGCAGGAGGATGTCGTGTAATAATTAGGATTAAATTTCCTAGATCATCTTCTCGGGAAAAGTTGTTTAAAATCAAACTCGTGTAAACAATAAAAAAATATTCACAAAGAAAAAATCAAAGTGGTGATATGTGCAATGAGTAAAAGAATGCAATGGAATTGAAAATAGTACTAGTCATGGACTAGATTCATATTTTTGGATATTTTTAATGTAGAAATAGAATGTAAAAGACTAACAAATTGAAATTAACAACTAAGGAATCAACTAACTAAACATTTTTAATTAATATGAAAGTTAAATAATAAAACTGAAATGATTTAAGTCCTAATTAATCTTCTATCAATCTAAAAGGCAATGGAACTAAAACTAAGTTAAGAATTAAACTAGATAAGAAAATAATTGACACCATATAAGCTGAAAATTGAAAAACCCCAAAATTAAGATTTTTGGGTTCATCCTTGTATTCAAATAATAAATTATCAAAATCAATCCAAAATAGTTGTAATGCCTATTTAATGGAAGCTTGAAGAAGAAAGAAAAATAACTAACATAAAATAAACAACAAATAAAATATCCAAACTTCTAAACCAAAAATCTTGAGAATATACCATAAACTTCAAACTAAAATTAAAAAAAATAGGGAATGAAAAGAGCAAGCCAAATAATAGAGATGGAGATGGAAAGCAATGGAAGAGGCTGGAGCAGCTGTAGTTTGGACCCCTTTGAGTTCTTCAAGCGGCGCTTCTCTCTGGTATTTTCTCCCTAGCTCCCTTTTTAAGACCCAATATATATATACATATATATATTTATTGCTCTCCTGTGTCGAAGACCCGATACCAATTAAATTTTTCATTTCCTGCGGCGTGTCTTCAACATGTAAAAATACGCCCATTCCGTTTCGTGCGGCATGTTCTTTCTCTACGTTTTGTCAAAGTCTGGCCCCATTTGAAAAGCAACCCATCTATTTGTGTATATCTATTTTTTATTTTCTTTAATCTAGCAAACAAAAAAAAATGCTGCTTGTTTCTATTTGTCAAACGAAGAAGAAAAAAATAAAACCACTTATGAAAAAGACAAAACCACCTCTAACCAAATAAACAACTTTACCGCTCAACAGAAGTGCTGCTTAAAGTCATTCAACAAGACAAACCTACTTGCTTTGTTTTTTTCCTTTTCTTAACTTGCAGCTTAATGGCGTTGCTACTATATCCAAAACAATTAAAATGCTACAACCAATGCTACAATCACCTTTTGAAAATCAATCATTGTTGCATTTTTTATCATTTTGTTTCTTTTCTTTTCCTTTTTCTGTTGCTTTTTTTTTTCAATTCTTTAAACATGACCAGAAAATATAAAATGAAAATTAGAATATTAAAAATGTGATGTGCATATGAAGAAATATTATTCAAATAAATCACAAGTTATAAAATTAAGCATAAATTATGCTATTAAGAGATTTTAATCACAACTTGAATTTATACCTTATAACCAATTTTCCTATTTAAAACCAATAAAAATATTATGAAATAATTAAAATATATTGGTTCTAAATATATAAATATATAATATTTCAGCTCAATCAATGATCAATTCAAAATATGCATTATAATCTATTATGTTTTCAACCATTTAAGTTGAACTGGCTGAATTAATTAAAATTGAATTATTTTTAGCCATTTTGTCCCTCAAAATGTGTTCCCTACTTCTATCTACTTCGTCTCTTTCTATTGTTTTTCTAGTGAGGGTCTTTTGATAGGCTGGACTTTTTATCTAGATCTAAATTATTTTATCCCCTCCAATTCTATCATATTTTTATACAAAAAAAATCCATTTCTTAAATACAATAAAAAAAATATAGTTTAAATAATTTTGAATCAGTTAAAATTTAATTTACAATTAGTTGAATGAATTGATTTGATGATCGATTCAAAATATGCATTAAAATCTATTATGTTTTTAATCATTTAAGCTTAATTGACTGAATTAATTGGAAATAAACCCCGTTTTTAACCACTTTTAATGCTGACATAATTTCATTTTTCAACTTTTGTCCCCTCATTCTCTCTTCTTCCTCTCTCTTTTTGCTATTTTCTAGTAGGGCCATTTGAGGGGCAGGCCATTTTGTTTAGATTTGAAATATCTTATTTGCTCCAACTCTATCATACTTTTATACAAAAAAAAATCATTTCTTAAAAACAAAAAAAGTATATGGTTTGAATAATTTGGAATCAGTTAAAATTTGATTTACAATTAGTTGAATAAATTGGTTTTATGATCAATTCAAAATATGCACTAAAATCTATTATGTTTTCAACCATTTAAGCTCCATTGGCTGAATTAATTGGAACTGAAGCATTTTTTAATTATTTTTACTTCTGACATCATTTATTTTCTCAACCTTTATCCCCTTCTCTCTTTTTCCTCTTTCTTTTCGTTGTTTTCTAGTGGAGCCATTTGAGGAGCAGGGCTTTTTCTTTAGATCTGAAATATCTTATCCACTCCAACTCTATCATATTTTTATACAAAAAAATTCATTTCTTAAATACAATAAAAAATATAGTTTGAATAATTTGGAATCAGTTGAAAATTGATTTATAATTTGTTGAATGAATTGGTTATATGATTGATTCAAAATATGCATTGAAATCTTTTGTAGTTCCAACCATTTAAGTTTAATTGGTTGAATTAATTGGAATTAAGCTTTTTTTAGCCACTTTTCCTCCTGACACCCTTTCATTCCTTAACCTTTGTCCCATCTTTTTTTTTCCTCTCTCTTTCTATTGTTTTCTAGTTGGGACCATTTGGTGGGCATGATTTTTATCTGGATTTGAAAATTTTTGTTTGCTCCTATTCGATCCTATTTTTATACAAAAAAATCATTTCCTAAATACAATACAAAAAATAATTTGGAATCAGTTTAAAATAGATTTATAATTAGTTGAATGAATTGGTTTTATGATCGATTCAAAATATGCATTGCAATCTATTATATTTTCAACCATTTAAGTTTAATTGGCTAAATTAATTAGAATTGAAACATTTTTTATCAATTTTTTCTTTGACACCCTTTTCCTTTCTTAGCATTTGTCCCTTCCTCTCTTCTTCCTTTTTCTTTTTGTTATTTTCTAGTGAGGGTCATTTGATGGACATGGTTTTTTTTTATCTAGATCTGAAATATTTTATCCGCTTCAATTCTATCATATTTTTATGCAAAAAAGAAAAAGAAAAATCATTTCTTAAATATAATAAAAAGAATAATTTGGAATCAATTTAAAATAGATTTATAATTAGTTAAATGAATTGGTTTTATGATCGATTCAAAATATGCATTGCAATTTATTATATTTTTAACCATTTAAATTCAATTGGCTGAATTAATTAGAATTGAACCATTTTTTAACGATTTTTTCTCGTGACACCCTTCATTCCTTAACCTTTGTCCCCTCGTACTCTTTTCTTCTCCTCTCTTTCTATTGTTTCCTAATTGGGGCCATTTAATAGGCTATTTTTTTTAATCTAGATTTAAAATACTTTATTCCATCCAATTCTATCATATGTTTGTACAAAAAAATCATTTCTTAAATACAATAAAATTATATAGTTTGAATAATTTGGAATTAGTTAAAAATTGATTTACAATTAGTTGAATGAATTGGTTTTATGATCGATTCAAAATATGCATTGAAATCTATTACGTTTTCTAAAAATTAAGTTCAATTGGCGCAATTAATTGGAATTGAATATTTTCTTAGCCATTTTTTCTCCTGACATGATTTTCTTCCTCAGCCTTTCTCCTCTCATTCTCTCTTCTTCATCTCACTTTCTGTTGTTTTCTAGTGGAGGACATTTGATGGGTTGGGCTTTTTATCTGGATTTGAAATATTTTATCCCCTCTAATTCTATTATATTCAAAAAAATATTAATTAAATGTAATGTAATTTGGAATCAGTTCAAAATTATTTTATAATTAGTTGGATGAATTGATTTTATGATCGATTCAAAGTATACATTGCAATCTATTATGTTTTCAACCATTTAAACTTGATCGGCTGAATTAGCTGGAATTGAACTATTTTTTAGCCGCTTTTTCTCTTGACACCCTCTCCTTCGTCAGACTTTGTCCCGTCCTTCTATTTTTTTTCTCACATTTTCTGTTGTTTTATAGTTGGGGTCATTTGATAGGTTGGACTTTTTATCTAGATTTTAAATATTTTATCCCTTCCAATTCTATTATATTTTTATACAAAAAAAAAAAATCATTTCTTAAATACATTAAAAAATATAATTTGAATAATTTGGAGTCAGTTCAAATTTTATTTATAATTAGTTGAATGAATTGGTTTTATGATCAATTCAAAATATGCATTATAATCTCTTATGTTTTCAACCATTTAAATTTAATTGGCTGAATTAATTGGAATTGAATCATTTTTAGCCATTTTTTCTTCTCATGCCATTTCCTTCTTCAAACTTTGTTCCTTACTTCTGTCTTCTTCCTCTCTTTCTGTGCTTTTCTAGTGAGGGTCTTTTGATAGGCGGGATTTTTTTTTTTACTAGATCTAAATTATTTTATCTCCTCCAATTCTATCATATTTTTATACAAAAAAAATGTAATGACCCCGCTCTAAAATGGGGGCCGCCACAGTTCCTTTGACATGACTTATGCATTTACTTATTTATTTTATCCTATATGCGGAAAAAGACATAATGTTACTTTAAAATTATAATTTAAGAAATGAGACCTATTAATATAACATAAGCATTCATTCGTCATAAAGACAAGTCCATGTTTCTAAAACATGTAGTATGAATAAAACGATGAAACGAGTCCATGAGGTTATCTACACCCCTCAAAAACTATCAACTAATTAAGGGTATATGGGGTTATAACACCACACCCATCACTACATACATAAAATATAAACTTAGTATCTCTAAGTCACCTCCTACATAATGTCCCAACAACGGGACCCAAAACAACTACAAACCAACAACAAAATCCATGATCCTGCCAGATCTAAATTAGGGAAGGTCTTAAGTCGCTGCCTCTCTCTCCTCAGCACCGTTTTGCCTTGTAGCTTCATCCTCAATACCTGGACGTTTAAAACATTAAACATAATAAGAGTCGAACACTCGGTAAGTAGTACATCACGCCGTTAATATATTAAGCATCTATTCATTTGTTGAAATATGCATACATGAACATTTTGAGTATCTAAACATGCTTACATGCATAAACAATTAATTGACATGCTTTCATCATAACAATTCTAAACATGCTTCAATGCATAACAATTTAAGAATAAAACATTTATTTTCATGCATAAATTATTTAAGGAACAATAGTACCTCCATCCTTTAATATTCATCTTAAGTTGCACACTGTTACGCCCTGCGTGCAAGGTTAGCGGTCTTTTTTAGAGACTTGGATGTCCGCCCATGGCCAACAGGTTAGGAATCCCTTTCTTTGGATAGCGCCATTGGGTGCACAACCACTGGAACCGATCTGGCATTGCAATCTGCCCTTTCTTACAGTCCTTGCTTACTTACTTAAACAATAACTGTAAAGATCATTGACATTTTCATTCTTAAAGCTTTCTTCTCCTTTCCTTTCCTTTCTTTTCCTCTCTTTTCTTTTCTCTCATGCAATATCATCAACTCTTCTTCACACATGCATATGCATATGTAAATGACAATAGGAATAATTTTGATGCTATACTACATATAGGAGTGTTTGATAATTTGCTTGGAAAACATGCATAAGAAGAAGTCGTGATGCTAGAGCATGAGTGCGAATGCATTACTTCGTAAATGTTCATTTATTATAGGGTACTTAACGGGGGCTTTCAAGAAAGGTTTTACATAATGTAAATGTTCATTTATTTTTTTCTTGAAGAAAACACTTGCATTATGGAATATATTCCTTTTTAAGAAAAACATGGCATGTGCGTGGTCTTACTACTTATCTTTAGGCTCTTGAACTTCTCTTGGCAATAACAGTCCTATAACAATAAATCATGTACGCGTTAATAACCTAAGTCTAGCACTTGTAGACTAAATAAGTCACCCAAACAATATAATAAATAATATAGATAGCATATCCTAACTTAACTAGATATAAAGAACGTAGTATATTATGCAACTACACTTAATTAATTATTAACGACCCGAGGTCTCGCATAACGCATTAAAAATATACTATAAAATTAGAAGCGAAGAACAAGCATCAAACAGCACTTTTAATTCATAAAACTGATCACACTAAATCCTTTATAAAATAATATACTTTCAATTCATAAATATTTAAAACACTATATTAAAGACATCCAAGACTAACCCATAAAACCCATGGCATATATACATTTTCAAAATCCCATTTATAGTGTAATAAAATGACCATTTGAATATATTTTAAGATAGTAAAAACTAAGCATTTCGGACCTAAAGCCTATAGTAATTATAAAACACTCAAACTCAAGCCAAAGCACCTATTTTTACTTCCAAAAGGCAACCCAAACCGACAAGGAGCTTTAGGGTTCTTACTTTAAGCTTCAAAGTTTCCAAAAAGAGATTGATAGGCACAACGAAAGGTTGAAATCAAAAATGGGTGGAACACAACAACCCATTTTAATCAAGCCAAGAACCGAAATGTACAAATAAGAAAATATTAAAAACTGAAATCCATAACAAGGGAGATAGAAATGAAATCTATATTTTATTACCTTCAAATGTAACCCATTTGGACCATGATTCAACTTGCTTTCCAAGGTTTAGTGTGAAATCCGGAAATGGGTTTCCAAGGGTAGTGAACCCGTGTGCTCAATGGGTGAAATGAAGCTCCTATGCTCAAGGTTTTTGCATGGCTAGAGAAATGGAAGTGAGCTCTTGTTTGCTTGAAAAAGAAATGAGAAAGGAAGTGAACAATGGAGATGGGAAATTGGCTATGGAGTTGAAGAAAACAAGTCTTCTCTTGCCTTTTTGTGTAGCCAACGTGAGAGAGAGATTGAAAATGTTAAAAGTGATTTTTGGGTCACTTTTTGTGTCTTAGCCATGTAGGTGAAGAGGGAAAATGGATGACATTTTTGTAAAAGGACTTTCCTCATTCCCATAAAGTATAATCAAGAGTGGAGATCATCTCAAATGAGATATTTTTCCCACCCACCAATCCAATGGTAGGGGGTTGTTGGGCCACCTTTTAAATAAACAAAGTTGGAGGGCTTAGGATAAAGAGATAATTTAAACAAGATTATATATAATCTCCTTTGATTTATTTAGTAAAACCTTACTATAAAAACACAACCACCCATAACATAATTAAAATAATAAACTATTTATTATAAATCCATAAAAGAATATTTTATTTAAAAAATACTAAAATAATATAAAAGTCCACATAGTAGAACTCGGGTATTATAAAAAATTCATTTCTTAAATACAATATAAAAATATAGTTTGAATAATTTGGAATCAGTTAAAATTTGATTTACAATTACTTGAATGAATTGATTTGATGATCGATTCAAAATATGCATTGAAATCTATTATGTTTTTAACCATTTAAGCTCAATTGGTTGAATTAATTGGAAATGAACTCCTTTTTTAACCATTTTTATTCCTAACATCATTTCTTTCCTCAATTTGTGTCCCATCCTTCTCTCTTCTTCCTCTCTCTTTTTATTGTTTTCTAATGGGGCCATTTAAGGGGCAGACATTTTATTTAAATCTGAAATATCTTATCCGCTCCAACTCTATCATACTTTTACACAAAAAAAATTTATTTCTTAGATACAATAAAAAATATAGTCTGAATAATTTGGAATCAGTTAAAATTTGATTTAGAGTTAGTTGAATGAATTGGTTTTATGATTGATTCAAAATATGCATTTAAATCTATTATGTTTTTAACCATTTAAGCTCCATTTGCTAAATTAATTGGAAATGAACTATTTTTTTGCCACTTTTACTTCTGATATCATTTCCTTCCTCAACTTTTGTCCCTTCCTCTCTTCTTCCTCTCTCTTTATGTGGTTTTCTAGTTGGGCCATTTGAGGGGCGGGACTTTTTATTTAGATTTGAAATATTTTATCCACTTCAACTCTATCATATTTTTATACAAAAAAATTCATTTCTTAAATACAATAAAAAAAATATAGTTTGAGTAATTTAGAATCAATTTAGAATTGATTCATAGTTAGTTGAATGAATTGGTTTTATGATTGATTCAAAATATGCATTGAAATCTATTATGTTTCAACTATTTATGTTCAATTGGTTGAATTAATTGGAATTAAACTCTTTTTTAGCCACTTTTACTCCTGACACTCTTTTCTTTCTCATCTTTTGTCCCCTTCTCTTTTCTTCCTATCTCTTTCTATTGTTTTCTAGTGGGCGCCATTCGATGGACATGATTTTTTTATCTAGATCTGAAATATATTATTCGCTTCAATTCGACTATTTTTATATAAAAAAAAAATCATTTCTTAAATACAATAAAAAGAATAATTTGGAATCAGATCAAAATAGATTTATTATTAGTTGAATGAATTGGTTTTATGATCGATTCAAAATATGTATTGCAATTTATTATATTTTTAACCATTTAAATTCAATTGGTTGAATTAATTAGAATTTAACTATTTTTCACCAATTTTTCCTCTTGACACCCTTTTCCTTCTTCAGCCTTTGTCCCCTCCTTTCTTCTTACTATCTCTTTCTGTAGTTTTCTAGTGAGGATCATTTGATGGACATGGCTTTTTATCTGTATCTGAAATATTTTATCCGCTCAAATTCTATCATATTTTTATATATAAAAAAAATTCTTAAATATAATGAAAAGAATAATTTGGAATCAGTTCAAAGCAAATTTATAATTAGTTGAATGAATTGGTTTTATGATTAGTAAAAAATATGTATTGCAAACTATTATGTTTTCAACCATTTAATTTTAATTGGCTGAATCGATTAGAATTGAATAATTTTTTACCCACTTTTCCTCCTTACACCTTTTCATCCCTCAAATTTTCTCCACTCCTATTTTCTTTGTCTCTCTTTCTATTAATTTCTAGTGGGGTCATTTGATGGGTTGGACTTTTTATCTGGATCTTAAATATTTTATTCACTCCAATTCTATCATATTTTTGTACAAAAAAATCATTTCTTAAATACAATAAGAAATATAGTTTGAATAATTGAAATCAATTCAAAAATGATTTATAATTAGTTGAATGAATTGGTTTTATGATCAATTCAAAATATACATTGCAATTTATTATGTTTTCAACCATTTAAGTTCAATTGGCTGAATTAATTGGAATTGAACCATTTTTTAGTCATTTTTTTCTCATGACACCTTTTCATTTCTTAGACTTTGTCCCCCCATTCTCTCTTCTTCCTCTCTCTTTCTATTATTTTCTAGTTGGGTCCATTTGATGGGCAGGGTTTTTTGTTTTTGTTTTTAATCTAGATTTAAAATACTTTATCCCATCCAATTATATCATATTTTTGTACAGAAAAATCATTTCTTAAATACAATAAAAATATATAGTTTGAATAATTTGAAATTAGTTAAAAATTGATTTACAATTAGTGGAGTGAATTGATTTTATGATCGATTCATAATATGCATTGAAATCTATTACCTTTTTTTATCATTTAAGTTCAATTGGCGCAAATAATTGGAGTTGAATATTTTTTTAGCCATTTTTTTTTCTCTTGACACTATTTCCCTCCTCAGCCTTTCTCCTCTCGTTCTTTATTCTTTCTCTCTCTTTATGTTGTATTCTAATGGGGGTCATTTGATAGGTTGACCTTTTTATCTGGATTTGAAATATTTTATCCCCTCTAACTCTATCATATGCAAAAAAAAAATATTGATTAAATATAATGTGATTTGGAATCAGTTCAAAATTGATTTATAATTAGTTGAATGAATTAATTTTATGATCGATTCAAAGTATACGTTGCAATCTATTATGTTTTCAACCATTTAAACTTTATTGTCTAAATTAGTTGGAATTGAACTATTTTTTAGCCACTTTCTGACACTTTTTTCCTTCCTCAGACTTTGTCCACTCTTTCTATTTTCTTCCTCTTTATTTCTGTTGTTTTATGGTCAGGGCCATTTGATAGGTTGGATCTTTTATCTAAATATTAATTATTTTATCTCCTCCAATTCTATCATATTGTTATACAAAAAAATCATTTATTAAATACATTAAAAAATATAATTTGAATAATTTGGAGTCAGTTCAAACTTGATTTATAATTAGTTGAATGAATTAGTTTTATAATTGATTCAAAGTAAGCATTGCAATATATTATGTTTTCGATAATTTAAGTTTAATTGATTGAATTAATAAGAGTTTAATTTTTTAATTAGAATTGAATTATTTTTTATTCACTTTTCCTCTTGGCACCTCATTCCTCAGTTTTTGTCTAATCCTTTTATCTTCTTCCTCTCTCTTTCTGTTATTTTCTGGTGGTGGCTATTTGATAGATTGTAGTTTTATTTGGATATTAAATATTTTAACCCCTCCAATTCTTTAATATTTTTTAAACAAAAAAAAAAAAACATTTCTTAAATACAATAAAAAATATAATTTGAATAATTTGGAATCAATTCAAAATTGATTTATAATTAGTTGAATAAATTGATTTTATGATCGATTCAAAATATGCATTGAAATCTATTATGTTTTCAACCATTTAAGTTCAACTGACAGAATTAATTAGAATTGAATCATTTTTAGCCATTCTTCTCCCTAACAACCTTTCATTCCCAAGCCTTTGTTCCCTCATTTTCTCTTCTTCCTCCCTCTTTCAGACCTTCAATTGTTTTCTAGTATGGGCCATTTGTTGGGCTGAACTTTTAATCTAAATAAGAAATATTTTTATTCCTTCCAATTCTATCATATTAAAAAAAAATTTCTTAAATACAATAAAAAATATAGTTTGAATAATTTGGAATCTGATTTAAAATATGTATTGAAATCTATTATGTTTTCAACCATTTAAGTTCAATAGGATGAATTTATGAAAGAAAATTTGCCATGATTATCTCCCTTTAAAAGAGAATTTACAAGAAAGTTTCTATCTCCTATGAATTCTGTTACTGATTTAGATAGTGTAACTCGTGTTTTATTTCTTTATAAAAGATTGTTGGATGCTGAACTTCTCTCTTATTAGACAGGTTCAAGACAATATGACTATTGCTGAAATCATTGATCTTGTGGTATTTTTTGGAAAACAAGTGTGGATAAAACAATTTTTTTCTCACAAGTGTGGATAAAACAATTTTTTTCTCTTAGCTTTGGCCTTTTGGCATCGCAAAAATAGAGAAGATTTTCAAGTAAATCCTGCTAGAGCCATCTCATGTGGCAGATTTTGCCTTGAATCAAAATTGCCCCCTACAGTCAAGCAGACATATGTCCACTGATTAGTTAGTGAAAAGCAGTTCCTGATAGGCTCCACCTTAGGTGCTTTGTAAACTGAATATTGATAAAGCCTTATTTTTTTTTTATCTTCAAAAAGCAAGAGTAAGGATCGTGGTCAGAGATGACAAGATATTGATATTATTGGCTGTTTGTAAACCTAAAGTAGAGGTTCATGAGCTCGAGGCCATTGAATTACTAACAATGTTGCAATGATTGCAATTCTGTGTTCAAATGGGGATTTCAAGAATTGTTTTGGAGAGTAATTGTCTACTAATGGTGGAAGCTCTTCAAGCAAATGGAGATTCATTATCAATGTCGAAAAACCTACTATTTGAAATCAAGAAGTTATTACAATGTTTTGAGGATTTCAAAGTTTAACACGTGAGGAGGCTAGGGAACAAAGTTGCACATTAATTGGCAAGAAACGCATGACACTTGCATGATGTTGAGTTATGGCTGGGTTTTTGTCCTCATTGTATTTATCAATTTGTTTGGTGGGGCACTTTTCATTTGTAATATCCTTGATGTGAATGAAATGCTGGTTGCTTATCAAAAAAAAAAAAAAAAGTTTAATTGGTTGAATTAAATGGAATTGAACCATTTTTTAGCCACTTTTTCTTCTGGCACCATTTCCTTCCTCAGCCTTTGTCCCTTCATTCTCTCTTCTTCCTCTATCCTTTTGTTGTTTTCTAGTTGTGGTCATTTGATCGAAAAGTTTTTATTTTATTTTATTTTATTTTTATCTAGATTTGAAATATTTTATCTCCTCCGATTATATCATATTTTTTTACAGAAAAATTATTTTTTAAATACAATAAAAAAATATAGTTTGAATAATTTGGAATCAGTTCAATATTGATTTATAACTAGTTCAATGAATTGATTTATAATTAGTTCAATGAATTGATTTTATGATTGATTCAAAATATGCATTGAAATATATTATGTTTTCAACCGTTTAAATTCAATTGCTTGAATTAATTGGAATTGAATTCATTTTTAGCCAATTTTTCTCTTCACACCATTTCCTTTCGCATCCTTTGTCCCCTCATTTTCTCTTCTTCCTTTATTTTTCTGTTATTTTTCAGTATGGGCCATTTAATGGGTTGAGTTTTTTATTTGAATTTAAAATATTTTATCCTTTCAAATTCTATCATATTTTTATATGAAAAAAAATCATCTCTTAAATACAATAAAAGATATAGTTTAAATAATTTGGAATCAGTTCAAAATTGATTTATAATTAGTTGAATGAATTGATTTTATGATCAATTCAAAACATGCATTGAGATCTATTATATTTTTAATAATTTAAGTTCAATTGGCTAAATTAATTGCAATTGAATAATTTTTTAGTCACTTTTCCTCCAGACACCATTTCATTCCCCAACTTTTATCCCCTCATTCTCTCTTCTTCCTCCCTCTTTTATTTGTTTTCTAGTAGGTACCATTTGTTGGGTTGGGTTTTTAATTTGAATTTTTTAATATTTTATTCTCTCCAATTCTCTCCTATTTTTTTAAAAAAATTATTCTTAAATATAATAAAAAAAATATAGTTTGAATAATTTGGAATCAGTTAAAAATTGATTTATAATTAGTTGAATGAATTGGTTTTATAATCGATTCAAAATATGCATTAAAATCTATTATGTTTTCAATCATTTAAGTTCAATTGATTGAATTAATTGGAATTAGATAATTTTTTTTGCCACTTTTCTTCCTGACACCCTTTTTTTCTTCAGCCTTTGTCCCATTCTTCTCTCTTTTTGTTGTCTTCTATTAGAGGCCATTTGATGGACTGGATTTTTTTTTATCTGAATTTGAAATATTTTATCTCATACAATTCTATCATATATATAAAAAAATCATTTATTAAATATAATATAATTTGGAACTCGTTCAAACTTGATTTATACTTAGTTGAATGGATTGTTTTTATGATCGATTCAAATACGAATTGAAATCTATTATGTTTTCAACTGTTTAAGTCCAATTGGCTGAATTAATTAATTGAACAATTTTTTAGTCATTTTTTTTCTCTTGACACCATTTTCTTTTCGAGCCTTTGCCCCCTCTTTCTCTCTTCTTCCTCTCTCTTTCTATTGTTTTCTAGTGAGAGTTATTTGATGAGCTGAACTTTTTATTTGGATTTGAAATATTTTATCCTCTCTAATTCTATTGTATTTTTATACAAAAAAAATTATTTTTTAAATACAATAAAAAATATAGTTTGAATAATTTTGAGTCAATTAAAAATTGATTTATAATTAGTTGAATGAATTAGTTTTATGATTGATTCAAAATATACATCGCAATCTATTATGTTTTCAATCATTTAAGTTTAATTAGTTGAATTAATTGGAATTGAACAATTTTTAGCCATATTTCTTCTTAACACCTTTTCATACCTCAATCTTGTCTCCTTCTATCTTCTTCCTCTATTTTTCTATTGTTTTTAAGTGGAGACTATTTGATGGATTAAATTTTTTATCTGGATCTAAAATATTTTATCCTTTCCAATTTTATCATTTCTTAAATACAACAAAAGAAATTTAATTTGATTAATTTAGAATCAATTCAAAATTGATCTACAATTAGTTTAATGAATTTGTTTAATGAGCAATTTAAAATATGTATTAAAATCTATTATATTTTTAATTATTTAAGTTCAATTCACTGAATCAGTTGAAATTGAACTAGCCATAACTTTAAAATTTTAACCATTATTAATCCCTTCTATTTCAAAAGAGAATAGAGGCAAATGGATTTTGAATGGCCCGTAGACCTCTACAAGTTTGTGCCGTTACCTAATTCAAAGCTGCTCCAAGCCCAACCAAATACAATGCCCATATCTGAACTCGGTCGGTAGCACAGATTTTTGAAAGAAAAAACCACTTCGGTTGGAGAGTTTTGTGATAACGATTGCGAAAAACCAATGACATAGAAGTAAAAAACTCGTGCGAAAAGCCTAAGGAGGAATGCCGCCTCCTTCTTGAGTTCCATGATTCTGCTTCTTTAATCATCTCTTCCTGAATAGGTTCCAACCCAATGTGCTAAAGGGTGAGGTGCTATATATAGCTTGTAGTTGAGCTTCTTCGTGTTGTTCCATACCTTTAACTACAAACAAAAGTTTTGGTGAGGCGCATGCGATCGGTTTGTCGGATGTGAAGACAAGGAGTTGAAACTTTGCCCTAGATTTTTGCTCCAAAACCAGGCATTTCCATTTCTGTGTAAGCGACTCTCTTGTCTTCCCAGATAGAATATGCAGTATGCATTCTTTGGTTTCGTTTACAAGCAGAGAAACTCAAAAATGCTGATTATCCTCCTGGTTTTTCTCTTTGTTGTTGTTGTGGTCTTATTCAAATGAAGAAATGAATCGCTGCTCATTGAGAGAGAACCTTCTCTCTTTTCTTTTGTTTTATTTATTGAAACAAATTGCACAAGAAGCAAAATGTATTTTGGCTTCTTTTTAATCATTATAGCAGCTCGTCAAATTTATCATTCGCCCGCGTAGCAGGCTAGCAGGCCCTCGATTCTAGACTCTTGTTTCCACGTATATCTCATTTGCACATTTTGATTTTTCTTGTAGGATATAGAGCGATCTTAATTCCCACTTTCACTTTCACTGTCGCATCGCCATTTGATTTTCCCGCAATGTTATTTTCTTGGAAAATCTGTTGCGTAAAAAAAATCAAATTATTTTTCTTGCATCTTGAGTCAATAAATTAATTGCACTTTGTGTTTGTTTATAGTACATCTTTGTTGGTAATTTTGTGAGATATGGCCATTTGATTTTCCTACATACTTTTTTGTTTTATTGGAAAAAAAACTGTTGTGGGAACAAAAATGTCAGTCCAACCTAAACCCCACCTCGAAGACCCTCCAGTTGCAAGAATGCGACTATATTGCAGTACTTGCAACAAATCTCATGTAAATGTCTTTAGGTATACAAGTACCACCATAAATACTTTATCGTGAGTGAATTACCAACCATTATTAGATGTTGGGATTCACTCATATCAAGTAGGAACCTCCACAATAAATATGACACCATATTTTATAGCAATTATGAAACACAAGAATGTTTTTTTTTTTCTTTTTCAGTGGGGAATTTCTAAATAGTGAATGGGCGCAACTTAAGTTATTATACAACAATGATTTATGCAATATTATTTAGGTGGCCATGTTTTTGTCGAAGGGCAATCCCTGTTGGCTGATAAAATCTATAATATTCATGTGTGTGTGTGCGTGTGTCTATATATATATATATATATATATATATGGGTGCAAAATATTTCTTGGGGGCAATATCTCATTGGAGAGAACCCGATGTTTTATCAGGTCCATATTATGTGGAGGTGTGTTACACTGATCTGGGGTTTAATCGGGTAACAGACATTGTGTTTGCACGGTCTTCAAGATTCATTCATATAAAAATAAGCCAAAGAAGGTAGAGTTAAATAAAAGTTACCAAACTGCTTCTGCAAGTTGGCAATTGTCGACTACAATCTTGGACCTTTGTATTTTTACACTTGTGCAGCATAATCTGACAGCAATGGATTCATCCTGTTAGAGATTCATACAAAGTTTTGTAAGATTTGAGTGAAATATACTTATTGAGAGAATGAGAAGAGCTAATCCTCTCCATACAGCCAGGAATAGAATTTAGCATGCAGGCTTGGACTCCTATGCCCTTCCCCCCCCCCCCCCCCCCCCCCACAAAACAAAAAAATTCGCTTATCCTTTTTTAAAAAGAAAAAAAAAACTCAAAAAAGCATAGAAAGTACGTAAATATGTCAATATATAAGAAGTTTGCATCAAACTAAAGTATACACGGTTTTCCAATTCATATATTTTGTCCTGTACTGTTTTTTTAATGGAAAGATCAATTCCCAATAACATACATAGAATGTAGGCAAGTCTGTCATCATATGAGAAGCTTGTATTGGAAAAACAAAATATACGGAGAGGGTGGAGAGAGTGGAAAAGAGTTGAATATGGAAGCAACTCTTGTCAACAAACCTCCAATTTATTCAAAAATGTGCCCCTCTGGTCATCTCCATTGAGTGTTGGAATGTCATGGGGACCCAATATTCAAAATCTGTAATGCATATATATATATATTCACCAATTTGATTCATGATCTATATGGCTTGGTCACAGGATAGGGCAAATCAAGCACCTGCCTTGCAGGGGTCCTTCGCACTAGTGATAAAACACTGGAGAACAGGTTCAGTTACATAGGTTCATTTGTTCTTTTGGATTTGTGAATCGTGAAATGGCACTCGCCTCCTCCAAATCCCCCATCTCTTTCTCTTCCATAACTTACCATCACAAGCCTGATTCTCGAAATCGCTCTTCCACCTTACCGATTCTTCATGCAAAACGGCAAAGAAACTTGACTCCAAGCACTCTGGTCACTGCTTTGCCAGTTACTGTTTCCAAGAGCTCAACCCCACCAAATACATCTTTCAATGAGGTATAGATTTGGGGGTAGTTTTGTTTTTTTGTGAATCTTGGTTTTTAAACACACGTTTGTGGTTATGCAGTTGGTTGAATCATTGATAAATCGAGTGGACTTATCAGAGTCTGAGGCTGAAGCTACTCTGGATTTTTTACTGAATGATCCCAGTGAGGCATTGATTAGTGCTTTTCTTGTGCTGCTAAGCGCCAAAGGAGAGACATATGAAGAAGTAAGAGTTTTCTTTTGTGGGGTTCAAATATAATTAATTTTTACTTGTCTTTCAATGGAATTTCTGAAAGTACATATTCTATTGAAATTGAATATCTGAGTGTAACCTACAGAATATTATAATATTAGAGAGATTTTGAGTCCACCCTGGTTTTCAATTTTGAATGGCCTAAGTTCTTTGTTAAGTTATATCTATGCAGTTTTTCTCAAATAGTTACAAAAGCATGTTTAATGTTGAGACAACTGGAGACTTGGCATGAGTTAATAACTATGGGGTTGTACCGATCAAACAGGTTGTGGGATTAGCAAGGGCAATGCTCAAGCATAGAGTGAAGGTAGAAGGGTTGATTGATGCGGTTGATATTGTTGGAACTGGTGGTGACGGAGCAAATACGGTGAACATATCCACAGGGGCTTCAATACTTGCTGCAGCTTGTGGTGCGAAAGTTGCAAAGGTTGGTATCCTTTTTCATTTCAATCAATTCTGTTCTGATGTTTAATGGAGTGATTCGAGTGAATCCTAAGTTCATATAAAGATCTATGAAATGGTGATTGTTTATGGTATTTTTCTTTCAGCAAGGAAACAGGTCAAGTTCTTCTGCATGTGGAAGTGCTGATGTATTAGAGGCGTTGGGAGTAGCTATTGACTTGGAGCCAGAGGTTAGTGCAATTAATTTGGTTTTTCAAAGTTAAATTGAGGGTCCAATGGTACTCAAGTAGTGTGAGCTTCAGCGTAGCTTCTTGTGTAGTGAGAAGTACATGTGTCATTAGAGCTTATAAATCAGCTGCTTTATGCTTTATAAACACTTTAGGAATGAACACAAGTGTAACGTCCAATGAAAGGCCCAAACAACATGGCCTATGCTCTAAAAGGCTTATCCAATTATACAATTGAAGCTCCATTAGAATTTTATAAAGAGCAAGAACTTCTCATTCCCAAGTAATGTGAGATCTCATACACCACACAATAAGTCTCTCATTATCTGTAAAAGTTGCAATTATAGGATATTACCCCTTTCTTATGATAGAATTTATGAGTTGTTGGTGCAATAGTAATTAGTTTCTTCCCATTGTATTGATTCCAAATCTAGACACACTGAATCCCCACTACCTATGTAGCAAAGAGAGAAAAAGAAATGAGATTCCATTTTGTGTTTGTGCTCAACTTATAGAACATGGAAAGAAAAAATTCAGAACAATTGATTTGTCTATAATTATTCGATTTCTTGTTTTTCTTGACTCAGGGGGTGACGAGATGTGTGAATGAAAGTGGAATTGGATTTATGATGGCGCCAAAATATCACCCAGCAATGAAGATTGTCAGCCGTGTTAGGAAAACACTAAAAGTGAAAACTGTGTTCAACATATTGGGCCCAATGTTGAATCCAGCAAGAGTGTCTTTTGCTGTTGTAGGTGTTTACAAGGATGACTTGGTAAGTACTTGTACTAAGAAGAGTTGAAATAGTATAATTGTCATCTTTTCCTAGAATAGTATTTTATGATCATTTCTTAGTTGAAATAGTATAGTTGTCATACACTTTTCCTGTACACTTGGGTTGTGCCCCTCTGTGCTCTTTAATAAATTTGTATTAACCTCCAGTCATATGTCCTAACATCAAGTTTCTTAGAGCATTCTCTCTCCTCTAAAATCTCTCTCCATACAACCTCTTGCTTTTGCTTGTTTCTTTGGTTTCTTGTATCAAGCTTTTACCCACCCCTCAATCATCTCCGATGATTGGCTTAGTTTTAGTGTTCTCTCATTAGAATCTATTATGGGTCATCATTCGGAGGTGGTTATTGAGTCAAAAAGATTCACCATCTCTAACGAGGGTGGGCGCTGCTGTATAATTGAGAAGAGATGGAAGGTGGTGCGTAAGGTCCTACTTAGGACTGCCTCAATGCAGTGGCTCATCAAAATGCTGGAGGAATGTATCAAAGGGGGAAGGAACAGAGCTGTATACTCGGCAAACAGGAACGGATATAGTAGCCTCACTGCCCAGAAATGTTCCAATAACAGAGGACGTTACTTCGAGCTCAGTGAATACAGTTGGGGGGGAGGGAAGGGGGGTGGGGGGGGGGGGGTGGGGAATGTCTTATGTTTTCCTGAAGGGGATGGAGGATGGGGTTGGCGTAAGATCATAGATGAGCTTTTGGTTTGGTGTAACTAAAAGGGAGAGCATCAAGGTATTACCAAGCCCATTTATGGTCGTTGGGAAAAAGGGGGAAACTCATGTTCTAATAAGGAGGCACTGGCTTATGGCGTTCCGACGCAAAAGGAACCAAAGTCTGTGGGTATTCCGATGCCGAAGGAGCTCCTTGGCTTTCCGGAACAGAAGATAACCGTTAGGAAGCATAGGGGTGAAAAGAAGAAGAAGATACAGGCACAGGATTTCTCGAGCCGCGTGGTTGATAGGTCTGAAGCGTGGGGGATTTGCATGCTGTTGAGATAAGTACAGAGTGAAATTCGGCAACTGAAGAAGGAAATGACCCCGGTGTTTAAACTTGTTGGTCTAATTTTGGAGGGAGATGACTAGAGTAAGATAGCCGATTGGGTTTATAAGGGCTCGGGACAAAATGGGGCCGGGCCTTCTAATACTAAGCCCGAGACAAAGCCCAAGAAGAAAAGAAGGTGGCAACTTAAACAGAATAGGCCTAGGCTCAAAGGTTCGGCAGGTCTAGCGAAATCAAATGGGGCCCCTAGAGGCAAAAACAAAACTGGTGAAACAAAGGCCAGTGACGCTTCTTTGATGGGCAATGAGAAGATGGGGTCACCCACCTTTGAAGCGGCCCAGAAGGGGGTCAATACCAGGCATCGGCTAGTGGGCTGATCCTTGGATCTACCCAGACCCTAAAGATCAGACCCGATACATCCCTCGTCGATTCACTCCAAGGTGACGGCTATGTGTTGGAAACGTTACCGTCTAGGGTGACGCCGTCGGTAGTGGCACAAACAGTGCCGACGGTGCTGTTGGTGCTCTCCGATGAGCCTACGGTGGCAGTGGGAGTGTCGGACAAGGTGATCTTGGCGCGCGGGAAGAATGGGAACTCCTCGAGGACCTCTGAAAGTGCCGACCCTTTAGGGAAAAATCAGATATTGCCGTTTGAGGGAGGTGTTGAGCCTACGTTCTCGGCGAAGGTGGCTTATCAGATGGCTTATGGTGGAACCTTGCAGGCAGGGGAATCTTCACAGTCCGTTCATTCTATAAGGTGCTCACTCAAGGACCTGTGACACAATTCCCGTGGAGGAATATTTGGCGACACAAAGCACCCCTAAAAGCTGCCTTTTTCGTTTGGACAGTTTCGTTGGGGAAGATTCTTACTACAGACAACTTGAGGAAAATGGGAATTATTGTTACAGATTGATGTTATTTGTGTCGTAATGGGGGGAGTCGGTAAATCACCTCATTTTACATTGCGAGACAGTTAGAGTTCTTTGGTGTGAGATCTTTAGGAGATTAGAATTAGTTTGGGTTATGCCAGAGACTGTTATGGCAACAATGGCATGCTGGAACTCCATTAGAGGCGAGCGACATATCAGAGCTGTATAGAAGATGATTTCCATATGCATCATGTGGTGTCTTTGGTTAGAATGCAATGAGTGGACATTCGAAAACAAGGAGAGAACTAAGGAGGAGCTGATTGTTTTTTTTTTTAGGACCCTTTGTACTTGGTCCATTGCCGTGGACTTCAATGGCATGGACCTACATGATTTCTTAGCTTCTAATGTGCCTATTTTATAGGACATGGTGACTTTTGTAATTGGCTTTTGCTTTGTTTAATAAAATTTTACTTATCAAAAAAAAAAAAAAAGTAAAGTTGTCATATTTTCCTAGAATAGTAATTTCATGATCAATTTTTTTTTTTATTTACCTCTTCTTTGCTTCTTTGAGTTCAATTAACAATAAACTCTTGGTGGCAGTGTGGGCTTTTGCATTTATGATTAATAATTGAAGCTTCATGGACTTGACTGCATGATTTATCTCTCTTAACAACACATTATTAGTATGATCCAACAGATGTTTGTCATTTTTTCTTTAACTACTGCCAAAGGCTATTAGATTTGAATTGTTTACATACTAATACTGGTACTGGAGATAAGATTATCTCCAAGCAGGTACTAATTTGCCGAGATGGGGCATTATATCTAAGATCTTAAACTATGTAAATTCTTAATCATTAGAGTAACTTCCAATTAGTTTCCAAAGTTTTTATTAAATCTGGTCCTGCCTGAATTGTTTAACAGTTGCCTGAAAACAGCTGAGCATTTTCTCTTGCTATTGGCTCACCATAGCTCTAGAGTATCTGGTACTATACTCAAATAGAGTGGTTTGCTTCTAGTGGAGACTAGATGACTTCAAATATCAAAATAATATTGTCAATAGTTTTTGTTTGAGAGCATGTAGAATCAAACTGAGCATGTAGAATCAAACTAAAACAACTATATTTTGTATCTCTCATGTATGAGGATGCACAAATATATACTGTGGAGGGCTTGGGGATTACTTTGCAAATCCCTAGTTGACTACATACCATTTGTCATTTTTTTTTTATCCTCATATATGAATCTCCCAGAAGAGTATGATATTCTCTCTATTGGATAGGTCCTCAAAATGGCTAAAGCACTCCAGCAATTTGGCATGAAAAGAGCATTAGTTGTTCACTCTGAGGGCTTAGATGAAATGAGTCCCCTTGGTAAGATCCTTCTTTTTTCAAATGCGAAAAAATGCTTATTGCAAAGCCAGAGGTTGTTATACTCAATTCTTTCAGAGAGGTATAATTAAATTTCTTCTTATTCAAAAATAAACAATTTGAATGCAGGACCAGGGTTAATCCTTGATGTTACTCCAGATAAGATTGAGAAGTTCTCATTTGATCCCTGTAAGAATTGTGTCCTTAACTTTTAATTTGTTCATCTTTGATTAGTTGCTGTGTTAATTGTTTCAAATGGAAAAAATATAATGCTTTTCTGGACAGTGGAGTTTGGCATTGCTCGCTGCACTCTTGAAAGCTTGCGGGGTGGAGGTCCAAAGTACAATGCGGAGATACTAAAGCGCGTATTTTCGGGGGAGAAAGGGCCCATTGCTGATGCTCTTGTATGTACTTTGGCAATTTAGTGCCTGTTTGGTTTTGAATTTGAGAGCTTGAAAAGTACTTTCAACAGTTACACTTACAAAACAGTTTAAAAGCTCTTTTAAAGAAAAATAAATGTTTGATAAATTTATAAAAAGTATTTTAAGCACCTAGAAAAGCTAAAATTTTAAAAAGCTCCAAATTGTGGTTTTTGTTGAAAGGTACTTGTAGAGAAAATACTCAAGACCAGCGTAACAACTTTAAAAGTGCTTTAGAGTAGGTTTAACAAGCAGTAAACAACTTTTTAAAGTAGAACTTTTCAATAAAGCTCTACAATTCAAAGCTCTATTACCTATATCAATCCCAAAGAGGCACTTAACTCATAAGGATGCTAATTTCTTAAGTTATTACTTATGAATGAGAAATCTAATTGTTACCAAAAAAATTAATCAGGTATTAAATGCGGCAGCAGCTTTATTGGTCAGTGGCAATGTTAACACCTTGGGTGAAGGAGTAGCTTTGGCTCGTGAAACACAAGAATCTGGAAAAGCTCTTGAGAAACTTGATTTGTGGATAGATATTTCCAATGCAAGTAAAACCTGTTTCTAAAGTTAAAGCTTCATGCTAATCATTTTCCTTGGAAGAGAACTTGGAGATTCAAGGTTCCTCCCAAGATTGCTTTCTTTGGTTAGACTGTGCCCCTGGGTAAAATTCTCACCATTGACACCATTGATAATCTGACGAAACGAGGTCTTTATCATTTTGGATTTGATGTTATATATGTAAGAAAAATGGGGGAAATGGTGGATCTTGTTACATTTCGAGGTAGCCAGTTTACTTTTTTTTTTTTGGGATGTTATTCTCAATTGGACCAGTTTGCCATGGGTTATGCCTGGAAGGGTAGTGGATATTTTTTAGTGTAGGAGAGGTCTTTGGGGGTAACATTCACATTGCTACTGTATGAAAAATGATTCTTCACTGTATTTGTGGCGCCTCTAGATGGAGAGAAATGGTAGGTGTTTTGAAAACCGGGAGTGTGTCCCTTGGACCAGTTGAAGAGTTTCTCTTCAACGCTATTTTTTGGGATTCTGTCATTGACTGTAATATGGCTAATTTTCATAATTTGCTTATATCCATTTCTAGTTATTTGCCTGTAGGTATATTACCTATGTACTTGAGCTATGCTTCTTTTCAATCAGTAAAGAGTAATGTTATATATAATCTTGAAATGAACAAACGCCGTGATCCATTTTGTTTGATATTGCAGAAATCGGAAAAAGAGGCTTTCCTTAAGGGCTGCTGATACTCGTAACTCGTATAGAAGTCATTCAGACATGGAAGGATTCAACGTGATGGATGTATTTATCATTATCATTTGTCTTTGCTGTAATAGATTATTTAAACAGCCCAAAGCTTAAATAACTACATTAGAATAGCAAATTTAGTAGCCAGATTTTGTAATTGGTAGAGCTTTGCCTTGTTTGTTTCTGCATGTAAGATAAGATGAGTTGTGATAAAAATTAAAAATTAAATAAAATATTATTAAAATATATATATTTTTTAATTATTTTTATTTTGTGATTTGAAAAAGTTAAATTATTCTTATTTTTTTTAATTTGAAAAAGTTGTAATGATTATGGTAGATTAGATGAGATGAAAATGGTTATGAAAACAAACGATATTTTATTGGGGAGTTTTCTCTATGGTCAGAAATGCAAATCAAATTAGACCTAAAAACTTCTACACCTGATTTAAGGTCGCTTCATTTTCTTGCGGTTCCTGCAGCGAAAGAGTAGCAGCAGCATTGAAAGCCCGTTACAGAATTTTTTTCTCACAATGCTATTTTAAAATGGAAGGAAAAGTTAATCCAACCTTTTGAATAAATTAATATTTGATAATTCTAACTTCCCTCCATAAGGAGATCCTTATTTTGCATGGCTGTTCAAAAGGATCACCGAAACTTTTGTTCTTATCACAACCCAAACAATGGGTTACAGCTTTGTCCAGCTCATGACCCCAAATCTAAACTATCACCCATTTTCCATCACTCCTAAGTAATCTGGGAATGATTTATTTTCACTTGGATGCAAAAATGGCTTCTAAATCTTTGTCCAGCTCTATCTGTTTTGACTTGAAATCAGAAGATGACTTTACAGATGAGCTCCCACTACTTTTATTGCCCCAAAACCGATTCCATCTTGTACGACTGGTTGAGGGATCACTTGGAGCCCTACTCTCTTCTTTACTAAAGCTAGCCTTGGCCAGTTCTTTAAGTTGGTTCGACCTTGATTTATCGATTGCGCTTACACTCCTACTCCCAGAATTCCTGGAACTTTCAACTGAAGAACCCGTGAGCACATTCGGTGGGAGCCTGCTTTCCAGATTTTTGATCAACTTCTGTGGAATGAACAGCAGGAGAAATCCAATCAAAGCTATTTTCATACCCTTTGAGAAAAAGCTGTCAGCATTGTCTAGTCTTTTTGTCTGTCTGTACATGGCATACCATTCATTCATCATTTGTGGTATATATCCAAGTAGAAAAAGTATAAGCATGAAGACCCCAGCTAAGGTCTCATCCCGATCTGATAATTTCTTCTCCAAGAGAACCAAGAAAGTAGCAAATAAGCATGCTTCACTGAAAACGGAGATGATCTCAATCAACTGAACCTTTTTCTTAATAAATGGCTTCTTAAGAACAAGGAAGAAGAGCTGAAAAGAAGTGATGCACAATAAGGTTATTATCGGAGTCTTAGCAGACCTGTTACCCTTATAGGCACCAGCAAGAATCCCTAGTGAAACTCTTCTCATGGACTCAAGCAAAGTGTAGTATATTCTCAGTATTCCAAACAGCTTCTGAATGAAAGGTGCTTCTGCATCTTCAGTTTCATCATCAGAGGCAATGATTCGATCGCCATGCATGCTGGGATTGCTCCCTGAAATCTGTGACAGCATGTATTTTGGGGGGCCTCGTAGATCTTCAAATAGAGGGCCTAACTTGATTAGGTAATCAGAGTTGGGTTGGTTTTTCCATGTCCACTGGCCTCTTTTACCAGGACCCAAAGTTACTCTGACTATGTGTTGATACCAATGAAATCTCCGGCCTTCTTTATGTACTTCCTTGTACTGAAGTAGCTTCCCAAAAGTAATACCTACAGAGAGGAACAAGAACAACGCCAGCAGCAGAAAAATCACGGCTCCAAAAAGCAGTATGCCAAACATAATGCCCAATGCCGTTCCTCCTTAAACCACAAAAGCGAGACAAGATTAGTTGAAGTTTCATAAAACATAAAAACTGATAGTAAAGAGGATGTAAAGAAGCAACAAATCTGGGTTTTGCCCCTATATATTGTATTGTTACCCTGCAATGATAATTATGCTACAATGGCTGCATGTCATGCACAGGGATGTGATTTAAGTTAGTGTTAAAATTCTTAATATTGGAGGAAATTGGACTGCATAATATGCCTTGTTCTAACCAATATAATAATGCTCAACTCCATAAAACTTGTACACAACAAAGGGACATAGTTCACCATTCCATCAACTGTTTGGATAGTAGGGTAGAAAAAAGATGACTTAATTAACAAGAAAAAAAAAACTAGCTAATTCTCTTGCATATCAAGACAGCATTGGAAATTCGTTGATCAGAGAATTCAAGTATATGAAAAGAGTTGAAAGATACTAATATGGGTATGTTCATGCTTTCTTTTGCACTGATGAAACAGTTAAGCAGCATGCTTATCTTTGAACCTTAGCTTGATAGATGCATGGGTAAGGATTCATATGTGACAAAGAAGGAAAACATTAAATTTACCTCTGATTAGACGAACAGAGGCCTCACAAATACAAGGTACTGCAAGAATTATCAGAAATATTTCAAATCTTGCGAATGCAAGTGCTCCATAACTCTGCTTTCCAGTGTTCTTTTTCCTGAATTTTAGGATGACAAGGAGTAAAGCATGCAGCAGTAATAAATTGCCACCAATTGTGGCTAACCAGAACATGCTTCTATCAAAATCCCTCCACCTATGCAAAAGAGTCGCCAACAACAAAAGTAAGTGTTTATAGCAGTTTAACCTTTAAGGATTCCCAACCAATATATACAGTTTTAAGAAGATAAATAATATGGCATTAAAAATTTATCCTTATGGATTTATCAATAAACTAATAATGAAAAATATTGGTAGCATTAATGTTTCATTTCACCTATAGAAAATGGTACAACTCATTGATTTGAGTTCCAAATTGTACATGCCCAGAAATCTTTTCTTTCTTCTTTTTAATTCAACATGAATAAATAAACAAAAACCAAAACCTTTGGTTGATACATTCCTTTATCACTGCCTTAGTTTTTCTCCTTTATTTACCAACTCAATATTGAATACTTTCAACCACTTGTTTTGTCTCATAAATTTATAAGCAAGTTCATGGACTAGATAGAAAACAAGGGTCCTCATAACCTACCCATTTAAAATATGTGGATCCAAAATATATTCAGCTTTGGGTTCACTCTTTTGGCTCTGCAGCAATACAATGGATTCTATCATAAAACTTATTCGTCATCTGATCATAGGAATCAAATGCAGTAATTGGGAAAAGTACAGTTTCGGACCTCAAAACATGATCTGTATTCCATGGGAGTTAGTGGCAACCCAAATACTGAAGCATCCCTACCAAAAATCTCTTCTTTCCATTTCACATTCTGGAAGGTTCCTGAATCATGAACTTCATACGAGGAAGATATTGGGTTTTCAGGGGAACTTGGGCCCGCTATGACTGGCTGAGTGTGCCCAGTTTCCCATGGAAGCCTCAAGTATGGAATGCTCCATTGTAAACCCCTTGCAAATTCATCATACTCAACTGGCAATGTCACTGTCAACCATCTAGACAAAGCAAAAACCTGAATATGGCAAGCAATTCTCTGAATGAACAAGAAAAGGAGAATGCTAATTAGATTTACAATAATGATGGCATAATTTGCAAATTTAGATAAGTTATTATCAGTTATTCCAAATGATTGTAGGCTAAACCAATCTACCCACCACACAACCTTAAGCAGAAGTTCTTTCAGGTCCATCATGTTTTTCTCCTTTCTATGCCAAAAATATAATAACCCCATAGCCCACAAACCCTACATATGAGAAGTCAAAAAAGATTATAGGTTGGATATCATACAAAAAGATTCCTTGCAGGATCAGAAAAAGATGAAGATGGTCTTGAAAGTGCCCCAATGGAGTGAAGGCTTGCAATTGAAACCATGAGCAGCCCGGAAGCAAAAGATGTCACCAAAAAAGAAGCAGTTGCAAGCTCAGAAATGACAGAAGATATTACAGGTACAGAATCTGTAATATACATTTCAATACCTTGCATCAGTAAATAACTAGAAAAATCAAAGGTAGGACTGTCCTCTGGGACTTAGATTTCATAGTAGAATTAAGATGATGCAAGAGAAAAGAGTAAGAATCCTTACAGTGCCTTACTTGTAGAACATTAGAAGCCAGATTTCCGTTTCCAGCAACATCCCTGGTTACGTTTTCAGGAACGCTGACAGATACAATATCATGGTCTGCATGTATCTCTATGATATATATGGCTCTACTTATCTCACGAAAGCTGAAAAGGGTAATAATTATTATTGTAAAGGAGTTAAGATGAGAAATATGTTCAAGTAAATGCATTGGCCTTACTAATTGAAATACTGATTCCCATCAACAACTCAAAAAAAAAAAAAATGGAGAAAGGAGCTCATTATCATAGAGTTCCAAATTTTGCATTATAAACATGCAGATGTATATGCTTTTTTATAAGTTAACATACATGGACAGAGAAACATAGGTAAGAAGAAATAACTTGCCTCTGCAAATGCCCTCCATTGATTGATATTTCGGAAGCGTTAAAGCCAAATACAGGCTTCATAAACTTTATCAACATTGGTATACTGGGTTCTTTTGTCCTCATATTAAATGAGGTATTCAATCTCACAGCTGGCCTCAGAGAATCTGGAGGTCACATGTATATCTATGTCAGGAGGTAATAACATAAAAACATCTTAAATCTTGAATGCTTTCATGTTCAAAGAGTTAAGCAAAGAATATAGAAACTAAATTTTTACTTCACAAACAAATGATATCTAATCTTCAAATTGTAAACTAATATAGAACATACCATACAAGAATGTTACTGGTGCAGTTGGAGAAACTGGAGTCCTTTGTCTGCTTATTATGGAGTTTGAATCAATGCTCAGAGTTACTATAGCCATGCCAGATAGATTTGCGACCTGAAAGGACACAGTGAAAATGAGGCAAGCACAAAAGCGTATGAGAATAAATAGGCACTTAAAATACACATGCAATTTAAGAACATTAAGGGCCTGTTTGGTCAGCCCATGGAACTTGATGGCTTCATTGGTATTTCAGATAGTCTCCAACTAACAATTCAACAGTATTAGTGGGATTTCAAGATATGCCAGCCATCAAGATAAGAACTCTGAAGGCAGCAGTTTTTTGGAATTGTTTCCTTACAATTAATGGCTGAACCTTTGTAAGTGTCAGCATTCAAGATGAAGCAGTAGTGCAGTACAGATTTATTGCACAAAATATAAATGTAACACTCAAATTCATAAAACAATCAAACAGGCTTTAAAAGTATGGATCAACATCGGTTATCTGGCTGTAAAAAACATAAAAAGAAGAAATAAGATTGCATGAGCCAGCTGACCAGAAAGCCAAATCTGCGATTCCCAAGGTTTTCCCCATTAATGGGAAGAAGTGTGCCCTGACTTGTTTGGAGAGAATTGACAATTTCTGCAGATGAGTTGAGAACAGGCACTGAAAAATACAGATACACTCTCAGTTTATCATATTTGTTAGTTGCCTGCACCAGTCTAGTTTTGCCATTAAGTTGAAGTAGCCTTTCGAGAATACTAGTCCTCAGGTTGACAAATACACTTCTTCTATCTGTAGAATAAAACCATCATGAACAGTCAAAGCAAAGAAAAGATTGGCAAGACAAAGAAAATCCTATCTCTAGAATGTATGAGAGAAAACCCATAAAGACGAAAATCTAAGTTCAGAAAAAGAATTGAGTCTACAATAAACACTTTCTACCCAACACTTAGCAAAAGTTATTTAAAATAGACGAAATTTTTGGGAAAGCATAACAATCTGCAGAGATTCTAAATATAATATAGATATATTTTATGCAGATAGGGGTTAGATGTTTTGGCAGTCTAGATCATTCATTTCTCTATGAGAAAAGTCGTCAGGAATTGAACAGCAAGATATCGATTAGATGGAAATAGGAATGACCTTGAATATATGTATAAAAAATGAGTTATATTGTGAATATCGAAACAATATATACTCTAAAAACCCGTGGAACGAACATTAGACTCACCAAAATGCACATAGAAACTTGAATTTGTTGTTCTTGTAAACTTATTCCCAGCACTGTCGGTACAAAAATTCTTATCCATTACCAATATCACTCGCCCATACTGACTGGCAGATGATAAACCCACAAGGACAGAATACTTGAGGTTTGGCTGCAAAATGATGAGCGAGGATGGAATAACGTGGCCAGCACCATAAACCAGAAGCTGTAAAGAGATTTACAAGAAAGAAGAATGTATAAGAATTTGGTTTATTATTCAGTGAATTAGTAATACAACTTAAATTCTGGTATTCACTTTATGTATGTACTCTTATTGATACAAGAATAAACAAGACATTTGTCAGTGATTAAAAAACTTAAAAAGAAATATGACTGTATGATATTATATCATACATTGACAGGCGTGCAAAACACATTCCAAGCAATATTATTATAAAAGATTCCTTTTAGAAAACATCTGAAAATATATCATTGATGAGGTAGATAACCCAAAATTACTGTTTGTTTCAAATGGAGCCAATTATTAGAGAGAACTCGATTTTATCTTCTCAAAATAACAGTCATACTTCAATAACAGAGAGAAAAGTAAGATTTATTTAAATAGTGTGTTGTCCGCCAACTCACGTTGCAGACATTCACAGAAGAACATTGGAAACCTCCTCCACCAGTACAGGGTTCACTGAAAGATATATTTACAGAAACATTTAGAGCATTTGTGAAAGGTGTTAAGGCTGTGATATTTGCTGTAGGTGGAACTGTATCTGCAAAATTGAGGTAAAGCATAAATCAGTCAAGGGACAGTGAAAATATAAGATGAATAATTGCTACAAATTCTTAATTTCTGTATTTGAAACATAAATTCAATTTGGGGCTGAAAATCTCAAAACCAAACTTCACTTCAAATAGGGTGTGTTTGAACGTAAAAAATAAAACTAAGAATTGCAATTTACAACATTTTTATAAGTTGGGATTTATGATGTGATACGAAACTGAGCCCCTAAAACATTATCTAAGCATAAAAAAGCCAATTATATTTATAGTAAAGTTCATGAAATTAAATTATCATGCCAAACCAGTCAGCATGCAGGGAGGCAAAACGTTTCATAGCTACACATTTCTACAAAGACATCATTGAGTTGATGTTAATGACTTCCAAAGTAAATTCCCTAACTCAAATTTGATAAATAATTTGAAGAGAAGTAAAAACAACTAGAAAAGGATAAAAAGGAAGGTTCTCAACCAACAGTCCAGCTATAGTTAGCACAGCCAACTCCTCCAGACCGATTGGTGCAAACCTCAAATGTATGATTTCCGTCCTGCAAGCCTGCATAAAAAATCCTCCTAGCTTCACAATCTGAAGTAATGCCACCATCCAGCTGCATCAACAAGTTTATTGACTCATAATTTTTTGGGAAAATGGCAAATACATATCAAAGATGCTTAAACTGATGGAAATAGATAAATTTTATTATTTATTTTATATCTTCACACTCTTCCTCCCCCCTCCTCACGTGTGGGCTAAACTCCCCCTTAATGGATGACCGAATACGTAAATATTTGATTAATTAGAATAGAGTGTAAAATCAAATTCAAACTCACCACTGCCCCAAAAGCTTAAACTAGTGAGAAAAGATAAATTTTAGTATTTATTTTATATCTTAACATCCAACCTCTACCTCTGTGAAAGCCTTCTTGCCTTAAGAACCATGAAACATGTAACTAAAACAGTGGGAAAGAGAAAGTCACAAATCATAAAACCATAATCACGCGAGAGAGCGCACCCACAAACAAAGCCAAGAAGAAGTAGCTAAAAGCAATAATAGGAGTTTAATATACCTTACAACTGAGGATACAATTTGCGCAAGTGCCACCCCCACCCATGAAAACATCAAAGACAAATGTTGCTGAGTTGAGATGTGAGAATGCATGAGGAGCCTTCAAAAACTTCACAGTGATCGCTGAGTAATCACAGAGTGCTCTGAAACTCAAAAGAGAAAGAACCCAGCACAATGCCCATGAATGCTTGAGCAAGCCCATTTCAGAGTAAACCCCAATATATGTCGGAGATATTCTATAGGCCAAAATCTATAGGCAAAAGAGGCACATAATATATAAGTTTTGTGTAAAGGGTGAACAGTTGGAGCTGAGTGAGTATGGAAATGGTGGTCAGACTTATGGAAAGGACTGTAAAGTACAGAGTGATTTAAGAGGGTGGCCTTCTGGACTGTTCAGTGGCGCAGATGAAGCTCATGTTAAGGATAGTGTACTTGAGATAATGCAAGACGGATACTTTGATGTCTAGATGAACCTCAAGAGTCACAGACATCACATGAATAAGATATGAAACCAATCATAAGTATTAAGTTCTTTGGGAATATAAATTTTTCTAAAGCTTAATGCATCTCAACAGGGTGTGGGCAAGATTTTTTTTTTTTATATATTTATTTTATTTTTATGGATTGAGGCTGTGGGCAAGATTGCATATCACGTTGACATCTAATCATGTGATCTGCGGTAATTTCATTAAAATGGTTACATTTATTTTTTTTTTTAATTTACTTGAGGTTTAATTTTATTTTATTTTTTAACACATTAAATCATAAGTTATTTTGAGGAACGGTTGTTTTAATTATTTTTCAAAATAAATATTTCGAATAGCGAGTTATTGACACGTGATCTCAAACATGAACAACTCAATTGAAGCCCATCACCAAATTAAAAATAATAGTTGGTAGAAAGAAAACATTAGAGATTCTCTTTAATTGCATGTCCAAATTAAATTTTCTAATTTTGAGAAGAGAGAAACATATCATGTGTCCAACAACATTTAATGTTATTTGTATAATATTTTTGAACAACATAAATCCCAGATTAAATGTTAGGGCGAATTAAAATGAATTAAATTCTTTATAAATGGTAAACTCAACTAAAATAAATTTATATATGTGTTAAAATGTTAAAATGGATTTAAATTACTTATGAGTTGAAAAAAGTTATGGATTTTACGTATAAAGAGATATGAAGTTGAAAAAAATTGTGAGTCTCATTTATAAAAAAATTCTGAATTAAGTGATATTAAGTGATTTGAAAATTAGGTATTTGAATAAGAGATTTGGTTTAAAATTATACTATACTAAATCATTCAATTTAGTCAAAAATATCTTCATTCTAGCCCTTTGACACAGCTTATCCATGGGAAAGACATGTTTACGGTACACGTTCGAGTTTCTCCTTTTGTTCTAGTCCATATGTTCCTTCCCACAAGTTACATGACTTTGGATGACAATATTAAGCAGTATATATAGGCAAGAAATGGACAACAATATATATAGAGCAAAACTTTGAAGTTTCTTTTCCCTTTTTTTTTCTCATCATTATAGGATCTCTTTCCGGTCCTGAAAATTAATGATAAAAACCTCAGATTGGGCCCTCAATCGGTATTTAACAATTACCACTGTTCATTGGCAAGAAACATTTCCACGTGCATGGACAGCTTCCAATGACAGCAGAACCATGTTGCCCTTTTCATGTATGTTTTGTTTAGTGTTATAAGTTTTATTTTTTTCCTTTTTTTTTTTTTTTTGCTCTCAACTTTGTAGGTCTGTGTCCTCTGATTCGATCCAACGACCTCAGTTGTCCAGCTAATATTGTGTTACCCAGTTAAGGTATCCTTTTTGAATAACACGTCGAGTTCTGCATGGGATTGTAACCACAAAATATAATGATTTTATGGGACAAATACCGAAGGTTTAAGAATCTTATTTTAATTGCAAGTGTAATCTCAACACGTTATAATAAGATCTGGCCGGTTTGATGATCTAGAAAAAAAGACTATGAACCTCTCTAAAAAATATTTAGAGACAATAAATTACAGAACACTCATAGCTTACACCGCCTCCAGCGTGGCTTACCTCAAAACAGTCTTTTAATTAAGATGGTGTCCTCTCGTAAGGCATAAGTGGAATCAAGAAATTAGTTTCAAAATCTGTTTTATTTTACTTTTTTTTTTTTTTTACTGTTATTGCATTGTGGACCTGTGGTTATTGTTCTGGAGTGTTTGTTGGGAAACTTCATCCCCTCTTTATGTATATCTTTTTATTTTCTAAAGAAATTTTCTTGTATAGAAAAAAAAAAAAAAATCCGGTTATTCCAAGATAGAAATTGGCTGTTTTCGGTGACGTTGTAGATTGAAGAGTCTCAAAAAAAGAGCAGGGAAAGGTTTATCATCAAAAAGTTGTGCTGTAGGGACGGTATTGCATGTAGTTTGAAATACACAAGGAAATGTTTCATTCATGTGAAGACAGTAAACCAATGTCCATTTCAATCTGGACAAAAAGAAATTAGACAACACCACAATACGTAAAGTCTCATATATTATTCTGTTGGTTTGGTTCAAATGATAAAGAAACCGTATCTGCAAATTCGTTTCCACTCTTTACTGCTAAGAAATGCCACACCAGAGGAATGGTGTGATGGGTTTAAAGTTTTAAACTTTAAACTGGGAGGGGACCAGCAAAATTTCAGCAGTAAATGTAGAAGCTGTTCTAGAACAGAGAAAGTGTTGGTTTTCTCTTATGGTTTTGCCCTTTAGGCCCCACCTAAGCATGGAAGAAAGGAAAAAGACAAAAAGAGTGACTGAAAATGAAAATCTATCATCTTTTTCATAAACAGACAAATGCTGCAAAGATGGTTGTGACACAAAAGGGTCTTTGAAGCTCTACCCCATATTCACCATCCTTTCTCTGCTCAGCCTATCTCCATCTCATGTGTTTTAAGACGAGAGGTCTTGTATTTGTTCCCCACTACCTACTGGGAAATTAAGAATATCCTCTCTTATTATAGGTTTTCCTGAATTTGTTTGGTTTGAATTATCTGTTTAGTTCAGTTTTAGTTAGTTGGTTTAAAAAAAAAAATTTAATATGAGATTCATGTAAAAAAAAATTAATTTGTTAACAGTAAATTCAACTTTTTTTTTTAAAGGAGTAAGTAGTGCTTGCATACTTCATGACTGTATCGAACACATATTATTAATAAATTTTTAGTTTAAAGTAAAAGAGAGATAGACATATAAAATGAGTTTCACAACAATTATAGCTACTCTGAGCGAACTTCTGGAACAAAATTAAATAATCAAAAAATGTTGTTAGATAATTTCATGTCCTTCTTCTACTTTAAACCCACTAAGAAATGTAGGAAACAATTACTCTCTCCAATGCTTCCGTTGTTAACTATACTAGTTCATTCCTTGTCATTGAAGTCCTTACGGTGCCTGCACATACTGAAATGCACCATAATTTTTGATAGTCTGAATGCACCGCCCATGTTAGTTCATTCCTTTTCATTGGAGCAGTTAATCTTCATAGCATTGAATCTATTGATAACGCACCAATTTAGCTACTAATTGATTACAAAAGAGATTTTTTTTTTTTAGCGATTTCAGTACTGGACCCACCATCTAATTTACTTGCTCGCTTCCTCTCTGCATTGAGATGAAAGTTAACGTTTTTAGAGAAAACAATATTTCGCTCTGATTTCGACTACTAGTATTGAATTAGTCTTTTTTTTTTTAAAAAAAAATATAAGTTTGTACACATATTAAAAGTTTTATCATATTTAATTAAAAATGAAAAGAAGAAAGTGGAAAAAGGAAATAAAAATACTTTTTGTTTTAAAAAATCAATAGTAATTCTTCAAAACTTTTCATTTTTGAAGATTTACTATTCAGTCACTTTTGAAGAATAAAAATACTTTTATTCCATTCTTCCATTTTCTTATCGTATTTTTAATCAAATATGACAAAAACTTTTTTGATATATGTGCAAACTTTTACTTTTTGAAAAAGAAAATTGGCTAATCCAATAACAATGCTCTTATTCCAGCTGAGTAAGATTTGAGTTTTTTTTTTTAAAAGAAAATTTTGTTAGCTTTCAAATTTTTGTTTTTCCAGAAATTAAAAATTAAAACTAAATCATTCACTTTTTATTATATCTATACTAATATCTAACTTATTTTTATTTAGACTTATATTATAATGTCTAATTATATGTTATTATACATTTGTATTACATATTATTTCTAGTGTCTAATTAAATGTTATTATATTAGACTTACTTCTATGCTAATGTCCAACTTATTTCTATACTAAAATTATATTAGAGTATCTAATGACATGTTATTATACTTCAATAAATTAGTAATATGTGTTATTAACTTATTATACTAGGCTTATTTCAATATTATTGTCTAACTTATTTTTATACTTGATTATGTATGGTAGTAATGCTAAACGCCACCTCCGTTTATTAATAAGACCCTCGCTATAAAGCGGAAGAACAACCATGGTTACGTGGATAGAGCCTCAAGAAAAAGACTCAAACAACAAAGAAACACGGTTAACATCGAATATAAAGAATGCCTAATTTATCCATATAAACAAGACCACGAAATCTTCCTTGTCCAAAACCATCTCCAATAAAATCCATAAAACTTACTTTGTTTAGCCAAAAAATTCGCAATTATTATTTGTTCATTTATATTTTAGTGTAAGTATATTGGTTTACAATAATTAACTCATATTAGTATATTATTAAATTTAATTATCTAAATTCTAGTTATGTAGCTATATAAATAGAAAAAATATATATGCAACTATGAATTGGGACACTATCGTGTAACCATTTTGAAAAAAATGAATAAAATGTCTCCACTGGAAATCTGGATCTATTCCCAGGAGTACTCTAAAAATAAAACCTATAGTACGACGGAAGTTGTAAGCGAGGGGAGTTATTGTCTATCGTGGGCCTCTATGGTAAAATCAGTCAGAGCCAGAGAGGTGGCAGTTTACCCTTAAAAAAGAATTTAAAGATCTTAACCCTTCAGTTGGCAGTCACCACCTGGTTTCTTAATGTTAATTCTTCTTTTATTTCCAGCCACTTGCAAATCACAACACTTGAAAAAGTTTCCAGGAAAGGAGACGTCCTGCTTTTAACCCCAGAACCAGATTCATATGATCAAGATGACAGACTCAACTAATATAAAAAACAGATTGTGTAAAATGTTAAAACAAATAATTATGTTAGTGTGAGAAATGGATGAATGAGAGAACATTAATGTTGCCTATGTGCCTTTGTTCTAACCATTTTGGATGACTATGGAAATGCATATTTGAAGGAAAATGACCAATAAATATACAAGGAACATTTGTATTTGATGAACATTGAGAAAAAGTGCACATCAATTTTTTCCAAATCAGCCCTCCCTCCTACACTGGAAATTTTCATACACTATTCTGCAACCACCTTTTAATTTCCTTTAGACAAGTAAAATGCTTCAATACCCATAAGAAAAAAAAATTATCCTTTTGGTTTTGAGCTCCCACCAGATCAAAACTTAACCAAAAAGGAGTCATACTCCACCAGATTTATTATATTACCTGAAACAAGAACATCTGCAGCGATTGTTCCCTGTTATGCGAGATGATAATTTTTCCTGAAACACGTGTCTCACTGCACAGTCATGGCGGTAGAAGGGAAGAACCGCATGAGGAAGCTTGACAGAGACCAAATGCAAATGACCCCAAGGACTTGGAGGACATTGAGAAGAGTACTCAGAGAGCTTTTTATTGCCAAGTTGTGTGAGGTCAATTCAGCTCCTCTAACTGTAAACGACAAGGCTGTCACCAGTTGTGCTGCTCTGTTCAGCTGGTGCAATCTATAAACCTGTTGAGCGTAAAGAACCTCTTTATTTTATAGGCTTCCAAAAGTTTATTTAAAGATTTCATGCAGGTCATTCCCTAAACTCACTATCACAATTTTCATAAGATTATATTGAACCACCAGAATAAAAATTGAAGCCTCTTGGTCAATATAAAAGAGACATAATTACCCTACAGGGGGGGGGGGGGGGGGGGGGGGGGAACACATAATGCTAAAAAAAAAATATTCTTTCAGTAATGAGTCATGATTGCCCCACCTGAAAGATAATTGGAATAACAGCACATGAAGGTGACTTCTTATATCTCGCATACTGCTCAAATGCAAACTGGACAACGATACCGACCAGGTGTGGAGCAAGAGTAGCAGACGCTGCAGGACCAGTCCACGGCCAGACCAAGCCCATTGTCACCATAGGAATGATTAGACTAAGCACTAGGGCAGCTACAGAAGAGATTCGCTGTCCTAGATGAGAAGCCAGGGTTCTGTCCGTGCCTGTAGCAGAATCTGGCATGATAGGTCTCCTTAAGCGATCAATTAGTAAAAGAAATACAGCAACTCCACTGTAGAAGAGAGCTTCGGTAAAGAACAGTATGAGGAAATCTGCAGATGGAGAACCAAGAGATTGTTAAGAGAACAAAACAATTTAGCCCTGACGATTTGGCCGTATTTTCAGAAGACTTGTTTTATAACTGTCATCAAGAGCAATTTAAAAAAAAATAATAATAAGTAACAGTAAAATTCTATTGATAGGAAAAGGAATAGCCCAAGTATACATCAAATATGCCTAAACCGAGGGCAAAAAATTAAATATAATATTTCAATGGTTTTCCTTTTCCTAACCAAAAACAAGAATCAGAAAACATCATTTTGAAGTTCTAGGAATTCAAAACACAGGAAACCATTTTTCAAATTAGGAACCAAGCAGCTCCTTTCATTCTTGAGCTAGATAATCACAATAGGTTTCAAAGATTAAAGTTAAAAAAGAAAAAGCCACATATCATATGAGCCAAAAAATTCTATCTGGACTCCATAAGGACAAGTCAAGTCTGGATTTCAGAAAATAGTAATTATCCAATCTTTAAACTCATAGGAGTTATATAAAATACAGATGATGTTTTGCCACTCCAGTCCATTTCAAGCACATCCTATATCGCATTTAGAACTTCGATAGCCAGTTTACATTATTTCAATCAGTTCCCATTCATTATCACTCTTTCCTTGTGGAAAGTTCTACTCTACCGCTACCCCTCAATCATACTCCAGATATATTTGAGGTATTCATCTCAGATGAATATCATCTGGATTCAGTTCCTCAGACACTACCTAAACTTTTGAAACCCAAGGATCATCATATATACCTAAACCTAAAATAACTTGAAAGATCTTTAGCTATTATAACATTCTTTCACCAGTAATCACCATGTATCATGTGTCCCCCTGTTTCTAAGTTTGCAGCATCAACATTCAGCTTCTATGGTACAGTGTCATAAAATTGACTGTACAGGTCATCCTAACTCCCAAGGTGTACGTACATACCAAGATCTATAACCCTGCCCTGGCAGGGGTACACATGTCAACAAAAAAAGATTGTGGGCTCACCTGTCAACAAAGAGTCCTCAAATACAGTGGTGAGAATTCTGCGCAAATAAAGTGAGGGGAAAATGAAAGAGGCTACGAGGACAGATGGACCAATAAACCAAAGTAGGTTGTTCTGACTCTTCTGTGGGCTGGAAATAAGGACTTTGTCCTCTCCTTTATATGGACGGTTATAAAATGAGAGTAAACCGGGTTTTCCACCAGTTCCCTCAAAATGGATATATGAGCTGCTTGCAGGAGGAACATTTTCAGCATGAGGACGATGATTTCCTTGCCCTGATGTATCTGGTTCGATCTCACTATGTTGTGTCTGTTCTTCAGAAATAGCAGTAGCACAGAGAAGATGTTGCCCCTTTGGGAAACTTCCATTTGACTTCAGCTTTCCAGCTATACACTGGCATGACTTGACTACAAAAAAATTTCAGAGCAGTATCACTAGTGTGGCACTTTTTACAGAAAGAATTTATATAAAACTCTCGAGGCAAGAAGACTTGACCATGTGACTCGATTATATTAGACACATGAAAATGGCAGTTACAGTCAAATGGAACATGTTACTGTAATTTAACTCAAAAGTTCCTAGGCGTGTAAGGGAAAAATAAGAGCTGACTTGTTTGCAGCTTAAAGCAAATTGTAGAACTTTGAGATTTATTAAAAAAAAAAAAATGGAAGTTACCTTTAGCATATTTTAGCTGAAAATCACGTTTCCGAATCTCATAAAATCCTCGTGGTAAGCTCAACTGAACATCAAAGTGAATAAGTCATATGGAGATCAATGTGTAAAGAAAGTGATCTATGATATCCAAACATTAGATTAGATCGAACTGGAAAGAAAAATAGCAAAGATTCTTCAATAAAGAAGAAAACAGTTTCTGACTGATAATAATATCCACAAAGCAGGAAGTAACACAATTTTTAATATCATACAATCACTAATTATGATATCAGCAAGCGACACACAGCGGGAAAAAAAAAAAAGAAGATGAAACAAATTATCTCGCTCATGTTTCAAGTGATACAAACAAAGTAGTGATTTATAATGAATAAAAGAAAGATGGCACACCATGACTCTTACTCCAATACTAGGTCAGCAACACGATCCTCTAGCATATCAGAAGCTATGCCTTAAATGTAAGTTTGAATGCTGTAGTCCTTAATATCAAACCTTTCCTCCCGGTAATTGGTATAACTTAAAAAGGTTTGGTAGGTTTGAATGTAACAGACATCACGAGAGAGCAGATTACACATCACATTAGTCATATTAACCATGCATTTTCTACGACAGCCAACATGTACCATGAAATAGAGTAGTGGCATCTAAGTTAAGCAATGGCTGCCCAGTAGGTCAAATGGAAAATTTTACTTAACCAGTACTTGTCATGAAGAATGTCAACCATTTTATAAAGCACACGTTTAATAAGAAGAGAAGCTGGCAGCTCAAGTGGAAGACTCGGTTGCAACTAACTGCTGATGTGGAACAGAGGAGAGGAGGGCTGCAGTCATCTGTTAATACACAAGAATTGTGTAAACAATAGATAAGGGTTGTATTTAGTCATATGAGAGGCAGATGAGAAAAAACACAGGAGAGAATAAGAGAGCAAGAAACGTTTGCAAGTCCTTCAAGAAATCAGAAACTAGAGAGAGGCTTGAGGGGACTGTGCTTATAATCTCAAGGCTGTTTTTGGCTCATCAAATAAAAGGCTCCTGACTGTTCCCGCCATGGATGTAAATCATCTTGATTGAACCACATAAATTCTGTTTGTTTTTTGTTTTAGTCTGATTAATGGCTTTAAGAAAACTGCAAGTTTCTTTATAGTCTTGGCAAGTTATTAGCTAATTGCAGCATGCTATGATCCAATATTGACTAAATATGAGATTGGTTGGTGGTTTATAAGCTCCTAGGCACCCTTTCCTTATAAGTCGGTTTTTAAGGGTGAGTTATACCTAGTGGGTTTATAACAAATAGTATCAAAGTCAGCCCCACCTTTAAGGCCATATTGCAACAATTGCAATTGTGCGGCACAAAGGAGTGATGCCGATATGATAGTGTTAGTTTGGAGTTAGGAAAGACCTAGTACACAGCCAGCTGCTGGGACCGCTGTGGTAGTGGTTGTTACGATCCCACATCCACTAAGTATGAGATTGGTTGGTGGTTTATAAGTCTTAGGCACTCTTTCCTTGTAAACTGGTTTTCAAGAGTAAGTTCTACCTTGTGAGTTTATAACATAGCAGTCTTTGAATTTCAACATTACTTTTTTTTTACAAGTAAATTTCAACAATACTATCTAACCCTTCACTACTTTCTACCCTAAAGTTTCTCCAATCGATAGGTAATAAACAAGCATTAAGAATCTAATTCACCAGCGAAAAAATAAAACTCTTTAGAAATGGAAAACCCTAAAAACAGATGAACATAACAAGGCCCAAAAATTTACTTAAAAAAGAAAAAGAAAAAAAGTACATGTTTCATAGAAACCAAATATGAGTAATATCATACCCGGGAACTTCTCCTCGATTGTAAAGGAGAAGAAACAGACGCAACCAAACAAGAAAACGAAGAGCCAATTTTAACAGCCATATCCGAAACCAATGAAAACCAGCAGTCTATCACAGGCTAAGCCACTCCATGCTGGTGAGGCTTTAACGCAGACCCATTTGATTTAAAGGATGTTAATGAATAACCCATTTGGAAATTTTCCAAAGGAAGGAAATGCTGTGAAAGTTAAGGTATTCGGAGATTCTAAGGTGTGGATTTTGGAGTTTTGAGCAAGGAAAAAGGAGAGAGCGAGAGCGGCTTGTTTCAGTCTCTTTATTGTTTCTGTCTGTACTGCGGGTGAAGGTTTTGGACAAATCCTATTTCTACGTCATTTATTAAGGGCCTCCCACAACTATTCACTTGTTCAGATTCTTTCTTTGTTTATTTCTTATTTTGTATTATTTTCAAACGGTAAATAAGAATTAGGAAAAATCAAGAATTATTGTTTAGAATCTTAAATTAGAAATCATCTTCCAGTTAGCCATTTTTACCTTAGCATTTGTTTCAACAAATTATGATTTATTGAATCAAATTTCAAAACTTTCGTCCTATTTTTATATCTCTAACTTTATTTAAAATAATTATTAAAGTCACCTAAAAGTTTTATAAAAATAAATTGATAAATTGATATGATTTTATATAATATAATATGTCAAATAACTAAAAAAAAAAAATTGATAAACATAACTTTAGTGGACACACCCTCCTCTTGTTGAGAGTGCATTGAGGGTTTAGTCTTTGCTTGGCTAAAGTGATCCTTTGCTTCTCACGAGTTACATGTGTTAAGGCTCAACAACAATGGAAGACGAAATTGAATGTTTATGGAAATGCTTCTCTAGCTTTATCGTTTCACTTAGAACTTCCATTTTTGATATGCGATTTAGCAAAAGAGAGCTTTTTCCCTAATCAGTGAAGTGACCCATGGGTATGGGGCACGAACGATTGAGCTAACCTCACTCATAGAGCTGCGGAGTATGAGGCTTCCCCGTCGCCCAAAAGCAGAGGGGAAGCCATAATTCGTATGCAGCTCATACTTCGTGAGCTTTCAGTGCGTAAAGGTTAGTTCAAAGCACGAAAGCACACCTCCCTCACTTCGTACTTCGTGGGCAGGGGAGGTAAACTATCTTTACTAACCCCGGGTTCCGTTAGAGTTTTCTTACTGATATAAGAGCAACATGAAGTTCGAGTACAATAGTGTTGAACCCAAGGTTTCAAGTTTCATGTAAATCTACAAATGGATTTTGATGATAACAAATGAATCCAAAGAATAAATGAGTCTCAAGCTCAAGTTGTCCACACAATATAATCAAGCACATCAAGGAAGCAAGCATGAGCAAGAAGGGAACAAGTTCACATTAAAATCATAGAGTAATGTTGTAAATCTCTTAAAAATTCAAAACTATGATTAAAGCTCAAAATTAATATTTTATCATAAAACATTAAAATATATTTTCCACATATGCATGAATATTTTGAAAATTAAATTTGAAAATTTTGAAAGATGATTGATTGTCATCTTTCACATGTGCATGACATGATTAAAGGTTTAAATTTTGAAAATATTAAGATGATTGATTGTCATCTTTCACATGTGCATGTTTTATTTGAATATTTTCAAAAGTAGTGGATGATTTTCTTGACTTATGCAAAAGGTAGATGCCTTTATTTGAAAATTTTTGAAAAGAAAAGTGTGCTCCTTTTGTCATATGCAAAAAGTAAAAGATTATGTTTGAAATTTTTGAAAAGTAAAGTGTGCTCCTTTTGTCACATGCAAAAAGTAAAAATATTAGATTTGAAATTTTTGAAAAGTGAATGATGATGTTTTTGACATGGGAATCTTTTCAAATTTGAAATTGAAAACTCATTTGCCTATAAATAGCTCACTTGAGTTTTGCAAAATTCATAACAAGAGCTTACACATCTATTGCTAAGTTTTGCATCATTTCTTCAAAACTCTCATTCTCTCTTTTCTAAAATTTTGAGCCTTAATTCTTGTTCTTGTTGAGAGAGATATAGGTTGCGCTGTATTGTTTCTATCTCACTCATTGAGGAGTGTACTTTGATAGTCTACCTACTATCAACTCTTGTATTTGTAAAAGGGTGTGTATAACCCTTGTGTGTGTAGAAGGTGTTCTACACGGGGAAAAGTTAAATCACCAAGTGTGAGGTAATTGGAAGTGTAGAAGGTGTTCTACACGGGAAAAAGTTAAATCACCAAGTGTAAGGTGATTGGAAGTGTAGAGGGTGTTCTACACGGATTCTTTGGAGCGGTGCTGCTCAAAGGTGTAATAGGTTTCTATCTCCACCTAAAAGAGATTGAATAGTGGATTTGGGGATCCTCAAGAGATAGCTTGAGGCGAGGACGTAGGCAGTGGGGCCGAACCTCGTTGACATACTGAGTTTGCTTCTCTCTTACCCTTACTCTTTATATTTATTATTGTTTCATATTTTATTTATTTTTTATATTATATATTTGATTTATAATTGTTATTTTTTTTAAATACAACTCAATTCACCCCCCCTCTTGTGTTAGTCATCTGGGCAACAAGTGGTATCAGAGCTAGAGCTCTATTATAAGATTAACTATCTTTTGAGTTAAGATCTTATGGCTAACATTGCAGCTTCATTTGGTGAAGGTCAATCTAGCAGTCGGCCTCCACTCTTTTGTGGAGACAATTACTCATTCTGAAAAGTTAGAATGAGAATATTCCTTCAGGCTCAAGGTCGAGAAATCTGGAAATGTATTGTAAATGGACCTTATATTCCAACAAAAGTAGTTGATGGAGTAAAGGTCAAAAAGGAAGAAGAAGAGTTTAATCGTGAAGACGATAGACTTTATACTTTGAATTTAACTGTTATGAATTTATTATATAATGCTCTCAATGGTAATGAATTTAATAGAGTAATGACTTGTGCTACAGCAAAGGAAATTTGGGATAACTTGGAAGTTACTTATGAAGGAACTTCTCAAGTCAAGGAATCAAAAATTTATATTCTTACTCATGAATATGAAATGTTTAAGATGAATGATGATGAATCTATTTCTAGTATGTACACTCGTTTTACTAACATCATAAATAGCTTGACAGCTCTTGGCAAAGTTTATTCCAAAGTGGAGATAGTAAGAAAAATTCTCAACTCTCTACCAAAACGTTGGGAATCAAAAGTGACAGCGATTCTTGAAGCTAGAGACCTCAAGAAGCTCGAAGTGAATGAACTCATCGGGTCACTTATCACCCATGAGTACACATTGAAAAGAGGAGAAGAAGAAGGAAAGTCAAAGAAGAGCTTGGCACTTGAAGCTGTTCCACATGAAAGTGAAAGTGATGAAGATGAGGAAAATGACGACAAAGATGAAGAAGTTGCGATGATAACAAGAAGAATTCAGAGGTTCTTAAAGAAAAATAAAACTCCTCCAAGGAAATCCTTCAATAAGTTTTCCAAGAAAGATTCAGGTAAAAATGACACTTTAATTTGTTATAAATGCAATAAACCCGGTCATATCAAGCCAGATTGTCCTCTGCTAAAGAAAGATCGAAACAAAGGCAAAAAAGTAATGAAAGCTACGTGGAATGATGATTCAAGTAACTCAGATAGTGAAGCAAGCAATGGAGAATCAAGAAATCTTTGTCTTATGGCTAAAGATGACATTGAGGTAATAAATTTTGATAATATTGAAGATCCTTCATATGAAGAATTGCAAAATGTTTTAGAAGAAGTATATGAGGAATTTGAAAAATTGGGTATCAAGTATACTATTTTGAAAAAGAAAAATTCTTCTTTAACAAACGAAATTGATATTTTAAGAAAAGAAAATATTGTTTTGAAAGATGAAAATTTTGAGTTGAAGAAAAAGAAAACTGATTTAGAAAATATTATTGAAAACTTTACGAATGGAAAAAGAAATTTTGAAAAATTTCTTGGTAGTCAAAGATGTGTTTTTGATAAGGCAGGCTTGGGATATATGCCAAAACAAAAATACAAACCTTATAAAAACTTCTTTGATAATCCTTCTACATCAAAGTCCAATATTCAAAATTCTTTTCATAAAAATAATTTTGTTAAAAAAGGATACTATTATAATCACTCAAGTTCTTCATATATGTCACATGCTATTTGCAATTTTTGTAATAGAAATGGTCATAATTATCTTACTTGTCCTATTAGAAGAAAACATACAATGACTATTAGGGCCATATGGGTACCTAAATATCTTGTTTCTTCTAATACTAATAAATAAAGGACCCAAAGAACTTGGGTACCGGAAATTGTTTTTAATTGCTTTTGTAGGTATGCATGAAGTATTATACAGGTAAAAATAAATGATTTTTAGACAACGGATGCTCAAGATACGTAACAGAAGACAAAACTAAATTCATTGACTTCACTTCTAAAGAAAAAGGATGTGTGATATTTGAAGACAATTCAAAAGAGAAGATCATGAAAATAGAAGGAAAGATCATCAAGACTTAGTACAAGATGCAACCAAATAGTGGAAACATGTGAAAGATCATCCAGCGGAATAAATTCTAGGAGAACCTTCACGAGGTGTAAGTACTCGATCATCTCTTAGAAATATTTGTAATCACACACTTTTTCTATCTCAAATTGAATCCAAAATATTGATGAAACTCTTATTGATAAATCATGGATTCTATTTGTGCAAGAAGAACTAAATTAATTTGAAAGAAATAATGTATGGACATTTGTTCCTACACCTAAAAATTATGTTGTTATTGGAACAAAATGAGTTTTTAGAAATAAGAAAAATGAGTCTAAAATCATCACTAGAAATAAGGCTTGACTTGTAACCCAAGGTTTCAATCAAAAAGAAAGAATCGATTATGATGAGACATATGCACTAGTCGGAAGATTAGAAACTATTCGAATGCTACTTGCATATGCTTGTTATAAAGATTTCAAACTTTTTCAAATGGATGTTAAAAGTGCTTTCTTAAACGGTTTTATAAATGAAGAGGTATATGTTGAGCAACCTCTAGGTTTTGAAAATCATATTTCTCCAAATCATATTTTCAAACTCACAAAAGCACTATATGGACTCAAACAAGCTCCTAGAGCGTGGTACGAGAGACTTAGTGGTTTCTTGATTGAAAAAGGTTTTTTAAGAGGAAAAATTGATACAACTCTTTTCATTATATACGAAAATGATGATATTCTTTTGATTCAAATTTATGTTGATGATATAATATTCGGTGCTACTAATGAAAATATGTGCCAAGTTTTTGCTAAGAATATGCAGGAAGAATTTGAAATGAGCAGGATGAAAGAATTTAATTTCTTTCTCGGATTGCAAATCAAGCAAGCAAAAAGTGGAACATTTATTAAGCAGTCAAAATATATCAAAGAGTTATTCAAAATTTGAGATGGAACGTGCGAAGGTAATTGGAACATCAATGAATCCAACCACTAAACTTGATAAAGATGAAAGCGGTAAGCCAGTTGACTCAAATGTATATCGAGGTATGATTAGTAGTTTATTATATTTGATAACTAGTAGACCTGATATTATGTTCAGTATATGTTTATGTGCACATTTTCAATCATTTCCAAAACAATCTCATTTGATTGCAGTCAAACGGATTTTTTAGATATTTTGCTAATACCATTGACTTAGAGTTATGGTATCCTAAACACACTTCTTTCGATCTTATTAGTTATTCAGGTACCGATTATACTGGTTGCAAAGATGATCGAAAAAGTTTTAGTAGAACATGTCATTTCTTAGGTCGTGCACTAGTTTCCTGGTTTAGTAAAAAAAATAAAAAATAAAATTCTGTTGTACTATCTACTGCTGAGGCAGAATATGTTGCTGCGGGTAGTTGTTGTGCTCAAGTTTTTTACATGAAGCAATAACTTGAGGATTTTAAACTTATGTATAAATCACATTCCAATCAAATGTGATAATACAAGTGCTATAAATCTTTCAAAAAAAAAATCCAATACGACATTCTCAGACCAAACATATTGAAATTAGATATCATTTTCTTAGAGATCATGTGCAGAAGAGCGATATTGTATTAGAATTCACTAGTACACATGATCAATTGGCAGAAATTTTCACAAAACCCCTACCAGAAGATAAACTATGCATGATTAGAAGATAAATAGGAATTATGCAGGCCATGAATATCTGCTAGATACTTTTATTCCATTATCTCAAATGACCTACAGAAACTTGAGACGTTTAGCCTCATCATTCAAATGCATTTGCTCCTCATAAATCATCATGCCATCCTTGTCTAAAGGATTAGGCAATCGAAGTGCAGAGGCGAGTAAGGACTTTAAATCCTTATTCTGATGTTTTAAGTCTACTATTTTTTTGTTAGACTCTTGAACAAGTCGTTGAAGAATATCGATCTTCTCATTAAGCTTCTCTATCTCGCGGGTTTTAGACTGCAACCGAGCGGAAAAAGCAACAATGGAAGATGAGTATCGAGTCCCGAGACCCACAAGCTCGTAAATGGCATCATGATCTGATTTATTAGCCAAATCAGTGTTTTGCTGCTTCATGGCACTTACGACAGATGCAGAAATAGATTGATCACGAGAAGCACTGAAGGAGAATTGATGAGCCATTAAGATTTTGTAAAGTGAGAATGAAGATGAACTACAACAATGAAAAGAAGATTTGATGCGGATTAGATAAAACCAAGGATTGCTTTTATAAAGATGGAAATAAGTAGAAGACAAACTGTCATCTCTTCAAATCTTACTTAGTCAAGATTACAAGATATGTCGGATGCATATTGTCAAAAGTTACCAAACTAAGCTAGCGAGATTAATTATAATTGTCCTTGTTTCTCTCGTGAAACGCTGCCATTATCTGCTGATGTTGACTATGTGCTTGAACTCTTACTCGTTCTGATTCCTCTATTTGAAATTTCAAAACACGAGCTAATTCCGTCAAATCTTTATTTTCTTGCTTTAACCTCTTATTCTTTCTGCCTTTATTTGCAAGCTTTTGATGCAGAACAGATATTTGATTGTTAAGTCGATCAACTTCATTTTCCCTCGCTAGTAATCTCCGAGACATGGTCGTAACAGAGGCAGCATATTGAGCACTGAGAGTTCTTGATGCTGCAACAACCTCAGAATCAGTTCTATTTGAAAAATGCATTTCTGCTTCTATCATAGTGTTGACAACCTCATGAGATAAAATGATTGGTTGAGATGGTTCCTGATTCAAATCCGGAAGATTATCAGACGAAATTTTTTCCGTCATTCTATCGTTATGAAAAAACAGAACTTAGGTCAAGAAGCGATGTTTTTTTATGGAATCTGATAGGTGAAAATGATTTTTTTTTATAGAAACTCAGAGCCTTCAAATCCGTTTGTCAACAACATCAGGCGATTGATTTGAATCTGCTTTCGCACCGACTGCTAGAGCTAGGCCTCCAACCTTTACAGGTTTTGTCAGATACGCGTGGCTCTGCACCGAATTGCCAGAGTTAGACTTCCAACATTTGTAGGTTTTGTCGGACATGCATGGCTCCGCACCGCATTGCTAGAGCTAGGCCTGCAGCTTTTGTTGTCTTTGTCGGACACGAATAATTTTAATTATTCAACTTCAAATCTCTGGAACATCTAATTCGTCAATAACATCAAGCGGATTTAAATCTTCTTCCGCACCGAGATGATAAAATTCGACTTCAACCTTTACAGGTTTTGTCGGGCACGGATGGTTTCAATTATTCAGCTCTTTACAAAATCTCCTTCCGCATTGAATTACCGAAACTAGGCCTCCAGCCTTTGCAGGTTATGTCGAACACGTGTGGCTACACACCGAATTCTCTACAGTCTCTACTAACGTAGCGTTTTATTTATCTATTGGTTATTGTAGGAATATATCTTATTGAACTAATTATGATTCCTTTTTAATGATGCCAAAAGGGGGAGAAGTTTTAGACTAGAACATTAACATTGTTTAAATTTCTAAACTTGTTATATATGCTTGGAATTATATTTATATTTTTGCTTGAAAAACTAACGCACATTCTCAGGGGGAGCTTAAGTATTAATACAGGCTTCAGGTTCTATCAAGTATTTGTCATCATCAAAAATGGGGAGATTGTTGAACCCAAGGTTTCAAGTTTCATGTAAATCTACAAATGGATTTTGATGATAACAAATGAATCCAAAGAATAAATGAGTCTCAAGCTCAAGTTGTCCATACAATATAATCAAGCACATCAAGGAAGCAAGCATGAGCAAGAAGGGAACAAGTTCACATTAAAATCATAGAGTAATGTTGTAAATCTCTTAAAAATTCAAAACTAGGATTAAGGCTCAAAATTAATATTTTATCATAAAACATTAAAATATATTTTCCACATATGCATGAATATTTTGAAAATTAAATTTGAAAATTTTGAAAGATGATTGATTGTCATCTTTCACATGTGCATGACATGATTAAAGGTTTAAATTTTGAAAATATTAAGATGATTGATTGTCATCTTTCACATGTGCATGTTTTATTTGAATATTTTCAAAAGTGGTGGATGATTTTCTTGACTTATGCAAAAGGTAGATGTCTTTATTTGAAAATTTTTGAAAAGAAAAGTGTGCTCCTTTTGTCATATGCAAAAAGTAAAAGATTATGTTTGAAATTTTTGAAAAGTAAAGTGTGCTCCTTTTGTCACATGCAAAAAGTAAAAATATTAGATTTGAAATTTTTGAAAAGTGAATGATGATGTTTTTGACATGGGAATCTTTTCAAATTTGAAATTGAAAACTCATTTGCCTATAAATAGCTCACTTGAGTTTTGCAAAATTCATAACAAGAGCTTACACATCTATTGCTAAGTTTTGCATCATTTCTTCAAAGCTCTCATTCTCTCTTTTCTAAAGTTTTGAGCCTTAATTCTTGTTCTTGTTGAGAGAGATATAGGTTGTGCTGTATTGTTTCTATCTCACTCATTGAGGAGTGTACTTTGATAGTCTACCTACTATCAACTCTTGTATTTGTAAAAGGGTGTGTATAACCCTTGTGTGTGTAGAAGGTGTTCTACACGGGGAAAAGTTAAATCACCAAGTGTGAGGTGATTGGAAGTGTAGAAGGTGTTCTACACGGGGAAAAGTTAAATCACCAAGTGTAAGGTGATTGGAAGTGTAGAGGGTGTTCTACATGGATTCTTTGGAGCGGTGCTGCTCAAAGGTATAATAGGTTTCTATCTCCACCTAAAGGAGATTGAATAGTGGATTTGGGGATCCTCAAGAGATAGCTTGAGGCGAGGACGTAGGCAGTGGGGCCGAACCTCGTTGACATACTGAGTTTGCTTCTCTCTTACCCTTACTCTTTATATTTATTATTGTTTCATATTTTATTTATTTTTTATATTATATATTTGATTTATAATTGTTATTTTTTTTAAATACAACTCAATTCACCCCCCCTCTTGTGTTAGTCATCTGGGCAATAAATATGAAGTTTTTGAAAACCCCAAAGATAAGGGAAAACTATGTCTCATAGTCATGGTAGTTACGAAAAAAACTCAAAAACAAAGAAGCTTTTAGGGAAACAATGGCAAATATTTGGAACATCTCCTTTTCAACAGAAGTCTTTTGGATTCAAGTGTACAACATGCTAATAGGCAGCATGAACCATGACATAGGTAAAAAAAGGTTGGTTGACGGGTGGGGAAAGTGCTGGAAATTGAAACGAATGAGAATGACAGTGCATAGGGACCCTTCTTGCGTATGAATGTACTTATTGACATCACACGACCATTGACAAGAGGAAAACTTCTCAAGTTCGAAGGCAAGCAAATTTGGTTACCCATCAAGTATGAAAGACTCATCTTTCTGTTTTTATTGTGGAATCCTAAAACGTTAGAGTGGAGGCTGTTCAATGGCCTCCAAGGGAGCCAATGGACTACATCAGCAAAAAGAATTTGGCTCCTAGCTTCGTGCACCCCCCCAAGGCAGGCAGCACAACCTCAAAGAGGTATAGTGGCAATGACTGGTCACTTGAACCTCCAGGTCCACAGCAAGGCTTCTCAAAAGAAGGGGAATGACTTACACTCGATAATCTAGTATCAAAAAGCTCTCTAGCCACTATCCCCAAGACATAGAATTTGACAGCCAAGGAGGTACTATCATAGCCACAGTAGAAAAACTTCAGAAAGTTTTAAAGAGATGGCTTGTGATATGGCCTCTACCCCTTTACCCCACAAGCCTCACCAAAAAGAGATAGCAAAAAAGCAGGTCCCTAGCCAAGACTCGAGACAAACAAATAACCTTAAACCCAAAGGTCCTTCCAAGGATCCAACACAGCCTGTCTTAACTACTGGACCTCCATCCAATCCAAGTAAACTCAGAGGTCCATCCAATCCAAGCCCCGTGGCTCCCTCCCTAGCCTCCCAAGTAAACTCCCTCCACTAATTTATGTTCCAAAAAATAAACAAACTTTCTAAAGTCACAAAGACCTCCATTTGGAAAAGAATGGCTCGAGCCCAAACTAAGCCTATCCTTAATTTATCTTCTGGTTCATTCTCTTCTAAGAGAGTGTACCCCAACTCCCATGAACCCCCCTCCAGCCGTTCTCCCTAAAAAAGATAGAAACATGAGACGATCCATAAGAAGACCGTCAAAATTGAACCAATGGTGGTGGCTACTAGGCAGCACCACCAACACCAATGACCATCTTTAGCTGGAACTATCGAGAGCTTGGGAACTCTCGGTCAGTTCATGAACTTTACCTTTTGGTGAAAACTAAGCTCCCAAGTCTCATATTCCTTATTGAGACAAAATGTTCCAGCTATAAAATGGAATCTATCAAGTTAAAGTTAAAAACAAAAAATTATTTTGTTATAAGTAGCAGAGGTGCTAGTTGGGGCCTTGTTATTCTATAGACTGATGACATTATAGTGACCCTTTCCTTTTACTCTCATTTTCACATCTCTGCCACAGTGTCTAACAAGAATGACTAAAGAGGGTGGTTCTTCTTTGGATTTTTGTAACCTTGTGGCATCACTAAGATATCAAAGTTGGGCTCTATTGCAGCTTATTAAACCACAAGACAATACTCCTTAGCTGTGCACACGAGACTATAATGAAATCCTGCATAATCATGAAAAAATAGGGGGTAGGGGGTAGGGGGAGAAGGAGGGGGGGGGGGGCAATCCTCGGCCTTACCAACAGATGGAATCTTTTAGGCTTGCCTTATAAAAGGTGGTCTATATGATCTTGGATATAGAGAGGATAAGTACACTTGGCATAACAATAGACAAACCCCACACTTCACAAAGGAAAGATTGAATAGGGCGCGTGCCAACTCAAAGTGGATTGAAAATTCCCCTAATTGTACAGTCACCTCTGAAGTAGTCCAAAGTTCAGACCAAAGGCCCATTCTCATCTTTGTCAAGCAGGATCCAACAGTTTTGAGGGGAGGGGGGCAAACCCTTTCGCTATGAAGCTTCTTGGACAAAAAAGGAGGATTGTCATAGATTAAATGACGAAGCCTTGGAAACTGCCTCTATAGCTAGAAACAAATGTTAGTTGGGGCTCAAATCCTAGGGGCATAAACTAGCAGGAACCTCCAAGAAGAAAATTCAAGATAAATGAGGTCAACTCTCAGCTCTACAATCTGCAAACAAAGAAGACCTACTTACTGAGATTAAAAGTCTAAAAATTGATCTGCACCAATTGCTAGAAGAGGAAAATACCAAGTGAAAATAAAGGGCAAAACAAAGATGGTTGTTAAAGGGTGACAAACATATCAGTTATTTCCACTAATGTGCAACACAAAGGAGGAGTAGAAACCTCATCATAATGATCTCTAATGAGGATGGCTTAGAGGCTACTGCAGCAGAAGATATTGGAAAAGTTTTCCAAGACTATTTCACTAACATTTTATCTTGTTCAAGATCAACAATCATCCGAGATTGCACCCAACATTTGGACATGAGGGTCACTACCGAAATGAATGCAATATTGAGTAGTCACAACACCTAAAGTGGAGGAGGCTTTATTTAGCATGCATCCCCTAAACTCCCCAGGCCCCGATGGCTTCCCTCAAGCCTTTTATCAAAACCATTGGACCACTATAGGCCTTGAGGTAAGTGAAGTTATTCTGAATATTCTCAATTTTGAAGTTAAGCTTGAAGACATTAATTCTACTTTTATTGCTTTGATTCCAAAGATCTCTAAACCCACTAAAGTCTCGAATTTTTGCCCTATTAGCCTCTGTAATGTTCTTATAAAATTGTCTCCAAGACTATTGCAAACGGGCTAAAGGTAATCTTTCATGACATTATTTCCCCAACTCAATTAGCCTTTCTTCTAGGAAGATCTATCACTGATAATATCATAGTGGCTTTTGAACGATTGCACTCCATGAATACCAAGTTGAAAGGAAGGGAAGGCTACATGACATTGAAATTGGATATGAGCAAAGCCTATAATAGATTAGAGTGGAGCTTTATTTGAGAAGTAATGACTAAAATGAGGATTAATGAAGCTTAGATCAAATTAACTATGAAGTGTGTGGACTCAATCAACTATTCAAAGTTGCTAAATGGTGTTCCCCAACCACTTTTCAACCCAACTAGAGGGATTTGACAAGAAGACCATCTATCCCTTTATTTATTCATTCTCTATGCAAAAACATTGAGTTCACTATTAAACCATGTGGAGAGGTCGAGGTACATATCGAGTATTCCAATCGGTAGAAAGGACTTGCATATTAATCAGCTTCTATTTGCAGATGACTACCTCCATTTTTGCAAGTCCAACTTAGTCGAATGGAGCCACCCGATCTCCTTTTTCGAATCCTATGAAGCGGCACCAGGTCAGAGGCTTAACAAAGCTAGAACAGCAATGCACTTTAGTAAGAACACTCCAAGGGAGAAGCCAAATACCATCCTACAAAGAGCTAGGGTTTAGTCCACCCAGCCTTATGAAAAGTAATTTAGTCTCCCTGTCCTTTTTGACCGATCAAGATTCCAAGCTTTTAGGCCAATCTTGGATAGAGTAAGACAGAGGGTGAGCAATCATAAAGTGAAAAATGCTTTCTCAAGCTGGGAAAGAAATGTTCATCAAGGCTATGGTCCAAGCTCTCGTTACTTTCACCACGTCAGTGTTCAAGCTCCTAGGCTCTTTGTTAAACAAAACAAGAAGGCGACAAGACAATTCTAGTGGGGTCAATCAGAGTAGGAAAATAAAGTGCCATGGGTTGCATCAAATACAATGGGGAAATTGAAGAACTCAAGATGGTTATGATTCAAGGAACTCCACAGTTTCAACCTTGACTTGTTAGTCAAACAAGGCTGGAACCTACTCTGCAAACCTGAAGCTCTCGCATCCCAAGTCCTCAAAGCCAAATACTACCATTAAAATGAGTTCTTCGGTGCAAAGTTGGGACATGGACCCTTCTTTATCTGGAGAAGCATAATGGAGGCTTGACCTTTATTGCAGCAAGGGACCTCCTGGAGGGTAGGCAATGGTGAGTTCATCAAAGTGTGGAGCGACAAGTAGATTCCCAACTCTTATTCAGCCACTGCCCCAAGTTCTCTCCCAGATCAGATTGCTGATATCTAAGTTAAGGATCTTATAGACTCAACCTCTAAATGATGAGGATCAGAGGTGATAGACCATCTTTTTATCCTAGAGGAGGTCAAACTTATTAAGTTTATCCCTCTCGGCATCTCAAATAGCCCGAATAAGCTTATTTTGACCAAAACCCCACAAGGCACTTTCTCAGTCAGAAGTGCATATCACCTGCAGCTAGAGATTCAAGACTCGAGCAAGGGTCAACCTTCCATCAATTCAAGCCAAAAAGACTTTTGGTCTCCCCTATGGAAGCAAGTGATACCACCTGCAGATAAGCTATTTGTATGGCAGGCATGTCATGAAAGCCTCCCAATGCTAAATCTATTTAGGAAGAGGATAGTTGACCAACCTTTGTGCCCAATATGTCTTAAAGAAGAGGAAGATGTACTTCATGCCGCCTGGTCCTACCCTGCAGCTCAAGACGTTTGGTACCCAAAGCTCAATCCTGCTCCAAAAAGCTGCCTCTTTGCAAATCTCTTTCAGGGAATTCATTACTGACTTACATTCCCTTGAAGGAGACAAGGCACTGGAGGAATTATTAATGGTGGCCAAGCGAATCCGGATGCGCCGCAACAATTTTGTTTTCAAGTAGGTCTTCCAAACCCTGGACTCTATCTCCAAATTGGCCAAAGACACTCTACAAGATTTGAAGGACCTGATGTCGAGAGAATATCCAAAGAGCCTCTACTGCAGACAACCTCTCCAAGTTGGACCCCCATCCGCAGGGTGTATACAAGCTTAATTAGGATGTGGCAGTGAGTAAGCTTTTGAGAAAGGATTGGACGAGAAAAGACATTGCCACCACGAGGAAATACCAAACTATTCAACCCGACCCTCTTCTGGCTGAATCCATTGGTGCTATGGAAGCTGCTTGCCTTGGAATCCAACTAGGCATTACCAAAATCATTCTAGAGGGTGACTCGATGGAAGTGGTCATGACCTTAAACTCGAAGAAGATCAACCTGTCAGCAACTAGAATGGTGCTAGACGATGTTAGGGATTAGTTAAGTTTTTTTGATGAATGGTCAATTACACATGTTAGAAGACAATGTAACACAACAGTGCACAACCTTGCCAATGATGCTTTGTTAAATTGTATTTCTTCTGTCAATGTGGAGCATGTCCCGACATGTATTGTTTGACCTCTCATGAGAGTATATTAATGAAAATTCTCCTTTAAAAAAAAATTTAGTGGACACATTCCGCATAAGATAGAAGAAAACAACTGGTTTTTATTTTATTTTTAATATTCAAGCTGCCATTTGCAAAGGAAAAATATTGACAATTTTTGCGCAAGTGTTTACGTTCAACCAAGCCATGTCATCTTTTGCCATCCAAAGTCTCAAAAAATATATGGAACATTGATAGCTAATAAGTTAGGCCTAATTTGGTTACACAAATCATTTCATCTTATATCTAATTTTTCTAAACTCTTACATAAAATACAAAAAATCATTTAATTTTTGCAAAATCCAACATAAGAATATTATTGAAAAAGTATATTTTAATAATATTTTATTCAATTTTTAACTTTTATCTCCTTTTATTTATGTAACCGAATGAGATATTAACTTTTGGGTGTGGAGTCAATAAGCATCAAGGAATGCACATGGAGGCTGAAGAATATTACACGTTTACGTGTAATCGATTGCACATGGATCTGGAATGCAGCTATCTGATCTTTGCTAGAAATGAAGGACACTTGAAGTGATTTGGCTGCAACCCGTTCTCTCTCAAAGTGATAGTGATGAGTGCACAAAAATGCACTCTAAATACTCTATTTAAATACTAAAAGAAATGAGAAAACAATGGATATAACTCATATTAATAAAATTAATGGTCATTTATCTTGAGATAGATATAAGCATGATTTAATATATTGATGAGAATATAAAATGCCATATTTTCCTCTCTTAATGTTTAAAACTTTATTCTTATTTGATGCCTAAATATACTCATTATTCTTATATTTTGATTTAGGACACAAATGGAGACATTAGGAGTAAATGAAGATAATTGTGGAATTTCAGACAGTTCTGACATCTTTTCGTAAAATGGGCATAACTCTCTCATCCAATCTCCGATTGAGCTGATTCAAGATGATCTAGAACCGCAAGAGAAATATCTATAACTTTTATGTTTTGTGTTTGAAGATATATCCACTCAATCTAAGACAAAATCGACCATCAAGTGGACGCACATGCACTTGACGTTCCTGGATATTTTTCAGCCACTTGCATCAAATCCAAATGTTATCATAATATTTTCTAGCAAGCACTCCTACACCAACTTGGAAATTCAATGATCAATTCAGATACAAGATGAAGTGCACTCAAGTTTCTTCAAGACAAATTATTTGACCACAAGATATTAAGTCATACAAGACAACTAATAGATAGAGAAGCAAAATTGAAACACTCAACCTACAAGCAAAATCCAGCTCATGCATGGTGGGAAAACAAATGATCAAAATGACAACTCACAAATCACTTGGATTCAAGAATGGCACATGGCAAAACAAGTTGAAATTGTGATGATTTTGTCATGACAACTTGCATGAAGGATGCTTATAAATAGAAGGGAGGGGTGTGTGTTCTAAGACCATGCTTAGTGTGCTTGGATGCCTTGGAAGATACATTGTTTGAGAGCTTGAGAAAAGAAAAGAAAAACCAAAGAAGAGAGAAGAAAATAATGGTTGGCTCTTCCATATTATCCCTTGAAGAATTTTTGTTGCATATTTTCAATATGTGTAACTAATTTTCTAGTAGAGCTAGGGATGAATTTGTATATATGATGGTATTTGTAATTATTTTTGATTCATATATGTGTTCTTCAAATATTAAACTCTTTTGTTTAGTCATTCGAAATTTATTATAAATATTTTCGTCACCAAATAATCTTAGAATTTATTTCATTTATAGATTCAGTCATGCTTTTTCTATTAAATGCAATAATCCTTTGATTATGTTTGGTTCAATTGGTTATCTATTTTAATTTAATTCTCTGCTGCAATATTACTCTATGAGTATATTGTCGACGTTGAATTTCTTTAATATCGATAACAATTCTTGTTCTTATATTGTGACGAATGATTTTTCGAAAGATTACATTTGATTTAAATCTGGTTATTAATGTTTTATTTTCCGATTGAAAATTTGGACATAGAATTTTCAATTGAGTTATTAATGAATCGAAAATAATTAAAATACCAATTATATATAAAGGATTCCCGATGCTTTACTTTTCGCACTCATCTAAATCTTTTTATTAATTTCGTTACTGTTCTTCAATTTCTCAATCCATCTCTCTGTGGAATTGACACCCCAAAGCTATACTGCAAACGACCGCGTTATTCTTTGGGCGTAATCAGATAGTGTAGTCCAATTCAACATATTTGGTTCAGGAATGCAACATAGGATCCGGTGAGAAGTATGCAGCTCCGAGATTGTCACACTATAGAGTAGGAGCAATAAGAAAAATGCGAAGTTCACACAAGAGAGACTGCAACCAAAAAACCTTACAAGCAATGTTAGCAACAGATTTGTACTAGGCTTCAATCAAAGACCAAGTAATTGTAGGTTGTTACTTAGAGCCCCAAGAAATTAGATGATGATTGGAATAATACAAAAAGCTACTAGTGAATAAGAGATTATAGGGCATTAGGCCCAGTCAGCATCAAAGAAGGCAGACAATGTATAAGAAAGAGGGGGGAAAACATAATCCTAAATGTCGAATATGATTAAAATAATGAATGATATGTTTTACAGCCTGCCAGTGGGGAAGGTGAGGGCAATATATGTACTGACAAACTCAATTGACGACAAAAGATATATTAGGTCTTGTAAAATCTAGGTATCGAAGGTTGCCAACTACACTATTTTCCAATTGAGGGTGCTTAAAAGAGCAACCATCAAATGCAGTGAGCTTTTCAAGTGATGACATTCGTGTAGAGATAGACTTACCCAAAAGTAATGTAACAACTCGAGATCCTTAACTAGAAAATATGGGTGTAAAGAATTCATTAAATCCGATATAGGTGTGGGATTAGATCTTGTGACTACTATATCATCAACATGTATCAAAATAAAAATATAGTCAGAAGCATTTCTCATGATGAACATGGAAGAGTCAGAGTAAGAACAATGAAAATCAAGATATAAAAATTTATCATTGAGGTTAGCAAACAAGGCTCGATGAGATTATTTCAAACCATAGATTTCTTTCACTTATAAACATGAGCTAGGAAGTCAAGGACTTATGAACTCGGGAAGTTGTTTCATGTAGACTGCTTCCTTAAGGTTGTCATGCAAGCAAGCAATTTGAATGTCAAGTTGGTGAAGTTCCCAATTAGAAGTGACAACAATGGAAAGAAGGAGTTGAAGGGTAACTTGTTTAACAACCGGGCTAAACATCTCATTATAATCAAAACTAGGTTGCTGATGAAACCCCTCAATCACAAGGCACGCCTTATGGCGCTCAAGAGTACCATCAGCATGATGTTTCGTTTTGAGAATCTATTTGGAATCGAGGAGATTAGAGTTTGGAGAGGAAGGAATCAAATTCCACGTTTGGTTGTGAAAGAGAGCATCAATTTTAGTGGACATGTTTGAGTGCTACTCTAGGTATTTGGATGCTTCAGAGAAAGAGGAGGGCTTTTCCAAGATAGAGAAAGGATGAGAAGCTATTTTGGGAAGAGATTTAGTGAGAGAAAGTGACGATTTGAGAGGTGGCCATGGGATAGTGTCATCAGTACGATAGTGAGAATAATGAACATTGGATTGAGAACTAGTGACCATTGGATGTGAGGGTGGTGACAAGAGTGGTGGTGATGGAGTGGCAGACAAATATGTGGGAGAGTCTGTGAAGGAGAGAGTTGTGGAGACAGCATGAGTGTCTTCTAAAAGGGAAGAAGATGACCTAAGGGATATATCAGGTTGGAATGTGAGGATGGATTGAAACATAAGTGTGAGTTGTACTGGGCTAATGGGGGGAATTGGGGTTGGGTTTGACTGAGGATGAATAAATGGAATAGCAGATGAAAATAAGTCAATGGGAGAAATTTGAGTTGGGCCTATGAGAGAATGGGTCCAAAGAGGAAGAAATGGAGCTGGATTGTGGGGCAAAGTGAAAACATGTTTCATTAAATGTGGCATCTTAGAGAATGGGTCCAAGAGAACGTGTAGACAAAAATAACCTTTGTGATCTAGGCTATAGTTCATGAATACACAGATTTTAGATCGATAATTTGATTTATGGTGATTAAAAGGCCTTAAATTGGGCCAAGAATCCAACTCAAAAACACATAAAGAGGAATGCTCAGGAATTTGACCAATTAAAATTTCAAAATGTGACTTATTTTGAAAGAGTGGGGTGGGCATGTGCTCAATTAGAAAAGTGATAGTTTGAAAGGCTTCAACACAATACTTTTGAGGTTCCGAAGCATGAGATAATAAAGAGAGACATGTTTCTATAATGTGTAGGTGATGACTATGGGTATAAGAAAAAGGTCAAGAAACTGGAAAATCAGCCGGTTCAACCCGAATCGATGGATTAGTTTGGTTGGATCGATTCGAAACCGGTTTTTGTGGTGGCAAAAACGGCCGGTACCGATCCGATTTCAGTTCTAGGTTTTTTAGTAAAATAAATATATTAATATTACCATAACTAATATTACTAATATATAAATATACTAATAGTCTAATACTAATACTATTATATATCGACTATATTCTTTAATGTATATAGTTATACTAATATTATAACTAATATTAGTATAACTATATACATTAAAGAATATAGTTTATATATATAGTATAACTAATATTACTATATATATAGATATACTAACTATATATATAGTATCCGTGTATTATTATATTCTTTAATATATAATTATATAGTCTATATATAGTATTAATATTACTATATGTGGTAGTGACATTTTGTGGGACTTTTAGACTTGTAATTTAGACTTTTGAACTTATTTTATTTCATAGTAGATTTTTCTTTCTATTGCAAATTTTTTTTTCTAGCTTTTGTAGTAGTTATATTTATATGCTTATAGCATATTTTTTTTCGTAAAGCATATTTTAGTAAAGTGGATTTTTTCAGTAAAGTGGATTTTTTCAGTAAAGAAAATTTTTGTAATAGTAATTAATTTTGGAATAAAATATATTTTTTAAAAGCAGTTTTTTTAATATATAAATAGATTTTTTTTTTTTTTACAAACTTGTATTTTATTTAAATCAGACCAAAATTGAGAGAACTGGAAGTGCCAATTTAGAGGGTAACCGGTATATAATCGAATTTTAAAAATGTAAAACTAGTACATACCGGTTCGATCCTAAATTCTGTTCAAAATCAAACCGATTATATCCCCGGTGACGATGTTCAATACTTCTATTTTGATGATAAGAATAGGGACACGTAATTCAATGTGAAATACCACAAGATTGAAAAAGTGACTGGAGAGAACGAACTTCTCTTCCCCAATCCAACTTTATAAATTACTAACAAAACGAAGGAAAAGCAGGAACTAACAAGGAAACATTTGATATAGACTGGATAGGAAATAACCAAATAAACTTGGAGAAATCAGCCACAATTGAAAGATAGAAACGAGAGGCATTGTTAGAGAGGACTGGTGCTAGATCTCATACGTCGAGAAACAAAAGTTGAAATGGTCAATGAGAACGAGAAGGAGATGAAGGGTGTGGGAGAGCATAAGCTTTAGCATTGATGCAAACAGTGATTAAGAGCAACACTTGAAGTGAGAATAAAATAAGCCAATGAATGATGCGAGAAGTAGTGCGAGGAGAAAGGTGGACCAACCTTGAGTACGAGTTGAGCTTATGTATGGGTTCCAAGGAAAGCTTGAGGAGAGATGTCGAAGGCATTGCAGTTGAAGGCAAAACATACATGTTGTTTTCAACTAGCCCTTGAAGAAGAACTTTTTGGGAGCGTAAATCCTTCACAAGAAACAAGCTAGAATGAAATTAAAAAAATACACTATCATCTTGACAAAATGACAAACAAAAAGAAGATTGCAAGATATAGAAGAAACATGAAGTAAACTTTTCAATAGAAATTTGCCAGAGGAGGAATTCATTTGGGCAGATCTGATGTATTGGGTTGGTAGAGTGGAACCATCACCGATGCTAATTTGGTCAGAACCCTAATATGGAGTTGAATCTAAGTTGAGATTGTTGAAGTTAGCTTTAAAATGGTGTGTTGCTGCAATGTCTGGGAACCAGGTGGAGGACAATGGCGGAGGTAAGGGAAGAGTCGTATAGTTAGCAATGAGAGAGGCTAAGGGAGGAGACTGATAGGACTGGTTGAACCTGATAACATAAAAGTGCAGTGTGGTGTGGTTTATGGCATACTAGGCACACAAGGTGTGTGTCTATGTGAGTTGAGAATTGGTTGAATGACTGAGGTGTTGTGCGAGCACCATTGAAAATTGCTCTGCCACTACCACGACCACGCCGACCTCCTCGAAAGAAAGAATTATGGTCATAATGAGAACCAATAAAATTTGTGAATCTAGTTGTAATATATGGGTAGCAAGGGATGTGCCAGAAAGAAGTGATTGAGTTTAGTGAGCAATATGGGATTCACGATTGAAAAAGTAGCTATAAATATGATTAGGTGAAAGAGGATTAGATCATGTAGTAAGGGACGTGACAAGAGATTCATAATCAGTACCGAATCCTCCTAGATCTGAAGAAAAATTTTATCTCTATGGGATAATTTGATGACATGAGTTATACAGTAGCGTTCTCTAAAAAATTTTGAAAAATTACTAAGGGTGCACTGATTTTAGCATATGGTAAGAGATCTAACTCTTTGTATTTAGCATTAAAATCCAGTGATATGCAGGAAAATACAATAGTACAAAAAAGATAGGCTTGATTGCGTGAAAGATATAAGAAAGCCAAAGGGAGTCAGTTTTGTCATTTCTCATGTAGGCTCGGGAAAATTGGTTGAGATTGTCAAGTTCGATTCGAGACTGGATATTCCTAATACAATGGGAGTTGTAAAGCGGCCAATGGATGTGCTGACTAAGGGTGATGTACGTGAAAGACTGAAGTTGGACTCAACTTCAGTTCGTTTTCTAGCTTGAAGACATGAGTTTTGAGTTTCAGAGATGATAAAGCTTGACTGGAAATAGAGGCTGGTATGTAAAGACTCAATCTCCAAGTGAGAGATTTTTGAGTTGCATGTGGAGATTGGGATTAGGAGAAAAAGATTCAAATCAGAGTTGCTTCTAATCATGTTCTAAATATTGTACAAAATGCACATACCAATGATGGCAAACAAAAGTAAAAGCAAGTATGATCAAGCACAGGAAATACAATATATGTGGTTGAGAAAATTGCTAATGTCCATAGAATTGCAAAAATCTTATTAACCAGATATTACAATCACTGAATCTCAACTCACACTCTTTAAGTTCTTTTTGCTTTCTCACATAATATGTACTCACTTAATAATTATTTTGTCTGAGAAAATCCTGAAGTCATATGAAAAAAGTCAAATATAATATGTTTATAGTAAACAGCACTAAAAATCATAATTCTGATAGAACCATTCCAAAATTTGAATGAGATTAGCACTCTTTAAAAATCTAATTGTTCGATAGTAGAATGGCCAAATGGATTCCACAAAATCAAGGTAGCTCTCCACCATCCGCTCTTGCAATTATTTCAGTTTTTTTCTTGAAAACGCTTTGTAGTCCATGTTCTTCATAGTTGCGACAGGTTGCAAGTACACGAGCTTGTACATCTTCAGTAAGCTTTCCACGTGCAACATAGCTATACCCCGCCCTGTAGTAAGTGGGCAAATGCTTGACTACGTCAACAGTCAGCTTGAAGCTGAAGCGATAGAGAGTGGACAACCAATAAGGGGCCCAAAAGATCCTCATAGGTGTTAATTCTTTTGAACTTCGGCCCCAAAAATCACATTAACTATTAGGTACAATCTATTTTTTTTTTTTTTAAACTTCTTTACAATCCAACTTAAAAATAAACAAAAAAATCCTCACTTTATTAACTGTCGGGTAGTGTTAGCTACAATCCAATTTTCTTTTCTGTGTACAGTGCATATATATAGTTTTCAAAGTCTTTTGGTATCATTCTTGTTGGTGGAGTAGCTATTAGTAGTAGATATATGTAGTTGATATATGTATTTGTTTTTAGCCATGCCTACGGGCCATTATTTTATTTCCTTCAATAGTTAATGGTTGCGCCACTAATACAACTTAGTGGTGTGTTTTTTTTATTTTCCGAAGACGTGCACTGAATCAGTTTTTTCCAACTCCAAAGAAAAGTCCAATAAATTATCAAAATAGAAAAACTCAGCTCGGCTGCTGAAAAACGAAATGAAGAATGATATTAATATTGAACTAGTTTTCATCCTCTCATAGTTTATAGTTCTTTGTTTTCCTCCATTAAATTAATGATTAACAGAAGTGTGGAAGTATAATGCGGAGCAAGCCTTTAATAACAGGGAAGGGATTTGGGGGAGTGTGATATGAGCACTGGGTGAAGGAATTTGGGGCTTTGGGGCGATTTCACCTTGACGTTGATATCAGGAAACCAGAGCTTAAATGAAACGGTTGCATTTCATTTAAGCTTCCATTGCAGTCCACAAAAAGTGGACTGCAAGAAGAATTACTCTTAACTGCCAGGTATAAAGGGATGCTGCAGAATAAATAGAGCAATTAGAAGCGACAAAGATGTATGTAGCCATATTGTGTTTCCATCTGTGTGATTCATAACAGTAATTTCAGACAAAAAGAAGCACCAAGTGAAGAGTACATGATTCTTTGGACATAAGAATTAAGAACTAGTTGGACTCGAGAAACATTTTTCAGAGGGTACTCATCTCATCATTATTAAGCAAGAAGAAAATGCAACCCAATGGTGCGTTATTCCTTTTATTACTCTTTTTTCTTGTCCTATAATACGGACGGTCTACATGAGTGAGTTTGCAGGACACTTCGTTCAGTACTGTATGGCTAATGAGAAAATAAACAGGTGAAAAGTCTTTTGAAAACAGACAAATATGACATTTAAACATTGGCCCACCAGCAATACCCATTTGTGAATCCACGTAAGCCAGAATAATATCATGAGTGAGTCTGTCGCAAGTCAAGCAGACTAACAGGAGAGAAATTGTGGGAGGCCAAACCATTATACCTACAACAACAGTAAGGGTATCTTTATTGTTGCATCCAGACCTAGAAAGTAGCACCAAGCTGCCCTTAGAATCTTCTCTCTTTCCTTGTCCTGAGTAACCTATTGAATTTTTGATAACTCACTTATAGGTGGTTCTTCCAAAACTCCATCCACTACTTGACTTGGTGATTGTGTTCGGAGCATTGTCAACCATTTCAAGAATAATTTCTGAATAGCAGGGGAGGATTGAATGCTCACGTTTGCTTCAGAGATATAATAATTTGGAACATCATTGCCTATGGAGATTCTGTTACGTGATCCTTGTTTCCTTTTGGTTTAACATTGTTGGAACCTTTGATCTACTTGCCCTGCCTGCTGGTTCATTGTTTTGGGCACTGCCTTTCAAAGCTGATATTCTCAAAGGCTTGAGTTTTTCACGTTTGCAAGAAGCCCCTACCTACACTCTGGAAACAAGTTTTCTGAATTAATATGACCAAGATAAATGAAAAATGTATGTCTGCGTGTGTGGAAAATACTTCTAGATAGTTTAAATCTAAATTATACTTGATTCTTTCAAACCATGCGAGGGATTTCATTTGCAAGATTACTTTTACAAATCTTGTAATGAACATCTTTCATATCAATTGCACTTTCATTGGAATAGCATTTTTTATTATTACAAGTGAGAATATGATTTATTATAACTTAAATCGGAAACTCAAATCAGTTTATTAGAATTTTTTTACTGGCACCAAGTGTTTGAGAACAAATTCCCGACTAATCCCAGACTAATCCCGGGGGGCACAAGTCCTCAGCAATAAGTTTCCCGTAAGTGCACCTCAGATAATTCAAAAGAATTAGTTCCCCTAGTCCAATAGCTCCTAGAAATTATTTGCACCAAGAGTATTTGAACCTTAGACTTAGAGGGAGCATGTCACCAAAACCAAGTCCTTTACCACTTACAGCCACACACACTATCCAACTGAGCCACTCAAGCTGTTTTATAAGAATTTAAGACTGTTGTATAAATGATTTCATTGTATTTTTGTGTTGCCATTCAAATTAATCAGAGAGAAAACGGAAGGTCCAAGCAATTTCAATAGAATCTAACATCATCATCAAGTATATACATAACTTTTCTTTCTAATGGCGGGTTTCAATCTTCTACATGTTTTCTAACAAGTAGCAAGGTGAATTTCAGCTATGAGCCTGCAACATACTTCTTCATGAATCCGTCAACTTGTCCAAAGTTAAATGCAACATGAAATGAAGTGCCTTGGTTCTCCTCCAAAACAGTTCAGTTCTTGGAACAACATATTGTCTTTGCTAGCTTATAAGAAATTTTAGCTCAGCTAAATGCCTATGTTTCTAACATTTGCAGTCAGTTAAAATCATGTCATCATCAAGAGCAAGGCATTGTCTATATATCTTCCACGTCTTTAAATTTCTATCCTAACAAAAAAACAATGTCTTTCTTAGCTTACGATGAGTTGCCTCTTGCAACCTGTATATATTAACCTTTATAATCTTGAACAGGTCTCCAGACATCATCTCCTTTTACTTATTTGAAAAATATCTCTTGAACTAGGAAGACATAGTCGTATACCTTGTTTCTTAACGGCCATGTGGCATTCAAGTAAATGGTTACGGTAGTGAACCCTCATCAGAACAATAGCATACATACAACAATGGTAACAACAGTCTTAAGAAGATAAATTCTCACCTTAAACAAACATTGTGGTTTAATATGAAACACCTATCTGCTATCACAACCACGTTTACATACTGCTTCATCTTCAACCCTTTGTCCCATAAGAAAGGTCTGAGATGAATGTGGAATAAGAACCCTGATATGTGTAAGCAAGAGAAATATTTACACCATTCAGATACATATAATATTTATAATATGAAACTACGATATTGCTGAGAACAAATTAATCTAGATTGTACATGGGATGCTAATACGAGGTAGGAAGGTCACATACTTTAATGATGTTTATCTATAAACAGGAGTCACTGGCAGCAAATCTGTTAACCGATAAGAGCACAAGGCATCACCAGTTTTAATCAGTGCAAAATAGAATTTCAATTGTACCACACAAAAATCGATTGATTGATGAGAAGTTTTCTAGAAGCCCAACATAAATGTTGTTGCCAACCCTCAAAATTAGACCCCACACAAATCTAAATTGCATTCTTGGGCTGCTTAAATTGGTTATTTGCCAAAACCGACATTTAGAATATAAAAATAGAAAACAACTGCACATACCAGGTTTATGAAAGTGCATCTAAAAAACGAAGGATACCGGCTGGAGTGGTATTATGTTGCACTTAAGCTAATATAGTTTTAAGTCTGTTTCCCAAACAATTATATTACCAAATTACCTGCATTTGATGGGTTACCAAGGCCATTGTCTTAATCTTAGCCAGCCAATCATTTATGCAGAACGGCCTGGTTCAAGGAAAAAGACAACACATATGATGCAGTAAACACTCATTTATCCATAGAGGTAAAAAAAAATGGAGAAATTTTCTACAGATACATAACATAATCCTAAAGCAACCTCGGAATATATAAACAAGAACGAAAAGAGTCAATAGCCCGTCTTAATATCATTACACTACAAGGTCTCACATAAGCAGAATTCACAACTAAATATTCAGAATAAAATAAGCCAAACTCTGACAAAATTACGAACTTCCAGACAACAAAGCGCATAGAATGCCTAGCTTTAACTTGGAAGCAAAGCAACCTCACGAAGACGCAACAGGGGTTTGTGTGCAACAAAGCATCGGAAATATCTATCCAATAATCAATTATAGAAACAGAAACGAAAGCTGAGCTTAGCAACCCAAAACATGGAGGGCTTCAATGCTGTTTCCGGTCCTTTTTCCTCAACTTTCTCGGCAACCAAAGAGAATCAAATACATTTCCAGCACCCAAAAAAAAAAAACAAAACAAAACAAAGCAAACCTCTAACAAAGCTAAAACCAAAAAAGGCTCGAACAGAAACAAGCTTAAATTCCACAATTGAGAATACGAATTTATACTAACCTCTGCACTTGAATTCATGAGCTCCTCAGACCTAAATCTTTATTTCCTTTTTTTTGGGGGGGGGGGGGGGTGGGGGTTGTTAAAAAACAAAGCTGGGTATAATTATGGGTAAACAGACATCTAGAAGAAACCGTTTTATCTTTATCCACATTTGAGTTCAACGTATGTAATAACTAGATAGCTAGAAAAACGAAAGCGAGATGGCCTTTTTGTGGGTAAAAGAATTTAGGAAGCATTTTCCTTTAGGAATCTTATAGGGAACCTTTGCACAGTGAGATATGATGATGAAGAAACATAAAAACGCCTGAAAATAAAAGATAAGGTTTCGAGAAAATAAAAGATAAGGTTTCGAAAGTGAAAGGCGTGGGAGGTCCCTCTTTCTCTCTCGAGCCAGTAGCGTTTTGAGTGCCGCTAGGTCTCTCGACACACGGCGTCGTCTCACTGAGTTTTGAGAATAGTTTCTAGGGTTAGCTAGCTTCTATGGCAGAGGAGCTCAAAACGAGATGGGAGAGACTCCGTCTGTCTAACGAGGAGATCTCGATAGTGAAGATAGAGTATGAGGGCTTCCAAGAAAGCTCTCTGAAAGGCAATGTATGTATCATTGGGAAGATCCTCTCTGAAAAGGGGATTAACCATGAAGCGTTTCACTTGACCATGGCTCGGGTGTGGAGGCTCGTAGGATGGGTCCATTTCACTTGACCATGGCTCAGTTGTGGAGGCTCGGAGGATGGGTCCGTTTCAAAGACCTAAATGAAAAATACTTCCTAATAGAGTTCCAGTTGCTAACGGACAAGGAGAAAGTGCAAGGAGGCCGGCCCTGGTTTTTCGATCGGAATATGATAACATTGTAGGAAGTGGATGAGCTTGTTTCCATCAACGCACTCCAGTTCAAGTACGAACCTTCTGGCTTCAGTGTCGCAACTTTCCCTTAGCAGCGATGAACGAAGACATAAGCAAGAAGTTTGGGGCATCGTTGGGGCATGTAATTAAAGTAGACGCGGAGGCTGATGGATCAGGCTGATGGATCTGCCTGGGGCGTTGCCTTCGGATTAGGTTGGCTATTGATCTCCACAAACCCCTCCTAAGGAGAAAATGGCTAGAGTTCGAGAATCAAAAATACTGGATCTTTCTTAAATATGAGAGATTACAGAGCTTTTGTTTCCATTCCACAAAGGAAAAGTCTGCTCTCGTCCAAACTACGACCAGCGGCTTGAAGAAAAAGGCTCTCTCCCGTTTGTTCTATGGCTTAGAGCTCAACCTACAAACTTGTCCATTTTTTATAGCAAAAAATATGGGAGTACTTTTGATGAAAAGAAAATTGATAATGGTGACAAAAGGAAGGAAACTGACAAGGGACAGAACCATGCAGTGAGCGGCCATGTAAATGCTGAGTAAGTAGTTGATAAAAGCAAAGAAAAGAAGATGTGGCGAAAAAGCAAGAAGGGCCGGTAAAGGAACATACTGATTTTAGCGCCAATCAGAAAGAGCAAATGAGAAGATTCACCCACAGCCCAGCAACAGATTGGCTTCTGTTGGACCAAAAGCAACGATGGAAGTAGACTCCTCAATTGACATGGGACTAGCGATGAACATGGCCAGGACAGAGGATATGCAACAGATGGCTGAACTCGTGACCATCCATTCAAAGTTTAAGAGAGGTAATTCCAAAACCACCCCTATTAGTGCATATGTCGACCCACAAATTGGTAGCTGGAAAAGGAAGACTAGAATTAAGGCCAGCTCAAGTCACATAATACAGGAAATTATCAACACACCCAAGAGATCCGGCGTGAAAAGGGGGGAGAACAGGAAGGGAAGGAAGGGCTTTTCACTCCTAAGAAAATAAAAGGAGATGAAGACAAATATATATCTAATGAAGGAGTGGCAGTGGCTGGTTTCCAACACTGCCACGATCCATGAATATCCTGGTGTGAAATAGTCGGGAGCTTGGGTCCCCCATGCAATTCACATCCTTAGTAGGCTTACTAAGGAAAAATAGCCACAGTTTGTTTTCCTAGTAGAAACTAAGTGCAATCAAGGTTGTATGGAGGTCATTAGAAGCAGGCTAAAGTTCGAAGGTTGCTTTGCAATAAAATGTGGTTGTTGAAAAAATTTATGTGAAGGAGCAAGAAAATGTGGTAATTCCAGAACCCATGATGTTTAAACGTCTTGACAACAATATAATTATTGAGGAGTTATTTGAGCCGGCAGAAGGGGAATTGGGTCTGCAAGAAGAAACTATTGTGGGATTGGATCCTTTGCCTGAAGGAAATGTTGAAGAGTATGGCTCTAGGGAGAAGTTGTGGGAGATATATGAGGCTATGGTCTCGGGTGTGGGAACTTTGTAGGAAGGAAATGTTGAAAAGTATGTCTCTGAGCCAGAAGAAGAAAGGTTAGAGCATTTGTGTAAAACTAAAGAATATATGTCAGATAGTGATTTTTTAAGTGCTAAAAGTGTAGTTAAGGGTGGAATAATTCTCAGAGTTCATCTTGAGTTCCTAGCAAATCCGCTCGGATGAATTTATGATTTGTAAACCAATTTTCTAGAATATCTGTGGGATCAGATGGTCATGGAGAAGACTTTGTAAGTTGAAAAGGAAATTAAATTTGAATCTTTTTATGTTGGCATATTTGTGGATGATGTAGTTTGGATGTTTTAAAAAATAGTTTGAATTTTGAGCATGGCTTTTCTAATCAAAGTGTTGGTGGTAAGTTATGGGTGTTATGGAGGGAAGGCTTAGATATTTCTATTAAAAATTATAGTGCCCAACATGTGACCTTTCTGTTGAAGTTTGCTTCTCAAACTTTTGTGGTTTCAATGGTATATGCAAAGTGTAATCACATAGAGAGGAGAGCACTTTGGAGGTCGTTACAATTGGATGTAGTGAAAGGTTTACCTTGGCTATGTCTTGGGGATTTTAACATTATTCGTGTGGATGAGGAGCGTAGTGGTGGTAGACCTTGGTTGCAAGTGGCCATGGATGAGTTCAATGAATTTATTGAGACTTATGATTTAACTAAAATGAAGTCAGTTGAGAGCGGATTTTCTTGGTGTAATGGGCAAAGGGGTTTGGCCAAAAGTTGGTCAAAAATTGATAGATGTTTATTAAATCCGTTGGCTGTGGAATTACTACCTTATGCTTATTGTAATTATTTGCCTCGTTCAACTTTTAATCACTCGCCGATGTCGTTTGTTTTAAGGATCTTGTAACTAGATATGACCCTTCTTTCAAATTTCAACAAATGTGGTTGTCTCATGCCAACTTTCAAGAGGTTTTTAAAGAGGCTTGGCAAGAGGATGTTGCTCCTGTAGGGCTTTTTCGGTTGGTTACAAAACTGAAAAAATTGAAGGTGATTTTAAAGGACTGAAACCGAAGGATATTTGGACATACTGAGTCAATATTAAAGCTCTAGAGCAGAAGATTGAATCTCTTGAGAGTCAACTGCAAGTTAATTTTTCTAAAGAGATTGAGATAGCTTTATTAGAAGCTAAAGAAGAGCTTAGAGTCTAGTTGCAAATAGAGGAAACTCGACTTTCTCAATAAGCTAAAATTAGTTTGATGGAGAAAGAAGAGGCATCAGCTTAGTTTTTTTTTTTTTAACTTTTGCTACGGTTAATAAACCAGTTGTGCAGGAAATGAGATTCAGAGTTGGTTCTTGCTTGTCCATGCTAGAGGTTATTCACTCTAGTGTTGTGGTGTTCTTTCGGGATTTCCTTTAGGCAAGACCATAGCATGATCTCCCAGATTTATCTCCTATTGTTTAACGTGATACTTTCTAAGCTGATGCAAGAAGTAAAAGAAGCTTTTTTTATTCTTCTTCACCTTCCTTCAATCCAAGAAGTAAAAGAAGCTTTTTTTTTTTTATCCCGGTTGGCAGTAGCCCAGGTCAAGTTGGTTTTGGTTCTGGGTTCAATCGTTCGTGTTGGGATATTGTGAAGACTAATGTGGTGGCAACAGTTAGAAGGATTTTCAGTGGCTCTCCTCTCCCCAGATTCTATTCAGCTTCTTACATTGTTTTAATTTCGAAAGTGCAGCATCCAACTGGGTTTGATAAATTCAGACTAATTAGCCTGTGCTCAGTTGTTTATAAGGTTTTCTCCAAAATTATTGTTCGTCATTTATCGCCTATTTTGAACAAGATATTTTCTCCAAATCAGAGAGCTTTTTTTACCAGGGAGAAGCATTTTTTAGAACATTACTCTAGCCAAGAGATTATACATATGATTAATAAGCGGGTTCGTGGAGGTAACATTCTTATTAAGGTGGATATGGCCAAGGCTTATGACAACATTGAGTGGGACTTCTTGGTACATGTCATGGAATCTTTTGGGTTTTCATTTCGGTTTTGTGAATTGGTCAGGCAGTGCATCTCAACTTCGTGATTTTCTGTGGTTATAAATGGTTCAACAAAGGGTTTTTTCCCTAGTGGATGCGGCTTAAGGTAAGGGGATCCTTTATTTCTTTATCTGTTTATTCTTGTGGAAGAAATGTTATCTAGATTGCTGAAGCAAAAGTTTGGTAATGGTATGATTGTTCCTTTCTCACATCCTCATGGCACTCCTTTAATATCACACTTGCTGCATGCTTGAGATTATTGTGTTTGTTAATGGTGGTCAATCTTCTCTTCAGGCTATCAAGGACATTTTTGCTCAATATGAGGACTGGTTTGGTCAGATTGTGAGTAAAGAGAAATCAACTATTTTTCCTCCAAATATTTTTCTGGTGCTCAAAAAAGAGGTGCTCTGAAAATTACTTCTTTCTCAAAGGGATTTTTTTCGGTAAAATATTTGAGTGCGCCGTTGGACTCAAGTCGACTTAAAGTCACCCACTTTGATGATCTAATACACCGAATTTGTGGTAGGCTGGAAGGATGGAAAAATTGGTTTCTATCATCAGGTGCTCGCATTCTTTTATTAAAGTATGTTTTGGCGAGTATCCCGATACATTTACTTTCAGCAATGTATGCTCCTAAGGCAGATGTGGGTAGCCTTAATAAGATCATGATTACTTTTTTCGGGGGTCCTCAAATGGAAATCCAAAAAGGAAATGGGTGAATTGGCAAAAGGTATGCAACCCGATACATGAAAGGGGCTTGGGTATACGGAAATTTGAAGATGTGCAGTATTCTCTTTTTATGAAGTTTTCTTGGGATTTATTAACTCATAATTCTTTATGGGTTATTTTTTATGGCTAAATATATGAAAAATAAGGATGTTACTCTCATTGCCCCAGTAAAGGTTCCTTGTTTTGGAGAAGAATTGTTGATATGTTACTTAAAGTGCTGAACCATTTTTTGTGGAAAATAAGAGATGGGCAGGGACCCATGGCTGAAGTCAGGTGCTATTATGGATTCTTGTAAACTTTTAGAATTTCCTTCTCTCGTAGTGAGAGAGTGCAGAGTTGAAACTGGTTAGGATGTGGACCTGTTAAGAAGATTGATGGGGTACTCTAAATTTAAGGAAATTTTAGATTGTTTAGGCAAACTTAAGGAGGGAGCTGATGTTCTTATTTAGAGACCGAATCTGAATAGGTGTTTTTCATCTAAATTGGCTTGGGAGTGTATTTGTGTTAGGGCTCCAAATTCTGAGTGGGCTTCTTGGATTTGGCATACAACTCTTCAAAAAAAAAAAACTCGATTACTTTGTGGAAGGGATCAAATTTTTTTCCTTAGTGTGGATGCGTGTATTGGCGAATTGGGGATCCCAATAGTATTTAAAAGTGAATGTTGTGCATAGGATTGTATGGAAGACCAAGATCATGTTCTTGCTACAGGGTCAATAGTAGTGGAAGTTTGGCATCGAGTTTCACTATATCTAACGTTGAAGGCTAGTAAAAATCTTAAGGAGGGTGATGATAGAATTTTGGCTACATTTTCCATTTCTTTTTAAAATTCTTACTAGTAAGAAGATTTTTTTGGTGAAATGGTTAAAGCCGAATAGGGGTTGGTTCAAGTTATATATTGATGGAAGTTTTTTGGAAAACCCGGGTAGTATAGGGGTGGGTGGTAGTATTCTGGATGATCAGGGATGCTTAAGATTGGCTTTTGCTAAAGAACTGTCTCATGGTTCTATTAATGAAGTGGAACTTCTTGGCCTTTATTATGGTTTGCTACATTGTAAAGATTTGGATATTCATAGAGTTGAAATTGAGGTTGATTCATTGCTTATTATTAATTGGTTGGAAAAAGGGATATGTAGCATATATTATCTTGAGGATTATTGGGACAAAATTCAAGAGATTATGTTGAGCTTGCAAGTTAGGAATAGGCATATTTACAGAGAAGGGAATGTTGGAGCTGACTTTTTTGCGTGATTAGCTTCAAGACATCAGTCGGGTGCTTGGCTAAATTATAATGACATTCCGAGGATGTTTAAAGGCATTTTAATGGTGAATAAATTGGGTCTTCCGTCTATGTGATGTTAATTGGTTTTACTCTTGTTTTTTTGTTGGTCGAAGTGAGTTGTTTTATTATTCTTTTCATTCATTTGTTGGGTTGTCATCAATTTGGCTGTTTTTTCTCAACTCTGGCTTTATGGTTTTTGTTGTTTTCCCTTGTTTTGTTTTGTTTATTTAAGAACAAGGTTTTTTTACAGTTTGATAGTTGTGGTTTGGAACTTTGGTTGGGTGTTTTGTATTATCTTTGTAATTCATAAAATATTGGAAATTAATTACCTTATGCCTTTACTAACAATAAGAAAATAGTAAAATTTCACATTCTAGCTGCAAATACTCTATCAAAGATCGATGTCCACTTAGGACTCTCAAATAATGCATAGCTAATTAGTCTAAAACACATTTGAAGTAAGAAATACCTATTACTATAAATGATAAGACTTCCCAAAAAGAAAAAAACTTGAATAAAAGAAACCTCATGAAGAAAACGTATCTACTAAATAGGAAACAAGAGTAAAAAATCCATCCAAATTTTTTGTAAAAAATTCTCTTAGAATAGAATCTTGTAAAGGGGAATCCCCTAAAGAGAAATGTCCTGAAGCGTTATCTCCAGAAGATGAGAATATACCTGAAAATAACGAGATCATGATACATTATGTAAGTATGAGAGAATTATTTGATAAAAGTAAAATTATTGTTGACAATATATTTTCATTTAAATTTGCTCTTGATATCAGCAAAAGTAGTGGTGCAAATGAACCAAAAATCATTGAAGAATGTCGACATCAAAATACGTAGCCAAAATGGAAAGAAGCATTTCATGAAGGATTGAGGTCGTTAGCAAAATTTGAAGTATTTGGACCAATAATCTGAACACCTAAATGTTTAATATCTGTTGGATATAAGTAGATATTTATACATTAATATAATAAGAAAAATGAAATAATGAGATACAAAGTATAATTTGTTGCACAAGATTTCTCACTGAAATTTGGTATTGATTATGAATAAATGTATGCTTTTGTAGTGAATGCAATTATATTCAAATTTTTTATTAGCTTGGTAGTCATAAAAAGTTTGGATGTGTCTAATGAATGTTGCTACAATATATTTATATAGATCACTAGATAAATATATTTATATGAAAATTCTTTAAGGATATTTATATGAATCATGTAATTAAAAATTTCAAAGTCTTTATTCTATCAAGCTAAAAATATATTTATATGGATTAAATTAATCCGGATGCATGGTCATACGAGAGACTATAACAAGGTCTCGATACATAATCATCTAAGTGAATATGGTATTATCGTGTAAGTATGGATTATCCACAATAAGAAAATAGTCCAATAACAATATATGAAATAATGCTTCTTGTATCACACAAATCAAATTAAACTGTATTAAAGGTGATAGAACCAATCATGTTTCATTATAGTTTTTTTTTTATATATATATAGGAGCTCTAGAAGTGTGTTGATATTGATGTCAAGCAAATATGATCATAAGACAATTTTGCAAATCTATTCACTAAAGCATTATCAATTGCAACATTTCAAAAATTGGTGCATGACATTGGAATGCATAAACTCAAAAAAATTTCATTGTAAACTTTTAAAACCCTACATACTTTTGAGGAGAAGAATATGATCATACAGAGTGTATTCTTTTTCCTTTGCTAAAATTTTTTTCATTGATTTTGCCTTTGTAAAGTTTTAATGAGACAATTTTAAAGAATCTCAATATATAAAAGAATATTGTACTATTTTTCTTTCATCGTTAGTTTTTTCACATTGGATTTTTCCTTTACAATATTTTAACAAGGTATGCTGCAGATGTATTGGGACCTTGAGATTTTCATCCACTGCTTCAGCTTCCACACCCATTTCAATCCCACCTCCAACCACTCTAGATACAAATATTGGAAAAATATTTTGCAACATTGTATGCATCTCACTAGGGCATTCTTGGCTTTACTCATCATTTACAGGGATATTAGTACCAACATTTAGGTGTAGAATATACCTTTTCACCATGAGTGTGTCAAATTGTGTAACCTTGACAAATCTTATAGTAAATCAAGTGGTCATGCACCCTATCGACCTTGAAATACTTAGACAAGTAACACTTATTACATGAACAACATATTAGCCCATCAATACCCATGTTGTCGCTTGAAAACTTTAAAAACTCATTAACACCATCAAACATATTCTTTCGTATTTTAACGCATTCACTACAACATAATTGGGTTTTAATGACAGTTTGGAATTTGTGATAGTTTTTAAACCATCATCAAAATCAATTTTCTGTGACGGTTTGTCGAAACCGTCATTAAAAACGTGTGTGAGATGTTATCACGTTCAAACATGGTCGATTTTTCATTCGAATGTCAAATTGACATTCAAAAAATGAGGCTCATGACATGCGAACATGAAATTTTATGGCGCTAACATTCAAATGTTAGTAACTAATGTTCAAACATTGAGATTTTTTTTTTTTTAAATGACTATAGTGCTACTTTGACGTCTTATTTTAATACCTTCTTATTTTAACACTTTCAAAATTAACTAATGTTCAAACTCCGAATGTTAATAACTAATTTTCGAACGTTGAGGAATTGATTATTAGTGTATTGAATTTTGTTTTTTAATATTTTAAAATGATAAAAAAATATGAATAAAAAAAGACCAAATATTAAAAGTTAAATTTACTCTAGCATGGCCCCACTAAATATTTAAAAAGATTAGAAAAGATGCAATTAGAAAAGATTTTAATTTTAAAAAAAAAAAAGCGAAGTGCAAGATTTAAAATTAAACCTAGTTAATCTAATATTAAAAAGGTAAAAAATATAAATTCAAGAAGAATATATACATAACATGAGAATATTGTCCCGTACATAAATAAAAAACAAAATAAACATAACAACATAACTAAAAAATAAATCCCTCACTGCGGGGGAACAAGGGAGGGGGGGAGGGGACTACTACTAGAACTACTGAGGGGCATATTGAGGAGCGGCCTGGTGGGTGTCTTTAAATATCTGAAACTCTTCATTCAATGTCTCGATCTTGTTGTTTGGGACATCTACGTGAATGATAAGCTAATGCATAGTCCCCTTCATATGCGCTTGCTGTCTATCGACCTATCGGTCACTATGCACCTATAGCTCGATCATCATCGAGGCTATCCAAGCAAGCCTCACATTCTGTCTAGCTGTGCCACCCACCTGTTGCTCACTGCTACCCTCGATAGGGGGAGCAAGATCAGCCCTAGACTAAGTTGAGGGAACAATTTCTGGTATAGGAGCAGGCAAATGTCCCCTTCCATGTCCAATGCTCTAACGATAAATGATCATGTCAATGACACTTATCTTTCATAGCACTATGCCCCCGCTTGCTCTGCCACTGCTCAGTTCAGTAGTAGTCGGGTGATTATGACTTCATACTATGCCCCTCGCTTGTCCGTTAAGACGGTGCACACCTCCTAACTGATCCACTCAAATATCACCAATGGCAAGTCAATCTGCTCTCCCCCATGCAATCGTGATGTAAAACTGTACATGAGCCCTATTGAACGTCGTCTTATGTACCATCAAATCTATATTTATTGCAACAATAATGTGCAATATCTGAAAGAAATCCAGCAACTGACTCTGTTGAAAGTGGCCGTTGTCTCGTGCGATTGTGGTCTCGGCCAGTGAGGATGTAGAAATCCTCATCCTGCTCATCAGCAACATTCCCAACAACGGTATCCCTGGTCTCTAATAAGTCGACATGATGACTGGCCATAGAATTATCTGGGCCAGTCAAGGAAACAGTTGTACCTACATCCCTCTTAGATGTAGACTATGCCAATGCAGTAGCTCCGTCTGCCTTAGGCTGTGCAAATACCGCCCAAGCATGTGATGTGGGATCTGCAGTAGCTCAGAAATCACATATTTTGAGACCTCAATCTGCACACCACGGATCATGATGGTGTGGGACTGCGCATCAGCCAGCATCATTGACATTGCGATGTAAAACTCGCGTACCATCGAGGAGTATATTGTACCCCTCAATGCGTAGATCGGTACCCAGTCTTGCCTGGTGAAGACCGATCTTAGAGACCGTTGCTCCCAGAAAAGTTCATCAAACTCCTTGATCAAAATATCCCACTAAGGCACGACGATACGGACCCCAATCAAGCAATGTTTGGGGGAGCTCCTTCCCTTAACCTTCTTCCTAGTGGTCATGTATTGATGAGCCATATGTGTCCTATACAGAAAAATGAAATAAGGTGTAAGATTTTTTTACTGGATAATGTTCAAATGTAAAACCAACTACATTCGAACGTAAACTATAACGTTTGAATGTATTCAATTTAATGTTCGTTAGGAGACTAACATTCGAACATCAAACACGTACGTTCAGATGTAAATAAATTAATTAAAAATTTAAGGAAAATTAACATCATGTTCGAATGTGAAATACCAATACATTCAAACGTGAATAGTTGTTAAACCACATGGCTTTAACATTCAAACATAAACGTGCATAACATTCGAATGTGTAGCCCACGTTGTTTGAAATTGAAAGGTCAATATAGCTGACTCAGTCATTCTCAAAACTCCAAGAACACATTATTTTGGGCCAAATATCACCGTAGATATGATCCCAAATGTTCAAGGAACATTTCCACCATGGTCATTTGGCCAATGGGACCATGTGGTGGCCGAAAAATCAAAAGGCAATTTCGGCCACCATATTTTTTGGATTTACATAAAATCAATCCCAAAATTAGAGAAAAAAATGCATCTAAATGAATAGTATAAGGTTTTCTACCTTTTGTGATGGTTGCGGTGGTGTTTGACGGCAACACCAGTGATTATCGACGGAGAGACGTAGCGTTTGGTATGGAGAAAAAAAATACAAAATGAGGAAGGAGGAGCATCGGGCAACTATATATATACAATTAATGTTCGAACATTAATTATTGAACGTTCGAACATTAATGGTAACCGTTTTACCATGTTCATGTTTATTTTAAATCATGACCACGTTCAAATGATGACATCAACATTTAGATGTGTAGGGATTAACATTCAAACGTTAGATTTCAAATTATATAGTTGTGTTGATGTTTATCTAAACTGGTAGGTTCGTTCGAATGTTTTTGTAAACGTTTGGATACTATAAATTATGTGTTAATATATTATATTAATATTACAATATTAAATATTACTATACTAATGAAATATATATACTATTATAAAATATTACAATGTAATGAAATATAATAACTTAATATCATAACATTACATATAAAATTAAATATATTCTTACTATAATATATAAAAATACATAGTAGCTATAGTATTACAATATAGGATTAACTACGTAGTATTACAATATGGGATTACTATAATATGCTTGAGTTAACTATATAGTGTTGACTATAGTACTATTGACTATAATTATAGTATAGTCAACACTATATGGTTAACTTTATTATAGTTACTATAATATACCACTACAACATATTTTGCATTTAGTGATGGATAAAACCTCACTAAACATGACCAAAATGTCACGAACACATTTTGGTGATAGTTAGAAACAGCTACAAGAATCGTCACAAAAAGTGCATTATTGATAAGTATTGGTGATGGTTTATTGTTCAACCATCACAAAAAAAAGTTTTATTGACAGTTAGAGGTCTTACGTTTGATATGACGTTCGGACATTCATATTTTTTGTCAATTTTAATTCATTTTCTTTTTTTCTTTACAAGTCCATTTAAGTCCTTATATAACTTTATTTCTTAGCTTCCCAACTACTCTTATCATTGAACTCAATAGCAATATAGATAAGAGTTAGATGACAATATTGTCATAAATTCCTTTGAATGAGTGGATGATGGTGTTACGACACTTTCCTCTTATATAGGTACAGAAGTCCGAGCTTACACTCAATTTTATGTGCGATCATGGCGATATGTTCATAATGAAATTAAAGATCACATTCAGAGTCATGTGCTGGTAAGATAACTTTACAACTATATTTTTTCTACATCAATAAGTATATCGTATTTCTTACTAAATTCACTCATTAGAATAAGTTTGACCTCAATTTTACTCGTAGCGAGGATATAAGAATTGTGAATAGATTGATAACTACATTATTCAAACATCACAAAGGCCGATGTCATGAACACTTCAAGAAATTTGAGATGTTGGAAGAGACTACAAAGTTTCCTTTCCAGAAGGTGAAGTTAGATGATTGAGTGAAGTATTGTGATCTTTTCTCAAGTCCTGATTATTAGGTATTTGAAATTAGTTAGTTATTTATATTTATATTCATTTTAAATTAGCAGTAATATTATTAATTAATTTTGTAGAGTTTAAGTTAAATCAACGCACATAACAAATCCACTCTTACTATCCACCATTGTGTCAGTTCAAGGTCATTCCACTGTCTTGCTGATAAAATGGTAATTAATAACTTATAGAAATGTCTTTATTTTTCTTATATAAATTTATTTAATTACTAACATTAAATTTCTCAATTGCTAATGTGTCTTTGTTAGAAACATAATGATCTTGAAAATCTTTCCCTCATTTATGTTTATGCTATTATTTTTTTTTTCTTTGAAGTTTAACCATATATTAAACGAAAATGGTACAATACAAGAGTTGATGAACTTACAAGACAAACTAACCAACTCAACACACAATTAAAAAACACACCATAACTACGTCATAAAACAAACAAACTAAAAAAAAACCACAAACACGATACATTCAGCTTTACAATAATCTGCTGGTCAAGGTGAATCTCTGCCCCTATGAAAATCTAACAAGCATGGCGGTATGGAGATAAGCAATAGTCAACCCCGCAACCATATATTTTGGTAGAGGCTGCCCATTGTGCAATGTTATGCGCACATCGATTAAAATTTTGATGGATTTTCCCCAAAAAACGTAATAAATAGATGGATCTTATCACTGCAGAAAATTATGTAAGCGATGTTAAATTTCTTAAATAAATTATGACATTCACTATAATATTTTTTTATTCATATTTCTTTTAATATGTTGATTACTGTATATTTTCTTTCTAATTGCAGGGCAGAATGTTGGAGATGCATTCAACTTCTGAGGAATCCTCTCCTAGTAACATAAACATATTCACGAAAGTGCTCGAGACCAAGTGGGGCATGGTTAGAGGATTGGAACGTTCACTCAAGCATTCTACGGATTCATTCTCCACGAGCTCCTCAATTTCATAAATTAATAATATTACCAAAGATTTAGAAGCAGCACAATGAGAAAACAAATATATGAGATTGAAACAACAGGAGTTGAAGTCTCTCTTAGAGCGACAGTCTGATTTTCAGACACATATGCAGAAGCAACAGAGAGATTAAGAGGAAATAATGCGTACTGCAATCCAAGAATAAGTGCAAAGGGAGATGGCGGCTCAAATAGAGCGTGTTATATCATTGCAGCAGGATCGCGATTGATGAGGGAATTATAAAAATAAATTTTATTATTTTTATTATCATTTGTAACTTTTAGTATCAAACTTTGATATGTTATAAAATATTGTGAGTTGATAAATTGATTGTATAACTTGATACAATTTGTATGCTTTTTAATTTTATTAAAATTTATCATTTCTGACGTATATACGTTTGAATGTATATATCAAACGTTCGAACATTTGTTCCAACTGCATGTATCGCACAATATTCGAATAAACTCTCCCACTAACAAACAAAACATTCGATTTTAGTAAACTAACGTTTGAATATTTAACAAAATGTTCGAATGTTTATCAAATTAACATTCGCTTCAATATGCTATTAAAACGTAACGTCCGAACGTTATGCAAGAAACATCCGAACATCATCATTACGTTCGGATGTATAAACATTCGAATGAAAATACCCACATTCAAATGTTTACTCAACGGACGTAATATTGTCGTTCGAATGTGAATCAGGTGAGTAAACGTTCAAACATCAATGGTGACATTCGAATGTTACTTTTTGTAATACATTCTGACTGTCACAAATATTTTAAACGTTCAAATGTTACATCAAACGAAAGACATCCAACTGCCATTATAATTATTTTTTATAACGGTTAAACAATAAACTGTCACAAATATTAATTTATAATGCACTTTAAGTGACAATTTTTGTGATGATTTCTAACTATCACAAAAAACTTTTAATGACAGTTTGATCATTTTCTGTGAAAATGTTATGTCACTAAAAACTATATATGTTGTAGTGATATATCCTCATACTTATTAAAGAGAGTATTTAATATCACGAATCCTCTCATGCCTATAAAAAGAGTCTATTGAATATTATGGATCATCTCATGCCTATAAAAAGAGTTCAATATCATGGATCCCCTCATGCCTATAAAAGGAGTCTATTTAATATTATGGATCATCTCATGCCTAAAAAATGAGTCTTTTAAAATCAAGGATCCTTTCATGCCTTTAAAAGGAGTTTGTTTAATATTATGGATTCTCTCATGCCTAGGGAGTTTATTTAATATCATGGATCCTCTCATGCAAAAGGAGTTTATTTAATATCATGGATCCTCTCATGCCTATAAAAGGAGTATACTTAATATCATGAATCATGCCTATAAAGGAGTCTTAAAAGAGCATTTATGGTAGACACAAACCAGAAATAGAGATGCAACGAGGAAGCAGAAAACTTCACTTCATTTCTCTCTGCCATTCCATTAAAAATAAAGGGATAATACAAAGGCTTAAAAGAAACATATCAAAAGGTTCCACAGCAAACCAACTGTGACCAGGTTACAATGGGTAGATCAGGTGCATTTTTAAAAAAATAAGAGAAGAAATTAACCACATAGAAGTTCTCCCCCACCAAACTAAAGAATATTTTGGCTTACCATCACCATCAACGTCTGTGAAGAATTTCTAATCCAACTTACTGATATTCTGCATCTACTCGATTGTTGCCACCTTGCCGTCCATAAGAGTTTCCCCCACCACGCCTCGACTGATTCTGACTCCTTTCCTTAAACCTTGGACCTGTATTATGAGCTACATCTTTAGGTCCCTCACCACTGTTTGATTTGTTATGGTTGTAGGAGGCGACTGGCTGGTACTCGAAATGTGAAGTCTGCCTCTGCCTCTCCCTCTCCCAGTTTACTGGTGGGTTATGATGTTTGCTATCTTGCCCGGATGAGTTCCAATCTCCACGAGTTTCATGCCCCCTGCCAACACGGTTATTATTATGGTGTCCACTCTTGCGGTGGCCCGATGATGACCGTTGCTCGTGTCTGACATCCAGAGTTTCTGGGGCTTGTTCGGCTGGGCTAACGAGAATTTCATTCGGGGAGTGGGGTCGTCCCCTGAGGGGACCTACCCTTCTCCCTCTTTTAGCCTCTTGATAACCTACATCCAATGGTTCTTCCCCATCGACATTTTTAGAGGGAGATTGATCATGATCACGATGATGAGGCTCTGACAAACCACCGGTTCTATTGTCATGAAGGTTTGTTTGCGGTACTGCACCCTGACGAGTAGACTCCTTTTTGTTTGTCCAGAGAACTCCAGCACCTCCACCTCGGCTGCTACTGGATCTGCTTCCTTGTTGATAATTAGCAGCAAATGCCTGAGATTTGGGTTGCCAATGAGCTGTGGTACGTTCCCCAATACCTCGATTTTCAGTTGAAGTAGGCAAGTGTGTTTGACTCATTTCTATGGAGGAAGTTTGGGTATCAATTTTGCCGGTTTCTCCACCGCTAATTTTCTTCTGATCGAGATCATTATTATTCCCCATGCCTTTCTGTCCCTTGAATGGATGTCGTTTTCCTCTGCCCGCCACTCTCTGATCTTTTACAACAGTAACTGCAACTGGTGCAACTGACTCAGAATTGTCGGAAATGTTCCATCCATCAGGAGCATTCCTTTCATCAGAATACTTTTGTTGTTCTTCCACTGAATCTACATCCGGCAGCTGACTTTGGTAATGTTCAACAGATTTTTGAACATTTCGAGTAGGGTATGAAGAAGGCCCATCTTGGGTACTTTGCACACTGAACTCCGCTGAACCACGTTGCCTCCATGACCCGTGCGATTTTCCCTGCTGCTTATTCTGCCTACCATCCCCATTTTGGGAGTCCAAGCCAACCCCCACTTTTACAATAGCTGAGCCAGCAGGTTGACTACTTTCAGTGCCTGGAGAGCTATAATCTGCTCTCCCAACTTTCTCATCTGATGTAGTCTGATTTATTGAGGAAGCCACCGGTTGTTGAATGCTTCCTTGCTGGGCCATTTCTTTTGCTGCAGGCTTTGGTACGTATCGCTCAATTTCTGCCCTCTTATATTTGGGGTTACTATGTACTTCATGATCACGCTTCATGGATGGAGAAATCACTTCAACTACATTTTTCTGACTGGCTTCATCAGCATCAGCTTTATTATGTGACGCCACCGGTGCCCACATAACATCACCATGAAATTTGTCTGCTGATCTATTAGCTTGTGGGTTTCTTGACATTCTGCGAGAATGCTGAGATTTTGACTGGCTATTATTCACTCTGCCATGAGAATCTTCCGTTGGTAAAGATGAACATTGCTCCAATAATAGATTTTCATCTTTGGACATGGTTACTGCCTGAACCAAGTTAAGATCCAATTTAGTATCAGAAACATTTGGCTTATCACATTCAGGAGAAGCATTCACAAGATTTGTTTCTTTTGATTCTGATGATGGTAAAGTAGCCATAGATGCTGCTGCCTCGACTTTGTGCTTATTCTTGCCACCCCTGTTATTCTTTTTTCTCTGAGGTAAGGACTCAACCACTGCAGTTGCATTCACAGCCAAGCTCGAGGACTCGGCCACTGAATTTGATTTCACAGGCAAGCTTGATTTGCAGCTCAAGGTGGTTTCATTGGCAACCCTACCAACTGAGACTGTGACCTTATCACCTGCATCAGTATGGTGCTTCAGTGCCTCAGTAGTGCCTGGGGAAATTAACTTCACATTAGAGTTCTTTTCAAGATTCTGCTTTTGTTTGTAGCCCATTCGCTTCTGCTTTGAGGCATTACCATCGTGAACATGGGAAGCATTATTCCCATAAGCAACATCAGCACTATCAGCATTCTGATGCAATGACACAGATTGACCGTGTACTTTAGATTCCTTGTTGACACTCTTAGGTTTCTCTTGAGATAGCTCACAGGACAAAACGGGGAATTGTTCAACTCTACTGGCAGTGCCCTCACCAGTTGGAGGAACTGCATTCAATTCTTGCTTGTTATCAATGGCATCACTTGAAGCATTTTCTGCATTCTGAGTTGGACCTTCCATTGAATGTTTACGCCTATCCAACTCTTCCAGTTTTGCATGAGCCTTGGCCATTTGCTTTCTTGTCCGTTCTTCCTCCTCCTCCCTTAGTTGTTTGGCCCGTTGCTCAAGCTCTCTCAACTTAGAACGCTGACAAAATGCACCAAAAACATAAATCTCATAAGCATAAAAACTAGCAAGAACATTAAACCAAAAAAAAAAAATTACCTGTGCCTGGTGATCACTCGGATCAAACACAGGAGTGGATTCTCTATCATCTTTTGCTCGAGGCTCTGATGCAGACTTTTCAGAAGCCTGAACAGATGTATGGTGTTCATGAACATGGACGCCATTAGAATTAGTCTCGAGCCACGAAGCTGATACAAGACTTGGAGAGTCTATTACTCGAGATTTTTTCAGCCAACCATCAACCTCTTGGCTATTGTGCCCTTTCTGACCACGATTACCCCCTCTGCCTTGCATGTCATGGATAGATTTCCTGCAAATCCGAAGATCAGTATTTTTCCAGCATTGGAAACAATTAATACATTGTTGGTGGAAGGCAGCAAGGTACAGGAAAAAAATATTAAAAAAACAAAAGAAACCTGGAGATTGTTGTTCGACTGGCAGCAGTAGATTCAAGGCTCTTATCTCCAACAGAAACACCCATTTCACGGGAGGCAGGATTTGTGATTTCAGAGGCATGGATTCTTTCAGTATACACAAAACCCCTACCACCTTCATCTGCAGAATGGTTAGCCTTGGCATTATGAACCTGCGATATGTTCTTTTGTTCCTTTTGCTCCTCCCCACTGGGAATGGATGTAATATTATGTTGTTTATCAGAAGCCCGGGCTTTTGCATTTAATCCCTCAATTTTCTTAATAAGAGTGGATTCATTTGGAACAGATGAAACAGAACCTGTAACTTCTGGTAAACCAGTGGATGCAGATTCCAATTTCCTTGCTGAAATATCTGCTTTCGTATTTCCCACACTTTCAGGAGACTTAGCTTTAACAGGTAAAGAAGAAGACTGTTGGTTGTCATAAGGCTGGCTAGAGATTTCTTGACTTGGCACTGTCCCCCTTAAATCCATTCCCTCGTCATTTCCGTAATCTGAGCTCCAGTCATTCTCCCACGAAGACATTCCTGGTCGGTTTCCCTTCTCAGCATATGCAGCATTGGTTGCTTTTGTTCCCTCCCACTTTTTCTCTTCAATCTTTCCATCCCAATCATTCTGCTGCTTCAGAAGAACTTTGTATGGTCCTCGAGTATCATGAGGATGACCCGATTCCACGTGTTCCGGAACCATCGTTTTGCCACTAGAACCATATCCACCAGATCTTCCGAGTGAACTGTTAGGCTCAGGGACATTTTGGGTCGAGAACCTGTTATATATTGAGGGGCCAGCAACCATTCCCATAAACGGACCATCCCGTTCATTTGAATTGCAGTATCCCATTGGACCACCATAATAGCCCTCGTATGCCACAGGACCAGGGTAAAATCCAGGCCGAATTGGCATTCCCGGCCGAATGTAGGAATCCGGTATATGCGGTCTGTACAAATCTCCATTGCTTGGATGGTGTCCCCTTGGTCCGCCTCCTGGTGGGGGACCTGGCTGTTGACTGGCAAGAGCAGTAGGCGGCATTTGAGGACGATAATAAGGAAATGGTTCAATGGGAAAGCCACCAGGACCAACAGGAGGTCCATACGGAGGACCGCTGGGAGGTCCTCTGAACCAAACACCACTTGGAGGGTTAGTTACTGGAGGACCGTGATAAGCTTCAAAATGATGAGGAATATTAGCATTGGGGTATGGTTGCGGATCAGCCTGCCACTTCTCCAAACTAGACGTGACTACATCTGTACTGTATGGAGGGTTATCTCGTCTCCAGGAATTTGTAATACCACTTTTCGCATCTGCATTCATAGAAACATCACCTGATATAAAGTAAGACAAAGATATAGAGACAGAAATTGGCATAGGGAGTAGGGTCTCAACATATTCACTAAAAGCATGGGAGTTAAATGCATGTACACAAACCAGTTATATAAGTCTCGCTCCTCTCTTTCAGCGGTGCAACTCCACCAGAAGATGAGTTAGGTCGACTATGAGAACCGCTGTCTGCACTCAGTAATTGATCAAGAAATCAAATTTTACATTGAATATTCTAGTCAAGCACCTAAAACAGATAATTGTAATAATTATTGGCTTTCATGCATCTCATTAGCAATTCAAGATTGAGTTACCTCAAATAAACAATGACTAAATCGCTCTGTGAAATTTAGTTTGATAAAATACCATGCAATTATCTTCTTAAAGCTTTAAAGCATAAGATATAGGCATGATATTAGCTTCAGTCTTTCGGGTAAGGAACTATTTTGAAGTTAGCATATCACACTCAAGAAGAAAAGTACACAACTACCAGCCCTGACTAACTAAAAATCATAAAGATGACATTAAATAAAAATTAGAAACCCAATCGAAGTAAAATATAACCTTGTGCATCAGTACTCTTGCCAGAATTATCCTTCTCCGAACCCAGTGTTGGAAAATCTCCAGAAGTTAGAGAAAACCCATCATTCTTGGGTGCCGATACCCCCTGCATGTATTACAGTGCATAAATACTATCATCAGCCTTTCTAAGAGAGATCAAGAGAGAATACAGAGAAAAAACTAGAATAGTTGCAGGCTGGCCTATGGTATCAAAAACTTGACTCAATACCCAATCCCCAGACTATCTCACTATTATGTGCTCTCAAACTAGTGAGAATACAAGTGCCATCAACCATAGACACTAAAGAAACAATTTTCTTATATATTGCCAAAAGTGCAAAAAGATTAATCCCGGTACCAGGATGTAAACAAGAGAGACACCTATCTAAAAGAGAAAAAGATACAAGAAAATCATGAAAGCTAAGCGCAGAGAGAGGATAACACATAACCAATGAATAATCAAGATCACCATATAAATTGTAGTTGACTTGAGATATCATCTGGTCTTCCAATAAACCAATACCATCAACGGAAAAATACAAAACCATCAAAAGCTTAAGATCACCATATAAATTGTAGTTATCTCAAGTGATCCTCTGCTCTTCTGATAAGCCTATGTCTAATGATGATACAGTTATTGTCTTGTCGATATAACTAAAAAATAACGGAATAAAAAAAAATACATTTATACTGACAACGTTGGCACTATCAAATGGGGAAATGAAAATTCTTAGGATAATATTCCCATATTATTATTATTATTATCATCACTAATTAAGGGCAACACAAAATAGTCAACGCCCAAATAACATTATAGATATCTTTTTTTTTTCTTGGAAAATACAACTCTTGCACCTATGGAAGTAAAACCATGACTTTATGCAACTTGCCCAAGAGACCATTCACTATTTGATCCTATTTCTTCCATCTTTTGATGCCTCCATTATTTCTCCAATTTTGGAATGTATTACATGATGTCTCAAATTATGATGAGTTGACTACATACTGTGTTTTTCCTTCTCTTAACATATCTTTTTGAGTTAACCTAGGGATTAAAGCAAAAAATTGGGAGAAAAAGATAGAGAAGTTGAGAGAAATGCACTCAATAGATAGTTTTTATTTTTAGTCAGTAAAAGATGAGTGCTATTGATATAATGCAATAGGCATAGCCCCAGTACACAGGAAGTATACAAGGACCCCTCAGTACATTCTAAGAGCTGGAAATTAAAGACAAGAAATCATGTACATTGTTCCCATTTAGTACAATGGCTGAAAACCACAACGATAACGTGTGAATAAAAAAAAAGCTCAAATAAAGACTTTTTTACTTCAGCATATGCTACAATAGACTTTTTTACTTGCAATTATTAGTAATACCCAAAGATTCAAATAAAGACTTATCAAAAAAAAATTACAGAGCAAAAAAAGAAGATTCAAATAAAGAGTTTGTGATACGAGATATACCAGTCTCTCTGAAGTCCCGACAGCACCCCATGCACCTGGATTTTCAGGCAATTGTTCAGCAAACCGGGATAAATGAGAGCTACCTGGTCTATTGTCTGCACTGCGAGGACGCAACGATGTCAGTGATGTCTGATTAGATGTCAATGTGCCAGAAGCTGATGATGGTCTAGAGTTTTGTCCCCATGCGTTGTTAACACTAGGTTCATGAGCTCTATCGCTACTGGCAGTTGATGGCCTTGTGCCACTACCACCAGATGAAGGACGGCCACTGAGAAGACTTGGTGAACCACTACCACCATCAGTTCGTGGAGATAGTGTTGAAGAACCCCATGCATTTGATGTGGAAGAAGATCTACTGCCCCAGCTATGGGTACCCCTGTAAAGTGTAAAATGTTGTGAAGCATCACATAGGCATTTACAATCTAGACATAGAAATTACAGCACCGAAATATTGTGTGGAAACACATAAAAATCATAAACACAGCCAGGTAGTCAGACAGACAGACACACACAGGCAGTGCGGGGCGGCCCCCCGGGGGGGGGGGGGGGGGGAAGGGAGAGAGAGAGAGAGAGAAATGAAGGGAAGATAAACAAGACTGATGGATGTATAACTTACTTGGGAACAATTTCCACACTTGGGTCCAGGCCATGATTTTCTAACCTTAAAACAACAAAGAGAAAACAATCAATTTTAGGCGAAAACCATGAACTTCTGTAAAGATAATACTAAAGAACTCAGCAGGAACCAAATACCTTTGACTTGGTAAGTTTATGGGTTTTGGAACTGCAACTTTCCCTAAAACTGTCATGCCACCTCTTCTGGTAGATGAAGAATGCCACCTGCAAGAGCATTGGGATTATTACATGACAACTAGAGGATGTATGTCCATTAAAGCGTCAAATTTGAGGATAATTTCTCAAAAGTATTCTCCAGCACATACAATTTGCATAATTCAATGTTAAATATGTAAATCAGACCAAACTGATAGTTCAACTAATCAATTATATTGAAGGAGAAAATAAGACCATGCCAGAATACAGGCAGCAAGAATACAAAAAATAAGATATATATATATGTATGTATGTATGCATATCTGTGGGGCACACATTGCATTGTCGCCAAAATCAAGGTATTGTGGTGGAATAGTCAATCAATCCATAGCCTTTCAAAGAACAAATGTATCCATTCAAAACCATAATGGCCCAATAATTTAATTTAATTATTCAATGCTTTGTTTCTAACTAGATGTTATACATGCTTAGTATCACCAATTAAGAAAACAAATAATGAGATGAACAAAAATGATCACCAATAAACATTCTAAAGTAACGAATAAATGAATATAAACTAAAATTGATAACACCAAAAGGTTATAGGTAACCATTTTTACTTAACGTTCTGCATGTGACGGTAGAAGTGCTTTCAAAGATGTTCTGAACAAAAACTATCCAATCACATTTTATTGTATGATGTGCTACTTACCAAATATTGGATTCACTTTTGATTTTATGTTTACAATGTTCCAAGTAATTATAAGGAAGACACTGCAAGCCAGGGTAAGTAGAGGAGACATTGACTAGTGAAGGATTGAACAGGTGTTTACCACCAGGGCATTTAGGTTTTGTAACCTTATGAAAAGTAGTGAAGTGATAAGCCTAACCTAATCAGGAATGGGGTGTTTATAAGGATGCAAAGACATATTATACCTTCTCTCTCCGCTCAACATACTCGATGTCATAGTCCACCTGCCGTCGCAAAATCATTCAAGCAATTTGATTCAGCCTGGGAAAGGAGAAAAAAATATTGATCATAATAGGATGGTGCAGTAATGAATATGACTTTTGGATAAGACAAAGCAATTACTAGGATATGCATAAACCTCAATATCCACATTAAGAGGTGAAGTTTTAAAACACAAAAGAGCAATTACAGGAATGTACATTGTCCAGAAGCTGACCGACTTTCTTTAAGATTTTCATATCATTGAGATACTTTGGCATGCTGAAGTACATACATAGTTCTAAACAGCATATTGAATTCTAATATTTAAAAGTACTTATAAAAAAAAAATCTAATGTTTGAGAGTGCCAGCTGCAATAGGATTTTATTATGGTCGATACCAAATGCTCAACTTAACCAAGCTCAATCCTGATCTAATTGAATTGACTTTTAAAACAATCAAGTTGTAATAAACCATGACCAACTAAACATTGCGTAGATCTTTGCTCACTGCCCCCAACAAAGGTTTCTTCTGGTCGTCATCCACATCCTCAGAACAACTGAACATATATAATAACAGTTCTTCTAGCTATCATACTGTAAATTTTCAACGGCCAAGTTATACTATTTAGTAGTATGATTACCAGTCTGTGCTGCATATTGCCTAAAAATCTCCTCCAATTTGGAACAAAGACCAGATAACTTCAAAAGCATTTCCTCCAATTGGGAACAGAGACCAGATAACTTCAAAGCATTTCTTCATTATATAATTCCTTCTTGGCAACTATGTCATCTCTCTCTCTCTCTCTCCAAATGTGCACACACGCAAGCGCGTATTTTATTACAAACTCTTGCCACCCTATTTCGCAATTACCAGTTTGAAAGTCATGTTCCATACTGCATAAAACTTGAAAGCATTGAAATAAACCAGGGAGCAAGACAAATGCTCCCGAGCTCAATAAGATATTCAAAGACATTTACTCGAACGCATTTACAGCATTGATCACCATTTCCATCCTTCCAATTACAAAAGAAATGTGACAAAATGAGAGAAACTGACTCATACACCGCCACTCGCATAACAAATAATCTTTAAAACCATTATTCATATCCAGCTGAAAAATCAATCCTTCCAAAGAAAAACCTACCAACCATACATACAAAACCTTCAATTCCCGCGAAGACATAAATCATGTTAAACACAATAAACGACGTTAAACTATAAAATAAAATTTAAAAAAAAAAACCCCTGAATTCGGCATGCAAAAAAATCCCACAGTCGCATATAGCGAAACCCGAAATGCTCTGTTCAGTTTCCGAGAAAGCAAAGGGGAAGGCAGAGACACCCCCCCCCCAAAAAAAAAAGAAAAAAAAACCCGCAAAGACCATTAGAGTATCTCATAAAAATTTGGAACAGAGTAAGAACTAGTAAGCCATCGAGTTCTCTATTCCAGTCCTTTGCTTTTGGCTCTCGTTTTATACTTTTCCACTCCTTAAATTTCCCGGGAGTCAGAACAAAAGGGAGGCCATAAAAAGGGCATCAAGAATGAGAAACTAGAACAAAATACTCGGCGATAATTCCACTTGCCTGAAACGAAGAAGGCTCCAGGGGATTCGAAGAAACCCTAGAAAGGGAGGAAATCCGAGAAATTATTTAAAGCTCTTTGGGGAGAGCGGAATGCATACGCGATCGATCCTCTGTAGTTTGTGAAGATCGCGACCAAGGCTCAGAGAGAGATCTGAGAGAGTTGAAAGCGACGGGACTTTCAGATCGAAGAAGCAGAACGAAGAAAGAGGGGTGAGAGAGAGAGAGAGAGAGCTGAAATGAAGAGTTCGAGGATTTGTTACGGTTTGCACCTTTGGCTTTGGGGGGTATAAATACAGTACCTACCCCTTGGATTAAAATTCAGCCTAAGCAGAAAATGAATTTATCTGAACCTCTCTTTCATAGTTTTAACTATTTTAGTCCAAAAAGATTAAAACAAAAAACTATTTTATTCCAACATTATTGATAATTTTATATTATTAATAAAAATAATTTACTACTTATAGTGTTTAAACATATCTATCGTATAATATTTTCTTAGTGTTATAAACGAAGTCGGCAGCCGCCTCCTGGCCCACTACTAAATTATGTGAATGACCCTACCACTATTATTTTAAATCTGTATAGTGACTTGCATAGTAATTTGCATAGTAACTTGCATAGTAATTTCAACGCCTATAAATATGGGCTTCAATTGTAATGAAATTCATAAGAAAATATACAGAGAGAAAGAAAGTTTCAGTTCTTAAGAGTTTCTTTTCTTTTGCAATAATGGTAGTTTTCTTTTTAGTTTTATAACACGTTATCAGCACGAGGTTCTATCGATACTGAAGCTAATGGTCTTCTAGTTCAAGTAAGTTTTTCAATATATTATTTGCAGTCCTTGAGATAAATATTAAAGGTAATATTGCTGAATATTACTTGATAAAATTTTATTTTTATTCTCATGATAATGTGAATATATTTATTAAATTCACAGATTTATTTTTGTAATATAATGTCAAATATTGAGATTTATTACTATTGACATTTCTGAAAAGTGTTATTTATCCAGGATCCTTGATGAGATCTATTTGGATATGATGATGAACTTAAAAGATACAATCATAGAAGAAAACCATGTGTCTCTGAAGAACCGTGATGTGTATCTCATGATGAAAAATCATCTTACTGTGTGAAATAAATTAAGAGAGTGATATAAACACCAGAAGATGTAATCCTCTCAAAAGATCATTATGATTTATTGCACCTGAAGTTGCAAGATTTTAAGAGTGGTATTGAATATTCTGCACTCTTTAAAAATCAGCTCAATATTAAAATTATACAGTGAAAATGTCACTGATGATGATATATAAAAGAAGACATTATTTTTCATACCTCGAATGTGCTCCTGCAGTAGCAATATCGAGAGTGAAAGTTCAACAAATATTCTGAACTTTTGTTTTGTCTTCCAGTGATTGAGCTAAATAATGAGTTTTTGTTACACCAGTTACGTCCTATTAATGATATCGAATTTACACAATTCCCAGAAGTGAACGGGAATTAAGGGCGTAAACATGGTAGAAAAATTATAGAAGTGTTGGTCCCAAAAGCGACAACACTAAAGATGATAAAAATATATCGTATCACTAGAAGTGATCAAACTCAGAGAAGGGTAAAAGCCCTCAGAATAATTCTTCATAAAAAGATGAAGATGTTTGTCATAGATGTAATATGACTAAACAGTAGTCACGTACCTGTTGTACGGCCAAGCACTTGATTTATTTATACTAAGCTTTTATATATAAGCTTATTAATATTTCATCATGTTTTGAAATAATGAAATATCGGTGCCTGAAGCACGACAAGAAATTACTTTGAATAATAAAGTCCTGTTTAAATTTGATCCTCTTACAAATAAATGTGAACCAGAAGTTCAGAGGATTATTTATCTGCAAAGTGTTGCAAATCAATTACATGATGTATTTACTGACACTAAAGGTGTTGTAAAATCATATATTACTACTGTTAATGCTTAAGCAAGAATTGAAGTCCCTAAAGGACGAGTTGTTAAAACAGCAATAAATGAGTCTAAGATACACCTGAAGCGTTGAAGACCTATTGGTGCACAAGAAAAATAAAAATCGATGCTCATGAAGAGACCGTATTTTCTGTATAAAATATAATCCTCCTGAAGAGGAAACCTCCTGAAGAGGTAACTCCTGAAGAGTGTAACTCATGAAGAGTATAACTCTTGAAGAGAAAACTCCTGAAGAGTATAACTCCTGAAGAGAAAACTTCTGAAGAGTATAAACCTCCTGAAGAGGAACCTCTTGTCGAGGTGTTTCATGAAATGTTTTCCCCTGGAGAGGAACAATGAGATCTCAATACATTTCATGAGTACTGGAAAATTTATGGATAGAAATAAAACTGTTGTCGACAACATATATGATAACACTTGATATTACCAGAAGTAATGAAAAAAGTGAGCCAAAAAAAATCGTCGAAGAATGTCGACGTAGAAATGATTGGCCAAAAATGGAAAGCAGTTATTAAAACTGAATTAAACTCGCTAGTGAAGCGAGATGCATTTTTACCTGTTGTCCAAACACCAAAGGGTGTAATATTTGTCAGATATAAGTGAGTATTTATACGAAAGCGTAATGCGAAATAAAATTATGCGGTATAATTTGTCGCATAAGGTTTCCAGTAGAAACCCGAGCAATTATGAGGAAACATATTTCCTTGATATGAATGCAATCACATTCATATTTTTAATTGATTTGGTTATTACAAAAGGATTAAATATGCAGTTAATGAATGTGGTCACTGCATATTATAAGCATCATTAGATTATTACGATACTTGAAGCATCTAATCCAAATACATTTAGGAGTATGTACTTTATTAAACTTCAAAAATCTTTATATGGGTTAAAGCAATCCGGACACATGTTGTATAATTGTATCAACGAGTATCTATTAAAAGAAGGATTTAAGAATAATCCTATATGTTCATGTGTTTTATCAGAATCCGGATTCGTCATTATTACAGTTTACGTTGATGATTTACCTTGTTAGAACTCTTGAAAAGATTACAAGGGTTGCTATAAGTTCAAGTAATGCATTTGAAAAGGAAAGATCTTATTATTCAATTCATAGATGAGTTACAAGAATTTGAGACTTCTAACCTCATCTCTCAAATGCATTTGCTCTTCATAAAGCAACATACCATCCTTATCTAAAGGATTAGGCAGTCGAAATGAAGAGGCAAGTAAGGATTTTAAATCCTTATTCTCCTGCTTGAAGTCTGCAATTTTTTTGTCAGACTCTTGAACGAGTCGTTGAAGTACAGAAACCTTCTCGTTAAGTTTCTCAATCTCAGGATTTTTGGATTGTAATCGGTTGGAAAATCCAATAATAGAGGATGAGTATCGGGTGCCGAGAGTCACCAGCTCATAAACAGCTTCACGATCTGACTTATTAGCTAGATCATTTGCTTGCTGCAACATTGCACCTGCGGAAGATGCAGGATCAACTTGTAATTGAGGTGAAGGATACCTCATATGTTGATTGTGAGAAATAGTAAAAGGAAATTGATGAGCCATTGGAAATTTGTAGAATAAGAATACAAATACAGATGAATTATAGATATGAGAAGAAGATTTGATGCGTACTAAATGAAGCTAAAGACGGTTCTTATAGAAATGGAAATAAGAACAAGACAAACCATCATCTCTTCAAATCTCACTTTACAAGATATGCTGGATGCATAATTTCAAAAGCCAGCGAGATTAATTACAGCTATCCCTATTTTCCTGTAAACGCTGAACCTCTGCCGTTAGCTGCTGTTGTTGACTTTGTATCTGAGCTCTTTCTCGTTCCAGCTCTTCTACTCGTATTTTCAGGTCACGGGAATACCAGTCTACAAGTTTCTTCAACTCCTTGTTTTCTTGTTTTAAATCTTTATTTTTTTCTATCTTTAGTTGCAAGCGTTTGATGCAATTCATATATTTGATTTTTAAGATGATCAACCTCACTCGTTCTCGCCAATAGCCTCTGAGACATGGTTGTAAGAGAGGCAGCATATTGAGCACTGAGGGTTCTTGATGCTGCAACAATTTCAGGATCAGATTTACTAGATAGATATATCTCTACTCCTATCATGGTGTTTACAGCCTCAGGAGAAAATATAAGTGGTTGAGGTATAAAAGGTTCATGGTTTAAATCCGGGACATTAGAATTTCTATCAGACATAATATCGTTCTGGATGAACAACAACTAAATCTATGAGGAATGCGAAATCTTTTTGCTGGAGTAAACCAATGGTAAAATTGGTTATATTTAAACAACAACCCGAAACTTTCAAATCTCTTCAAGATCTCGTTTGTCCACAATGTCAAGCGGATTTGATTTTCCGCCGAACCGATAATATTAAATCTCAAAACTTTTACAGATTTTATCATACATAGATGGTTTCCAATGTTATTTCCGCCGTATATAAACAAGTTCTTCCTAATAACGCCGAATGAGAGGGAGAAAATTTTAGATGAAAATATTATCATACTCTCTCTAATGCATTATTTAGTTGGAGATCGTGTTTGAATTCTTAACTTGTTATATATACTGAAATCATATTTGCTTATTACTTGAAACACTAACGCATATTATCAGGGGGAGTTTAAGTATTACTGCAGGTATCAGATTTCTATTAAGTTTGTCAACCAGATATTATTTTTCATCTTCAAATCACTCAGAGATTATTGCAATTCATGAAACAAGTCGAGAGTATATTTGGCTGAGATCAATGACTCAACAATTTTATATGAAGATAATGCTACTTATATCACTCAAATCAAATGAGGATATATCAAATATACGGTCAAGTGATAATCTGGCAGATTTATTCACAAAGACGTCATCAACTGCGACATTCAAGAAAATTGTGCAGAATATTAAAATGTGAAAATTCAAAAACTATTGTCATGCACTTTCCAGGGGGAGTAAAAGTCCTGAAGACTTATGCTGATTGTACTCTTTTTCCTTCGCTAAGGTTTTATCCCATTGGGTTTTCCTTTGCAAGGTTTTAATGAGGCAATCTTAAAGCACTTGTGGATACATAAAGAGACTGTACTCTTTTTCCTTCGCTAAGGTTTTATCCCATTGGGTTTTCCTTTGTAAGGTTTTAACGAGGCAGATTCTTTATGGGTGGTCATTCAAGGGGGAGTGTTATAAACGAAGTCGGCAGCCGCCCCTTGGCCCACCACTAAATTATGTGAATGACCCCACCACTATTATTTTAAATCTGCATAGTGACTTGTATAGTAATTTCAACGCCTATAAATATGGGCTTCAATTGTAATGAAATTCATAAGAAAATATACAGAGAGAAAGAAAGTTTCAGTTCTTAAGAGTTTCTTTTCTTTTGCAATAATGGTAGTTTTCTTTTTAGTTTTATAACACTTAGACATTAATTCTTATTTAGACAATTTTACAGCTTACATTTTCTAATTCTTCGTTGTTTTTATTTAATAGATAATATATAAAGTAATCTACTATTTAAAAATTAGTGTATATACACGTCAGTATTATGATATTTCCTTCTCCATTAATTTCTTAGTTGGACAACTTTACAGTTTACACATTTTCTAAGGTTTAGTTTGTATTTAAAGAAGAGATGAGCTCGTCTCAGTTCATTTTAAACTTACCATTACATTTTTTCATATTTTTATATAAAATATAAATTCTAATATAAATTTTTTTAAATCTCAATTAAGTTTTTTTAAATTTCAAATCAATTTTTTGAATTCTAAAATAATAATAATATTAAAAAATAAATTCAACTTATATCATTTTGTCTTTGAATTTAAATAAGGTCTAATTGTTCGTTATTTTTACTTAATAATAATAATAATATAAAATAGAGAAATAACACTTATCGTCATAAGTGGACAAACGCCATACAAATTATTTGAAAAAAAGTAAATAAGTATTGGATCCACACGAAAAGAATTAATTTTTTAATAATAAATCTTACTTTTTTTTAAAGTAATTATACTTCGTTTATGAACTCTACAATTATAAGTATTATTGCTCTATAAAATAATTTGTTATATATAAATTAATGCCCAAACACGTCAGTATTTTGTTATATCCTCTTACATTAGAGTAATGCTAGGGAGCATCCAACACTCATTGCACACACTCACATGAACAGTGCATATAAACAGTACATGTATACTATTCATGTGAGTGTGTGCAATGAGTGTTGGATGCTCCCAATATTTTCTCTAATATAAAAGAATCTGCTACTTACAAATTAGTGTGTATATATGTCGGCGGTGTAAATATTGGTCCTCGCGCTGGTTGGGGTGTTTTCTCTCTATCGAGAGTATTGTCTCTTAAACTAGTTTCCATACTGGTTTGAAGAAGAGAATGGCAAAAGATTTAGCTCAGCAATGGAAACGCCTTTGTTTGATAAAGAAGGAAAAGGGAGAGGTTATAATCGCTCCTAACCCAACGAAGGGAGCAGGACGCGACCACAAGAAATGCCTACTAGCAATGGTGATAGCAGAATGCCCTTTCAACAGGGAAGCCTTAAGACGACGATGGCTAAAATGTGGAAGTGTTCAAGACGGATAGAGTTCTCAGATTTGGCGCCCAACAAGTACTTGATTGAATTCCATAATAAATGCGATCTGCAACAAGTCATTCAAGCCCGTTCGTGGTCCTTCGACAGATGGCTTGTATGCATCCACCAGTATGAGGAGGAGAGATCAATCACCGAAATCCCATTCAAAACAGAGCATTTTTGGGTGCAGGCCCACAATGTTCCATTTGGGAGCATGACTGCAGAAGTTGGAAAGCAGATAGGAGATGCAATCAGTTCGGTCAGATCAGTCCAGGCGGACGATCGAGGTCTTTGCTGGGGGTCGTGCCTGAGGATTCGAGTGAAACTAGAAATCACCAAACCAATACAAAGAGGCCTATTCCTGCTGCTCGGGGATAAGAAAGTATAGATATCCCTCAAATATGAGCGTTTACCTAACTTTTACTTTAAATGCGGCATAATAAAACACTCATCACAAGGGTGCGTAGTAACACCAGAAGCATCATCTAAGATGCAATACGGGCCATGGCTGAGGGCTGCTGCTCCCAGGGATAGCAAAAACCAATGAAAGAAATATGGAGGAGGCGTCCATGGTGAGGGATCAGAGAGCCAAACATTGATTTCAAGGGAGAAGGTAGGTGATAACTCCCAGCCCAAGAAACCTGCCACACCTACTCTAAACCAGGAAAAGACCCAGGAAAAGCATGGAAGGAAAATGAGAAATAGAAAAGCAAACATCCCCTCACCTAGACTCGGAGGAGAGGCAACCACGGGAAAAGGACTCAGAAAGGACACCTTTACAAGAGATTACCAAAAACAGGTCAACAATAGCAGAGATTGTTTGATGCAGGAAGCAGACAAAGTTGACTTCCAAAAGCACAAACCTGGTGTGAAAAGGGATGAACTGCTTGACAGCTTGCATGTGGGTTTGCCTAATGACCATAATTTGAAAGCCCAATCCGACTCTATAGCTCATTTCCTCACGGGCCAGGCCCAAGCCCTGGTCAAAGCAAAGAGGCAAGCAACCTGGAAACGGAAAGCACGAGACAAGTGCTACACCACACTGCTAGCTAAGACAGAGGCAAACAAGGAAAATTGCCCAAGTGGTACTAAGAGGGGGGCCAGTCAAGCTAAACTGGAAACTGCCCAACAGGTACTTAAAACACCAAAACCAGAGGGTGTTGAAGTTCATGAAGATAATGAAGAGACTAAGGTGGTGTCTGGTTTCCAGCACCACCAATCAAATTGAGTTGCTTAGTCTGGAACTGCCGAGGGCTTGAGAACCCTCGGGCAGTTAATAATTTGCACTTGCTGGTGCAAACTAAGAGCCCGAACCTTGTTTTCTTAATGGAAACAAAGTGTAGACAAAAATCAATGGAAGCCATAAAAAGATCCTTGAAGTTTGACAATTGTTTTGTAGTAGATTCCATAGGAGCAAAGGGTGGTCTTGCCCTATTGTGGAAGGAAGAACTAGAAGCATAGGTGATTTCATTTATTCAATCCCATATATCCATGGCTGTTAAAGATGTCAGATGCTCCAACACATGGGTTTTTACTGGCTTTTATGGGAACCCAATGACTGAGAAGAGATTTGAAAGCTAGTACCTGTTGAAAAACTTCAAATCCATAGCTTCTACAGGATGGCTGTGTGTAGGTGATTTTAATGAGATTGTCTCAAACGAGGAGAAAAAATGAGGCCTCCTAAGGCCTTTCAAACAGATGGAAGCTTTCAGGACCACACTCGAAGAATGTGAGCTACATGACATGAGCTTTGAGGAGATGAAGTTCACTTGGAACAATGGGCGACATGGAGATGTATTTACTAAAGAACGGCTTGATAGAGTCCTTTGTAACCAAACATGGGCTAACACCTTCACGAAACCAAGAGTTCAAGTGCTTCCCGCCCTCAACTCAGATCACTGCCCTCTGCTCATCAGCCTAGAACATAGACAGCAACAAGGTGGCAGACTAGACCTTTCAGGTTTGAAGCCAACTGGTCCCCTACATGAGGACTGCCACATTCTAATTGGCAAACATGGCAATCCCCCAGACTAGCCTCAAGTAAGATAAATTATACCACTACTGGTCTTAGCCGATTCCAACTCCAATTATCCAAGTGGAGCAAAAATCAGCTCAGCAAGTCCAAAAGGGACCTCAAGGAATAGGTGAACCAGCTAGCAAAACTCCAGGAAATGAACTCGGGCCAACTAACTAAGGAATTCAAAGCCATCCAAAGAAGCTTGGACCAAGCTTAGGAGAGTGAGAACATCAAGTGGAAGCAAAGGGCGAAGCAAAAATGGCTAAGTGAGGGGGATAGAAACACCAAATTCTTCCACCAAATTCTTCCACCAAACTGCCTCTTATAGGAGAAGAACCAATAGAGTCACATAACTAGTTGATGATAATAATCAGAATGTTAGCTCGACAGAAGGAATAAATAGGCTCTTCCAATCCTACTTCTCGAGCATCTTCTCATCATCTAGCCCCAGCAATCCAGCAGACTGCCTCCAAACCATGGCAGCTCGTGTCACTGATGAACAGAATGAATGCTCACCAAACCTTATGCACAAGCAGAAGATGATGAAGCTTTGTTTTCCATGGATCCTCTAAGCTCCCCAAGACCAGATGAGTTCCCAACATGTTTCTATCAAAAGTATTGGAACATAGTGGGACCTCAAGTAAGATCGGCAGTGCTGAATGTCCTTATTTCCCAGGCTGAGATGACAGAGATCAACAGCATGTACATAGCACTCATCATGAAGAAGAAATGCCCCAAGAGAGTGACTGACTTCTGCCCTATATTACTATGTGATGTGATGTATAAACTCATCTCTACTATTATTGCAAATAGGCTCAAAAAAATTCTGTCGAGCATAATATCTGAATCCCAGTCAGCATTTGTACCGAATAGACTAATATCTGACAACATTATTGTAGCTTTTGAAGCACTACATACAATGAAATGTAAAATGACAGGTCACGAAGGCTACATGGCCTTAAAGCTAGATATTAGCAAGGCGTATGACCGAGTGGAGTGGAGCTTTTTGCAAGTGGTCTTATCAAAAATGGGTTTTGTGACAAATGGGTGTAGCTGGTCATGAATTATTTGAAATCAGTGTTATACTCCATCATAGTCAATGGCATGCCGCAGCCCTCATTCTACCCTACTCGAGGGATAAGGTAAGGTGACCCACTGTCACCTTACCTATTCATATTATGTGCAGAGGCTCTAAGTAACCCGTTAGCAAAAGCTGAGGAGAGGAAGCTAGTCAATGGTGTCCCTATAGCCCAAGGTCAGCTGAGGATTTCCCACTTCTTTTTTGCAGATGACAGCCTTATTTTTTGTAAAGCCAATGCAATGGAGTGGAGCAAGCTTATTAGCATCCTAAGAACTTATGAAGAGGCTTCTGATCAGAGGCTCAATATTGAAAAAACATCTATCATTTTCAGTCGAAATACAACAAAACCAACTCAAAAATATATACTTTCTATTGCTGGATTAAGGGTTGCCATGCCTTATGAAAAATATTTGGATCTCCCCTCGGTGGTAGGCAAAAACAGGTTTAAAACCTTCACAAACATCCTTGACAACATCAGATTTCGGCTCAACAACCAGCGGGTAAAGCACCTCTCTTTAGCAGGAAAAGAAATCTACCTAAAGACAATCATACAAAGCCTCCCGACGTACACCATGAGTGTATTCAAATTGCCTCTCAACCTACTCCAGTCCATTAGTATCTTGATAAGGAACTTCTGGTGGGGACAACAAGGCAATGAGCATAAAATCCATTGGACTACATGGAAGAACCTGGGACTAGCAAAATTTGATGGAGGCCTTGGTTTTTGGGACATGGACTTGTTTAATAAAACCATGCTCTTAAAGCAATGCTAGCGAATCACTCAACATCCCTCCTCCCTTGTGGCTAGGACACTAAAGACCAAGTACTTTCCACAGTCAACTCTCCAGTCTGCAAGAATAGGCAGCAAACCTTCTTTTATCTAGAGGAGTCTTCTAGCTGCCAGACAAGTGATTGAGGAGGGTGCTTACTGGAGACTCGAAAATGGGGAAAAAAACAAGGATATGGAAAGATAAATGGGTGGCTAAGGCTACCCCCTCAATGATCCACAACCCAGTCAATACATTGGAATCGGATGCTCTTGTATCATACCTTATTGATCCAGACACCAAAACATGGAAAGCTGAATTAGTAACAGCTATCTTTGAGGAGAGGGAAGCAGTAGCCATAGTCAGAACTCCAATCAGCACATTGAACTCACAAGACAAGTTGTGCTGGCACAGCATGAGAGATGGTATTTTTACAGTGAAGAGCGCCTACCACATGTTAAAGACCAATGAGAGGATGAATCATGGAGAAGCATCATCAGGGAGCTCTCTTAAAACAGTATGGGATAGACTATGGAAGCTGTCGTGACACCAAATGACCGAGTTTTCTTATGGAGGGCATGCCAAGATACCCCCCCCCCCCCAAACTAAAGCTAATCTGTACAAGAGAAAAGTTGTGGAGGATCCTTTGTGCCCTATCTGCTCCAGTGAGGTGGAAACACCCATTCATGCACTATAGAACTGTGGAGCAGCAAAGGATGTCTAGGGGAGTTGTTCCAAAAAAATTCAAAAAAGCTCCTTTATAGTCTCAACCATGCTCGACTTCTTTAGTCTCCTACTCTCATCATTTGAAGAAGCAGACATACAAGAAATTGTGGTGGTTGCTCACTCCATATGGCAACGTAGGAACCTACTCATCTTCTCATGCTGCGGGATATAAGCTCAAGGGCACCGCTCCCCTGTCAACCAAGGCTAGGCACACCAGATGAAACCTGGCAACTACTGCCCATTAACTAGCAGAAAATAAATTGGGATGGAGCTGTAAACAAAACTGAGAATTGTATAGGGATCGTAGTGGTGGTCCGAGACAACCAAGGCCGATCACAGCAACCTTGAGGAAGAAACATCTGCTCTATCCAGACCCTCTTCTAGCCGAGGCCTATGGAGCGCTTAGTGCAGCAAAGTTTGGAGTGGAGCTGGGGCTTAGCCACATTATACTGGAGGGCGACTCACTTCAAGTTATCAAAGGTCTACAGGAGAATAGAGAGCCAGGAAACAACCAAAGTTTATTTATCTCTGAAGCTCAAAGTTATCTCAGATGTTTTGCAAAGTGGTCAGTTTCTCATGTTAGGAGAAACAGTAACACTATGGCTCACATACTTGCAAAAGATTCTCTTACCATTTTGGATTGCAATGTAACTATAGGGGCTTGCCCTCCTTGTATTTCCATGTTGGTTAAATGAAATGGATAAGCAGATTTCCCTTAAAAAAAGTGTGTATACATGTCGATTTATGATATTTCCTCCAACACTAATTTTTATTTGGATAACTTTACAACCTTCATTTATAATTCTTGGTTAATAGATAATAATTTAAAATAATACGCTACTTACAGATTAGTGTATACATACGTCAGTCTTATGATATTTCATCTAACATTTTCTTACTTAGATAACTTTACAGCTTACATTTTTTAAGTGTGGTTTGGATTGAGAGATAAGATAAATTAAGATGAGTTTTAAAAGTTAAATAAAATATTATTTTTTTAATATTATTATTATTTTAGAATTTAAAAAATATATATTAAAATTTGAAAAATCTGTATTAAAATTTATATTTTGTATGAAATTTGAAAAAGTATAATGATGAATTTGAGATAAATTGATATGAGCTCAATTCATCTCCCTATCCAAACCGGACAAGTCTTCGTTGTTTTTGTTTAGTAGATTTTATGAGACTTTGATTTCGAGATTTTGTAACCGTATAGCTTGTTATTATGAATAATATTTCTTTGTCATAAATGAGAGTATATTAATCAAATTTAGTGTATAGGCTCCTTTGTAAAAAATATATTAGGTTCATCTTACATTAGTTTCTTACTTAGACAACTTTATAGCCTACATTTTCTAGTTCTTAGTTGTTTTTACTTAATAGGTAATAATATAAAAGAATCCACTACTTATAAATTTGTGTGTAAACACGTCAGTCTTATGATTTCCACCAATAATTTCTTACTTAAGACAACTTTATTATAACTTACATTTTCTAGCTCTTGGTTGTTTTTGTTTAATAGATAATAATATAAAAGAATCCGCCACTTATAAATTTGTGTGTTAACACGTCAGTTTTATCATATTTCATCTAATATTGATTTCTTACTTAGACAACTTTAGAGCATACATTTTCTAGTTCTTGGTTGTTTTTACTTAATCTAGATAACAATATAAAATAATACGCTACTTACAATTTACTGAGTGTATGTATATAGTACACGTCAATCTTATGATATTTCACCTGACATTATAAATTTCTTACTTAAATAAATTTAAAGCTTACATTTTCTAGGTCTTCGACGTTGTTTTTGTTTAATAGATTTTATGAGACTTTGATTTCGAGATTAATTTGTAACCGTCTATAGTTTGTTATTATTGATGATATTTATTCGTCATAAATGAGAATATATTAATAAAATTTAGGACATAATTAAGCTCCATTGCAAAAAATATTTGGTTCATCTGACATTAATTTCTTACTTAAACAACTTTATAGCTTACATGATTTTTTAGTTCTTGGTTGTTTTTACTTTGAGATAATAATATAAAAGAATTAGCTACGTGTAAACACGTCAGTTTGATCATATTCTCCGACGTTAATTTCTTACTCGGACAACTTAATTAACAACTTACATTTTCTAATTCTTGGTTATTTTTATTTAATATATAATGATATGAAATAATCTGATAGTTACAAATTAGTGTGTATATACAAGTCAGTCTTATGATATTCAGCAGACATTAGTTTCTTACTTAGATAACTTTACAGCTTACATTTTTTAGGTCTTCGTTGTTTTGTTTATTAGATTTTATGAAACTTTGGTTTCGAGTTTGCAAATAACAATTAGCCCCCATTTAGATTTGAAAAGTGTCTTATCTCATCTCATTATTACAATCTTTTTAAAATTTTATACAAAATATAATAAAAATTTTAATTTTTTCAAATTCTAAAATAACAATCTCATTTTAAATGATTTCATCTAAAATCATCTCATCCCAACTCTATATCCAAACCGGTTATATAATTGCACCTCAAGCTTGTTGGGCCAGTCCCTACAGCCAACCCACTCATTCGACCTCGATCAGGGCTGGCAGACGGATACTCGTCTTAAAAAATATCCAGAGTGGGTTCTTGGCTGGGCCTTAGCCCACCATGCCTTTATATATATATATATATATATATATATTAAAAAATAAAATTTGTAATTAAACGACATTATTTTAGAGATACCTAAAAATGCATTATTTCATTACAAAGGTCTCGATGCTCTATCCAAGACCCTCAACTTCTAACTGAACTCTCTTGTCATCATGAAAATCAGTCATTGATCCAACTCACCTTATGGTTATAAATATTGTAAACTCCAAACCCTAATTTTTTAGATATAAGGTTTGATTTGTGAATGCTCTAATGCTTGTTGTTTGGGAGTTTGATGTTTGAATGATGTGATGTTTGTCATTTGAGATCCACAGATGGGTAGACAACAATGGGAGCCAACTCGTCCCCTAACGTCTGGATAGAGGCATCCGTTCCAACAGGACAAGGATGGAGCCCAACTCACCCCTACCCATGCAAGGGGTTGTCTGCCCACTAGAGGGCAAAAGTAGGAGTGAAAAAAAAATTTATGAACCAATAAACTGAACCAAACCGAAATCGGTGGGTTTAATCCAATACTGAATTTGATTTAGTTCAGTACTGGTTTTATTTTTCTTAAAACCGATCAAATACGGTCCAATTTCAATTTTTCTTTTTCTAAAATTGGACCAGACCATTTCATATATATGTTTTGATTTTTTATATTGCATATAATTTTTATATATAATATACAATTATATATAAAATAGTTTTGTATTATATGATAAATTACTAATTAATATAATATTAAATTTTAAAATCTTATAGCACTATAATCTATTGTATTAATAGTTATATCAATACTATATCACTATATATTATAATATATCATTATATATTATAATATATTATATAGGTTATAGTCTAAAATATCATTATAATACATATTATACTATACTACAAGATATTATCACTATAGTATATTAGAATCGAAAAATCAAACCAAATCAGATCGAAATCGGTAAAATTGGAAGTACCAATATATGAGGTAACTGATGTGGAATTGGTTATTGAAAATGCAAAATCAGAGCATAGCGGTTTGACTCCAAATTTTGTTTAAAATCAAACTAAACTAAACCGATTACACCCCTAAACAAGAGCACCTCTATAATGCGAAATTTTGAATACCGTACCGATAAGTGTATCAATCAAGACATTAAAATGAAATATTTCAATACCGGTGTCGTTTCATATATCATTTCGGAATAATCTATATATAAAAAAATTATATATATAACTACATATATAAATTATTTCAAAAAAATCATTAATATATGAATAAATTATATATCTTTATACTTAAAACGTGGCTATCGGATGATCTACAATAATGAATGGTAAAATTGAAATTGAATTGTTTAACTTTGGCTTCCTCTTATGCTTCTCTAAATTCAGACCACACAAAACTCGCCCCTCTCTCCCGAATCTCTCGACTACACGGGTTCAAACCCCTTCAGCTTCTCTTCCAAGCAACACACCATTAAGCCTCACCGCCGACCACTTAGTCTCACCCCCACCTCTGACAGCTTCCTCGTGATCTATCGAGCAACCCCCACCGTCGAAACCCCTTAGCAACCCCTCCCTCAACCACCCGCGAGCACAATCAGAAATGGGTTTCACACGATTTTCTCCCCTCCCGCAGCCATACGTCATCATAAACATCCACCGCATCCATTGACAAGCAGCACAGCCACCCTAAAATCACCCCTTCCTCCTCCCCTTGACACGGAGCCCACAGCTCCTACCTAGACCAACGTACGAAACCCACCCTTTTTCTTCTATTTTTTTTGGGCTAATTCTTCCACCCTTTTTGTTTCTTGTTTGTGTTATTTGGTTCCTCACTGCTAGCCACAACCCCGCGAGCAGTAACAACCACAATGTGATTTTTTTTTCTCGTCTTATTGCCTATATATTTTTATTCTTGGATCTGAAATGTGAGTTTTTGTTGTGAGTTTGTTGGTTACAAGGTCCAAAAAAAGAAATGCTAAATGGAGGCTGACACAAACTACACATAGAAAGTATTTCTTAAAAGTTCAGACCTTTACCGAATAGTATTCTTATTCTTGGAATAGTATTCTCTATTTGATCAACTCTGGTATGGTAATATGTACTTGTCTTGTTTAGAATTTACTTTCCTCTATGTTATTTGGCAATAGTAAGTTCCTCTCTTTGATGGCACAATTGGTTTGATAGAAAATCGATTATTTATCTTATTAGGCAATTTGGTAAAATATTAAGCAATTGGGTCAATTTACCATAAATCATTTGAATGCTTTAACTACATCTATTGAAGTTTTATTCAAGCAATTACTAAATATTAAATTATATAGAGTTGGTTTTTTTTGGTATATAGATATTAATATGTTTTGCTCAAAAGCTGCATAATTATGTGTGATTTAGATGAAAATCTGTTTTGCTAAAATCTGGTGTTTTATATGAATGATTTGCAAGTTAAAAATTTGTATGTATGTTATACTTGCAGAAGGAAAATCAGTTGAATTTGCTAGGAAAATACATATCTAGTTTGTTGGGAATGTATTTAGTATTGATTTTCTAAAGTTTATAGCTTTTATTCATAATAAATAAATGCTCTTGATTTACTTATAAATAAAAACAAAAATTCAATAGATTTTGAGTGATTGTATTAAAATAGGTGCTCAACCAACCAAACTTATTATTACCTTAGTTTCACCCTTTTTGATTCTAAAAGGTAGGCCTTGAAACTCACTGCATTTCACAGTTTCCTTGAAACTCTCTTTTTAGGATTCTTTTTAGAAGTGCTTTATAATTTGGATTACTTAAATCTGGTTCTTGTTAGAGAAAAAGAATACTTGAACTTGTTTTAAGATATTCAAGTGGATGTGTTGTTGTATGCTTTGTTTAAATAGTAGAATTGGGTGGGTGACCTCCCCTTTTGGAGTTCTGTTATGATTTGCTTTGATTATTATTTTTTTACTTTGATTGTTAGGTTGTTGCTGTGAAGGTGAGGAGAGATTGCTTGATGCTGAGTTTATGCCTAATGAGATGGTCTAAACATTTTGTTACGCTGTTAGTATACCCATTTAATTTGAGTAGATTTCTATGCTATATTTGTATGTTTCCAGTCATATATTTGATTAGCCAAAATCTTAGTTATTTACATGGAATTAATCTTGATTATAAAATTTGCTCACTTATTAATTTAGACCACAATGCAGATCCTAAACTTCTTCTTTAGCTCATTTATCTCAATAAGGAGGTATCTCTGTAGAGACAAAAAATCCTCAACAACTTTAACTTCATTTAAAAATCATGTTTTGAGATGCATTTCCATCTAGGAAGTATAACACATTTTTCGATAGGATGTTTTGAAGGCTTGCAAAAGTCACAAGCAACCAAGGATAAAAATATTTATTTTTATTTTTATTTTTTGTAATATGTAAATGGTCGGCAACTAGGAGCTCCTTGTATTTTTACTTGTTCTACAGACTGATTGCTTGCAAAATGCTTCATCATGACTCATTGTGAATGACTATTTGAAAAACAGTACCTCCCCCCCCCCCCCCCCCCCCCCATCTCTTTTCTGTTTGTATGACATTGTTTTATTCATTTTGTTATTTTCTAATTTATTTGATCTAACTTGGTGGTTTTTATTTTCAGGGACTTTGGACTGGTTTATTTTTATACATACTTTTTAATTTAATTAGTTCTACTATTCTATTTTTTTCCCTAAAAAATTTATTCAAGTTTCTATACTCATGATATTTGAGCTTTCTTTTTTATGCAAGAATCATCCAAAAACTAAAGTCAAGAATCAAAATGAGCAACGTATGATGAAATTTCTTTCATGCATTGTAGGCTTAAATTGGAGAATTCTGGATTCATGAAAATTTAGATTTTTATTTAGATTTGTATAGATTAGGGTCTCATATGATTGGGTTTTGATTTTTGTATTACTGTTTTGATGTTCATGGATTTTCAACTTGTCGTTTGAATTACCTGGTTGAACTTATGGACAAGGGCGATACTTTTCATACTTTTCAGAGTATTTTACAGTGTAGATTAGAGTAGTAAGGCCGTTATGGTCAAGAAGTAGTTTACGGTCAAAAGTTAGATTATGATCCTATAATATTTAGTTTCTAAATTTACCTTTAAAATTGCATGCACTTTCTGGGCCCTGGAAAAACTGTTAGATGATTTTTAAAAATATTGATACACTTGGCCTTTCAAAACTTTTTGTTGCAGGATTTTTATTATGTAAAAGAATTCTATTATTATGTCTTGTGACGTGGTTACTATTGAATTATAGGTCAATGGTTTTAATAATCATAATTTGCTAGCAATGCAAGGTGGTATTAAGCAAAAGTATAATGTGAATGCTATTGTACTAAGGTAATACATTTTTCCTTTTTTCTTTTGTCTTTTCTCTATTGTGCTAAGGTGATACATTTTTTCAAAACTTAATGTTAGATGATTTTTTTTATTGGTAATACATTCTTCATGTACAAGGTATGGAGGTAATTTAAATTAGTTAGAGAATGAAGATGAATCCATAGTTCATATATTGTAGGCACAAATTGCTTGTCATGGCTTAGGACACCTTATTAAAACCAAATAATAAACATTACTTTAAGTTAAAAATCATCGGCTTTTGATACTATAAATTGGCTTCAGACAGAAAAATATTTTAGTTAGCACTTGTATCTGCTCCATAATGTTAGTAACATATGGTGTTGTTGCTATGTTCTTTGGGGTAAAGAGTTCTGTTTGATTGAATTCTCTTAGTTGTTGTTGTTATTTTATTTCTGCTTTTCTAATTCAAACCAATCTAATTCATTGTTTTGTGTTTCTGAATATGAGGCTTAATTCTTTGTTGCGTTTCTCTAATCAAACTAAAACCTGACAAGTATTATTTCCATGAGTTCTAACATGACTCTTAAGCTAGAAATTAGATGCATTTCTTTTCTATTTTGGTATTGTGCACTTATTTTATATTTAAATTGAATAAATAAAGGAAACTAAGAAGCACTTTTAAATAGATGGTCATTTGCAATTCTGAAAGTGAAAATCCCAATTAAATAAAGCTAGATTTTACAAATAGTTTGTCCTAGTTTTGATGTTTTTAAATTTGTGCTGCTCTATGTTTACATTTATTTGGTTTTCTTACTTTGGTCCATAATTGATCCAATTTATTGGTTTGATCTATGCATCTAATAACCTTTTGTCTTATACTTTAGATCTGAAATTGCCACAATTCTAACCCTAACCCAAATTAGCCGCTACTTCTGCTAGACATGATTTTTGTGTACTGGGTTTGGGCACTAGGCTACCGGCCAAAGATGTGAAAGCATGGTAAGCTCCATTTCACTCTATATTTTTATATATTAAATTAGTGAGTCTGTATAAAAAATAAAAAATAAAAATACTGGGTCAATTTATATGCTGGTTGAGCTTGAAAGTTTAAAACTTGTTTGATTATGTGTATTATTGAGAGTATTGTATGCTTCCACAATTTCGAGCCAGTTTTGTAATGGCTTGTTAAATTGAAAGCTCTTTAGGATTTGGACGCAACTTTTAAGAGTTTTTTCCTTCTTTGTAGATGCTTGCATTGCTTAATATTTTTTTAGTAAATTGGTTAGTTTTCAGAAAAGAAGAAACGAGAAAAAATTAAAAATATAGAATGTGGCAACATGAAGGGAAAGCTTTATTAGGTCTTGCTTATATACATACTGCTCATCCATTTCAGGCATATCATTTCAACTTGAGTCATTTATGCTCTTATAGTTGTTGTTCTTGCAAAAGTTACATTACATATTATTTTGTGCTCTTTGGCATTCAATTTTCAATTTCATAGGCAACTGTTGGCCTACTACTATTGTCTCTAAGCATTCATTTATAGAACTTATGGGTTGTGCTTATTCCTTCACATGTTTTCTTTTGATTACATACTACTGTGGATGGGTTGTGCTTATTCCTTCACATGTTTTCTTTTGATTACATACTACTATGGATCCAAAGAGCAGCTAAATTTATAGGATTAGCATAAGCATGGTGTTGAGTAGTTAGCACATCTATTTCTTGAGGTAATATAAAACAGCGAGCTCTGGTATCTCTTTTCTAATTAAAACCTTACCAAATGGGAACTTGCATTTTGTCTTATTTTGGAGTTTTTATTGCTTCATTTTGTACTTGACAGTCTTAATTGACCTTTTTGGTGTGTCTTTGCCTTATCCAGAGGTTTTAACTTTTCTCCATCCAAAAAGATATAAGAAAAATACTTAAGGCTCATGAATTGTAGTTCTCATGAATTTTCTAACACACATTCTGTAATTAGTTCACAGCTCCCTTTGATTACATAATAAAATATAAAAAACCATATCCTGAGATTCAGATACTTAATTATTTTAATATAAGTTCTAGAATGTCACAAGTTACAAATATATTATAAAAATCTATGTTTATTTTAGCAAGAAGATTGAATCATGAAATGAGGTCATTGTCACCTAGTGCAACTCTGTATGATCTGAGGATGGAATCATGAGAATCTTTTTTTTTTTTTTTTAGCCACATAGCACTTTGGTTTGAGTGTCTAATTCAAAACTTATTTGGTGCAAGCTAAGATAGCTTAGATGAAAGCTTAGCCTCTGTACATATAAAGCTTCCTACTTGAATACATCCTTAGCTTGAAAAGAGAAAGAAAAAAAAAAGATAACCACTTGTTCTTTAGTATCTTTTTGGCAATCTTTAAGAAGACTTATTCATGCAGTCAGTAGAGTAAAAATTGTCAAGCCCACATTGTAGAAGATCGTGTTAATGAGATTACTTAAAAGCTGAAAGGATAGAATATTGTTAACCGTGAACAATTTGTATTGAGCAGGTTAATGTATTGATTAGTTTGAATCGAGTAGTTTGTAAAGCAGTTTGTATTAAGCAATTTGTATTCAACAAGTTAATGTATTATCAGTTTGTAAAGCAGTTTGTATTGAGCAGTCTGTATTTACATATTAATGTATTGACCAGATTAATGTATTGATTAGTTTGTATTGAGTAATTTGTATTAAGTAGTTTGTATTAAGCAAGTAATGTATTGATCAGTTTATAAAATAGTTTATGTTGAGCATATTAATATATTGATCGATTTGTAAAGCAGTTTGTAAAATAGGAAACAAGTGTATTAAGCAGGTTAATGTATGGAGGAATGTCAAAAACATGAACCAATTTGTATTGAACAGGTTAATGCATTGAATTGTTTAATATATTGAGCAGGTTCTAATCATTATCCTAAGTTAATGTATTAAGCAATTTAATTAGGATCTCATGCATGCTTCTTGTGATCTTTTAGGACTATTGCATGCAACCATACTACATAACCTGTTTGGATCTATGGTTTGTTTAAACTTATAACTGTTTAAATTAGTAGCCTGCAACTTGAATAAAATATGTTATTCTTATTCACTTTAAGTTTTTTTTTATACTAGATATTTATATTTTTTTAATTTATTGTATAGTGATATAGGGCAATGTGTCTCGCACGTTGCTTTACACCTAGTGTAAATACATATATGTAAATAATCTAGTCTAAATTAAGGTGAAAAAAAAACAAGAAATGAAAAAAAAATTATAAACTAGTACTGCCACTATAGCTGGTATTTCGGCTGGTACAGTATAAGCAGTGTATTTGTACCTTCCAAGTGATCGACACGGTATGTATCGATCATATCGGCCGGTACTGTACGGTACCAAAAATAATACATCTTTTTCACTTATAAATTTACATATAAATAATGAACCATAGTTTTTTAGGATGTGCATCAAGATTCCATAAAACTCATATCTGAATTATAAGAAATAATGGCAGAAGAATAAACTTATAAAATAGATTTTACTACAATTATTAAAAAATCTAATATTATCCCAAGAGTCATACACAACAATATATATCAAGGAATGGTCAATCTATTTCATATATCAATTCCCTTCAAACTTTAGATCCAAAAATTGAGACAAGTTTAAGAAATCATACACCTGGTTTTCACAGTGGAGCAACTTGGGAATTCTTTTATTTATTTATGATAAATAATATGACAAAAATTAAATGTAAAGAAAGAGAAAGAGAGAAGAAAATAAGAAGAAAAAAGATTTTAGTCTCATTTGTTTTTATAATTCCTATTAATTTATCTCATCTCATTTAATTATTATAATTTTTTTAAATTTTCTTATAAAATAAAATAAATAATTCAATTTTTTAAATTTTTAAATAAAAATAATATTAAAAAGATATGTTTTAATAATATTTTATTTAATTTTAAATTTTAAATCTCAATTCATTATCATTAGCCAAAACGATCTAGACTAGGTATATGAGAGGTCCTAAAATCTAGGGTTGTTCACCTGACCTAACCCTACCCAAATGGTTCTGGGTCGACCTGGTTTTCATTTGGCCAATACCCGATATGCCAATTACTTGACCGCTTTCATTTTTCGATTTCAACTTACACTTTTGTTTTTGTTTTCAACTATTTGTTTACTTATTTGGCTACAGGGATTTGTTGAACAAATTTGACCAATGATCTGGTGGGTGACTAACCAATGATCGAGGATTGCTCCAATAGGTATTTCTAGTAGCATCTTGAGAGATTTCTGGTGCTATCCAAGCTGAGGAACCCATCGTTGGTGGGGGAGGCAAAACGATGGCTTCAAGCTAAGAAAGGAGACGGTGGTCTTGCGTTGATAACGACGACGAAAGTTTAAGAATGCATGATGCTGCATAAACATCTCAAATCTCCCTTTAATCACCAAAGGCAAGAGCTTTCATTCAAAACCTCGAATAAAAATTCATGAACAAACCTACACAAAACATGACGAGATTCAAGTCTTATGTGCGAGAACAACTTTGAGGACAGAGGAGAGTCAAAACAACTTCTTTTGATGGTGAAGAGGAGATCAGATGAGATTGGCGTCGATGAGGTTTGGTTTGAACTATGGTCATATTCACATTATCGACTCCTATGATGGAGATTGTGGCGCTTGGTCACCATCACTTCTGTTGCCACATTGATAAACTCCAATCCTTGGCTCCGTTGGTGGCACTTCTAGTTCAAACATGATGTTTGTACAGGTAATCAATTGATTACTTATCTCCAATCCCATATGAATCCTACTATGTTGCTTAGGGTTGAAAATTGAAAATCGAAAATTGAAATGGGGTTAAAAATGCTTAATATTGGATAGAGAAATGCTAAAGATAAATCACATTCAAGTGCACACACTTACATGAATAGTAACATATTACTATTTATGTACTATTCATGTGAGTGTGTGTATTTGAGTGTGATTACTCTCCATCATTTTTGTATTGGATAATATCCATTATTTGATTAACTGAAAACGAGTCGAAATATCGAGCCGATACGAATTGGAATATCGGATTGAAATTTGGGTTTTTATACGGCCCTGCTAATAGGCCTGTTTATTCACCCGGCCTGATTTAAAACTTTATTTATTTTTTAATACTTTTAAATTTTTTTAAAAAAAATTTAAAAAAATTTAAAATTCAAATTTCAAATTTCCAAATATAAAATTCAGATGAACACCCCTACGTAATAACGTCAGCTATTTGCTCTAAAACGGCACGCAGTTAAGTTGGCACGTCCAAAACAGCACAATTTTTTATTTTTTATTTTATTTTTATTTTTTATCGATAGCAGCAAAGCAGCACAATTAGGCACGCATTGTCTACGATTTCTCGGCTATCGGCTAGATTGGCTTCAGAGATGAACAAAGGGACTGTCTTGTGCTATTCCGATTCCAGATCAATGCAAATTAACATATTGGGTATGAACCCCTTGGAGTGAATTCAGATTTCCAATGGAATCCAAGTGCTCAGGTACTCTAAATTCGTCCGATTTTGCCAACTTGATCACAGCCTTGTTTATTTGTTCAAGTTGCTAAACCATGGGTTCTGCAGCAGTTTACTTTCAATGGTGCAATTTGATTAATTTCGCATGTGTTTGTGTGTGCTTCCTGGTTCAAATGAGTAATGTCTGAACTCACAGGATCTGGTTTTGTGTTTTGGTTGAATTCTTTGCAAATTAATGTACTGATTGAGTTCATCTCACCATCAGATGATTCTTTAAGTAAGCTTTAAAGGTAATTTCAAGGCAAAGAGTTTTTAGGATTCGGTACGCATTCATGTTGATTGTAGAGTTATGGAACCCAAATCGCCGTCGAAAACTTAGGACGTTAGCTGCGGGATTTACACGGTACAAATGGGTGGTAAAAACTGCTGTCACTGCCATGTTTATGGCGTTACTTTTGGTCGGTGTTTATTTTGCGTTTAACCTAACAGATGGTGGTAGTGTAATGAAAGGGTCGTATTTTACTGTAGTTGTTGACTGTGGAAGCACGGGTACGCGAGTGAATGTGTATGAGTGGATGCCAGGAGGTGCAATTGACATGAACTTTCCTACTTTGTTGCATTCTTATCCTGACAATACAACCAAGAGTTCACTTTGGAAGAGTTCTTGTCAATATCACTGTATGCAAACCGAGCCTGGATTAGATAAATTTGTCGCTAACTCGACGGGAGTGAGAGCGGCTTTGGAACCATTGATTAAATGGGCAGAACAGGTGGTACATCATGCAAGACACAGAGACACTCCTATTTTTGTTTTAGGTACTGCTGGGTTAAGGAGGTTGGCAATTGGTAATGTTCTGCAGGTTCTGGAGGATGTAGAGGCGGTGGTAAAAGAGCACACATTTCTGTATAAGAAGAGTTGGATAAGGGTATTGAGTGGGAAGGAAGAAGCCTACTATGGATGGGTTGCCCTGAACTTCAAATTGGGAAGCTTAAAAAATTATTCAAGGTCACCGACTTTGGGACTCATTGATCTGGGAGGTTCCTCATTGCAGGTTGTGGTGGAAATTGGTGATGCAGGAGAAGATACACACTTGGTGACATCAAAGATTGGTTCAATAAAACATCAGATTTTATCATACTCTTTGCCAGCATTTGGTTTGAATGAAGCATTTGATAGGAGTGTTGTCTTGCTCGGTCAAGCATTAGAAGTGAGACATCCTTGTCTTGGTTCTGATTTTGTACAAAACTACTCCTGCTCTGGTTGCCTAGGGCTTATTACCATTAATAAGACAACTTTTAGTCGAAGAGGAAAAGCTGAATTTCCTTCTTTATACCTGGTTGGAGACCCCGATTGGGAGCGATGCAAAGAACTTGCTAGGGCTGCTGCCATCAACTCAAGCAGTTTAGATTGGTCACGACCAGCAGTTGGTACAAACTGTAAAGCAAGCTCATCTTCTTATGGTGGTGAGTACTACATGTTCCTAACTCAGCGGCTTACATTGATGGATTCTTGGCATAGCCTGATACGAGTTTGTTTACTATTTTGTTCGTGTTATGTTGCTCACATTTTTTATTAGCATAAGGAATTTAGTAGGATCTCATACTGGCTTCAAATTACATGGCTTAACATCATACTATTTGAGGTGTTGCAAGTCTTTGCAAATATTAGATTTAAGTTGTTTACCAAATCAAGATTATGCACTTTGGTTTATACTAATTAAGCATCTCAGGAAAGGATGGTAAAAGTCAAGTACTCAATGATTGCCATATTTATGGTCATGGAAACTTAATTCTTACTCACGCTATGACAACTGCCAAGGCACCACATGTTTGGTGAACTTGAAACATAAAGCTACCATTTTTTAAATACTATATGCAACACTGAGTCAGTGCTGTCCACTTTTTTTTTTTTTTTTCCTCGTGATAGTAGATAGCAGTTAGTTGGGTTTCTGATATCAATGACAACAAAGCAGTGTCCATCCGCCATTTTTATTGTCATGACTTTGTAGGCATTATTTGTTGTCATTGATAAAATGGGCTTGTTTCTTTTAATTGAAGGGTCTTGTAAGATTTATGTGCAGGACATCACAGCTTAATCTCCACTTGTAATATGCAGGCAGTGATATCATTAATTTGACAGCTGTCACTCACCCCTCACGGTTTCATGCTTTATCTGGATTTTTTGCTGTTTACAACACATTAAACTTGAGCCCAAGAGCTAGCTTGACAAAGATTTGGGAGGAAGGACGGGAGTTATGCTTTAAATCATGGGAAAACTTGAGCAGTATTTCCAAAATGCAAAATTATTATGAACAGTTTTGTTTCCGAGTGCCTTACATGGCATCACTCATAGAGGATGCTCTGTGTCTTGGTGATAAAGAGATAATATTTGGTCCAGGAGATATTTCTTGGACATTAGGGGCTGCATTGATTGAAAGCGAATCGTTATTGTTAAGAAGTACCGAAGCTCGTACTAGCATTTCTGCCTTAAAAAATATGGGGATCATCTCCTCTCCTGTTGTTCTTTTTGCCTTGCTTCTATGCCTTCTGTTTATCATTTATTGGAGCCAAATCAAGTTGCCAATGCGAATCAGGAAAGGTGCTGCAGCGGGAGCATCGTTGCCATCGTATGTTCATCCAAAACCATAACTGATTCTGGCGACAAATGGTCAAAACTTGAAAGTATAACTGGATCTATTTTTTGTGTTCATTTTTGTATTGTCTGCATATAATCACAGCTCATTTATTATTCTAGGCTGAATACATCATGCATGTTAGAAAAGGTTTTGATTATAAAAACCAATGTTATTGTGTGGGTCTAGTGTCTTAGTTGGCATGTCCAGATTTGAAACTGTACAGAAATTATATCCTTGCACTTGAGTTCATGTGGGTGGAAACCTACTTTTAGATCAAATTCTTCAAGCTGCTCTCTGGTCCCAAGTTTGATAAAAAAACAAATCATGTCAATCTGGCAGTTGCTATAACAATCTTGTGCAGACTATACCAGATTCTGATTAAGCTTTGGATTTGGGATTGAGATGAGATGTTATTTTATCATTATAATTTTTTTAAATTTCAATATAAAATATAATAAATAATTTAATTTTTTAAATTCAAAATAATATGAAATATTAAAAAATAATATTTTAATAATATTTTATTTAATTTTTAATTTTTGTCAAAAAATTATCTTATTTTATCTCAATATTTAAACCGGTCTTAAAACAAACTCCACATTTTATCTCACTATCTAAACGGGTTTTAAGAAAAACTCCAAGCAATCTCCTTTTGAAATGTACAAATGCTCAATGGCCAAAAAAATAAAGAAATAATGTTGTTCTGTTGTTCTGTTGTGGTGCATACTGCAAGTTCTGCAAAATATGTACGCTGAAACTTGCAGAGCTGTGTTCTGTCGTTACCTACAAAATCAGCAGAAATTATAATGACTTGGCTTAGAAGCAATAATAAGGTAGAGGGAAAGCATGAAGGGACCACTCCCGAGTCCTATTGATTTTGTACGGCTAAAAAAAACATGAGGGAAAAAAAGCCCCAAAAATAAAAATGGACAGAATAAATTTTAACATCTTTGTTTATTTTTAAATAAAATAAAATAAGATAAATTTAAATAAATTTAAATAAAATTTAAGATTTAAATAAAATATTATTAGATTTTTTTAATATTATTTTTATTTTAAAATTTTTAAAAAATAAATTTTTATATTATTTTATATAATTTTTTTTAAAAATATAATAATTAGATGAGATATATTAACAATTTTCTAAAAACAAATGACTTACCTTTTGGGACTGCCTTAAAGTTCAGAAACCCAAAGCTATTCGTTGAAGAGCTGTGATTGACGGCCCCACTATTTGGGGAATCCAGAACAGCCCAGAGACATAAACAGTATATTTACTTGTAGATGTAAACTTGTGGATGAATTTTTTATTTGTCGTCTCGTTGTTTCTGATTGAAAAATCTCTGTTTTTTTTTTTCTTGTTCTAGTTTTGTTCTGCATGTATTTTTGTTCCATGTGAATCTGGTTGTTTAATTCATTTTTTTTTTCTTGTTCTGCATTTTCTTTTTGCAGAAACAATTTTTGGGTTTCGATTGTTGTTTGTGTTTGTTGTTCGTTTGGATTTTTTGAGGTTTTACTGTGTTTTCGGGTGATAAAGATATGAAAGGTGTGTAGTTATTGTAAATATTAAAAGATATGAGAAAATGAGAAAATATTTAAAAAGAATAAAATAAAAATATTTAAATGATATAGAGAAAAAACATATTAGTTGATGGATAATTAAATGTAAAAATGAATTGATAAAATAGAAAAAATATTTTTTCAATAGTGTATTTTGAAAAAAAGAATCCATTAAAAGTGCTCTTAGATTAGACAAATTTGGTTCTGTTGAGGATAGACGCTTTTTTTCTCAGTTCTACACACTTCAAGACATTTTTACTTCTAAAATTTCATTGATTACCAGCACATTGCATCACAATGACCCATTTGATTGACCTCAAACATGGTAACTACTAACTGAGTCAGTAAAAGTTTACAAAGTAATCGTCAAAGTTTCTAGGTACAACTGAATACAACTTATCAAATACGTAAATGAAAAGGGCTAAATAAACATATTTTAAATAAAAAGTTTTAAATAAGTAAATGAGCAACTTCTGATCAATATACACATAGAACGTCTCCAAAAGTTGTCACCGAAACTTGCCAACAAAGATATTATTCAACGTCTCAAATAGACAATTTAAGCATTTATATTTACTCTCACGTCTAAAAGAACCTCAAATTAATTATCAATAAAATCATTAGGCATCAGGTGGCAAGAAACGATTCACATCAACAAAATATTCCCCCCTTTCCCAAATTGCCACAGCCATCATCAACAAAAAGATATTCACATTTTCAGCACATTCAAATAAAATCCTGAATTTGGGAAAAATCCATGCTATTCCACCCCATTTCCAATCCACAACCAAATCTATGCTATTCCATCCCATATCCAATACACAACAAAGTATACATCATCCATCCATATTCATATTCACATCATCCATCCATATTCCATCCCATATCCAATAAATCACAAAAAAAAAAAAATCTACAAAAATGCATGCCATCCACTTTCCAAAAACATGTTCCATACACAACGAAATATACATTATCAATCCACAATGAAGTCCCGCACATACGTTTAACTGTCCAAAATTTCATTGTAATAGTTGTGATCTATCCAACTCAACTTGTATCTATAAATAATAAACCCCAAATAATAATCAGTTTATAGATATAAGTATTTAACTTGAAGAAAAAATTGGATCAATTTTCGCTTTCTTGACTCTACGTTACTAATTCTCGGGGCTAGGTTCCAAGATTGTCTAAAGCTGCATTTTCTGGAACAGACTGATAAAAATCAAACGTAAATATACAGCCAAAAATTAGAATTCAGTAATAAATATAAACTTATTAGTGTACCTGCATGTGTCCAACATTGGAAAGACCCATCTCGGAAGGGTCAAATAAATTCCTACAACTTTTCACGACGAGTGTATCTCCTCTATCCACGACTTAGGTATCTCCTCTATGTCGCTATTAATTAAGTAATAAATAAGAATACATTAAATCATTCTTTCATTTACAAAACAAAACTCCTATTAAAATAACTTTTCCTCTTTACACTTCCCTTTTGTTGGTGCATTCTTCATCTTTCCTTTAGCTTTCCGTATATCCAACTCTATCATCGTTGTTTTCCTTAGAGATGAGGGTCTGCTTTTCCCTCGCAAAATACGTGAATTGTGTACTTGCCCAAAATCACTGACTATATTGTCCATTGTCGTACTATCAGCATTGAAACCCGTTTGAGTCATCATGGGGATTCTTGATTGGTACAATACAATTCAATCATTGCATATAACTTAAATTCACATTCTTAATATGCTCTCTCGAACCTGTTGCATGCTTCATCATCTGATAACAAATAGGCAACAGACTTGAATATTAGCCATTTGGTTTCAATCAAATTAATCTTTGCACATGACCGTACAATATGTAGTGTGAAATAATTTTGTTAAACCTGACCAACAAACTAAGCCATTGGAAGATGACTCACTAAGCTAGAAGTAAATGACCTGATTAGAAGGTGAGTCAACAAACTAGCACACCAAAAAGGAAAAAAAGAAGAAGTAAATGACCTAGTTAGAAACCAGTAAGCATGGAAAATTCACTAAGCTTTAAGCAACAAATATGGCCACCATAAGGAATTGGCACATTTTCATTACAAGTATTTGTTGTTTATGCTAGAGTTTCTTCCAATTAGTAAACTAACCTCAATTAAAAGTGTCTGCTAAAGAGACAAAGCATTGCTATAGGTTTGAATTTTGAATATAATTGTATTGATATTTATAATATGTATAAATGCAAGTATGAACAAGCTATCTAAGGAAAAGTATAACATGTACATAAATGACATTTATAGAGGAAATCAAAACTGATAGCATTTACACTGAAATATAAAAACCACTCCTTGATTTTCATAAGGAATAAAATCTAGGATGATTTTACTGCTTCAATTGAGATTGATTTTATTGTGAAACATTTTCAGCCTCTGCCTTAATACGCCCCAGTAAGAGTGGACTTCCATCAATAAGATCAATCTTGGTTTTGAGTTGATCAGTGCGCTGCCTTGAGAGAGATTTAGTTAGTAAATCAGCCAATTGATCATTCATGTGCACATGTCGAACATTGATCACATTTTTTTGTATCAAGTTATAAATAAAGTGTAAATAGATCTGAATATGCTCCATCCTTAAGTGTTGAACCAGATTAAAAACTAAGATGAGTGTCACCCAAATTGTCACATTATAGGATAGGTGACTTGTGAAGTTTAAACACACTGATGCTGGGTTCATTGATTTGCTTATGGAAATGCCATGAAAGATTGTTTTCTTCCAATATCTCAATAGTCTCTTAGTGACAATTTAATTAGTTGTAGTGGAAGAATGTATGAATTGAGAGAGTTTGTTGACTACAAAATTGATATCAAGCCGAGTTAATGAGAGGTATTGTAGTGCACCAATGACTCTTCTATATTCATTGGGATCAAATGAGGAGGATCCATCATTAAGCTTTAACTGAACCAAGGTGGACAAATGTGTTGTGACATCTTTTGCACCACCCATACTTGTTCTTGCAAGAAGTTCATGAATGTATTTATGTTGGCTTAAAAAATTCCTCCTTTTGTTGGAATTACTTCAATGCCAAGAAGGAAATGTAGGGATCACAAATATTTAAAAGAGAATTTGTTTCCAAGCTACTCAATAATTCTTTCCACAAAAGCCGAATTATTTCCAGTATTCACCAAGTCATCAACATAAACCAAACAATAGACAATAGTTGAATCATGGTGATACACAACAAGTCAAGTACCCAGCATTCAGAAAACAAACTCAAGTAATGCTTGTTTAAGACTATATATTGCCTTATTGAGGCAACATACATGAATTGGCTTTTTTGAACTTCAGAAGTCTAAAGGTTGCTTCATGTAGACTTTTCCATGAGAGGACCATTTAGAAACGCATTATTTACGTCAAGTTGCCTAAGTGATCATCCCTGTATCACAACAATTGATAAGACTGTTCTAATAGCAATAGGCTTAACATTTGGACTAAATGTTTCTTTGTAGCCCAAACTAGGCCTCTGATTAAGGCCTTTTGCCACAAGTTTGGTTTTGTACCGATCAATTGAATCATCTACATTTCTTTTTATCCGAAAGATCCATTTGCACCCAATTATATTGCATCATTTTGGTGGTGGAACAAGCTGCCATGTATCATGGCACATGAGGGTAGTTAATTCAGAAGACATGGCTTCACACCATTTAGAATCAAAGATGGCCTCAGTGACAGTGTTAGGTTCCAACGATGGAGGAATGAGATGCTTGGTAACCAAGAATGAATTTTTTTGGTTTGTAAATGTTGTTCATGGATCAGGTTACCATATTGTGTGTGCGCACTTAACATTAGATGGTATGACAAACTCATTTTGTGCATGAACAAGTTCATGGATCTTGGAAATATGAGATGAATGAATATCTCTTGAAGGCAAATAAGGTGGAGAAGAAATATGTACCTGAGAAGGAGATGTTGTCGAAGAAGAAACTTCCATAGGCGTTTGAAGCGAGAGTGTACCAATTGCCAGAGTCAAGGCTAGTAATGGCAACAAACCAAGAAGTTTCGGCAAGGAGACTAGCATAGTAAATTGATTTTTGCTAGAGTTTAGAGAAGAAATTGTTGAGTTTTTAGGGCTTGACTTCAGAAAGGGAAAGTTCCCTTCATCAAAGAGAACATGTCGAGGTTGGAAAAGATGCTGTGTTTTGGGCTCTAAGCAAATATATGCATTTTGTGAAAGGAAGTAGCCCACAAATACACAAGTCATGGCTTTGAGCTCGAGCTTATTACTGTTATAAGGTCTGGTATATGGATAGCATAAACAACCAAAATGTTTGAGCTTCAAGTAATTGGGAGAAATAAATGCCCAAACGATGATTTATTTTGTAACGTGTGACTCAGCATCCTGCTTATTAGGTAGGCAGCGGCTTGAAAAACATAGAGTCAATATGAGCGAGGTATGTAAGCATCTGTGAGAAGAGTGAGCTCAGTTTCAATTAGATGGCGATGTCGTCTTTTAGATATGTCATTTTCTTGTGGAGTGTGTGGAGCAGTCATATAATGACTAATTTCACGAACAGATAGATAGGGCCTTAGTCCAATATATTCTTCGCCATTATTCGAGTATAGACTCTTAATTTTTGTGTTAAATATATATTCCACAAGATGTTAAAATTGAGGGAAAATAGTTTGAACATTTCACTTATTTGGCATAGTATAGAGCCATATGCATTAGGTAGAGTGGTCAAAAAAAATTATATAATACTTTGAACCATCAATACCAATATTATAGGCAGGACCCATACATTCGAATAGATCAATTATAAGGAGCTGTGCTAGTCAAGCCATGAGAATGAAAAGGTTGACGACGAGCTTTATTTTGTGAGCTTTATTATGTCCATGATTTCTTGTTGGTAATGAAAATGTGCAGATAAGATGATTACCAATTTTTTACGAGGGATGACCAAGTTATTTATGCCAATCATTGGTGTTAGTGCATTCATTAATATAGGCAACAACTTTTTTTGAAATAGTGGTATTTCGATAATGGGTACACACTATCTTCACATTCTCCTTTGAGTAATGTCACCCCCGTTATCCAATCCTTCAACAAAAAATGAAATAGGTGAAATTATAAATTGACATTATTGTTTGGTGAAGTGATGAATAGATATGAGATTTTTTTGAATAATGGAAACACATAGTGTATCATGTAAATAAAAAAACACGATTAGGCGAAACAAAGGATAATGAACCAACGTGAGATATTGAGAAACCTAAACTATCACCAATTACCACCTCATCAATGCCATCATACTCCAAGTGGATTGAAAGATTAGAGAGGTCAGTAATCATGTTGTGCAATGCAGCCGAATCAACTAGCCATTTTTTATTCTTTCCTTATGAGGAGGCAGCACAATTTGCTGTAATCTTATTGAATTTAAATTTGGAGCATGTCTTGGCCGTATGGCCCACTTGGTCACACAATTGAAATTTAGGCTTATATTTCCTATGGCCTGATTCTAATGAACCTCGTTTACCACCGCCCCAAGTTGATAAAGCCCATTTTTGAGAAGATGACCCATTGTTACCTAAAGGATTCCCTTTCCTTTGAGTGTAATTAGCAGTAGCTATTAGGGTCAATGCCAATTGCGCTTCCAGCCGGTGAAGATTTTTGTAACCAACCAACAAGTCATGAATTTCCTTAGACTTCAGTGAGGTTTCTCGAGCATGAATTGGTGCTGCAATGTCACGAAACTCTGGACCAAGATCGTCAAGATGTAAAGTGTGAGATCATCGTCTGAGACATGATGATTTATGACTTCAAGTTCATCAGCAATCATCTTTACAGCTTCGAGGAATTCAGTGATAGTTCGACTGTCATGGGTGCTCAAGGTTAAATCCTCCTTGAGTTGTATTGCACAACTTCGAAATTTGCCCGCATAGAGGCGAGTAAATGCCGTCCATATTGCGTGAGAAGTTTTACACGAAGGAAGAAGTGATGTAATTGAGGTGGAGGCAGGAATAGCGTGGAGGATGAGATTATCTTGACGAACCCAATGGGAGTTCGCTGCTTTGGAGGTGGCTGAGTTGGTTGCATCAATGGCAGGACATGGATGATTACTGTGACAAAATCAATGAGATCATATCCTATTAGCAATGCTTTAAATTGAGCTCTCCATTCGGGAAAATTTGATAGGGTGAGCTTCTTATTAATAATTATGGCAACGTTTATAGTGATGATTGGTGTTTCGGAAGGTCCAAAGATGGCAACCATGGTTGAAAAGGGGACAAAGTATCTCATTGTAGGACTCGCTCTTGTGATACCATAAAGAGACAAAGCACTACTATAAGTTTGAATTTTGAACATTATTGTATTGATATTCACAATATGTATAAATACAAGTATAAGCAAGCTATCTAAAGACATGTATAACGTGTACATAAATGACATTTACAAAGGAGATCAAAACTTATAGCATTTACAATGAAATATAAAAACTGCTCCTTGATTGTCATTGAGACTAAAGCTGGGATGATTTTACTGCTTCGGTTGGGATTGATTTTGCTATGAAATATTTTCAGCCTCTTCCTTAATATCTGCAACTAAAAGAATCGGGTCATTTTGAAACAAGCCCAAAAGTGTAACAATAATCTCCAAGCATTTTAGAACCCTACATTTAAATAAGTTCACAAACTAAAAACTTTAGCAATTAGCTCGTATTTTCACAAAATAATAAACACGAAGCAAAAATCAAAAAATGAAATAAAAAACCAATTGGGGTTCCTCAAAATTGGACGACGGCGAGAGTAACACCGGGATGGCGACAATAACCAGAAACAACGACCAGAGATTCACGGATGCGAGGGCTTGACACAATCAGTGATGGGGTCCGCTTTCCCAGGAGCTTCAAAATAAAATGAAATAACAATTTTCCCTCCTTTGAATCGTGTTTTTATTTCTCATTTTTATTATTTATTTATTTTAAATAATCAGTTGGCATGGCAACTGCCATGTCAGCCACGAGGTCACATCGAGAATCCTTCTTGGGGTCCCTAGCATTATTGCATTTGTATAAGGCAGGTAGTAGGCCTAGAGATCCATAAATTTACTTTGAGCAAATTAGTAGTGAAATAATTAAGTTTATATATTTTTCACAATATATTTAGACTTGGAATATATGTATATATATATATATATATAAATGATTTGAGATACAATCAAATGGCACGCATTTATAATAACCAAAGCCAGAAAACAATTTTTCTTCTTTAGCAAAAAAAAAAAAAGGAAAATATTTTAGCTACAAATAGATTATATAAAAGAAATTTTGTAAACTAATGTGATTTGATGTGGTACATTAGATTGTAAAGTTATTTTTATTATAAAATAGATCTAACGAAAGCTATAAAATCACATCAGTTTATGAATTTTTTTTGTATAATTTATTTTTGTATGTAGCAGTTCTAAAAAAAATTACATGGCCAATGTTAATTGCAAACAAAGATATTAGAAAAATTTTAAGAAAAAAAAAACAAATCATTTGTAGGAAAGATAAAATATAATAACAAAAAGAAAAGTCTCGAAGACTCCTAGAAGAATAGGATTAAATACAATGAGTTTTTCAATATATACTATTTTTTCTTTTCAAAAGTTTTTGGAGCCAGAATTTTGAGTTTTCAAGAAAAATTTAATATTATTGTTATTGGAATTAGATTGTAACAAAAACTATGAATTTTTAATATTTTTCTAAAAATGTTATTTTAAATGGACAAGAAAGGATTTCATTTAACCATTTGGAAATAAAGAAAATCAGTTTTGCATATTTTTAAAAGATTTCTTTTTTTAATTAGTGTTGAGTAATGTTGTTATATGTAATTCTATAAATTGTGATATTAAATATATGAATTTAATGAATGTGCGTTATTATTTATTTCTTTAAATACTATCTTAAAGAGGCACAATGGTTGGGCAAAGGATACAATGGTTGGGCTGAAAAAGTGCCATGATTGATCCGAAAGGACACAATGGTTAGTCTGAAAGGCCACAATGGTTGGACCAAAAAGGCGCGATGATTGGTCCAAAAGGCACCATGGTTGGTCTAAAATGACACGATGATTAGTGCAAAAATGCACGATGATTGGTCCGAAGAGTCAAGATGGTTAGTCCGAAAAGACACGATGCTTGAGTCGAAGAGGCACAATGCTTGGCCAAAAAGACATGATGTTTAAACCAAAGACACAAATTAAAAGTTGTGATCTTTCACTTAGTGCCACTTCATTCTATATAAATAGGGAATGAGACATATAAATTTCATTCATTTCATTCTTCCATCTTTTAGTCACTTACACAATTTTGTAGAGAAACTCTGAAGGAAAAACTTTAGAATTGCTATCTGCAGTTGGTGACTTTGTTGTATCCCGGAGGTGAATTGCTTGTAACCTGACAGCAAACTCTTTCAAATGGGGGCAATTATCACCTTAAAAATAGTGTTTTACACGCCTCAAAGTCACATTTATTTTTCAGATTACTGTATCCGCATAATTTTCTTGAACAATTTAAGGTGATAATAGCAATAGGATCAGAATCTAATATAGCGACTTTCAAGATGATGAATTAAGACTTTGTCAAACTAGATAGGTCTGTTGGAACAAATCTTACTCGTTGGAAAGACAAGTTGATGTTCATTCTGACTACATTGAAGATTGCATGTGTTTTGGATTCAAATTTGCCTGTACTTCCAGAACCCAAACCTGATAATAATGATCAAATAAAGGCAGAACTCAAGAAATGAGAAGGAAATGAAGTGGTATGTAGAGGACATATCCTAAATACATTTTCTAATCATCTATACAACTTGTTTACATCAATCAAGTCACCAAAAGAGATTTGGTAGGCATTGGAATTCAAGTATAAAACGGAAAAGCAAGGTACAGATAAATTTCTAATTATGAAATATTATGAATTTACAATGAATGATAATAATTCATTGATAGATCAACTCTATGAATTGCAAGTTTTAGTGAATAAATTTCGAGATCTAAATGTGGAAATTTCTGAAACTTTGTAAGTTGGGGCTATTATTGCTAAACTTCCTCCAAGTTGGAATAATTCTAGAAAGAAACTTATGCACCCAACAGAAGATTTCACTTTAAAGCAAATTCAAAAACATTTACGAATTGAAGAGAAAACTCGACTTTGTGATAAGAAATTATTTTCTCAAAATGGTTCTAAGGTGAATTTTGTTGATGAGAAAAATAAGTTTCAAGGTAATTTTGGAGGAAACAAGAGAAAATATAATGATTTTTCCAATAATGGTAACAAGTTTAAGAAAACAAAAACTTGTTACAATTGCAAAAAGAAATGGCACTTTAAGCGTGAATGCAGATACAAGAAAAAACAAAAGAAAGAGAATGAGAATCTCAATAGTGCAAATTGGATTGAAAATGATACTTTGGAAATTGTGGTTATGGTCTTTGAAATGCATATTAGCATGATTACAGAGTTAAATATGGCTACAACAACCGAGTCATCTGATTGGTGGTATGATTCAGGCGCTACCGTCCATATTTGCAATCAGAGATCTCAATTCAAAAATTATGAAGATGCAGTAGATGGACATGTAGTACTAATGAGAAATCACAACTATGCAAAAGTTGTGGGAAAAGGAACTGTAGAACTTCAGTTTACTTCTGGGAAGAAACTTATTCTCATCAATGTTCTTCATGTCCCAAAAATAAAGAAAAATCTTGTATCTACAAATCTGCTTTGTAAGAAGGGTGTCAAGACCGTAATTGAGTCTGATAATGTAATTCTTTCTAAAGGATGAGTGTTTATTGGAAAATGGTACTCTTGTGATGGCATGTATAAACTAAGTATTAATAAAATAAATTTTGATTCCGCTTATATTGTTGAGTCTCTACTTTGTGGCATAATCGTTTGGCACATTTAAATTTTAAATCTTTAAATTTTATGTCTAAACGTGGTTGAATTCCATATAATCATAGACATGGTGATAAATGTGAAATTTGCATTCAAGCAAAAATGACAAAGAAATATTTTCCTAAAACAGACAGAAATACACAATTATTAGAACTTGCACATTCTGATATTTGTGAACTAAATGGTATTTTAACTAGAGGAGGCAATATATATTTTATTACTTTTATTGATGATTTCTAAAGATATATATATATGTATACTTAATGAAAAGTAAGATGAGACCTTCAATATGGTCAAATCTTATAAGTCTGTTGTTGAAAATCAAAAGGAATAGAAAATTAAAATATTTCGTAGCGACAGAGGTGGTGAATATTTTCCTACTGAATTTTCTTTGTACTGCAAGGAGAACGACATACATCAAACTAGTGCACCCTATACCCCACAACAAAATGATTTAGCAGAAAGAAAAAATAGGACACTACTTGATATGTTAAATGCTATGATCTTGAATGCAAAATTATCTTTTAATTTGTGAGGAGAAGTATTGCTTACAGTATGTTATTTGCATAATAGAATACATTCTATGAAATTTAAAGTCTCATCATATGAATTGTGGAAAGACAGGAAACCAAATTTGGAATACTTAAAGGGTATGGGGTTGTTTAGTTTTATAGAGTTCCAAACTCAAAGAACAAAATTGGGTCCAAGGGCAATTAAAAATGTTTTTGTAGGATATGCTAAAAATTCAAAAGTATAGACTTTTGAATTTAGATTCTAATGTTATAGTAGAATCAAAAGATGTTGAATTTATTGAAGATAAATTCTATAATGATTCTAAAGCAATATCGGATCCTACTCAAACACTAGAAATAGACTTGAGTCGGAAAAAGAATTGTATAATTCTTGACACATTGACTGAACCAAGAAGTCAAAGAGTTAGGAACGAGAAAGCTTGGATCTAGATTTTGTGTCATCTTAGGCTATTGTTTTCCTTTTGGAAGGAAATAGAGATGATATTTTAAATGAGATACCCATTCTATTAAACATAGAAGAAGATCCAAAAACATGTAAAGAAGCTATGATTTCTAGAGATGTTGCATTTTGGAAAGAGGCAATAAATGATGAAATGAACTCAATATTGTCAAACAATACTTGGGTTTTGGTAGATTTGCCTCTTGGATCAAAACTTATTGGTTGTAAATGGGTATTTAGGAGAAAATACAATACAAATGGGTCTCTTCAAACTTTTAAGGCCAAATCAGTAGCCAAGGGTTTTAAACCAAAAGAGGACATAGACTATTTTGATATGTATGCTCTAGTGACTAGATTTACATCCATTAGAGTGCTTATGGTACTGACTTCAATATATAACTTATTTGTATATCAAATGGATGTTAAAACTGTTTTCCTAAATGGTGAACTGGATAAAGAGATGTACATGGAACAACTAATAGGATTTGTTATGCATGGGCAAGAAAAGAAATTTTGCAAATTAATTAAGTCATTATATGGATTAAAGTAAGCACCAAAGCAATGGCATGAGAAATTTGATTTAGTAATATTATCTCATGGATTTAGGCATAATAATGCTGATAAATGTATTTACTCTAAATTCACGGATTGTTATGGTATTATAATTTATTTTTATGTGGATGACTTGCTTATATTTGGAACAAATATGGAAGGAATATCTGAAACTAAGAAGTATTTATCTTCAAAGTTTAAAATGAAGGATCTTAATGAAGTTGACACTATTTTGGGTGTCAAAGTAAAGAAACATAGTGGGGGTTATGATTTATGTCAATCTCATTATATTGAGAAAATGTTTCTTAAATTTTAATTAGGAATTAAAGAAGTAAATATCCCATATGAATCTTCATTTAAATTAACTGAGAAAGCTGGAAGAGCAGTTGCTTAGTTAGAATATGTTAGTGCAATTGGTATTTTAATGTATACAATGCATTGCACTAGACCAGATATTTTCTTTGTAGTATGTAAACTTTCTAGATATACGGGTAATCCTAACACAGAGCATTGGAAAGCAATTGGTAGAGTTTTTGGGTACCTTAAAAGAACTAGTTCTTCAGGACGGTATTATACCAATTTTCCTACCGTACTAGAATGATATTGCGATGCTAGTTGGATTACTAGTGCAAGTGATAATAAGGCTACTTCTGGTTGGATTTTCACCCTTGGTAGTTGAGCTATTTCATGGGCTTCTAAAAAACAAACATGTATATCACATTCTACAATGGAATCTGAATTTGTCACCTTGGCAGCAGTAGGCAAAGAAGCAGAATGACTGAGGAATTTGTTATTTTATATAAAGTTGTGGTCACAACCGATGTCATCCATTTCTTTGCAATGTGATAGTGAAGGTACTATGTCTAGCACTTATAGTAAAGTTTATAATGGAAAATTTAGACATATTAGCTTAAGACATGAATATGTCAAACAATTAATTAGTGATGGTATTATCACTATTGTATATGTTCGATCAAGTAAAAACTTGGCGAATCTTTTCACAAATGGACTTTCGAGAGACTTGGTGAATAGTACATCTAGTAGAATGAGTTGAAATCTTTTTATTAAAATGTCACTTTAAATAGGAACCAAACCTTACACTATTAATATTAATAGTGATAACACTAAAATTTAATTTAAAGTGAGAAACCCTTCTAGGATGATCAATGTTGACTGTTATGATAAATGTAGGATGAGTATTATACTCTTAATAAAGTTCAATAGTTGAATAAGTGTCTGAAGTAATAGAGACACAAATTTACCTATGTGAACATAAGAGGTGGGAACTATTGAACTCAAGGTTTCAAGTTTCGTGTAAATCTATACATGGATTTTGATGATAACAAATAAATTCAAAGAATAAAGGAGTCTCAAGCTCAAGTTGTCCACACAATACAATCAAGCACATCAAGAAACCAAGCATGAGCAAGAAGGGAACAAATTCACATTAAAATCATAGAATAATATTGTAAATCTCTTAAAAGTTCGAAATTAGGATTAAGGCTCAAAATTAATATTTTATCATAAAGCATTAAAATACATTTTCCACGTATGCATGAATATTTTGAAAATTAAATTTGAAAATTTTGAAAGATGATTGATTGTCATCTTTCACATGTGCATGATATAATTAAAGGTTTGAACTTTGAAAATATTAAGATGATTGATTTTCATCTTTCACATGTGCATGACATGATTAAAAGTTTGAACTTTGAAAATATTAAGATGATTGATTGTCATCTTTCACATGTACATGTTTTATTTGAATATTTTCAAATCTTTCTTGACTTATGTAAAAGGTAGATGTTTTTGTTTGAAAATTTTGAAAAGTAAAGTATGCTCCTTTTGTCATATGAAAAAAGTAAAAAATTAGATTTGAAATTTTTGAAAAGTAAAGTGTGCTCATTTTGTCACATGCAAAAAGTAAAAAGATTTGATTTGAAATTTTTGAAAAGTGAATGATGATGTCTTTGACATGTGAATCTTTTTAAATTTGAATATGAAGTCTCATATGCCCATAAATAGATCATTTGAGAGTTTCATATTTACAACACCAAGAGCATACAACATTCATTCAAAGTTTTCATTCTCTCTTCTCTAAGCATTGAGCCTTAACCCTTATTTATTTTGAGAGATATAGTTTGTGCTGTATTGTATTTATTTCACTCATTGAGGAGTGTTTTCTGATAGCCTACCCACTATCAATTCTTGTATCAGTAAAAGGGTGTGTATAACCCTTGTGTGTACAGAAGGTATTCTACACGGGGAATAATTAAATCACCAAGTGTGAGGTGATTGGAAGTGTAGAAGGTGTTCTACACGGGAAATACTTAAATCACCAAATGTGAGGTGATTGGAAGTGTAGAGGGTGTTCTACACGGAATCTTTGGAGCGGTGCTGCTCAAATGTGTAATAGGTTTCTATTTCTACCTAAAGGAAATTGAATAGTGGATTTGGGGATGCTCAAGGGGTAGATTGAGGCGAGGACGTAGACAGTGGGGCCGAACCTCGTTAACATACTGAGTTTGCTTCTCTCTTACCTTTACTCTTTATATTTATTAGTGTTTCATATTTTGTTTATATTTTATATTGTATACTTGATTTATAATTGTTAATTTTTTTTAATACAACTCAATTCACCCCCCCTCTTGTGTTAGTCATCTGGGCAACAATTGGTATCAGAGCTAGAGCTCTATTATAAGATTAACTATCTTTTGAGTTAAGATCTTATGACTAACATTGCAGCTTCATTTGGTGAAGGTCAATTCAGCAGTCGGCGTCCACTCTTTTGCGGAGAAAATTACTCATTCTGGAAAGTTAGAATGAGAATATTCCTTCAGGCTCAAGGTCGAGAAATCTGGAAATGTATTGTAAATGGACCTTATATTCCAACAAAAGTAATTGATGGAGTAAAGGTCAAAAAGGAAGAAGAATAGTTTGATCGTGAAGACGATAGACTTTATACTATGAATTTAACTGGTATGAATTTATTATATAATGCTCTTAATGGTAATGAGTTTAATAGAGTAATGACTTGTGCTACAGCAAAGGAAATTTGGGATAACTTGGAAGTTACTTATGAAGGAACTTCTCAAGTCAAGGAATCAAAAATTTATATTCTTACTCATGAATATGAAATGTTTAAGATGAATGATGATAAATCTATTTCTAGTATGCACACTCGTTTTACTAACATCATAAACAGCTTGACAGCTCTTGGCAAAGTTTATTCCAAAGTGGAGATAGTAAGAAAAATTCTCAACTCTCTACCAAAACGTTAGGAGTCAAAAGTGACAGCGATTCTTGAAGTTAGAGACCTCAAGAAGCTCGAAGTGAATGAACTCATCGGGTCACTTATCACCCATGAGTACACATTGAAAAGAGGAGAAGAAGAAGGAAAGCCAAAGAAGAGTTTAGCACTTAAAGCTGTTCCACATGAAAGTGAAAGTGATGAAGATGAGGAAAATGACGACAAAGATGAAGAAGTTACGATGATAACAAGAAGAATTCAAAGTTCTTAAAGAAAAATAAAACTCCTCCAAGGAAATCTTTCAAAAAGTTTTCCAAGAAAAATTCAGGTAAAAATAACACTTTAATTTTTTATAAATGCAATAAACCTGGTCATATTAAGTCAGATTGTCATCTGCTAAAGAAAGATCGAAACAAAGGCAAAAAAGCAATGAAAGCTACATGGGATGATGATTTAAGTAGCTCAGATGGTGAAGCAAGTAATGGAGAATCAGCAAATCTTTGTCTTATGGCTAAAGATGACATTGAGGTAATAAATTTTGATAATATTGAAGATCTTTCATATGAAGAATTGTAAAATTTTTTATAAGAGGTATATGAGGAATTTGAAAAACTGGGTATCAAGTATACTGCTTTGAAAAAGAAAAATTCTTTTTTAACAAACGAAATTGATATTTTAAGAAAAGAAAGTATTGTTTTGAAAGATGAAAATGTTAAGTTGAAGAAAAAGAAAACTGATTTAGAAAATATTATTGAAAACTTTACGAATGGAAAAAGAAATTTTGAAAAATTTCTTGGTAGTCAAAGATGTGTTTTTGACAAGGCAGGCTTGGGATATATGACAAAACAAAAATACAAACCTTATAAAAATTTCTTTGATAATCCTTCTACATCAAAGTCCAATATTCAAAATTCTTTTCATAAAAATAATTTTGTTAAAAAATGATACTATTATAATCATTCAAGTTCTTCATATATGTCACATGCTATTTGCAATTTTTGTAATAGAAATAGTCATAATTATCTTGCTTGTCCTATTAGAAGAAAACATACAATGACTATTAAGGCCATATGGGTACCTAAGAATCTTATTTCTTTTAATACTAATAAATAAAGGACCCAAAGAACTTGGGTACCAAGAAATTTTTTTTAATTGTTTTTGTAGGTATGCATGAAGTCTTCTACAGGTAAAAGTAAATGGTTTTTAGACAATGGATGCTCAAGATACGTGACATGAGACAAAACTAAATTCATTGACTTCACTTCTAAAGAAGAAGGATGCATGATATTTGGAGACAATTCAAAAAGGAAGATCATGAAAATAGAAGAAAAGATCATCAAGACTTAGTACAAGATACAATTAAACAGTGAAAACATGTGAAATATAATCCAATAGAACAAATTCTGGGAGAACCTTCACGAGGGGTAAGCACTCGATCATCTCTTAGAAATATTTGCAATCATACTGTTTTTCTATCTCAGATTGAACCTAAAAATATTGATGAAATACTTTTTTATGAATCTTGGATTCTATCTATGCAAGAAGAGCTTAATCAATTTGAAAGAAATGATACTTGGACACTTGTTCTTAGACCCAAAAATCATACTATTATTGGAACAAAATAGGTTTTTAGAAATAAGAAAGATGAGTCCGAAGTCATTACTAGAAATAAGGCTCGACTTGTGGCCCAAGGTTTCAATCAAGAAAAATGAATCGATTATGATGAGACATATACACCAGTCGCAAGATTAGAGGCTATTCGAATGCTACTTACATATGCTTGTTATAAAGATTTCAAACTTTTTTAAATGGATGTTAAAAGTGTTTTCTTAAATAGTTTTTTTATTGAAAAATGTTTTTCAAGAGGAAGATCGATATAACTCTTTTCATCAAGTATGAATAGAATAATATTCTTCTAATTCAAATTTATGTAGATGATATAATATTTGGTGCTACTAATGAATATGTGTCAAGATTTTATTAAGAATATGTAGGAAGAATTTGAAATGAGCATGATGAGAGAATTTAATTTCTTTCTCAGATTGCAAATCAAGCAAGCAAAAAGTGGAACATTTATTAATCAGTCAAAATATATCAAAGAGTTACTCAAAATTTGAGATGGAACGTGCGAAGGTAATTAGAACATCAATAAATCCAAACACTAAATTTGATAAAGATGAAAGCGATAAACCAGTTGACTCAAATGTATATAGAGGTATGATTAGTAGTTTATTATATTTGATAACTAGTAGACCTGATATTATGTTCAGTGTATGTTTATGTGCACGTTTTCAATCATTTCCAAAACAATCTCATTTGATTGCAGTCAAGCGAATTTTTAGATATTTTGCCAGTACCATTGACTTAGAGTTATGGTATCCTAAACACACTTCTTTCGATCTTATTAGTTATTCAAGTACCGATTATACTGGTTGCAAAGATGATCGAAAAAGTTTTAGTAGAACATGTTATTTCTTAGGTCATGCACTTGTTTCATGATTTAGTAAAAAGAAAATTCTGTTGCATTACCTATTACTGAGACAGAGTATGTTGCTGTAGGCAGTTGTTGTGCTCAAGTTCTTTATATGAAGCAACAAGTTGAGGATTTTAAACGTATGTACAATTACATTCCAATCAAATGTGATAAATATAAGTGCTATAAATTTTTCGAAGAATCCAATACAACATTCTCAGACCAAACATATTGAAATTAGATATTATTTTCTTAGAGATCATGTGTAGAAGAGCGATATTGTATTAGAATTCATTAGTACACATGATCAATTGGCAGAAATTTTTACAAAACCCCTACCAGAAGATAAACTATGTATGATTAGGAGATAAATAGGAATTATGTATGCCATGAATATCTGCTAGATACTTTTATTCCATTATCTCAAATGACCTACAGAAACTTGAGACGTTTAGCCTCATCATTCAAATGCATTTGCTCTTCATAAATCATCATGCCATCCTTGTCTAAAGGATTAGGCAATCGAAATGCAGAGGCAAGAAAGGATTTTAAATCCTTATTCTGTTGTTTTAAGTCTACTATTTTTTTGTTAGACTCTTGAACAAGTCGTTGAAAAATATCGATCTTCTCATTAAGATTCTCTATCTCGTGGGTTTTTTACTGCAACCGAGCGGAAAAAGCAACAATGGAAGATGAGTATCGAGTCCCGAGACCCACAAGCTCGTAAATGGCATCATGATCTGATTTATTAGTCAAATCAGTATTTTGCTGCTTCATGGCACTTACGACAGATGCAGAAATAGATTGATCACGAGAAGCACTGAAAGAGAATTGATGAGCCATTAAGATTTTGTAAAGTGAGAATGAAGATGAACTACAACAATGAAAAGAAGATTTGATGCGGATTAGATAAAGTTAAGGATTACTTTTATAAAGATGGAAATAAGTAGAAGACAAACTGTCATCTCTTCAAATCTTACTTAGTCAAGCTTACAAGATATGCCGGATGCATATTGTCAAAAGTTACTGAACTAAGCTAGCGAGATTAATTATAATTGTCCCTGTTTCTCTCCTGAAACGCTGCCATTATCTGCTGATATTGACTCTGTGCTTGAACTCTTACTCGTTCCGATTCCTCTATTTGAAATTTCAAAACACGAGCTAATTCCGTCAAATCATTATTTTCTTGCTTTAACCTCTTATTCTTTCTGCCTTTATTTGCAAGCTTTTGATGCTGAACAGATATTTGATTGTTAAGTCGATCAACCTCATTTGCCCTTACTAGTAATCTTCGAGACATGGTCGTAACAGAGGCAGCATATTGAGCACTGAGAGTTCTTGATACTGCAACAACCTCAGAATCAGTTCTATTAGAAAAATGCATTTCTGCTTCTATCATGGTGTTGACAACCTCATGAGATAAAATGACTAGTTGAGATGGTTCCTGATTCAAATCCGGAAGATTATCAGACGAAATTTTTTCTGCCATTCTATCGTTTTGAATAAACAGAAACTGGATCAATGAATGGGGTGAAAATTTATTGAGTATCCGACAGGTGAAAACGGTCTTTTAAATAACAACTTTCAAATCTCGATAATATTTAATTTTTCAACAATATCACGCGGATTTAAATCTGCTTTCGCACCGACTGCTAGAGCTAGGCCTCCAACCTTTGCAGGTTTTGTCAGACACCCGTGGCTCCGCACCGAATTTTCAAAGTTAGACTTCCAACATTTGCAGGTTTTGTCGGACATGCATGGCTCCGCACCGCATTACCAGAGCTAGGCCTGCAGCTTTTGCTGTCTTTGTCGGACACGAATAATTTTAATTATTCAACTTCAAATCTCTGGAACATCTAATTCGTCAATAATATCAAGCGGATTTAAATCTTCTTCCGCACCGAGATGATAAAATTCGGCTTCAACCTTTGCAGGTTTTATCGGACACGAATAGTTCTAACTTCTACAGTCTCTACTAACGCAGCGTTTTATTTGTCTATTGGTTATTATAGGAATATATCTTATTGAGCTAATTATGATTCCTTTTTAATGATGCCAAAAGAGGGAGAAGTTTTAGACTAGAACATTAACATTATTTAAATTGCTAAACTTGTTATATATGCTTGGAATTATATTTATATTTTTGCTTAAAAAACTAACGCACATTCTCAGGGGGAGCTTAAGTATTAATACAGATTTCAGGTTCTATCAAGTATTTGTCATCATCAAAAAGGGGGAGATTGTTGAACTCAAGGTTTCAAGTTTCGTGTAAATCTACACATGAATTTTGATGATAACAAATGAATTCAAAGAATAAAGGAGTCTCAAGCTTAAGTTGTCCACACAATACAATCAAGCACATCAAGGAACCAAGTATGAGCAAGAAGGGAACAAGTTCACATTAAAATCATAGAATAATATTGTAAATCTCTTAAAAATTCGAAATTAGGATTAAGGCTCAAAATTAATATTTTATCATAAAACATTAAAATACATTTTCCACATGTGCATGAATATGTTGAAAATTAAATTTGAAAATTTTGAAAGATGATTGATTGTCATCTTTCACATGTACATAACATGATTAAAAGTTTAAATTTTGAAAATATTAAGATGATTGATTGTCATCTTTCACATGTGCATGACATGATTAAAGGTTTGAATTTTGAAAATATTAAGATGATTGATTATCATCTTTCACATGTGCATGACATGATTAAAGGTTTGAATTTTGAAAATATTAAGATGATTGATTGTCATCTTTCACATGTACATGTTTTATTTGAATATTTTCAAATCTTTCTTGACTTATGCAAAAGGTAGATGTTTTTGTTTGAAAATTTTGAAAAGTAAAGTGTGCTCCTTTTGTCATATGGAAAAAGTAAAAGATTAGATTTGAAATTTTTGAAAAGTAAAGTGTGCTCATTTTGTCATATGCAAAAAGTAAAAAGATTTGATTTGAAATTTTTGAAAAGTGAATGATGATGTCTTTGACATATGAATCTTTTTAAATTTGAATATGAAGTCTCATATGCCCATAAATAGATTATTTGAGAGCTTCACATTCATAACACCAAGAGCATACAACATTCATTCAAAGTTTTCATTCTCTCTTCTCTAAGCATTGAGTCTTAACCCTTGTTTATTTTGAGAGATATAGTTTGTGCTGTATTGTATTTATTTCACTCATTGAGGAGTGTTTTCTGATAGCCTACGTACTATCAATTCTTGTATCAGTAAAAGGATGTGTATAACCCTTGTGTGTACAGAAGGTATTCTACACGGGGAATAATTAAATCACCAAGTGTGAGGTGATTGGAAGTGTAGAAGGTGTTCTACACGGAGAATAGTTAAATCATCAAGTGTGAGGTGATTGGAAGTGTAGAGGGTGTTCTACACGGATTCTTTGGAGCGGTGCTGCTCAAAGGTGTAATAGGTTTCTATTTTTACCTAAAAGGAGATTGAATAGTGGATTTGGGGATGCTCAAGGGGTAGCTTGAGGCGAGGACGTAGGCAGTGGGGCCGAACCTTGTTAGCATACTGAGTTTGCTTCTCTCTTACCTTTACTCTTTATATTTATTACTGTTTCATATTTTGTTTATATTTTATATTGTATACTTGATTTATAATTATTAATTTTTTTTAATATAACTCAATTCACCCCCCCTCTTGTGTTAGTCATCTGGGCAACAAGAACAACTTCTAACAAAAGTTTAAGGTTTACTTTTGTAAATGGTCATGAATGTCAGGATGTAGCACGTAATTTAGTGTAAATAATTAGTAAGTTATCTCGTTAAAATTGGATAGAATCATGTGTGTGGTATTTCGGTTCTTAATGTAAAAAGTCTTGATTTAAGCCTAGGTCACCATTGACTTTGTTAGGAATTTGAGATACTTATACTAATTGAAGGTTTAAATCGAGAGATGCCTTCTTGTATGCATGAGGATATCAGTATTTGACTAAAAAATTTAATATCACAATTTAAATGGGAGATTGTTATATATAATTCTATAAATTGTGATATTAAATATATGAATTTAATGAATGTGAGTTATTATTTATTTTTTTAAATATTATCTTGAAGAGGCACAATGATTGGGCCAAATAACACAATGGTTAGACCGAAAAGGCGCGATAGTTGGTCCAAATGGACACAATAATTGGACTTAAAATGCGCGATGGTTGATCCGAAAAGACACAATAGCTAGTTTGAAAAGACACGATGGTTGGTACGAAAAGGCACGATGATTGGTTTGATAAGTCACGATGGTTGGTCCGAACAGACACGATGCTTGAGCCAAAAAAGCACAATATTTGACCGAAAAGACATGAACTTAGATCAAATACACAAATTAAAAGTTGTGATCTTTCACATGGTTCCACTTTATTCTCTATAAATAGGGATGAGACCCACAAATTTTCTTCATTTCATTTTTCTATCGTTTAGTCACTTACACAATTTTGTAGAGAAATTCTGAAGGAAAAACTTCAAAATTACTATTTGTAGTTAGTGACTTTGTTATATCCTGAAAGTAATTGCTTGTAATCTGATAGCAAACTCTTTCAAGTAGGGGTAATTCTCATCTTATAAATAATATTCTACACGTCTCAAAGTCATATTTATTTTTTAAATTACTGTATCTGCATAATTTTATTCAACAAATGTTACACTTACCTCCCTATATGTAGTTTACAACTTGCTGACGTGACTCTTATTTCTTAATAGGATAATAATAGAGTTACCATCACGTCATCGTCTTATCAATACTTCACTATTTTCATTCTATTTCAAATTTTTATTTTTTTTTATTCTTTTAAATATTTTTTAACATCTTTTATTATTAAAAAAAATTTAAAAAATTATACAACTTCACTAATAATCATTTTATCAACTATTAATTGAAAAAATTAAAAAATAAAAAGTAGTAAAAATGTGATAGAAGAGTAGTAGTCATTATCTTTCTTAATATAGAAAAGCTGTTCCCTTTGGAAAACGCTTCTGAAAAACGCTCATTTACACCTCTTTTACAGTTTTACCGTTACTTTACCATCTAGTTATTTTCTTCTTTTTCCTATTTGAATTTGATTAAATTAAATTAAATAAGATCACGTAAAACTTTACTGTCCAGTTTTACTTGATCTTCTTATATAAGCTAAAATAAATTAAATTAAATCAATCAACGTAATTTGATTAAAATAAATTTAATTTATAAAAATTGAATGGAAGAGCAAAAAAGGTGGTCAATTTTTATAGAATTGAACTTATTTTTAATTAGATCGCATGATTAAGTTAGTTGATTGAATTTATGTTCTTCTAAATTATGTCAGAAAATCATATTAAGAGATTTTTAATACAGATTCAAAAAATTACAGAAAAAAATAGCTAAATAGAAAAATAATAATAAATGAAATGTAATTTTTATTCCTACGTCTTTCTCCGCCAAAAAGCGAATGGGTCAATTGGGAACGTTATATAAAGAACTGCATAATGGAAATCCTTGTCTAAATGCATTCATAATTAAAATAATTGACCACGCATTGCAAAGATAATATGCCCATTAAATAATGGCCACAGAAAGCAATCAAAAAGAAGATTCAGGAGTAAAAACCTTGCGTGACTCGTTCCGTTCCAGCATACAGTTCTATGATCAATATTTTAAATATTGTATTAGTTGGCGTATCAATCAAAATATTAGAAAGAAATATCTTAATATCGGTATCCATTTAGATTAATTTATATATAGATAAATTATATATAAATACATCTATAAATTATGTTCCAGAATAATAATCAATATATAAATAAATTATAAATATAAATTTATATATAATTTATCTAATCTGAATTGATATAAAAAAAAAAAGCAAAAAAACTTTATATATATATATATATATGAAAGACCGAAATCCGATACAACCAAAACGTAAATATCAACTAGTACTGACTGGTACGAACATACATATAAATTGTACCAGACAACCAGCCAATACTATATATTTCAACTGTAACGACCGATACGATACTAAAAATTATAGTTCTATCACACAGTTCGCTAGTGTGAGTGGCTTTCTTGAAAATTTAAGCAGATGGACAAACACATGATGAAGATTTTTGACAGAGCTTGCTAGTTTGAGTGGTTTTGACAGAGCTTGGACAAAAACAGGGCTCCATTTAGTTATTTGATTGTATTAAAATTAATTCAATTCAGTCTAATTTTAAGACGAGTCTAATATTAAATTCCCAACTTCAAACTATGAAACTCATCTTCAATTTTCAATTCAAAATCTTTTTACGTGTGAGATGTACAGTCATTTTCAACTCAATACCTATTTACACATGAAATTCACAATTTTTCAAATTTCTATAAATATATCTAAACTCATTTTAACATTCAAATACATCTAAACTTATCTTAAATGAATCACATAAAACTTACTCTACCATTTTAACTCACTATTATTCATATAGTACTCAACCCAGCTTAATATCTAAACGCAATATCAAAGCTTTAGACTTAGAGGTCAGAACCTAACTCGGAGTTGGGCTGGTCCATAGGCTACTAGCCTACTTTTTCATAACGAACAAACAATAATACATTAATAATAGATAATTATTATCAAAATCGACAAATAAATAAACAAACAAGGAAACATAACACCTAAATCCATAATATAAATTAAAAGACATTATCATTAATAAAATTATGAATTATATTAACATATTTCCATCTACAATAAAAGGCAAATAATCAAATATCGATTTCAAAATAAAAAATAAAAAAATCTTGCAACACAAGATCTTAATATACTCCTGCAAAATGCAAACATCATACAAGAACACATTGTCACTCACTAATGACTATTTGGAGTTGTAGATGGATATTACAAAGTTACAACTTAGAACTCCCTCCGGGACTTCTCCCCAAATCCCATCAAATTAACAACCAGAATTTTAAGTTACAAACTAGTGATACCACAACCATTCAAATGTTACAAAGTTTATAGTTAAATTATCTTCCAATATAAGGCTTCATCTACCAGACTCTCTCCCATAATGTCACCGTCTCAGTCCTTCACAAGTATGTCAGGGTCCACAAATAGGTTTTCAAAACAATACAAATTATAAGTCAAAGAATTAAAGCAATAAAAATATCTAACTAGTCATTTAAGAATTTCGCTAAAAGCTTAAAGTTACCTGACTCAAGCTTTTATCTCTTGGCATCACCAACGCTATCTAGTCCAATAGGCTTTGACCTCAACCAATCCTGTGTGCAGATAAGAGCCTCCATAGTTTTCGGAGCCAATGAACTCTGGTAAGCATTCAACACACGACCTCCAGTGTTAAACACCGACTCAGAGGCAGCCATAGTGATAGGAATGGCCAATACATCCTGGGCTATTCGAGAAAGGACTGGAAACTTGGCGGAATTTACCTTCCACCAAGTTAAGATATGAAATGCATTACTAGGTGCCTCAATATCCTCCATAAAATATCGTTCAAACTCAGATTTATATCGTATAATATTCATTGATGCCAGGATTTGATCATATGTTTGAAACTGAAATGTTGAACTCGAAGCATCTGTATCATCTAAGGAAGAAGTCAATTTTGTTGGTCTTGAGGAGCACCCATATGCACTTGAAGATTGACCAATGTTGTTGTAATGGTGATACAAGGCTTCAATATCATTCTTCAACATTCTAATGAACTGATCAACCTTCTCACTCTCAATGATTTTCCTAAGCCAATACTCTATAACTTCCAACTTACATCGGGGATCAAAACTCGCAGCCACAAATAATAATCTATTTATTTTCTCAACATCTCCGCAATATTTATCATATATAGATTTCATCCTCATAGCCATATTGTTCAACAACCCAACACTACTTTTACAATTTTGATGCAATTTGGAACAAATATTTGCAAGCTCCACAAAGTACCTGTCTGCAGTACAATATAAACTACTAGTACCAGATATGCGAACAATGGCATCATGAAAAAATTTCAAGATTTCAACAAAATACCTCACATTATCCCAATCATGAGTGTTTGGTGGTTTGAGCCCCTTCTTCCCTATTGTGTCCTCCAATAAAGTATAATACAAACCTCCATCTTCGACCTCCATCCTCTCAAAGGCTCTCTGATACTTTGACGCCACATCCAACATCATGTAGGTCGTGTTCCATCTATTGGGAACATCCAAGATTAACATACTACCACATGAAATTTTTAGTTGCTCGACACACGATTTAAACTTGTCGAGCCTTTGGGGGGAAGACATCATGTACTTGACAATATTGCGGATCCTAATAATTGAGTCATCAACTTCCTTTAGACCCTCATTGACTATGAGATCGATAAGGTGAGCACAACATCTAACATGTACAAATTCGTGGTCATGAATTTTATCTTTTGGGATTGTACAATTTCGCTTCAACCACTCAATTGCGATATCATTGCCACTAGTAATGTCAATTGTGATGGTAAGAAAATTTTCAATTCCCCAATCGCTCATACAATCATCCAATTCCTTACCATTAGATGAGCCTTTGTTATCTTGAATCCGCTTGAACCCCAATATTCGCTTATGCAACATCCACTCACTGTCAATGAAATAGGCTGTGACACACATATAACTCAAGTTCTGAATTGATGTCCATGTATTAGTTGTAAAATAAACTCTTTGCCCAGTGTTGATAAACATATCCTTCATGCGGGCCTTCTCAGTTGCATGCATCTTCAAACAATCTCTCATCATTGTATACCGTGAAGGAAAGGGAAATCGGGGCTCAAGATTTTCTACAAAATTGCGAAAAGTTTTTCCCTCAACTGTAAGAAAAGGCATCTCATTCATTACAATCATGGCTGCTAGCAACTCTCTGCATCTCTTCTCCCCTCCCTGTCAAGTGTAAAATGTTGTGAAGCACCATACGACAATCTAGACTTAGAAATAACAACATTGTAATATTGTGTGGATACACATACAAATCATAAAACAAACAGCCAGGTAGTTAGACGAACGCAAGAATGAGAGAGAGAGAGAGAGAGAGATGCAGGGAGGATAACCTAGACCGATGGATATATTAGTTACTTGATAACAATTTCCACACTTAGGTCCAAGCCATGATTTTCTAACCTTAAAACAACAAAGAGAAAACAATCAATTTTTGGGGGAAAGCCATGCACCTCTACAAAGATAATCATAAAGAATTCAGCAGGAGCCAAATATGGGCTTTGGAACAGCAACTTTCCCTAAAACCATCATGTCACCTCTTCTGGTAGAACTGCAAGAGCATTGGGGTTTTCTTTTTTAAAGAAAAGAGGGCAGCACCTCATTTATTGATAAAACCCTCACAATGGTGGAAGAATAACCATTATTACATCAAAAAAGAAAAAAAAAATCCCCTGAAGCCAAACAACTAAAGACAACGAATATAAGGTAACCCCCATTTATCCGTACGTACAAGACCACGAAGGTGCCCCGGACCAAGAAGTTCACCATAAAAATCCAAGATCCTTCCCTGTGACCCTTCCTTAGCCAAAAAAATCAGCTACCATATTTGTCTCTCTGAAAACATGACTAACTCAGATATTACATGACAACTTGAGGATGGATGTCCATTACCCCGTCAAAGAATTTGGGGACAATTTCTCCAAAGTATTTCCAACACGTACAATTTGCATATTCGATGTTAAATATGTAAATCAGACCAAACTGACTGTTCAATTAATCAATTATATTGAGGAGAAAATAAGACCATTAAGAATACGGGCAGCAAGAAACAATAAGATACATGTAAACACCAAGTAAAAAAAAAAAAAAACATAACAAAGACATGATGCCAGAGAATTTTTATGAAAACATTAATTGGTTACATATGAGCAGATATATATATATATATATATATATATGTGTGTGGGCCTACATTGCATTGTCGTCAAATCAAGGTATTGTGGTGGAATAGTCAATCAATCCATAGCCTTTCAAAGAACGTGTACCTATTTCAAAACCATCATGGCCTAAAAAGTTAACTAAATTATTCAATGTTTTGTTTCTAACTATACATATACATGCTTAGTATTACCAATTGAGATTATATAGTGTGCTCTTGACTAAAGTTATTCTTCCCCTTTAGAACTGTCAAGAGTCAGATGGATTTGGCAGCAACTCCTACATGGGTACCTTCAAGAAAATCCAAACCTTACAAACTCTCTGCAAGAGCTGCCATCCTAAAGCAACCTATTTTCTCTAAACTTCCACCCAAATATGAACCAAGGATTTAATTAAGGTGCTGCCAAGACTGCCATCTAGCACCCACCAAGCCAAGATGAGGAAATTTTTTGATCGGCAAGACGAGGAAAACTGAGTCAAAATGATTTCCAGATTTGCCACACCTCCAAGGAATGAGATTTCAAGGTCTTTCCATCCTGTTTTTTCTACAAATCTCTTGAAAACAGATCCTCAAGACCTCGCATATATTCTGTTCAGATTTCCTTGAGATGCTAACTCTAAGAAGAGGACTTATTGTTCTTGTCCTCGCTCCCACCTCTTGAAAAGGCAGGGTGGTTTCCAGATCTACATCAAGAAGTTATTCAAAAATAGAACCTAAGTGCTAATTTGACTTGAATTATATTTTCTATTCTCTGGCCATACCAAGCAGCTGACATCAAGCCCTAGAAGAGATCTCTAAAGGCAACCTATAAAGCAAGCAAAGCTGAGTTTTCCGTCAAAAGTTCATCAAGACTCGAAATTTCTTCTTTTTGTAATAATTCTTTTTTCAAAGTAAAATAAAAAGAAGGCATTGGTTCTCTTCTTTTGTAAAAGTTCTGGTTCTTCCTTAATGTTTCAATGACTCGGGGAAACATAAAACAGCCCCAAGAAGGTGAAAGAACTTGACCCATATGCTCACAATGCAAGCGGACAGATTCTTCCACTTAGCTCTTCCCTTAGTCCACAGCTCTAAACCCTAGGTTGCCGAGGAAGCGTTGAAGGTTTACAATGCAAGGAGGCAAGGCAAGTAGTATAATCACGCCCTTGATGTTTGAGTTAAACGTTATGTTTCTTTATATGAATTTTCAATTTGTATGCTGTCTCATTAGCCTTTTCTTATATGCCCCATTTTTATTTACCCATTATATGATAGGTTAAGAAAGTTACAGGTAGCAAATGCTTTCCTATGATGCAAAATGCATGTGCTGTATATCTATATATATTACGTGAAACTTTATCTTTCGAAAAGCTTGAAAAAGCCTCGTGTTATGGAAGTTATGTGAAAGGAAATAAATGAAAGAAAGTATGATGAATGAATGTATTAAAATTTTTAATGTTTGGCCATTGAGGATCTTATGGTACCAAAGCTACTGGGTGGATGAGAAGCTATAGCCCACGGACATGTTTTACGCGTCTAAATGAGAGGCGGCTCCTCTTTTTCATTATTAAAGGGATTTTATTGATGAGAATGATACGCATAACCCATGTACGCAGGAAATATACAAGAGCAATACCTAGACAAGTATAACAGCTGATACAAGAAAGTCATGGATATTCAAACAATTTAAAGTGGCTATCGATTGATGGGTTGAAAATAAAAATTCTAAGTTCATCCATTGACCATTCGTGATCTTTAAACTTCATTAATTCCCCAAGTGGCCAGAAGACATGAAACCAGTGCATGATATGGTTAATGTGTGTTGGTCAATATAAAAAGCTTATAGATAACTGTTTTTTCTTAACGTTATACAAGTGATGTTAAAGGTGCTTTCAAAGATCTTTTGAACAAAAACCTATCCAATCACATTTTATTAATGAATGATGTGCAACTTACCATATCTTGGATTCACTTTTGCTTTTATTTTTATCATGTTCCAAGTAATGAGAAGGACGACAGTGCAAGCCAGGGCAAGTAGAGGAGACGTTGACTAGTGAAGGATTGAACAAGTGTTTACAACCAGGGCATTAGGTTCTCTAACTTTACGAAAAGTAGACAAGTGATAAGCCTAACCTTATCAGGAATGGATGTAATAAGGATGCAAAGACATATTATACCTTCTCTCTCCACTCAGCATACTCTTTGTCAATTGTCGTAGTCCACCTGCTGTCACAAACATTCAAGCATTTTGATTCAGCCTGGGAAAGGAGAAAAACAGACTGATCATTATAAGATGGTGCAGTACTGAATATGACTTTTGGAAAAGACGAAGCAATTACTAAGATATTGAGTCTCAGAAAAAAAAAAAAAAATCACTAAGATGTTGAGGCGTCGTATCCCTTCTTAGGGCGTGCAAGTCCCACACACTTCTTTTAAAAAAAGTGGGATACATAAATAAAAATAATACTTTTTTATTGACTGTTAGATTTACCTATTTGTTTTAAAAGGAATGCAAGAGGCTTGTACATCCTAGAAAAATTCTATTTACAATCCTAAGTAGAGGACTGTATTGCAATCCCTTGATAAATGAGGATAGAAGGGGAATAAATATTATTTTAATAAGGATATTATTGTAATTTTAAAACTTCTTTAAACTAGGCTTGCATTGCAGTCCTCATTTAAAGACTGCCCCGTTTGTATTCAAAGATGAGACAAATTCGTCTTAACTCATCTCAAACTCATTATTATATTTTTTTCATATTTTCATATAAAATACAAATCTCAATACAGTTTTTTCAAATTCGAATACAGATTTTTCGAATTCCAAAACAATTATAATATTAAAAAATAAACTCAACTTAACTCATCTTATCTTATCTCGTCTCCGAATCCAAACAATGCCTATATGTAGCATTGCTCGCACATCTTACGATTACAAATATCATTTATTATTCTTCACTATATAATTCCTTGGAAACTGTCATCCCTCTTTCTCTCTATCTCTCCCTGACCAATGCTAAATACAATCTTCATTTTGAGGACTGCAATACAAGCTTAATATAAAAAAGTTTTGAAATTACAATCATATTTTTTTAAAAATAACATTGTTCCCTCTTTTACCCTCATTTATCAATAGAACTGCAATACAATCCTCCACTTAGGATTGCAATAAGAATTTTTCATCCCTCCCCACATATGCACACATATGCATGCATATTTTAATACAAACTCTTGCCACCTATTTTGGCAATTGAGAAATTATACTTCTCATCCCTTACATCATCCACCTATTTTGTCTTCTATTTAAACAAATATATTGGTCTATAAATATGTGTATTTAAATAAATGATAAAAATAATAAATTGTTATGAAACTTAAAGAAAGGAACTACTATTGCAAAAGAGAAATAAGAAATTCTCTTGAAACTCTTAAGAACTGAAACTTTCTTTCTCTCTCTATTTTTTCTTATGAATTTCATTACAACTGAAACCCATATTTATAGGCGTTGAAATTACTATGCAAGTTACTATGTAAGTTACTATGCAAGTCACTATGCAGATTTAAAATAATAGTGGTGGGGTCATTCACATAATTTAGTGGTGGGCTAGGGGGCGGCTGCCGACTTCGTTTATAACACTCCCCTTGAATGACCACCCATAAAGAATCTGCCTCGTTAAAACCTTGCCAAGTAAAAACACAGTGGGAAGAAAAACCAATGGCGAAGAAAAAAGAGTACAGTCTTCTTATGTATGCACAATTGCTTTAAGATTGCCTCATTAAAACCTTGCAGAGGAAAACCCAGTGGGACAAAACCTCAGCGAAGGAAAAAGAGTACAATCAGCACATTTACTCCCCCTGAAAAGTGCATGACAAAAGATCTTTGAATCTTCGCATTCCAATGTTATGCACAATCTTCTTGAATGTGGAAGTTGGTAACACCTTTATGAATAAATCTGCCAGATTATCACTAGATCGTATCTGCTTGACATCAATTTCACCTTTTTCTTGAAGTTCATGAGTATAAAAGAATTTTGGTGAAATATGTTTGGTTCTGTCACCTTTGATATATTCTCCTCTGATTTGAGTGATACAAGCAGTATTATCTTCATATAAGATTGTTGGGCTATTATTGATCATGAGAAGTCCACACTTTTCCTGGATATGTTGAATAACTGATCTCAACCAAATACACTCTCGACTTGCTTCATGAATAGCAATGATTTCTGAGTGATTTGAAGAAGTAGCAGATAGTGTCTGCTTAACAGATCTCCATGATATGGCAGTATCTCCATAAGTAAATAAATATCCAGTTTGAGATCTACCTCTATGTGGGTCTGAAAGATAACCTGCATCTGCATACCCAATCAATTCTGGACTTGAACCACGTTGATAAAATAATCCCATATCAACCGTACCATGAAGGTAACGAAGGATATGTTTAATGCCATTCCAATGCCTTCGAGTTGGTGCAGAACTATATCTTGCAAGCAGATTAACTGAGAATGTAATATCTGGTCGAGTGCAATTTGCAAGATACATCAAAGCTCCAATTGCACTGAGATATGGTACTTCAGGACCAAGAATTTCTTCATCGTCATCACAAGGACGGAATGAATCTTTCTTCACATCAAGTGTTCGAACAATCATTGGAGTACTCAGGGGATGAGATTTGTCCATATAAAAATGCTTTAGGACTTTCTCAGTATACATGAACTGATGAATAAAAATTCCATTTGGCAAGTGCTCAAGCTGCAGGCCGAGACAAAGTTTTGTTTTGCCAAGATCTTTCATTTCAAATTCATTCTTTAAATATATAGCGGTTTTTGAGATCTCTTCAGGAGTTCCCACAATATTTAAATCATCAACATAAACTGCAATAATGACAAATCCGGATTCTGATTTCTTAATAAAAACACATGGGCATATAAGATTATTCTCAAATCCTTCTTTCAACAGATATTCGCTTAAGCGATTATACCACATGCGTCCGGATTGCTTCAACCCATATAAAGATCTTTGTAGTCTGATTGAGTACATATTTCTAGATGTACTTGTAGATGCTTCAGGCATCTTATATCCTTCAGAGATTTTCATATATATGTCATGGTCTAAGGATCCATATAAATATGCAGTGACCACATCCATCAACCGCATTTCTAATCCTTTTGTAACAACCAGACTAATCAAAAATCTAAATGTGATTGCATCCATAACGGGAGAGTATGTTTCTTCATAATCAATCCCGGTTTTCTGCAGGAAACCTTGTGCAACAAGTCGTGCTTTGTATCGCACAATTTCATTTTTCTCATTTCGTTTTCGTACAAATACCCACTTATATCCAACAGGCATTACACCCTTTGGTGTTTGGACAACAGGTCCAAATACTTCTCGTTTTGCTAGCGAATTTAATTCAGCTTCAATAGCTGTTTTCCATTTTGGCCAATCATTTCTACGTCGACATTCTTCGACGCTTTTTGGCTCACTTTCTTCATTACTTCTGGTAATGTCAAGGGCCATTTTATATGAAAATATGTTGTCGACAACAGTTTTATTTCTATCCAGAATTTCTCCAGTTTTCATGAAATGTATTGAGATCTCATTATTTTCAGGTACCTGTTCCTCTTCAGGGGAAAACATTTCATGACACACCTCTTCAGGAGGTCCCTTTTTAGGAGATTTATACTCTTCAAGATTTTTCTCTTCAGGAGGTTCTGGAATAGAAGATTTAAGCTCTTTAGGAGCACCAATTATATTTGTGGCCTGTATTGTTGGTACGTGTTCTTCAGGAACACCAAATTCATTTTGTATTCTTTTCCTTCTGAGAATTTTGTCTTTTGCACCAATAGGTCTTCCACGCTTCAGGCGTATTTTAGATTCACCTATTGCTACTTTGACAATTTGTCCTTCAGGGACTTCAATCCTTGCTGGAGTATTAACAGTAGGAATATAAGATTTTACTACACCTTTAGTGTCAGTAAATACATCCGGTAACTGATTTGCAACATTTTGCAAATGAATAATCCTTTGAACTTCCCGTTTACATTCATTTGTAGGAGGATCAAAATGAGACAGGGTCTTATTATCCCAAGTAATATCTTGTCGTGCTTCAGGCACCGACTTTTCTTTACCCATTAACGGAAAATTTGATTCGTCAAAATGACAATCCTCAAAACGTGCTTTAAACATATCCCCTGTAAGGGGTTCAAGGTATCTAATAATGGATGGAGAATCAAAACCAACATATATCCCAAGTCTACGTTGAGGGCCCATTTTTGTACGTTGTGGAGGTGCAATTGAAACATATACAGCACATCCAAAAGTACGAATATGAGAAATATTTGGTTGTTGACCAAATGCAAGCTGTAATAGAGAATATTTATGATATGCAGATGGTCTAATGCGAATTAGAGATGCTGCATGAAGTATAGCATGTCCCCAAACAGAAACAGGTAGTCTTGATTTCATAAGTAAAGGTCTAGCGATTAGTTGAAGCCTTTTTATCAAAGACTCAGCTAAACCGTTTTGTGTGTGTGTATGGGCAACAGGATGTTCAACATCTATTCCTATTGACATGCGATAATCATCAAAAACTTGAGATGAAAATTCACCTGCATTATCCAATCGAATGGTCTTAATTGGATACTCAGGAAATTGTGCTCGTAGTTTAATTATCTGAGCAAGAAGTCTAGCAAATGCAACATTTCTAGTGGAAAGAAGACAAACATGTGACCATCGACTAGATGCATCAATTAGAACCATAAAATATCTAAATGGTCCACTTGATGGATGAATAGGCCCACATATATCTCCGTGAATCCTTTGTAAAAAGGATGGAGATTCAACAATGACTTTTGAGGGAGATGGTCTAATAATTAACTTACCTTGAGAACATGCAGAGCACGGAGATTCATTGGGTAGAAATATCTTTTGATTCTTTAAGGGATGCCCATGCGAATTTTCAATAATTCGTCTCATCATTATAGAACCCGGATGTCCAAGGCGATCATGCCAAGTCATAAATACTTTAGGGTCAATGCACTTCTGGTGCATTACCACATATGATTCAATTGTTCTCATTTTTGTATAATACAATCCAGAATATAGAGCAGACAGTTTTTCTAATACGAGCTTCTGGCCCGATACTGTTTTAGTAATAAGAAGATGCTCTTTACTGCCTTCATTGGTCGTTTCAATATGGTAATCATTACGACCTATATCTTTGAAACTCAATAAATTTCTTCTGGATTGTGAAGAGAATAGAGCATCATCAATACAAAATTTGATGCCATTAGGCAACACAATATAAGCTCTTCCGGAGCCCTCAATTAAATCCGATGAACCTGATATGGTATGGACATAGGCTTTACTTAGTGTTAGATTTTGAAAATATTTCTTTTCTTTGAGAATTGTATGAGTTGTAGCACTGTCAGCCAGACATATATCTTTATCATTCAACTCAGAGATAAAAAGCTCATCAATGTGATCCATGATTCTACAAAATATACAAAACTTTTATTATTGATAGAAAGAAAATACATTAATTGAGTAGAACACTTCCATCTCCAATTAAGTGTTCAATACTACCATCAGGATGATTAAAAAAATCAGATACATCAAGATGAGTAACGTCTACATCTACTGAATCTAATAAATCATCTGATGGTTCTACTAAATTTGTTTCATGCACTTTATTCTTTCCTTTAATAGAAGCTTGATATAAATCAGCTAAGTGCCTGGCCGTACGACAAGTACGTGACCAATGTCCAGTCATTCCACATCTATGGCACACCTCTTCACTTTTCTTTGAAGAATTATTCTGAGGATTTTTACCCCTTTCTGAATTGTACCACTTCTGGTGATATGGTATATTATAATCCCTTTTAATGTTGTCACTCCTGGGACCAACATTTCTATAATTTCTCCTACCATGTCCACGCCTCCGATTTCTTCTAAAGGATGCACCATTCACTTCTGGGAATGATGCAAACCTATTACCATTCACTTCAGGGAATGATATTGAGCCAGTAGGGCGTGACTGGTGGCTTTCTAATAAGAGCTCATTATTCTGCTCAGCTACTAGAAGACATGATATAAGTTCAGAATATTTCTTGAACTTTCTCTCTCGATACTGCTGCTGCAGGAGCACATTCGAAGCATGAAATGTAGTAAAAGTCTTTTCTAGCATATCTTCATCGGTGATTTTCTCACCGCATAATTTTAATACTGAGCTTATTTTAAAAAGTGCGGAATTATACTCACTAACACTTTTATAATCTTGCAACCTCAGGTGCATCCATTGAGAACGAGCTCTTGGGAGGATGACAGTCTTCTGGTGTTCATACCTCTCCCTTAAATTGTTCCACAAAATATAGGGATCTTTTACAGTGAGATATTCAGTTTTCAATTCTTCATGAAGATGGTGGCGAAGGAAAATCATTGCTTTAGCACGTTCCTGTAGGGATACTTGATTTCCTTCTTTAATAGTTTCTCCCAGGTTCATTGCATCAAGATGTATTTCAGCATCAAGTATCCAGGATAAATAATTTTTCCCAGATATATCAAGAGCAACAAATTCCAATTTTGTAAGATTTGCCATTTTCTACACATATAAATAATAAATATGTGTATCTCAGAAAATATATTTAAAAATTTACACAGATAATCATCAATAAAATATATCGAAGATTTCAAATAATATATTGAAAAACTTAGAGAGGAATAAGGCCACTAGCTTCAGAATTGGCAGAACCATCGTGCTGATAACGTGTTATGAAACTTAAAGAAAGGAACTACTATTGCAAAAGAGAAATAAGAAATTCTCTTGAAACTCTTAAGAACTGAAACTTTCTTTTTCTCTCTATTTTTTCTTATGAATTTCATTACAACTGAAACCCATATTTATAGGCGTTGAAATTACTATGCAAGTTACTATGCAAATTACTATGCAAGTCACTATGCAGATTTAAAATAATAGTGGTGGGGTCATTCACATAATTTAGTGGTGGGCCAGGGGGGCGGCTACCGACTTCGTTTATAACATAAATTACATATTAGTGAGTGGTATGAGAATGATAAATAGCATTTCTCCAACACAATTACTAATTCGAAAGTCATATGCCATACCCTTTCAAAAAAAAAAAACAATCACATGCCATACTGCATAAAACTTGAATGCATCAAAATAAACCTGGGAGAGAAGGCAAGCTCCCGAGCTCAATAAGATATTCAAAAAATTACTCGAAAGCATTTACAGGATTAATCCCCATTTCCATCCTTCCAATTACAAAAGAACAGTGACAATATGAGAGACATTGACACATACACCGCCACTCACACAACAAAACATCTTTAAAACCATGATTCATATCCAGCTCAGAAAATCAATCCTTCCAATGAAAAAAAAACCTACCAAACACACATACAAAACTTTCAATTCCCACGCAGACATAAATCGTGTTAAACATAACAAACGACATTAAAGATTGAACTACAAAATTAAAAAATAAAAATAAAAATCCAAAATACGTCATGAACTAAAAAAGAAAAATCTCACGGTCGCATATATCGAAACACGAAATGCTCTGTTCAGTTTCAGAGAAAGCAAAGGGGAAGGTAGAGACCCCAAATTACAACTAGCAAAGAAGGCCGTTGAGTTCTCTATTCCAGTCCTTCGCTGTTTGCTCTTATTTTAACTTTTCCAATCCTTAGATTTCTCGGGAGTCAGAAGAAAAGGCGGGCCATAGAAAGAGCATCAAGAATGAGAAACTAGAACAAAATACTTCTGCGGTAATTCGACTTGCCTGAGATGAAGAACGCTTCCGGGGATTCGAAGGAACCCTAGAGAGAGCGGACATCCGAGAAATTATTAAAGTCCTTTGAGGAGAGCGGAATGCATACGCAATCGGAACCTGCTAGTTTGTGAAGACCGCGAGTAAGGCTCAGAGAGAGATCTGAGAGAGTTGAAAGCGATTGGAGTTTCAGATCGAAGAAGCAGAACAATAAAAAGGGAGAGAGAGAGAGAGAGAGAGATGAAATGAAGAGTCTGATGTAAAGACGGGTTGCCTCCAACTCCGACATAGTCGGAGAGCACACCTCTAACTTCGGAGATCCGACTGCTATCGGAGTCGGGAGTTGGCGATTCCGATCTACTCAGAACTCCGTTTGGAGTCGGGCCAAAAATACAGCCCAGTGGCTTCCCAAAAATACGGCCCAGTGGGCCGAAAATTTCACCAACAGCCCAGTGGCCTTCCCCATTTTCGAATTTTATTGTAAAAAAAAATTAAAAAATATATAAAATGAGTAAATTGTTATAAAACTTAAAAAAAGAAACTACTATTGTAAAAGAGAAATAAGAAATTCTCTCTGAAACTCTTAAGAACTGAAACTTTCTTTTTCTCTCTATATTTTCTTATGAATTTCATTACAACTGAAACTCCTATTTATAGGCTTTGAAATTACTATGCAAGTTACTATGCAAGTCACTATGCAGAATTTAAAATAATAGTGGTGGGGTCATTCACATAATTTTAGTGGTGGGACAGGGGGCGGCTGCCGTTTCGTTCGTTCATTACACTCCCCCTTGAATGACCGCCAATAAGGAATCTGCCTCGTTAAAACCTTGCCAAGTAAAAACCCAGTAGGAAGAAAAACCAATGGCGAAGGAAAAATAGTACAGTTTTCTTATGTATCCACAAGTACTTTAAAATTGCCTCATTAAAACCTTGCAGAGGAAAACCCAGTGGGACAAAACCTCAGCGAAGGAAAAAGAGTACAATCAGCACATTTACTCCTCCTGAAAAGTGCATGACAAAAGATTTTTGAGTTTTCGCATTCCAATGTTATGCACAATCTTCTTGAATGTGGAAGTTGGTAACGCCTTTGTAAATAAATCTGTCAGATTATCACTAGATCGTATCTGCTTGACATCAATTTCACCTTTTTCTTGAAGTTCACGAGTATAAAAGAATTTCGGTGAAATATGTTTGGTTCTGTTACCTTTGATATATCCTCCTCTGAATTGAGTGATACAAGCAGTATTATCTTCATATAAGATTGTTGGGCTATTATTGATCATGGGAAGTCCACATTTTTCCTGGATATGTTGAATAACTGATCTCAACCAAATATACTCTCGACTTGCTTCATGAATAGCAATGATCTCTGAGTAATTTGAAGAGGTAGCAGATAGTATCTGCTTAACAGATCTCCATGATATAGCAGTATCTCCATAAGTAAATAAATATCCAGTTTGAGATCTACCTCTGTGTGGGTCTGAAAGATAACCTGCATCTGCATACCCAATCAATTCTGAACTTGAACCACGTTGATAAAATAATCTCATATCAACCGTACCATGAAGGTAACGAAGGACATGTTTAATGTCATTCCAATGCCTTTGAGTTGGTGCAGAACTATATCTTGCAAGCAGATTAACTGAGAATGTAATATCTGGTCGAGTGCAATTTGTAAGATACATCAAAGCTCCAATTGCACTGAGATATGGTACTTCAGAACCAAGAATTTCTTCATTGTCATCACAAGGACGGAATGGATCTTTCTTCACATCAAGTGTTCGAACAATCATTGGAGTACTCAGGGGATGAGATTTGTCCATATAAAAATGCTTTAGGACTTTCTCAGTATACATGGACTGATGAATAAAAATTGCATTTGACAAGTGCTCAAGCTGCAGGCCGAGACAAAGTTTTGTTTTGTCAAGATCTTTCATTTCAAATTCATTCTTTAAATATATAGCGGTTTTTGAGATCTCTTCAGCAGTTCCTACAATATTTAAATCATCAACATAAACCGCAATAATAACAAATCCAGATTCTGATTTCTTAATAAAAACACATGGGCATATAAGATTATTCTCAGATCCTTCTTTCAATAGATATTCGCTTAAGCGATTATACCACATGCGTCCGGTTTGCTTCAACCCATATAAAGATCTTTGTAGTCTTATTGAGTACATATTTTTAGATGTACTTGTAGATGCTTCAAGCATCTTATATCTTTCAGGGATTTTCATATATATGTCATGGTCTAAGGATCCATATAAATATGCAGTGACCACATCCATCAACCGCATTTCTAATCCTTTTGTAACAACCAGACTAATCAAAAATCTAAATGTGATTGCATCCATAACGGGAGAGTATGTTTTTTCATAATCAATCCCGGGTTTCTGCAGGAAACCTTGTGCGACAAGCCGTGCTTTGTATCGCACAATTTCATTTTTCTCATTACGTTTTCGTACAAATACCCACTTATATCCAACAGGCATTACACCCTTTGGTGTTTGGACAACAGGTCCAAATACTTCTCATTTTGCTAGCGAATTTAATTCAGCTTCAATAGCTGTTTTCCATTTTGGCCAATCATTTCTACGTCGACATTCTTCGACGCTTTTTGGCTCACTTTTTTCATTACTTCTGGTAATATCAAGGGCCATTTTATATGAAAATATGTTGTTGACAACAGTTTTATTTCTATCCAGAATTTCTCCAGTTTTCATTAAATGTATTGAGATCTCATTATTTTCAGGTACCTGTTCCTCTTCAGGGAAAACATTTCATGACACACATCTTTAGGAGGTCCCTTTTTAGGAGATTTATACTCTTCAAGAGTTTCCTCTCCAGGAGGCTCTGGAATAGAAGATTTAAACTCTTTAGGAGCACTAATTATATTTGTGGCATGTATTGTGGGTATGTGTTCTTCAGGAACACCAAATTCATTTTGTATTCTTTTCCTTCTGGGAATTTTGTTTTTTGCACCAATAGGTCTTCCAAACTTCAGGCGTATTTTAGATTCACCTATTGCTGCTTTGACAATTTGTCCTTCAGGGACTTCAATCCTAACTGGAGTATTAACAGTAGGAATATAAGATATTACTACACCTTTAGTGTCAGTAAATACATCCAGTAACTGATTTGCAACATTTTGTAAATGAATAATCCTTTGAACTTCCCGTTTACATTCATTTGTAGGAGGATCAAAATGAGATAGGGTCTTATCATCCCAAGTAATATCTTGTCGTGCTTCAGGCACTGACTTTTCTTTACCCATTAACGGAAAATTTGATTCGTCAAAATGACAATCTTCAAAACGTGCTTTAAACATATCCCCTGTAAGGGGTTCAAGGTATCTAATAATGGATGGAGAATCAAAACTAACATATATGCCAAGTCTACGTTGAGGGCCCATTTTTGTACGTTGTGGAGGTGCAATTGGAACATATACAGCACATCCAAAAATACGAATATGAGAAATATTTGATTGTTGACCAAATGCAAGCTGTAATGGAGAATATTTATGATATGCAGATGGTCTAATGCGAATTAGAGATGCTGCATGAAGTATAGCATGTCCCCAAACAGAAATAGGTAGTCTTGATTTCATAAGTAAAGGTCTGGCGATTAGTTGAAGCCTTTTTATCAAAAACTCAGCTAAACCGTTTTGTGTGTGTGTATGGGTAACAGGATGTTCAACATCTATTCCTATTGACATGCAATAATCATCAAAAACTTGAGATGAAAATTCACCTGCATTATCCAATCGAATGGTCTTAATCGGATACTCAGGAAATTGTGCTCGTAATTTAATTATATGAGCAACAAGTCTAGCAAATGCAACATTTCTAGTGGAAAGAAGACAAACATGTGACCATCGACTAGATGTATCAATTAGAACCATAAAATATCTAAATGGTCCACTTGATGGATGAATAGGCCCACATATATCTTCGTGAATCCTTTGTAAAAAGGATGGAGATTCAACAATGACTTTTGAGGGAGATGGTCTAATAATTAACTTACCTTGAGAACATGCAGCGCACGGAGATTCATTGGGTAGAAATATCTTTTGATTCTTTAAGGGATGCCCATACGAATTTTCAATAATTCGTCTCATCATTATAGAACCCGGATGTCCAAGGCGATCATGCCAAGTCATAAATACATTAGGGTCAATGCACTTCTGGTGCATTACTCTCTTTTTTGTATAATACAATCCAGAACATAGAGCAGACAGTTTTTCTAATACGAGCTTCTGGCCTGATATTCTTTTAGTAATAAGAAGATACTCTTTACTGCCTTCATTGGTCGTTTCAATATGGTAATCATTATGACCTATATCTTTGAAACTCAATAAATTTCTTCTGGATTGTGAAGAGAATAGAGCATCATTAATACAAAATTTGGTGCCATTAGGCAACACAATATAAGCTCTTCCGGAGTTCTCAATTAAATCCGATAAACCTGATATGGTATGGACATAGACTTTACTTAGTGTTAGATTTTGAAAATATTTCTTTTCTTTGAGAATTGTGTGAGTTGTAGCACTGTCAGCCAGACATATATCTTTATCATTCAACTCAGAGATAAAAAGCTCATCAATGTGATCCATGATTCTACAAAATATACAAAACTTTTATTACTGATAGAAAGAAAATACATTAATTGAGTGGAACACTTCCATCTCCAATTAAGTATTCAATACTACCTTCAGGATGATTAAAGAAATCAGATACATCAAGATGAGTAACGTCTACATCTACTGAATCTAATAAATCATCTGATGGTTCTATTAAATTTGTTTCATGCACTTTATTCTTTCCTTTAATAGAAGCTTGATATAAATCAGCTAAGTGTCTGGCCGTACGACAGGTACGTGACCAATGTCCAATCATTCCACATCTATGGCACACCTCTTCACTTTTCTTTGAAAAATTATTCTGAGGATTTTTACCCCTCTCTGAATTGTACCACTTCTGGTGATATAGTATATTATAATCCCTTTTAATGTTGTCACTCCTGGGAGCAACATGTCTATAATTTCTCCTACCACGTCCACGCCTCCGATTTCTTCTAAAGGATGCACCATTCACTTCTGGGAATAATGCAAACCTATTACCATTCATTTCAGGGAATGATGTTGAGCCAGTAGGGCGTGACTAGTGGCTTTCTAATAAGAGCTCATTATTCTGCTCAGTACTAGAAGACATGATATAAGTTCAGAATATTTCTTGAACTTTCTCTCTCGATACTGCTGCTGCAAGAGCACATTCGAGACATGAAATGTAGTAAAATTCTTCTCTAGCATATCTTCATCGGTGATTTTCTCACTGTATAATTTTAATACTGAGCTTATTTTAAAAAGTACGAAATTATACTCACTAACACTTTTAAAATCTTGCAACCTCAGGTGCATGCATTGAGAACGAGATCTTGGGAGAATGACAGTCTTCTGGTGTCCATACCTCTCCCTTAAATTGTTCCACAAAATATAGGGATCTTTTACTGTGAGATATTCAGTTTTCAATTCTTCATGAAGATGGTGGCGAAGGAAAATCATTGCTTTAGCAAGTTCCTGCAGGGATGCTTGATTTCCTTCTTTAATAGTTTCTCTCAGGTTCATTGCATCAAAATGTATTTCAGCATCAAGTATCGAGGATAAATAATTTTTCTCAGATATATCAAGAGCAACAAATTTCAGTTTTGTAAGATTTGCCATTTTCTATACATATAAATAATAAATATGTGTATCTCAGAAAATATATTTATAAATTCACACAGATAATCATCAATAAAATATATCAAAGATTTCAAATAATATATTAAAAAACTTACAGAGGAATAAGGCCACTAGCTTCAGAATTGGTAGAACCGTCGTGCTGATAACGTGTTTTAAAACTTAAAGAAAGAAACTACTATTGCAAAAGAGAAATAAGAAATTCTCTCTGAAACTCTTAAGAACTGAAACTTTCTTTCTCTCTCTATATTTTCTTATGAATTTCATTACAACTGAAGCCCCTATTTATAGGCTTTGAAATTACTATGCAAGTTACTATGCAAGTCACTATGCAGAATTTAAAATAATAGTGATGGGGTCATTCATATAATTTAGTGGTGGGACAGGGGGGCGGCTGTATTTCGTTCGTTCATTACATAAATTACGTATATAATACAAAACAGAAGGAAAAAAATGCACTATCGCAAACATAATATAAATTAAAATTGCAAAGAACTACCAAATCATTACCATAATCACAACTAAGCAACCTCCATAATCCTAAGTTCACAACCTCTCACTGTCTCACATATCAACCACAACCAAACAACCACTAATCCACCACAATCACAGCTAACCCTAACCAAATTCACAAAGTCTTCAACTAATTTACATTGTAATGATATATCAAAATAAAACAAAAAGCTACATTTACAATAAATAATTATCAACACTATCTACCTCCAATTCCCAGCATTCTGTATTGTTTTAGACATTAAAAAAGTTGAGCATTACATTACTTAACCAAATTGGACATACTAATAATAAAGTACCTCACATAAATGTTAAAAGAAAATATTAAGAGAAGCAACACTCATTGTACTTACATATATGTTACTATTCATATATGTGTGAATGCAATGAGTGTGGTTTTACTCTAGCATTGTTCAAAAGTTAATGACCAACCAGACAATCCCAACTCCATCTCATGATGCATCCATCTCAATCATCTGTAATTATTTTAGGATTCACAACTAGATCTATAAAAAAAACATAAAAATTATAGACATTGAAAACATATTATTTTTAAAAAATCTAGACATTGAAAACACATTAAGATCATTTTACAGAATCTATCCAGATCACTTCTTTCAAACAATCTATTGGGATTCTTCTTTTGTTAACAACAAGCTGCTTTGAAGAAAAAATACTAAAACTCACATAGATTAAAAAAAATACTTATCACACGTATTTATTATGGAAATACAATTTTATTTTTGTTAAATTAACCCATTACATAGCTATGTAGTTTATGTTAAGGTAAAATATTTTCTCCCAAGTTTCTCTCTGTCTTCTTCTCTCATGTCTCTCTAAAAGTTTGGCCGCAAGCCTCACAAATATAACATTTTGTTTATGTAGTGAGGCGTCAAAAAACTAATTTGCATAAATTTACTCGAGCGGAGTGTCACACATTAAATAAATAATCTGCCTAAAATAAGTTCTCTTAAGCTAAGGTTGAGCCATGTCAAGCCAAGACTTTGGAATGGTGTTTTCAACACAAAATTAAGCCACCATTCTAATCAAAATTCCACAATATTAAGACAAAAACAGGCAGCTCTCAAACAACAAAATGAATTCAATAATAATGAAATCCCCATCAAGAACTCCAAATTCGAAGAAAAGCCCTAAATATCGAATTCCACATTAGGCAACAAAATTAGGCAACCCTCAAACAATGAACTGGGTAATTAAATTAAATTTACAATGAAGTCACAACAACGATAATGGAAAATTTTCCAAAATTTTGGAACCCTTAGTCGAAAAATCCACAAATTAAACAACATAAACAAATGGAATTAGAAGGCCAAAATATATTTATGATGTCACGACGGCTGACGAGGAGTAATCTATAATGGGTTTGGCTTGTGACGGCATCACGACAACGACAAGAAGGTGTTGCATGGTTGATAGGCAAAAAGAAACAAAGATTAAAAAAAAAAAAAAAAAAAGAGTAGGCGAAGAAAAGATGTCTTGCATTTTGGACTTTGGACTCTTGATGTGCACAAGATGATGCCGTTCTACTTGAAATAGAATGGCGTCATTTAGTTCGAATCGATGTCTGTATTGAGGCGACATGGGCTAGGTGCGGGAAGCACACCAATCATATAGAAGTTGTCCATTCGAGGTCAGGAGCAGAGGGTTCCCCCTCCCCCTCTACCAAACTCCACTTCGTCTTTCACTCTGAATTTGCCTCGAGTGTCAAGCCACATGAATGAGCGAGTTTCCATATCAATACCGTCTGTGGGGCTATCCTCGAAGCCTGATGTAAGTAGTCAATCCACTCCATAGAAGGTCCAGCCGCCCCTCAGTTGGGGAGCCGGACCTCCCCTATTCAAGGGGACCTTGTGACTGTTGACGACACCTTTTCTTTGACGTCATCCTTGCCCAAAGAGGATGACACCCTTGCTGGGGAGGTGTGGGAGAACTTGCAGTCCGATGATTTTGCACTTGTGTTTTCTTTGATCGTTGCCACCAGGCCGTGTGGGAGGCTGTCGGTAGGTATTGTTCCCTTGGGAGTTAAGTCTGAGGCCACGGAAAGGGAGTTTTGAAGATTGAAATCGGTGTTCTCCAAGTGCCCTCCCCCTTTCTTGCTATTGTTATTATTATTATTGTTATTATTATTTTGGGTTTACCCGTTCTAATCTTCTAGGTTGCTTTAGGCTGTGAAGTAACTCGCCAAGACTAGAGGAACAGATCGGGGGGAGCTGGATGAAGAGCTCCAAGCGCATTTCACTAGCTATTGAACTCGAGGAAGCACGGCGAGAGCTTAAGAGGAGAGCTCAAGAGTACGACTTGCTTACTATCTACTACTCCTCATTGGGAGAATCTACGCAACGATTGAGCCGAAATATCGGCTATCTCTAGTGGCATTTGGAGTTGAGGGAGGAGCAAGTAAAGTGCAAGAACGCTGAGTGGACAGTGACTCAGCGGCAGCAATTTGGTGCCTACAAGGAAGCCAAGCTCTTATCTGATGAGAAGGGTCAGGTCATTAAAGAGGTTGAGCATTTGTGGGCCCAACTAGGAGACGTGGTCAAGACACAGTTTAAGACACAGTTCTAGTGAACTTGGATGTTGCACAGATGTCTTGGATGTCTTAGAGATCCAAGACTCAACTCCATTGTGAAGATCAACATTTGTGGATCAAGCATCGGATGTCTTGGAAGCAATTTCAAGTTATAGAAAGCCAAAATTGTAGAGCTCAAGACTCAACTCCATCGTGCACCCGCTGTTCGGGATGAGGTCTAGATATATGGCTACAAAGAGGGTCTTGAGCAGATGAGGGACCACATAAAGGCCAACCCAGGGGTGGACCCGAGAGGGTTTAACCTGCAATTGCTGGAACCATATCCGAGGGCCTTTAGGCACGGTTAGTTGCTTGGCGGTAAGGGGATGCCCTAGGCATTTGCTCTTGATCCTAGCTCTTCGTGCCTAACTTCTTTGGTCTACCCCTTTTTATTGTTGTTTTTACTTCTCTTTCCCCCCTCTTTTTGGTCGTATAGCTCAATGTGTATCTTCAATCGTTTTTCAAAGAGAACAAGCAGTTTGCTTATTTCTATGTCATCGCTTTATACTAATTTATGAATTTTTTATTTTATATCATTGCTGCTTGCTTTCCAAGGCATGGGCTTGAGACTTGCTTTTTGCACGAGGGTTGAGTTCTGGCCAGGCCGGGTACGGGTGGGGCTTGGGGCTTGGGGCTCAAGACCCTAAGCTATTTTTGTCGTAAGTCTAGGGACCTGAATTTTTGCACGAAGGTTGAGTTCTGGCTAGGTCATGTACGGCGAGGCCCAAGATCTAAGACCCTGACCTATTTTCATGGTAAGTCTGGAAACTCAACTTTTTCGTCTTGGAACTTTTACCAATGTAGACTTAGTTGAAGAAAGGTGATGTGCGAAGCTCTTATTCATTTTTGCTCAGGTTACAAATGAAAAGGGAAAAAGAGGGGGTGTCGTGTCCATTTTCATGACATTGCCCTTACACTTCGTGCTATATTTGGCAGCCTGCGGCGCTATTAACTCCTAGGTGGTTGGTGGTTTGTCCCTACTTTTAAGAGGTGGACTTTCTGGGATTCCGGCCAGAGTTTCTGGGTGTGGCATTCTCTCACCATCTTCTATTCCCCTCAAACTTTTCTCACTCCTGCAAGGATTGAGATTTCATTTTTAGATGATGTCTAGAAGTAATTGCCCAAAGGTGGCTTAGAGTCGGTCTGCCCAAGATGGCATTGTAGGAGGAACGAGTCTTGACCACCAAGAAATCCACCATTGCAAAAGTTGTTTGACGTGTTGCGTCGATGAGGACCGGGAGAGTGATGGCTCCCACCAGTTGTAGTATATTTCCCATGAAGCCTTTGAGCGACATTGAGGTAGGGTGTAGTTGATTTTTAATGATATTTTGTATCGGCGAATGCATCCCAGTACAAGGTATCCGCAAAACTTTCGTTATTGATCAAAATCCTCCTAGGAGCTTAGTTGGACACCTGGGCAGAGATGACAAGGGCGTCGTCCTGGAGGCACATGATGCCCTCTGCGTCCTTTTCGCTGAAGGTATTATGTTGATCTTCAGGGCAACTCTTCAAGGTGGTAGGGGCTTCTCGTACCGAATACATCTCCCAGTATCTTCTTCTTTAAGCGTGAGCTTTTCGTGTCGAGGATGAGGTTCCCCCTGGTGTATCCCTTACTATGGTTCGAATTTCTCCGTCACGGTCGTCTCTCCCAAGCGGGCTTCTGTGACGGGGGCTTAGGGGGTGGTACCCCTCATCCCTTCGCTCCTTTCAGCTTATACTCCTCTGTTGTTTATTGTGGCCGGTGTACCTCCGAGGTCATCTCTTGCCCCTCCCTTAATGGGCATATGCTTATTGTTCCTACTGCTATTACTTTCTGAAGTAGCAGTCTTTAGTTGAGTGGCCATAGGTGTTATGGTGAGAGCAGTATCTAAGCGAGTGCGGTAGTTCTTGTTGCGGGCTACGATTCCAGTCACTTTCCACTATTAGGTTGGAGTGTGTACAACCTCCAAATTGCCTTCGGTACGCTTGGTAGCCTTCGTGCTTTACCTCTGCTCCCTTTTTGTCACCCCCTCCCTGGTCTCCTTTTCCCTTGGGTTTCTTGTCCACTCGCTCGTATCATACTGGCAAAGGGCGATGAGTGCCAAGAGGGTATATTCGGCGTTGATGAAGTCATCGACGTGATTTTGATCATGAAAGGGCTTTATGGCCAGATTCCCATCGTTTAAGGCAAATAAGGTGATTTTTTTCATCCTGACCGTCCATAATCATGCATTCCCTATTGAAGTGCCCAAAATATAACTTTAGGCTCTCGTCCAGTAGATGGTTCACCGTGAGGAGGTAGGCAGTGGGCCACCTTCTCTTCTGACTTGCCATGAACTAGGTTAGGAAGAGGCACGACAGTTCATCGAAACTGTCTATGGTGCAGGAAAGTAGGGAATTGAACCATGTCTTTATGGCCTCCCTCAATGTGAGGGGGAAGGCTCTACACTCCACATACCCCCTGGAACCCATGGAAGATCACGTAGGACTTGAAAGTTTCTAGGTGATCGACCGAAATATTTGGTCCCGTCTAAGTTTCGATTTGTGGGATTTTGAACTTTGGCGGAAGGGGGAATGTCATAACATTCGCACTTTATGGTAGATTAGTGCTACTGAACAGCTAGTCCATGGTAAATGAGGTGTTTATACATTTGGCCATCTCGGCATACTTGTCCCCCAAGTTTCATAATTCGAGGTGCATCTTGCGCCTCTCATCTTCGACCGCATCAGCCTCAAGGTTATGCCTGGTTTTTGAGTTGTGGCTCGTCTTGCTACCCTAGATATCGTCCTCGTTGGGAAGGTCATATTTTGCTAGTGGAGCATCTTGACCTCTTCTATTAACGTCCTTACTGTTTTTGCCATCTCTTTCTCACATGCTTGATCCATGGATCGGCCTGGGTTTCTTCCAATCGGGAGGCTTGTGATCGCGTCGTTGCCATCATGCAAAGTACAAGTCTTTTGTAGAAGTATCCCACAGACGGCGCCAACTGTTAATGTTGTGTTCCACAGACCTAAGCGACGTCGTATCGTAAGCTCCACATCATCGTCCTATGAGAACATAGATGAGGAGGGTGGCTTGAAAAGTCGGAGAATCCTCTTATGCCAAATTTAGTATGTGAAGGGGATGAAAAAGTAGAATATATGAAAGTAGATTTTACAAATCAGATCACCCATTGGGGGGTGCGCAAACTTAATTATATTTGTGAGGGGCCTTCTAACAAAATAAGGATATTGGGGACACCCCTGCAGGTTTCAGGCTGATTTCCCCCTTTTACCAGTCTGCTATCAAATGGAAACCCCCTGGCCATTTCGCATCAGGCATTCCTGGCCAGGCATTAAATTCGGAGTGGCTTCTTCTGACATGGTCGTGCCACTCAAGGTGGCTCACTCGAGTTCCTGGGAGGTCTCACATATGTAGGCTTTGCACTACTCCTGATTTTCGCGCTTGGTGCGTATTTGGTGGGGTATTCCCAACGAGTCATTTAGGCTAGTCTCTGGATTGTTCCTCGGACTTAAGGGTAGATCAGTGATTGTGGGTCGACTAGGTTTGGCCTAGCAGGCTCAGGATTCTCCCCCTCGCACAAACCTTACAAATTAATGAGTAAACACGCCAGTATTAGAATATTTTCTCCTACATTATTTTTTTATTTGGAAGAGTTTATAGCATTTTTTATTTCTTAGTTGTTTTTACCTAATAAATAATAATATAAAAGAAGGAAAGTGCTGGGGAACAGTCAGGCAGGTAAACGCTAAAATAACAGCACTCTAATTAAATGGTGACACATAAGGAAAAACAAAATAGGCTAATTAGACCTCATCACATAGAATCACCACACAAAAGCTCCATCGTTGCCGTCTCCAACCTCATTTCGTCTCGTCCACTTGAAGGCCCTTGAACTCAAAACTTGCACCACCCAAGACCAAAGCTTTCGTCGACACCACCCATATCAACAACATTATCCTTGACCTGCCCTTGACGGAGTTTGTTAGGGTTCTGACAAAGCAACTATAAGTAGAAGAGATGAGGAATTGGAAGTGTAAGTGCTCTGGAACTGTCAAACGGATTTGGGAAGGAAGAAATATCGAGAAGAAAGGGAACGACGTCGTGAAGAGGCATTTCCTTGGCCTGGGATTGAGTCGTTTCGTGTTAGCAAGTCTGCCGTTTTATATGGAGAATGCACACCAAGTGCTCTTCAAAATTGTAAAAAGGAAACTCATTATCATGCACTGAGGGTCTTGGGGATGAATGCTAACGAGTGTGTGGTGATTGGAAGGAAGGGTGATTTGCCCAAACCGTAAAGTCATGTCGTCTCGCTGTCGAACAACCAACAAAAGCCTTCAATTCACACACAGAGGCCTTCGATCCATGCCCTTACCTCTTGTCGTATTGTAATCTGCATGCTATTTTAATATATTCTACATGCAAGGCAAAAATCGTCGAGCAAGAGTAAAGGCCATGGAGTCCCTATCCAAAGGCCAATTGTTGAAGGAGAACTTGGGAACTTATCTATTCTCCAACAAATGCTCCAACAAAAGCCGACTTCTCTGATAAAAATGAAAAAGCACCAATAATATGTAATTCCAAAAAAGAAAGACATCTCTTTACCCAATTGTGAATTTCTCCCAAAGAAATTATTGCATTTTTCTTGTTTGCCAATCAAAAACAAATTGTTTCTCTATTTTTTCTTAGACTCTGATCATGTTGTTGTAGTTGTTGAGATGGTATGGAAGATGATGACGAAGATGAAGTCATGTGAAGCAAATCTTTTCGTGCGAGACAAAGCTGTGTGCGAACTCCAATCCCCAGCAGAAATAAAGCCTCATTATTATCATCACCGTTGGGTGTCTGCTTCTAGTGTTTTTGACTTAGTAGTGGTGCTTCGTCAGGACTAGAGGAAAGCAAGGCTACGATGCTGGTAATGGTGGTAAACAACGGAGTGGTGTGGATTGGGATCTCTAGAAGACAAAGTGATCTCTATAATCAGGTATATGCTAGAGCATATTAAACACTATAGATTGCTTATGTGGTTCATAATTATTGGCCGGCTACTTTTCAATTTTTAATGGCCTAATCGATCTCCAATTTTTCTTTATAAAATAATTCACTACTTACAAATTAGTGTTTAAACATGTCAGTTTGTTGATAATTTCTCCGACTTTAATTTCTTTCTTAGACAAATTTTTAGCATACATTTTTCAAGAGCTTACCTGGGGTTCGGTCGGACCGAACACCCCCTCCCCAGTTTGCAGCCCCCGCCATTCTCGGCGGCTGTTGACGACACCACCCAGCCCATCAAGACGGACCAGGTCCGAAACAAGTTTAAGGCCAACGAGGCTCGCCATCGCAGAGGTAGGATCGTCGGCTCCCTCCAGTCCTGATGGGTTGGGCAGTGTCGCCTACTATCACCGGCGGCGGCGAGAGCTATATAAGGCCAAATTTATTATAAAAATTCATATTCATTTTATTTTTTATTATATTTTCTTTATTTTATTATTTTATTGTATTTATTATTGTATTTATTAATTTTTATTGTATTTATTGTATTTTTTATTATATTTTTTAATATTTTTTATTGTGTTTTATTGCATTTTTTAAGAGAATTAGAAGGGGCTATAAAGGTGTGGGAGTGCAACTCGACCGCACTCCAACGTCACTTTTTTTTTTCAATTCTAGATTGTTTTTACTTAATAGATAATATTATAAAGAATCTGTATTTATAAATTAGTGTATAATATATTTCCTCTGACATTTATTTCGGTGATATATTATAATTTAGATTTGGATTTTAAATTTAAATTCCTTATTTAGATCATAAATTAGAATTTGAGTTTTCAGCAAAATAAAGAAGTTTAAAAAAAGGAATCAAAATCTTGGTACGAAACAAGAAACGCGAGTATTTGCAGTTATTAAAATGGCGTCTGGAAAGGCCAGATACTGGCAAACTAACTAATTTGTCGTTAGTCAACTCCTTCATAAATAGCACGACGTTCGAAAAATAATGGGTTGAGAAATTTGACTTGGGTCGGTTTGGATTGGATGGATAGATTAGACGATTTCGCATTAATTTTGATAATTAATTTAATTTTTTTTATAATTAATTTAATTTTATTATTTATAATAAGTATTTTTAAATTTTTTTATATATTTTATTGTTATATTTAATTAAATATGATATTTATTTTTTAATATTTATCTAAAAATATATTTTTTAAATAATAATTTTTAATTAATTTAATAAAAATACTCTTAAATTTAACATATTTTTCTTTTTACCAACGGTGATATGTAATTTGCACGAGCCTTAACAGTTGTTGACAGCTGTCCACCAATACATCGGACTATTTACTTGATCTTATATGTTATATTACTAAGACTTGGTTCGGATTCGAAAATGAGATAAATTTAGTTTAATTTTTTAATATTATTATTATTATAAGATTTAAAAAATATGTATTGAAATTTAAAAAATGTGTATTAGAATTTGAAAAATATGTATAGAAATTTGTGTTTTATATAAAAAATTATAAAAATATAATAATAAAATGAATATGAGTTGAGCTCACCTTCGAATACAAACGGGGCCTAACTCAAGTTGAAAAAAAAAATAAAAATGGATGTTCTTTCAATAAAACTGAACTAGCAAAGTATAGCACAATCTCTGCGGTATCTTTTAGGCTTTATTTGTTTGAGAGATAAAATTAAAAAGAGTAGTGCTAAATACAAATAGATCTGTATATATACTCACTTATTAACTTCAGATTTGAGCTCGATAATCTCTTGCTTGATTATTCCGATTTCATGCTGTAAATCACTTGTGGAAACACTCTTCAGTTTTTTGTCAAAACGTTTAGTGTTTCATGAAAACTGATTTTCTCTTGAGAAGATGACGACTCTCTACAAGCCATAGTCTTCCTGAGTTGGGCGAGATATTTCTCTTTTAACTTCTTGATAACTACCAAAGGACTCAAGTGCTTCCTAAGTCTAGGTCTCTAACCTTATCCTGCTACACGGGTAACACATACCCTAAGGGAACACGTCCCTCTCAGATTTACTATCCTTACCAGAACCTTTCATGCCCCTTCTCACGCCACTCCTGGGCTCACATGGAGACTTACAACTTGGCTATGGCACACGACTGCTGGAAGTGGGGGGTGCAACAGAACAAAATAATAGAACTAGATAGAAAGAGACAGAGCGTCTCAGGCAATTATCCAGAAGAAAAGGAAATAAAGATAGAATTCAACAATTAAAACCAGAACCAGAAAGTGGCTCTGATACCAAAAGAATGCAGAAGATCAGAGAAAGGAACAGTTGAAGGCTGATGATAAAACAGTTTTAACTGAAAGCCATCATCCACTAGAGACCACTCTGGTTTCGGTGCAAGGAGCTGAAGTTAAGGCCTCTCCTTTCAAAATTCCAACTGTTGAAGGTCCTAAGTCTCTTCAAACTTTTGAGACAAAAAAGATCATTAAGCAAAACAATTTTTCAAACATGGCTTTCCACATTATTGGTCAACAGTTAGACCGTATTGAGGAAAATATTGAAAAACCTGTTTTTAAAATTGATTCTGGAAGATGCTCAGCCAGTCCTCCAAAACTAAAAATTAAATTGATTGAAAAACTTTTGATTATTCTACTAGAGAATAGACAGAAAATAGATTCTGCCAGTACTCTTGATAAATATAAATAATAAAAATATTAATCATGTGAGTGAGTATGCATGCAGACCTACTTGTATATAGATTTTTTTAATTAAAACTTTTAAAACTTTTTTAAACTCATAATTAATTTTTTTTTTAATTTTTATATAAAATATAATAAAAAAATCTAACTTTTTAAAATTTTAAAATTACTTTTTCAAATTTCAAAACAAAATTAATATTAAAAAAAATATGATAATAATTTTTTTTTTAACTTTTATTCATCTCATCTCAAAACATTTTCATTGAATTGTCTAAGTTCCAGTTTGGATTCGAAACTCATCTCAACTCGTCTTAATTCATCTCCATTTCATTATTATATTTTTTAAATTTCTCATACAAAATACAAATTCTTATACACATTTTTCAAATCTCAATACATATTTTTCAAATCTCAATACACATTTTTCAAATCCTAAAATAATAATAATATTAAAAAGTAAACTAAATTCATTTCAACGCATCTCTTCTCACAATCCAAACCGGGCCAAAACTATCATTCAAAAAATACAAATTTATATATTTATCAAAAAATTTTAATCATATTTGATCAAAAATGAGAAATTTGACTTTTGTTGAACAAAATTTTAGTTTTATTATTTACAAAATATATTTTTATTTCTTTTTTCTACTTTTATCTTCATATTTTTGATTAAATATGACTTTTTTTTTAAATATATAAATTTATATTTTTTAAAAAATAATTTTAAATCATCTAATAAAAACGTCTCATTTGAAAACCAGCCCCTTAGTCGCAATCTATATTCCGAAGTGTTAAAAAGCCGCTTCAAGCTGCTTCCGCTAATGAAAAATGGGTATGAGCCATTAGCTTTAGATCGGGTTTAGCTTTAGTGTGGTTGGGGGTTGGGGTGGGGCGTGTTATCAACTGGTTTGAGATAATTGCTAGAGCCTTCCAAGTGAGTTTCCACCCTTAAGACTTTTGTACCTTGTCCCGGTTTAAGTACGTGTTTGGGATTAGAGTAAAAAATATTATTTTTAATTTAAATTTTATAATTTAAAATTTAATATAATAAATTCTACTAGTAAAAAATTATTTCTTATTTAAAATCTATATATCTAAAACACTTTTAAAATTAGCTATGATAATTTTTAATATATATAATTATCTGCAATAATTTTTTGATAAAAATTCTAATATAATATTTTTTAAAAAAATTAATTTTAACCTTTTTAACCAATTAAAATATTTTTTATAAAATATCAAACATATCATTTTATTATTTTTTTTAAATGTTTTTAAATGCTTAAAAGTATTTTTTTACCTTAAAATGCAATCTCCAACAGACTCTTAACATATATGTGTTTGTGCGAGTGTGAACTGTGAAGCTTGATTACGAAAATAAAAAATAAAACATAAAATAAAAGGTTCTAACTAGCTGTTCCTGCCAATGCTGACACAAAAATCGCTTGATCTTAATCAAATCTCTCTCTGGAAACTGCTTAGGCAAGATAAATGCTGGTTAAAAGGATTTTTATTGAGTTAATGCTGTTAGGCCTTCTTACATGTAAATCTTCCACTTCATCCATGAAGAAATATTGCACAGCAAATGCTACAAAGAAAAGAACTAATTGTGTAATTGAATGAATGCACATTCTTATACCCGACAAGCCTCCGAGAGGTGCATGTATACATTTCTATTTTGATAAGCGATTTCAGCCTCTAAAGCTAGCCGGCACTGTCCTTTCTGTAAAATATTCCTTCCTGACAGTCTCCACAGAGCAAAACCTCACCTTCAAAAAGAAAATTGAATATCATCACAATACATGAACAGGCAGAGGTACAGAGGCGGAAAACAAATTGACGAGGTTCTAAACCCACGGCCAAAATGGCCATTTGATGGTAGTTTTTCAAGAATTAAATAAAAGTTGGTGAAGGTAGTATCCGACGATATAATGCCACATAAAAGTTCCCTTTCAGGATTAACTTAGATGAAGAAAATATGCCTAACTTCCCTTGTAAACAAAATCACAGGCAATATTAGCGTGATTATTCCATACCAGAGAAACATATGATTTCAATAATGGCCTGGCAAGCTGCCAAATTGGCTTAAACACAAATGGTGCTTCCACAAAGAGGACTTGTCCCACCCGCTTCGGATAATAATAGTAAAATACATCAAACTGTCAACAAAAGAAGGGGGGTAAATCAACCCAGAATGTTCATAATACTACTTTCAAGTAATCATGCTACTACTACACACACACAGACGTTTCAGGTATAGAGATTTCATTTCTGTAGTGTATTGACAAATCTTAATTGAGGGTCAGGTGATTTCAGGTTTGAAAGCAAAACAAAAAATGTATGTAATGGTTTCCTTTTGATTTGGACATTGAAACTGATCAAACATCCATTTGCCACCAACAGTAACAGTATTGAGCAGTACTACTGGTTGGCATGAGTACTACGACTATTACAGAACATTGAGAGCAACCACCAAACTAAGGACTTTGGAAGAACTAAATAGAGACACCATCTCTGATCTTCTTCATAAATGGCATTTAGAATCAATATAAAATAACTCATCGGCTGAAATTGATACTTTTCTATTTTCATATGTTTGACTCTGGAGTTTAATTCATCTGATGACATAATGCCAGGCTGCCAGCTACAAAGGTAAGAGAAACAACACATGTATTTAAGCTCAAATCAACCCTCTAGAATATAATCAGAAGCTGGTGTGCAAAAGTTACCAGAAACGTTAAAAACTTAAGATCTGCATTCTCTGTACCAAAGCCCCGTAGATCAACTATTCCAAGTATGTCTTCTTTTCCAGTCGGCAGCTTATGCAATGCCTTCTCAATCATAAACACACACAGTTTCTCATCCTCTGCAGAATCCTGCATCTATAAGCATATTGTTTTATGCTTTCGGTTAGAAACTAAAACTTATGCCTTAAAACCAAATGCATAGTTGAAAACTTTTTATTATAGGAGTTTATAATTCAAGCAATATTTCTTTAGACTTCAGAATCCTATATATAAGAGAAAACTAGCGAATTATTCATCACACAGTAATATATATGGTCATCATTATAGTCAGCATAATTTGCAATAAATTGAAGATAATTTACAGGAAAGAGGTTTAAGTGGCATTATCTAAATTATAAACGGCGGAGACACCTCCATTCCAGAGGTCAATTGTATTGTTAATGACTTCTGTTCTTGTAGCAAATCAAATGTAGAATGCTTATGGAATCATATATACAGACAATCCAAAAGAATTGCAAAATACTCGACTCTTTTTGAGTTCATAGAAAGTCTACCTCCTCATACCTCAATAAAATTCCCAAGAACTTGAATTGTGGCAAATGACTGAATTCAATTTCTTAATATAAAAACAAATTCAGCAGTTTTTCTTATAAAACCAATATTTGCAATAAAACAGTGATACTTAAGTTTTAAACTTGGGTAATGATAGGCTTACAATCTTTTTACCACCACTTTACCACTCATAGTGTATTTATTTATTATTTTTTTTTTTTTGTATTTTCTTTTAAATATTTTTTTAACATCCTTAATCATTAAGAAAAAATTTTAAAAATATACAATTTCACTAATAGTCACTTTCTTAACCACTAAGTAAAATAAGATTTTTTGAAAAATGAAAAGAGTGGTAGAAGGGTAGTAGAAGAGTGGTAAACCTATAATTATTCTTTAAACTTTTTTTTTGATAAGTTATAATTATAAATAAAGAAGAATAATATAATTATTCTTTAAACTTACTGCAGGAAAATGCTTGGAAGCCTCCACTATGAGCACAGGTCTGTCATTGACATCGAGAAAATCATGCACATAGGCCTTTCCAGTTTGAGCCACATTTTTCACCGACTCCTCAGACAATTCCAACACCTTGAATTCTTGACGCCATTTCTTAAATGGGTAGAAAGAAAAGGCATAGATTTAATATGGTTTTCATGCTTTGAATCAAACAAATCCTCCAATGAAAAACTCACATCTTCATAAGGAACTATTCATTTTTCCTTAAGCAACAACTTAGCATGTTTTTCAATGGCTTTTAAGAGGTGAAAAAATCATAGACATAGCTGGAAAAACCAAAGAAATTAAAACCCGTTTTTTGTTTTTAAAGAAACTGTCTCCTTGCCTGTGCAATTATTTCAGTCTCCAGTTGCAAATGTCTATGCCCACAAACATATATTTATACCTTTTAAAATTAAGATTTTGGCAAGAATGTTAAGGATACAATAGCTTTAGTCAATTTTGCAACAGCATCTTCAACATAAAACTTCCGGTCCTTCAGAAACCATAGGATCATATCTTCATCATCTCTTCCATTGTTGCCAACAGGAAGACTGTAGTATTCTTTTTGAAGCTTCTCTTTAACCTCCAAAACTAGCTGCATATTTAGATGCCATAGCCTATGATAAAAATTCAACTTCATTTACCAAGTGCAGAAACAGCCAAACACGATGCAATATCAGCAAAAAGCCATAACAATAATCCCAGTTAACCATTCTACCATTTTTGGGCTCCATTTGGTCCTACCCTTGAGTTGTTCTCTCAGCCAGCATGAACGCCCTCTAAAAAATCGGTGCTTTTGGTATTGCTTATATATCATATATGCGTGTGTATTTTGACCTATGGCTGATATTTTGAACCTTATATGAACCAACTCAAATGGTTGTGTTCGTATTATTACTATCCTCCATTTTAAGTTCAAATAAGTTTAGCTGAAAGCCTGAATGATTGTTATTACCACCCCTAAGATTTAAGCTCGTACTTCACTTTTGGGACATTTTTTCAGCAACTTAAAAAACCCTTTCATCCATTTTGTTGCTGCAAAAGCTTTAAAAAACAGAAACCAAACGAGAGAAAAAAAAGCTTTAATCTTTGTATGTTTATTACATTTTGGATTCTGGCAACTAAAAATGTTCATTATTCAGGATTCAAAATTCGATCATAATTTTTATTCCTACGTCTTTCTCTGCCAGCAAATGGGTCAATTGGGAACATTATATAAAGATATATAAAGCAGAATGCAAATCCTTGGCTAAATGCATTCATAATTAAAATAACTGAACACGCAGTGCATAGATAAAATGCCCATTAGATGATGGCCATAGAAAGCATTCAAAAAGAGGATTCAAGAGCAGAAACCTTGCGTGACTCTTTCGGGTCCAGCATACAGTTCTGAACACACAGCTTGCTACTTCGAGTGCCTTTCATGGTAAATTTAAGCGGGGGAACAAGCGGGTGACGAAGATTTTGACACAGACGAAGCGCCATTGACTTTCCTTTGCCCTTTTTGATTGCTCTTCTTGATAACTGGAAATTTACTGCTTTTCGTGTCACAGCCAGTTCGGCTGGTGATAACTGATAACGATGATGCCCCACGGTGCTCACTGCTTGTCCTAAGTTCCTAACTCCGAAGCCCCTGAAGCGATGCCGTTTTGATTTTTTCCTTTTTTTTCTTTTTTGTTTCTGAATTTTAGTAAGAGGAGAAGATATTGTCTTGTGCCAAAAATGGTGCCATAAGATTTAGCATTTCTCGGCCGGTTTGGGTATTTAAGGTTGTATTTGAATATCTAAATGAGTTGAGTTAATTTGAATTTTATATTAATAGTAATGAGTTAAAATGGTTGAATGAATTTTATAAGATTTATATTTAAATGATAAGATAAATTTAAATATATTTATAAAATATTATAAAATTTGTGAGATTTAGGCAAGGCTGACTTAATAAATTAAGGGGGTTAAAGCAAAAATTTCAATTGAGGTTTTTTTTTTATTAAAGTAAATTTAAATTAATTAATTTTAATTTTTACGCTACGTTTTATTTAAAAATAATGCCTATCGTTTGTCAAGTAAAATCACTAATTAAAATTTATATTACCTTTTCAACTAATAACCAACTTAATTTTTATTAAAAAAAATCGATTTGAAAATTATTTTATAAAGCTTAATTTTATAAGACGTGCCTTTGAGTTTTAAAAGTCATTTAATAACACAAATATTTTTATGTATTCTTAGACATTTTTAAATTCAATTTTTTTTTCTTTTAGAATCCAATAAAACATCTTAACTCAAATCATTTCACTCATATTTTAAATATTCTAAAGTATTCTTGAATATCTAAAAGAGACCTATAAGTAATTATAAGAATTACCATCAATAAAATTCTATAAAAAAATAAGTTCTTACCTCTTTAAAAGATCATACAATTTTTTATTTTTTTATAAACATTCAAAAATTAGATTATATTATTTATAATTCTCACATTATATATTAAATTAATAAGAGAAATATATTTTTATAAAAAGAGTACTTAAAATAATTATTATGTAAAATACTTTTAAAACTAATAATAATATATATTATATCTATTTAATAAATTTTTTCTTTTATTATATTAATTAAATTTTTTAATTAAATTTTTAATTTTTTTTTTTAAAAAAACTTTTTATAGTTAAAGATCTCAAACAATTGCCTATCTTATCTAAAGATAAGAGCCGGCTCTGAATTTAGGTATAGTCCCCTACGCGCGCCAACTTGTAAGGAGACTTAGGAGAGAAAAGAAATTAAATGCTTGTGTAAGTTGAAGCTGCTGGGAGAGGAGAGAGAGAGTTGACGCCGTGTGTGGTAAGGTAGAAAAATAGATTTGAAAGATAGAAAAGAGAGTGAGAGGTGAAAAAAAAGACATATATATTGTATTTGCCCCATCATGAGACCTAGCAAAACTCCCTAAATTCATAGATGAAGCTGTTAAAGAGTATTTTCAGTAAATTATTTAAAATTATTTCTTTTTAAATATAAATTTACATATTTATTAAAAAAAATTAGTTATATTTAATCAAAAGTGGAGAGGTAAAAATAAAAAAAATAGAGAATAATAATATTTTTTATAAATAGTAAAATTAAAACTTTGTATAATAAAAGTCAATTTAAAAATTTTAGTCAATTTGGATTTTGTTGAATAAAATTTTAATTTTATTATTCACTAAAAGTATTTTTATTCTTTTTTTCTATTTTTACCTCTCTACTTTTAATTAAATATGATCAAAATTTTTTAATAAATGTGTAAATTTATACTTTTTGAAGAATAACTTTAGACAATCCAATAAAAATACTCTAAGATGAGGTGTTTAGATGTTGAAGGAGTTTAAGACTTGATTTATTTTTATAGATAAGACAAAGGTTAAAAATTGAATAAAATATTATTATAAAATATTTTTTTAATATTAATTTTCTTTTAAGATTTGAAAAAGTTATTTTAGGATTTAAAAAAATTGAATAGTTTATTTTATTTTATATAAAAATTTAAAAAAATAATAATAATAAAATGAAAGTATTTATAAAAATAAATCAAGCCTACAGGAGCGTGATATGTTTGAATAGATAGGTCTGAGTATATCTGTGAACAATGATGAGATGGTTCGTGAATAATTAAATAATTAAATAACTTGTGTTATGAAACTTAAAAAAAGGAAACTACTATTGTAAAAGAGAAAAAAGAAATTCTCTTTATAACTCTTAAGAACTGCAACTTTCTTTCTCTCTCTATATTTTCTTATGAATTTCATTATAACTGAAACCCCTATTTATAGGTTTTGAAATTACTATGCAAGTTATTATGCAAGTCACTATGCAGAATTTAAAATAATAGTGGTGGAGTCATTCACATAATTTTAGTGGTGGGACAGGGGGCGGCTGCCGTTTCGTTCGTTCATTACACTCCCCATTGAATGACCGCTAATAAGGAATCTGTCTCGTTAAAACCTTGCCAAGTAAAAACCCAGTGGGAAGAAAGACCAATGGCGAAGGAAAAAGAATACAGTCTTCTTATGTATCCACAAGTGCTTTAAGATTATCTCATTAAAACCTTGCAAAAGAAAACCCAGTGGAACAAAACCTCAGCGAAGGAAAAAGAGTACAATCAGCACATTTACTCCCCCTGAAAAGTGCATGACAAAAGATTTTTAAGTTTTCGCATTCCAATGTTATGCACAATCTTCTTGAATGTGGAAGTTGGTAATGCTTTTGTGAATAAATCTGCCAGATTATCACTAGATCGTATCTGCTTGACATCAATTTCACATTTCTCTTGAAATTCATGAGTATAAAAGAATTTAGGTGAAATATGTTTGGTTCTGTCACATTTGATATATCCTCCTCTGATTTGAGTGATACAAGCAGTATTATCTTCATATAATATTGTTGGCCTATTATTGATCATAGGAAGTCCACACTTTTTCTGAATATGTTGAATAACTGATCTCAACCAAATACACTCTCGACTTGCTTCATAAATAGTAATGATCTCTGAGTGATTTGAAGAAGTAGCAGATAGTGTCTGCTTAACAGATCTCCATGATATGACAGTATCTTCATAAGTAAATAAATATCCAGTTTGAGATCTACCTCTGTGTGGGTCTGAAAGATAACCTGCATCTGCATACCCAATCAATTCTGGACTTGAACTACGTTGATAAAATAATCCCATATCAATCGTACCATGAAGGTAACGAAGGATATGTTTAATGCCATTCCAATGCCTTCAAGTTGGTGCAGAACTATATCTTACAAGCAGATTAACTGAGAATGTAATATCTGGTCGAGTACAATTTGCAAGATACATCAAAACTCTAGTTACACTGAGGTATGGTACTTCAGGACCAAGAATTTCTTCATCGTCATCACAAGGACGGAATGGATCTTTCTTCACATCAAGTGTTCGAACAATCATTGGAGTACTCAAGGGATGAGATTTGTCCATATAAAAATGCTTTAGGACTTTCTCAGTATACATGGACTGATGAATAAAAATTTCATTTGACAAGTGCTCAAGCTGTAGGCCGAGACAAAGTTTTGTTTTGCCAAGATCTTTCATTTCAAATTCATTCTTTAAATATATAGCGGTTTTTGAGATCTTTTCAGGAGTTCCCACAATATTTAAATCATCAACATAAACCGCAATAATGACAAATCCGGTATCTGATTTCTTAATAAAAATACATAGGCATATAAGATTATTCTCAAATCCTTCTTTCAATAGATATTCGCTTAAACGATTATACCACATGCTTCCGGATTGCTTCAACCCATATAAAGATCTTTGTAGTCTGATTGAGTACATATTTCTAGATGTACTTGTAGATGCTTCAGGCATCTTATATCTTTCAGGGATTTTCATATATATGTCATGGTCTAAGGATCTATATAAATATGCAGTGACTACATCCATCAACCGCATTTCTAATCCTTTTGTAACAACCAGACTAATCAAAAATCTAAATGTGATTGCATCCATAACGGGAGAGTATGTTTTTTCATAATCAATTCCGGGTTTCTGCAGGAAACCTTGTGCAACAAGCCGTACTTTGTATCGCACAATTTTATTTTTCTCATTACGTTTTCGTACAAATACCCACTTATATCCAACAGGCATCACACCCTTTGATGTTTGGACAACAGGTCCAAATACTTCTCGTTTTGCTAGCGAATTTAATTCAGCTTCAATAGCTGTTTTCCATTTTGGCCAATCATTTCTACGTCGACATTCTTCGACGCTTTTTGGCTCACTTTATTCATTACTTCTGGTAATGTCAAGGGCCATTTTATATGAAAATATGTTGTCGACAACAGTTTTATTTCTATCCAGAATTTCTCCAGTTTTCATGAAATGTATTGAGATCTCATTATTTTCAGATACCTGTTCTTTTTCAGAGGAAAACATTTCATGACACACCTCTTCAGGAGGTCCTTTTTTAGGAGATTTATACTCTTCAAGAGTTTCCTCTTCAGGAGGTTCTGAAATAGAAGATTTGAGCTCTTTAGGAGCACCAATTATATTTGTAGCCTGTATTGTGGGTATGTGTTCTTCAGGAACACCAAATTCATTTTGTATTCTTTTCCTTCTGGGAATTTTGTCTTTTGCACCAATAGGTCTTCCACGCTTCAGGCGTATTTTAGATTTACCTATTGCTGCTTTGACAATTTGTCCTTCAAGAACTTCAATCATTGCTGGAGTATTAACAACAGGAATATAAGATTTTACTACACCTTTAGTGTCAGTAAATACATCGAGTAACTGATTTACAACATTTTGCAAATGAATAATCCTTTGAACTTCCCGTTTACATTCATTTGTAGGAGGATCAAAATGAGACAGGGTCTTATTATCCCAAGTAATATCTTGTCGTGCTTCAGGCACCGACTTTTTTTTACCCATTAACGAAAAATTTGATTCGTCAAAATGACAATCTTCAAAACGTGCTTTAAACATATCCCCTGTAAGGGGTTCAATGTATCTAATAATGGATGAAAAATCAAAATCAACATATATCCCAAGTCTACGTTGAGGGCCCATTTTTGTACGTTGTGGAGGTGCAATTGGAACATATACAGCACATCCAAAAGTACGAAGATGAGAAATATTTGGTTGTTGACCAAATGCAAGCTGTAATGGAGAATATTTATGATATACAGATGGCCTAATGCGAATTAGAGATGCTGCATGAAGTATAGCACGTCCCCAAGCAGAAACAGGTAGTCTTGATTTCATAAGTAAATGTCTAGCGATTAGTTGAAACCTTTTGATCAAAAACTCAGCTAAACCATTTTGTGCGTGTGTATGGGCAACAGGATGTTCAACATCTATTCCTATTGACATGCAATAATCATCAAAAATTTGAGATGAAAATTCACCTGCATTATCCAATCGAATGGTCTTAATCGGATACTCAGAAAATTGTGCTCGTAGTTTTTAATTATCTGAGCAAGAAGTCTAGCAAATGCAACATTTCTAGTGGAAAGAAGACAAACATGTGACCATCGACTAGATGCATCAATTAGAACCATAAAATATCTAAATGGTCCACTTGATGGATGAATAGGCCCACATATATCTTTGTGAATCCTTTGTAAAAAGGATGGAGATTCAACAATGACTTTTGAGGGAGATGGTCTAATAATTAACTTACATTGAGAACATGCAGAGCACAGAGATTCATTGGGTAGAAATATCTTTTGATTCTTTAAGGGATACCCATGCGAATTTTCAATAATTTGTCTCATCATTATAGAACCTGGATGTCCAAGGCGATCATGCCAAGTCATGAAATACATTAGGGTCAATGCACTTCTGGTGCATTACTACATATGATTCAATTGTTCTCATTTTTGTTTAATACAATCCAGAACATAGAGCAGACAGTTTTTCTAATACGAGCTTCTGGCCCGATATTGTTTTAGTAATAAGAAGATGCTCTTTACTGCCTTCATTGGTCGTTTCACTATGGTAATCATTACGACGTATATCTTTGAAACTCAATAAATTTCTTCTGGATTGTGAAGAGAATAGAGCATCATCAATACAAAATTTGGTGCCATTAGGCAACACAATATAAGCTCTTCCGGAGCCCTCAATTAAATCCGATAAACCTGATATGGTATGGACATAGGCTTTACTTAGTGTTAGATTTTGAAAATATTTCTTTTCTTTGAGAATTGTGTGAGTTGTAGCACTGTCAGCCAGACATATATCTTTATCATTCAACTCAGAGATAAAAAGCTCATCAATGTGATCCATGATTCTACAAAATATACAAAACTTTTATTACTGATAGAAAGAAAATACATTAATTGAGTGGAACACTTCCATCTCCAATTAAGTATTCAATACTACCTTCAGGATGATTAAAGAAATCAGATACATCAAGATGAGTAACGTCTACATCTACTGAACTAATAAATCATCTGATAGTTCTACTAAATTTGTTTCATGCACTTTATTCTTTCCTTTAATAGAAGCTTGATATAAATTAGCTAAGTGCCTGGCCGTACGACAGGTACGTGACCAATGTCCAGTCATTCCACATCTATGGCACACCTCTTCACTTTTCTTTGAAGAATTATTTTGAGGATTTTTACCCCTCTCTGAATTGTACCATTTCTGGATATATGGTATATTATAATCCCTTTTAATGTTGTCACTCCTGGGAGCAACATTTCTATAATTTCTCCTACCACGTCCACGCCTCCGATTTCTTTTAAAGGATACACCATTCACTTCTAGGAATGATGCAAACCTCTTACCATTCAATTCAGGGAATTATATTGAGCCAGTAGGACGTGACTGGTGGCTTTCTAATAAGAGCTCATTATTCTGCTCAGCTACTAGAAGGCATGATATAAGTTCAGAATATTTCTTGAACTTTCTCTCTCGATACTGCTGCTGCAGGAGCACATTCGAGACATGAAATATAGTAAAAGTCTTCTCTAACATATCATCATCGGTGATTTTCTCACCGCATAATTTTAATATTGAACTTATTTTAAAAAGTTCAGAATTATACTAACTAACACTTTTATAATCTTGCAACCTTAGGTGCAACCATTGAGAACGAGATCTTGGAAGGATGACAGTCTTCTAATGTTCATACCTCTCCCTTAAATTGTTCCACAAAATATAGAGATCTTTTACTGTAAGATATTCAGTTTTCAATTCTTCATGAAGATGGTGGCGAAGGAAAATCATTGCTTTAACACGTTTCTGCAGGGATGCTTGATTTCCTTCTTTAATAGTTTCTCCCAGGTTCATTGCATCAAGATGTATTTCAGTATCAAGTATCCAGGATAAATAATTTTTCCCAGATATATCAAAAGCAACAAATTCTAATTTTGTAAGATTTACCATTTTCTACACATATAAATAATGAAATAAATATGTGTATCTCATATTTATAAATTCACACAGATAATCATCAATAAAATATATTAAAGACTTCAAATAATATATTGAAAAACTTACAGAGGAATAAGGCCACTAGTTTCAGAATTAGTAAAACCGTCGTGCTGATAACGTGTTATGAAATTTAAAGAAAGGAAACTACTATTGCAAAAGAGAAATAATAAATTCTCTTTAGAACTCTTAAGAATTGCAACTTTCTTTCTCTCTCTATATTTTCTTATGAATTTCGTTACAACTGAAACCCCTATTTATAGGCTTTGAAATTACTATGCAAGTCACTATGCAGAATTTAAAATAATAGTGGTGGGGTCATTCACATAATTTTAGTGGTGGGACAGGGGCGGCTGCCGTTTCGTTCGTTCATTACAGAGTTAGAATTTTATTGGATTTTGAAAATAAGAGATAAGAAGTTGAATAAAAATATTATGAATTTAAAATATCAATATAATATAATTTTTATTTTAGAATTTGAAAATATTAAATTATTTTTATGTTTAGAAAATGTTACATCCATTGAGGATGCAGATTTCCACTTTATTTTTATTCTTATTTTTAATTCTTTACTTAATTATTAAAGATGTGTTTTTAAATGAGTTTGTAATTTTTTTTAAATGTTTAAAGGGATTTAAAAAATGCTTGAAAAAACACATAAAAAAGTACATTTTACACTTCTGGTAAGAATTCTCGAGCATTCTTGATGGCCCTAGCAAGTCCTTGTATTTTATATTAAAAGTTTAAAAAATTGTTATGATTAAATAAAAAATTATGAGAGATAAATTGAAATGTGTTTGTATTCAAGCAGTATTCAAACGTTGAGTTATGATAAAATTAGATGAGATAAAATGAGATGTGATACAACCAATTGCATATCCAAATAGAGCTTTAGAATATCTCAATATATATGTGAATTGATTTGATTTAAAGAGTGTTGCTCAGATGATTAGTACAAAAGATGGATTAATTGAGTTATATTAAAAAAGTAACACTTATAAATTAAATACACAACATAAAATATAAACAAAATACGAAACAGAATGAAATATAAAGAGTAAGGGCAAGAAAAAGCAAACTCGGTATTTTAACGAGATTCAACCTCATTACTTACGTCCTCGCCTCAAAATACTATTTGAGGATCTCGAATTCACCATTCAATCTTTTTCAGGTGGAGATAGAAACCTAATATACTTTTGAGCAACACTAATACAAAGAATCTGTGTAGAACACCATCTATACTTGCAACCACCTTATACTTGGTGATTCAACTATTCCCTGTCTATAATACCTTCTATATACACAAGAATTATACGCACCATCTTACTAATACAAGAACTGATAATTGGTAAACTATCCGAATACACTCCTCAATGAGTGAAATAAGAACAATACAGCGCAACCTATATCTCTCTTAAAATAAACAACGATTAAGGCTCAAAACTCAGATAAGAGAGAATACAAGCTGCTTTAAATGAATGATGCAAAACTTAACAATTGATGTGTAAGTTCTTATTTTTGTGATTTTACAAGACTCAAGTGAGTTATTTACAAAACTCAAGTCACAGTTTAATATTTAGTTGATTGATTTTCAAGTCTAGATGTAATACTCTATATGTTGCAAATAGATTGCCTTTATAAAAAAAAAAGATATTATAATACTAATATAATATGATATATATTGGTACCATATACTATAGTTAATAGCTATAAATATAAGTTAACTATAAAGTACTATTTTAACTAATTTGATAGTAAGAGTTTATTATACTATATAGTACTAGTTAATAGAGTAATAACTATAGTAGTTAATATTATTATTATATAAAATTATAATAGTATTTAATATATAATAATAACTATAGTAGTTAACATTATAGTTAAATTAACATTGCTAGTATTGAAATAATGACATCTACTATATTCATGTTATATTATGAATACTAGTATAGATTCTTATTACTTAATAGTTATAATACTATATACTATAGTTAATAGCTTCACATTAATATAATTATAATATAGTAATATATATATTAGTACTATATACTATATACTAATATAATTACATTAATTTAACTAATACTAATACTATAATATAGTAATAGATATACTAGTACTATATACTATAGTAAACATTAATCATAAATTTAATCATAATAGTTAGGGCTGAACAAAATAACCGTCCGACCCGACCCGACCGTTTCACCGAAACCTTTCGACCCGAAAACCCGACTCGATTGGGTTAAAAGCGGAAACAGAATTCTTCCGTTACCCGATAATTTGTTCCATCCTCTCTCTCTCTCTCTCTCTAGTCTCTCTCTCTCCATGTCGATGTCGACCTCCAGAATCCCAAATCCTGCCGAATCAAGCTTTCAATCGCAAACTACCATTCACCGTAAGCATCAACCACGACTCCAACTGGTTCTCATTCCCATCGCCGGCGAGATCACAGAGGTCTAGAAGTACCGTGAGTTGCTTATTCTCGTCTGCTTCATCTTCCTTGCGACTGGTTCACCTCTTCTTCTCCGATTCTTCGCATCTCCTTCTTCTTCGCCATTTTCTGCTTTTTTAGTTTTTTTAGATTTCTTAGATTTTTCGAAGTGATTTGGGATTCTAAAAATATGATTTTTTGGATTGATTTGCGATTTTGAAAATAGGATTTGTTTAATAAGAAGAAGACATCTCGAGGAATTGCTTGGGTTTTTGTTCTAAATTTCTTAGATTTTTTGGATTGATTTGGGATTTTTGTGTTGGATTTCGTTTGGGATTTTTGTATTAGATTCTGTAAATAGGATTTGTTGTTGAAGAAGAAGAAGAAGAAGATGAAGAAGAAATCGAAATCGGGTAATCGGGATAAACGGGCAATCGGCTAATTGGAAGGTTATTGTTTCGGGGCGGGTCAGAACATGGTCTTGGCGGTTCGGGTCGGGTCGGAGAACAGCCCTAATAATAGTATGATATAGTAAGTATTATATAGTTATTAATTAATACTAATATATATACTAGTAATATATACTATAGTTAATAGCTACACATTAATTTACTTATAGTAGTAGTATATAGTAATATCATATAGTACAATATAATACTATATAGTATACTAGTACCATATAGTACTATAGTTATAGTAATATAATATACTTTATAGCTATACATTAATTTAATTATATAGTTCTATATTAATATTAGTTATTATTAATATGTATACTAGTATGATATACTATAGTAAACATTAATCATTATAATTAATATATATACTAGTATGATATACTATAGTTAAAGTACTAATATAGTTAATACTATTATAATTAATACTATATAATAATAGTTAGTAGTAATATATATACTAGCACTATATACTATAGTTAATAGCTACAAATATAATTTAACTATATCAGTATTATATATTAATGTATTAATATAATACTATATACTAATATAATTAACTTAACTATATAGTAATAGCTATAAATATAATATAGTACTATATACTAGTACTATATGCTACATACTAATATAATTAAATTACTATAATAATATAATATTAGAATTATATAATATAATATATTAAATACTATAATATATATTAGAATTATATACTATACTTACTAGTTGTGCATTAATTTAACAACACTAATACTTAATAGCTAACTTAATAGCTATTATAAATTTTTACATATACCATTTTTATAATTCATATATGAACACTTACTAAATTTGTAAAACGTTAATATATAAAATTATTAATGTATACTAGTCTAATACTTATATTTATGGTTAATAATTATATATTAAATAATATAACAATACTTTGATACTAAATACTATATATAGATAATAAATAATAAATAATAAATAATATTAATAATATACAACTATATATACAAACATAATATATAGAAAAAATGGAAAATACATATAAATGAAAAATATACAACTATAATGATATGAAAGCATTATTGTTGCTTGTCATTTTTATTTAATAAGAAAAGATAAGTTTTATAACGATAATGAAAGAGGTATAGTCTATGTATATGGGGAGTATACAAAAGAATACTTAGTTACATTCTATGAGTTATAAAGAGTTACAAGAAGTCATAAACACAGTTCTCATTAAATACAATAGCTAAAAACTACAACAATTTTTAAAGTTTGCAAAATATACATTACTTGCATAATGATCTCTATGGCCAATAAAAATTACACCAAAATACATTAGACCACAAATATGTTAATAAAACTACACCATATTAAAGTCTTAAAAAATGTACAACAGGTTACATGTGATCTGAGGCACCTATGACATTTGAGGCACCTGCAGTATCTGAGGCACTTGCAGTGTCTGAGACACCTGCGACACCTGTGGTTTGTGTGACGGCACCTAAGACACCTGATTTTGAGTACACTAATTTGGACGACTGATAAAAATTTACTTAAGTCAAAGTTTCAAAGTAATTTTAGTAAATATATGTTTGAAATAGATCTTATAATCTAATCAGTTCCTTCCCCCTCCCCCCATATTTCAGGAGGGTTATAAACTTGTAATGCTTTTGAATGTCATTTAGAGGGAATGATAAACTGAGACAATGATGTAGAAAAATATCTAATATTGAAACCATTCATTTATGTTAGGAAAGCAATTATATATTTGCCACTACTATAAGTTATAATAGTACTATTATTTTATTTTTGAGAAATGTTATAGTAGTACTATAACTATTAAAAAATTACCAGAGTCTTTAATTTATTAATATAATAGTAGTAACTATATATTATAGTTAATTTTTAATAGTTTATTATTTTAAAATTAATATTTATAAAATATTATTTTATAAATTAATAGTTATATATTTGTCACTACTATATGTTACCACTACTATTTGTTATAGGTACTATACTATATGTTATAATTGTACTATATGTTATAGTAGTACTATATGTTATAACTTCTATATTTTATAGTAGTACTATAAAATATAAAATTATATTTATATAAATATATTGATCTGCTAAGATATGATTGGTATTAATTAATATATTACAAGTATATATATTAGTATTAATTAATAACTAGTATAGATATTACTAGTATAGATATTATTAGTATAGTTAATAGATTTATATATTACTAATATATAGGTTAGTATTAATTAATAACTATATAATACTTACTATATTATACTATTATGATTAAATTTATGATTAATGTTTACTATAGTATATAGTACTAGTATATTCATTAGTATTAATTAATACTATATTATATTACTATATAGTACTATTCTAATTAAAATAATGATTAATGTTTACATAGTATATAGTACTAGTATATATATTACTATATTATAATTATATTAATGTGTAGTTATTAACTATAGTATATAGTACCATAACTAATAACTATTAAGTAATAAGAATCTATACTAATATTCATAATATAATACGAATATAATAGATTTTGTTATTTAAATATTAGCAATGTTAATTTAATTATAATGTTAACTACTATGATTATTATTATATATTAAATACTATTATAATTTTATATAATAATAATATTAACTACTATAGGTATTACTATATTAACTAGTACTATATAGTATAATAAACTCTCACCATTAAATTAGTTATAATAGTACTTTATAGTTAACATACATTTATAGCTATTAACTATAGTATATAGTATCAGTATATATATCATATTATATTAGTATTATAGTACTTTTTTTTTATAAAGGCAATCTATTTATATTCATATAGAGCATTATAATTGGACTTGAAAATCAATCAACTAAATATTGAATTGTGACTTTCCAGCATCATAAAGGCGACTACAAATTTCTAAAAGAGATTACAATCTTGAAGGAGACTAACATAGTTTGGCCTCTGAAATATGAAAAATAATTCTACATTACTAAATAGTACTAGTATAATTAAATTAATTATTAATGTTTACTATAGTATATAGTCCTAGTATATACATTAGCATTAATTAATACTATATAATACTTACTATATTATATTACTATATACTATTATTATAATTAAATTATATTTATAGCTATTAACTATAGTTAAATTATATTTATAACTATTGACTTTTTATATTATAACTATTAAATGATATTATATTTATAATTTATATTTATAGATATTTAAAAATTATATTAACTATAGTTAAAAAAAGATCACTTTTATAGTTAAAATTATAATCACTTTTAAAATTATAATATTATATTTTAGCTATTAAATATTAAATTTTCACGGAAGAATTATAATATTATATTCTTGGTTGCGCGCAAAAGCATGATCTTCTCTGTTTTCAGCAGTTTACATTTGATCGAGTGTGGATGCTTTCTTGTTATTTTTAATGTAGTCAATGTGCTGGAATAAATGGGCTGTTTTTGGGATGTGGCATAATGACTTTTTGCTTTTAATTTAATTTTTAATTGGTTGCTATCACTCAAACGGTGGAGAAACAGCATATGCAATTAATTTTTCCACGCGTCTAACACAAGAAGCCTATGTGGCAGCAGTTGTAATTTTTACCAACTTCAAAAACCATATCACGTGGCATATTATGATTAGTGGGCTGCTCTTTATAAAGAATGCAGCCTGACCGGTCTCCAGGTTTTTTCAATAAACAAATAGAATTTGTTTGCTCTCTTTGTTAATTCAAATTGATGGAGAATTGATTTTACTCTTAGAATTAATGTGATATTCAACTATTACATTTATTTGGAAAGAATTGATTAGTCACAAATAAAATTTTTGCTATAACTAATCTACATTATGTCATACGAAAACAATCAAAACTCCATTACAATTTAAAAGTCAAAATAATGCAGGATGAATATTTTCACACTGAAAATGAAATATGAAAAAAGTTGTGACATCAACGTGGATGTAGAATTTCTAGAAAGCAGCTTGTATTACATTTTAGGACAACTTAGGGCTAGGATTTTGACATGGAAGGGACTAGGGATTAGAGTTTCAGATTGTGTAAAGGAAGCATTTAATTTAGAGATTAAAGAAAGAGCAAAAACATTAGGTTTGAATGATGGATAGACAAATAAAAAAAATACCCACTTTGTTTAATCTCTTCATGAAACAATAAAATAGAGTAATACAAAATTTGTATTAATTTGAAGAAATTAATTAAACACAGAAAACAAAAACACAAGAACGTACAAAATCTATTTTTCTAAGGAAAAAATAACAAAATAGAGGATGAAGTAAACAAAAAATTAAAAAAAAAATGAAAACAAATAACCAAATTTGAAGGAATAACAAAACAAATTAATACTTTCAACCCAAGTAAATCTGAATAGCTTTCAACAGCACCAAGATCACCACAATCTGAAGCAAAAATAGAGAACTTGTTGAACCCAAGGTTTTAAGTTTCATGTAAATCTACAAATGGATTTTGATGATAACAAATGAATCCAAAGAATAAAGGAGTCTCAAGCTCAAGTTGTCCACACAATATAATCAAGCACATCAAGGAAGCAAGCATGGGTAAGAAGGGAACAAGTTCATATTAAAATCATAGAGTAATTTTGTAAATCTCTTAAAAAATTTGAAATTAGGATTAAGGCTCAAAATTAATATTTTATCATAAAGTATTAAAATACATTTTCCACATATACATGAATATTTTGAAAATTAAATTTGAAAATTTTGAAAGATGATTGATTGTCATCTTTCACATGTGCATGACATGATTAAAAGTTTGAATTTTGAAAATATTAAGATAATTGATTGTCATCTTTCACATGTGCATGTTTTATTTGAATATTTTCAAAAGTGGTGGATGATTTTCTTGACTTATGCAAAAGGTAGATGTCTTTATTTGAAAATTTTGAAAAGTAAAGTGTGCTCCTTTTGTCATATGCAAAAAGTAAAAGATTATGTTTGAAATTTTTGAAAAGTAAAGTGTGCTCCTTTTGTCACATGCAAAAAGTAAAAATATTAGATTTAAAATTTTTGAAAAGTGAATGATGATGTTTTTGACATGGGAATCTTTTCAAATTTGAAATTGAAAACTCATTTGCCTATAAATAGCTCACTTGAGTTTTGCAAAATTCACAACAAGAGCTTACACATCTATTGCTAAGTTTTGCATCATTTCTTCAAAACTCTCATTCTCTCTTTTCTAAAGTTTTGAGCCTTAATTTTTGTTCTTGTTGAGAGAGATATAGGTTGCGCTGTATTGTTTCTATCTCACTCATTGAGGAGTGTATTTTGATAGTCTACCTACTATCAACTCTTGTATTTGTAAAAGGTGTGTATAACCCTTGTGTGTGTAGAAGGTGTTCTACACGGAGAATAGTTAAATCACCAAGTGTGAGGTGATTGGAAGTGTAGAAGGTGTTCTACACGGGGAATAGTTAAATCACCAAGTGTAAGGTGATTGGAAGTGTAGAGGGTGTTCTACACGGATTCTTTGGAGCGGTGCTGCTCAAAGGTGTAATAGGTTTCTATCTCCACCTAAAGGAGATTGAATAGTGGATTTGGGAATCCTCAAGAGGTAGCTTGAGGCGAGGACGTAGGCAGTGGGGCCGAACCTCGTTAACATACTGAGTTTGCTTCTCTCTTACTCTTACTATTTATATTTATTGTTATTTCATATTTTGTTTATATTTTATATTATATATTTGATTTATAATTGTTATTTTTTTTAAATACAACTCAATTCACCCCCCCTCTTGTGTTAGTCATATGGGCAACAATTGGTATCAGAGCTAGAGCTCTATTATAAGATTAACTATCTTTTGAGTTAAGATTTTATGGCTAACATTGCAGCTTCATTTGGTGAAGGTCAATCTAGCAGTCGGCCTCCACTCTTTTGCGGAGACAATTACTCATTCTGGAAAGTTAGAATGAGAATATTCCTTCAGGCTCAAGGTCGAGAAATCTGGAAATGCATTGTAAATGGACCTTATATTCCAACAAAAGTGGTTGATGGAGTAAAGGTCAAAAAGGAAGAAGAAGAGTTTAATCGTGAAGACGATAGACTTTATACTTTGAATTTAACTGCTATGAATTTATTATATAATGCTCTCAATGGTAATGAATTTAATAGAGTAATGACTTGTGCTACAGCAAAGGAAATTTGGGATAACTTGGAAGTTACTTATGAAGGAACTTCTCAAGTCAAGGAATCAAAAATTTATATTCTTACTCATGAATATGAAATGTTTAAGATGAATGATGATGATTCAAGTAGCTAAAGATGATGAAGCAAGCAATGGAGAATCAGCAAATCTTTGTCTTATGGCTAAAGATGACATTGAGGTAACAAATCTTGATAATATTGAAGATCCTTCATATGAAGAATTGCAAAATGTTTTAGAAGAGGTATATGAGGAATTTGAAAAATTGGGTATCAAGTATACTGTTTTGAAAAAGAAAAATTTTTCTTTAACAAACGAAATTGATATTTTAAGAAAAGAAAGTATTGTTTTGAAAGATGAAAATCTTGAGTTGAAGAAAAAGAAAACTGATTTAGAAAATATTATTGAAAACTTTACGAATGGAAAAAGAAATTTTGAAAAATTTATTGGTAGTCAAAGATGTGTTTTTGATAAGGCAGGCTTGGGATATAAGCCAAAACAAAAATACAAATCTTATAAAAACTTCTTTGATAATCCTTCTATATCAAAATCCAATATTCAAAATTCTTTTTATAAAAATAATTTTGTTAAAAAAGGATACTATTATAATCACTCAAGTTCTTCATATATGTCACATGCTATTTGTAATTTTTGTAATATAAATGGTCATAATTATTTTGCTTGTCCTATTAGAAGAAAACATACAATGACTATTAGGGCCATATGGGTACCTAAAAATCTTATTTCTTCTAATACTAATAAATAAAGAACCCAAAGAACTTGGGTATCAGGAATTGTTTTTAATTACTTTTGTAGGTATGCATGAAGTATTCTACAGGTAAAAATAAATGATTTTTAGATAACGGATGCTCAAGATACGTGACAGAAGACAAAACTAAATTCACTGACTTCACTTCTAAAGAAAAAGGATGTGTGATATTTGGAGACAATTCAAAAGGGAAGATCATGGAAATAGAAGGAAAGATCATCAAGACTCAGTACAAGATGCAACCAAATAGTGGAAACATGTGAAAGATCATCCAGCGGAATAAATTCTAGGAGAACCTTCACGAGGTGTAAGTACTCGATCATCTCTTAGAAATATTTGCAATCATACTGCTTTTCTATCTCAGATTGAACCTAAAAATATTGATGAAGCACTTCTTGATGAATCTTAGATTCTAACTATGTAAGAAGAGCTTAATCAATTTGAAAGAAATGATGTTTGAACACTTGTTCCTAAACCCAAAAATCATACTATTATTGGAACAAAATGGGTTTTTAGAAACAAGAAACATGAGTCCGGAGTCATTACTAGAAAGAAGGCTCGACTAGTGGTCCAAGGTTTTAATCAAGAAGAATGAATCAATTATGATGAGACATATGCACCAGTCGCAAGATTAGAAGTTATTCGAATGCTACTTACATATGCTTGTTATAAAGATTTCAAACTTTTTCAAATGGATGTTAAAAGTGCTTTCTTAAACGGTTTTATAAATGAAGAAGTATATGCTGAGCAACCTCCAGGTTTTGAAAATCATATTTCTCTAAATCATGTTTTCAAACTCACAAAAGTACTATTTGGACTCAAACAAGCTCCTAGAGCGCGGTACGAGAAATTCAGTAGTTTTTTGATTGAAAAAGGCTTTTTAAGAGAAAAAATTGATACAACTCTTTTCATTATATACGAAAATGATGATATTCTTTTGATTCAAATTTATATTGATGATATAATATTCGGTGCTACTAATGAATATGTGTCAAAATTTTGTTAAGAATATGCAGGAAGAATTTGAAATGAGCATGATGGGAGAACTTAATTTCTTTCTCGGATTGCAAATCAAGTGAGTAAAAAATGGAACATTTATTAATCAGTCAAAATATATCAAAGAGTTACTCAAAATTTGAGATGGAACGTGCGAAGGTAATTGGAATATCAATGAATCCGACCACTAAATTTAATAAAGATGAAAGCGGTAAGCCAGTTAACTCAAATGTATATCGAGGTATGATTAGTAGTTTATTATATTTGATAACTAGTAGACCTGATATTATGTTCAATGTATGTTTATGTGCACGTTTTCAATCATTTCCAAAACAATTTCATTTGATTGCAGTCAAGCGGATTTTTAGATATTTTGCCAGTACCATTGACTTAGAGTTATGGTATCCTAAACACATTTCTTTCGATCTTATTAGTTATTCAGGTACCGATTATACTGGTTGCAAAGATGATCGAAAAAGTTTTAGTAGAATATGTCATTTCTTAGGTCGTGCACTAGTTCCCTGGTTTAGTAAAAACAAAAACAAAATTCTGTTGCACTATCTACTGTTGAGGCAGAATATGTTGCTGCGGGTAGTTGTTGTGCTCAAGTTCTTTACATGAAGCAACAACTTGAGGATTTTAAACTTATGTATAATCACATTCCAATCAAATGTGATAATACAAGTGCTATAAATCTTAAAAAAAAAAACCCAATACAACATTCTAGAATTAAGCATATTGAAATAAGATATCATTTTTTTTGAGATCATGTGCAGAAAGGCGATATAGTACTGGAGTTCACAAATACACACGATCAGTTAGCAAATATATTCACAAAACCCTTACCAGAAGATAGATTATTTATGATTAGAAGAGAAATATGTATGATGCATGTTATGAATATCTCTTGAAAGATAGATCAGAGTTCATAAAAATAGAGAGATATTTTTTTAAATACTTTTACATAAACTTGAGGTTCTTAGCCTCATGTTTGAGACGCTCATTCTCTTCATACAATATCATGTCATCCCTATCCATGGGAACTGGCAAGCGAAATGAAGAATCCAATAGAGATTTCAACTTTTTATTCTTCTGCCGAAGGATTCATTCCTTTGTGTGAGACTCTTGAACAATTCGTTGAAGTACAACAATTTGTTCTTTAAGCTTTTCAACTTCATGATTTTTGACTTGTAGCCACTGGGAAAAAGCGACAATAGAGGATGAGTAGCGAGTCCCGAGACTCACCAAGTCGTAGATAGCATCGGAGTCTGGCTTATTAGCCAAACTGTTGTTCTCTTGCTGCAACATGGCGCCAATGGTAGCTGCAGAAAGGACATGAGATTGAGATGTAGAATACCTCATGGATGCATCTAGAGGAATGTTAGAAGAATGAGCCATTGAGAAAAGAATTGTAAACTTAAAGCGAGAATATTGAAGGAATGCAGATGAGTTATAGAGATGAGAATAAGATTTTGATGCAAATCGGATGAACTGTAAAACTGATTTTATAGAGATAGCATAAAGAACAAGACAAACTATTGTCTCTTCAAATCTTATTAATCAAAAGAAATATAAGATATGCTGGACACACATTGTCAAAAGTTTTCTTACTAGAAAAACGGTTCTCTGCTCCTATCATGGCATTGACGGCCTTAGGAGAGAAGATTGATGGTTGATGCGTCAAGGGTTCCTGATTCAGGTCTGGAACATTAGTGGAAGAGAATTGTTCGGCCATTCTATCGTTATGGAGAAACAGAACTTAGGTCAAGAAGCAATATTTTGTTTTGGTATCCGATTGGTGAAAATGATTTTTTTATAGAAACTCAGAGCCTTCAAACCCGTTTGTCAACAACATCAGGCGATTGATCTGCTTTCGCACCGACTGCTAGAGCTAAGCCTCCAACCTTTACAGGTTTTGTCAGATACGCGTGGCTCCGCACCGAATTGCCAGAGTTAGACTTCCAACATTTGCAGGTTTTGTCGGACATTCATGGCTCCGCACCGCATTGCCAAAGCTAGGCCTGCAGCTTTTGCTGTCTTTGTCGGACACGAATAATTTTAATTATTCATCTTCAAATCTCTGAAACATCTACTTCGTCAATAACATCAAGCGGATTTAAATCTTCTTCCGCACCGAGATGATAAAATTCGGTTTCAACGTTTGCAAGTTTTGTCGGACACGGGTGGTTCTAATTTCTACAGTCTCTACTAAGGCAGAGTTTTATTTGTCTATTGGTTATTGTAGGAATATATCTTATTGAGTTAATTATGATTCCTTTTTAATGATGCCAAAAGGGGGAGAAGTTTTAGACTAGAACTTTAATATTGTTTAAATTGCTAAACTTGTTATATATGCTTGGAATTATATTTATATTTTTTCTTGAAAAACTAACGCACATTCTCAGGGGGAGCTTAAGTATTAATACAGGCTTCAGGTTCTATCAAGTATTTGTCATCATCAAAAAGGGGGAGATTGTTGAACCCAAGGTTTCAAGTTTCATGTAAATCTACAAATGGATTTTGATGATAACAAATGAATCCAAAGAATAAAGGAGTCTCAAGCTCAAATTGTCCACACAATATAATCAAGCACATCAAGGAAGCAAGCATGGGTAAGAAGGGAACAAGTTCATATTAAAATCATAGAGTAATTTTGTAAATCTCTTAAAAAATTTGAAATTAGGATTAAGGCTCAAAATTAATATTTTATCATAAAACATTAAAATACATTTTCCACATATGCATGAATATTTTGAAAATTAAATTTAAAAATTTTGAAAGATGATTGATTGTCATCTTTCACATGTGCATGACATGATTAAAAGTTTGAATTTTGAAAATATTAAGATGATTGATTATCATCTTTCACATGTGCATGTTTTATTTGAATATTTTCAAAAGTGGTGGATGATTTTCTTGACTTATGCAAAAGGTAGATGTCTTTATTTGAAAATTTTGAAAAGTAAAGTGTGCTCCTTTCGTCATATGCAAAAAGTAAAAGATTATGTTTGAAATTTTTGAAAAGTAAAGTGTGCTCCTTTTGTCACATGCAAAAAGTAAAAATATTAGATTTGAAATTTTTGAAAAGTGAATGATGATGTTTTTGACATGGGAATCTTTTCAAATTTGAAATTGAAAACTCATTTGCCTATAAATAGCTCACTTGAGTTTTGCAAAATTCACAATAAGAGCTTACACATCTATTGCTAAGTTTTGCATCATTTCTTCAAAACTCTCATTCTCTCTTTTCTAAAGTTTTGAGCCTTAATTCTTGTTCTTGTTAAGAGAGATATAGGTTGCGCTGTATTGTTTCTATCTCACTCATTGAGGAGTGTATTTTGATAGTCTACCTACTATCAACTCTTGTATTTGTAAAAGGGTGTGTATAACTCTTGTGTGTGTAGAAGGTGTTCTACACGGGGAATAGTTAAATCACCAAGTGTGAGGTGATTGGAAGTGTAGAAGGTGTTCTACAAAGAGAATAGTTAAATCACCAAGTGTAAGGTGATTGGAAGTGTAGAGGGTGTTCTACACGGATTCTTTGTAGCGGTGCTGCTCAAAGGTGTAATAGGTTTCTATCTCCACCTAAAGGAGATTGAATAGTGGATTTGGGAATCCTCAAGAGGTAGCTTGAGGCGAGGACGTAGGCAGTGGGGCCAAACCTCATTAACATACTGAGTTTGCTTCTCTCTTACTCTTACTATTTATATTTATTGTTGTTTCATATTTTGTTTATATTTTATATTATATATTTGATTTATAATTGTTATTTTTTTTAAATACAACTCAATTCACCCCCCCTCTTGTGTTAGTCATCTGGGCAACAATACTATTTTTATTTTGGGATTTTGAACATAAAAGATAAGTATGGTAAAAAATAAAAGATCTAAATTTAATATTCATATATTAAGAAAAGGGAACAAAAATATTTATTAAGAGTTCACTTGGTTGCAGGATAAAACAAATCAAATCAAATGAGTCTTTTTAATGTACAGAATGAGAAAAAGGAAAAAAAAGATTTTTTTTACAAGACTTTAAAAATTTTATTGATGGTAAATAATAAGGAATGAGATGACTTGCTCTAAGTAGCTTCCAACAACACTAAAATCATCATAATCTAAAACAAAAATAGAGAAATATTTCTATTTTGGTATTTTGAATACAAAAGATAAGCACGGTAGAAAATAAGAGACCTGAATTTAAGATTCATATATTAAGAAAATGGAACAAAAATATTTATTAAGAGTGCACTTGCCTGCAGAACAAAACAAATCAAATCAGATGAGTTCTTCTAATGTACAAAATGAGAAAAAGAAGAAAGAAAAAAGATTATTTTTACCGGACTTTAAAAATTTTATTGATGGTAAATAATGAGGAAGAGGATGGCTTGTCCACCATCATTCACAATATATATGATAGTATCTTGCATGTCTTTCTTAAATTTTTTTAATTGAGTTTTACGTTGAGAATGGAAGAAGCGCAAGCTGTAGAAGTTTTAATTGAGAATGTGTGATGATAGTTATAGATTTATGATAGGTTTTAATTGAATTTATTGGTCTTTTTGTTTCTCATATTTATTATTTCACAGCTACCAATAAGACACTGACTATATTTAAGTTTATTTTGCACAAAGGAGTATAATAATATGTTCAAGGCATACATTCTCAATACAAATATTGCATTAATGTCCTCATCAGGCGTATTCCCAAGACTCCCAAGATAAATGGCATTAATATTAGTGTGCGCAGATAAGTAAAATGAATTTTACACTGAGTGCATTCCCAATACAAATTTGGTAATAAATCGGGAAATATATGCTATAATAAATGCTATGAATAAACGGATGTAAATAAATGCATACAGACGGAAATGTTGTGATGATGCCCATTCATTATTCAAACTTTTAGTAGTTTCCTTTTATAGCAACCAATGACAAAAATAAAAGAAATTTTATAGTGACACACATTGTTATTTTCTATTTGTTACTTTGGCCATATGCAGATCAGACAAAAGCAAAAAACTCGACTAAGAAAAAAAAAACTAAACTGACATAAGAGAATGTAAAAATCAAACTTACAAAACTTTGAGGTTAGAGAGGTTGATGAGCTATCATGGAATTGACCCTCTCAGCTTGTTGTTACTTAACTATCTATATCATTAATTCAAAACATATCAAACATAATAATCATGCAAAATAAAAATAAAAAATTTTGAAATTCTAAATCTTTCAGCTGGTCAACAGAAAAATATACTAGTACTTACAGAAATTTGAGTGACTTCAACTTGGATGGGCAATAAGAGAAAAAAACTAAAAGCAAATCCAGTCGAGATATCCCATGAATATTTTTTTCCTTCCTTGGTTAAGCTATGAACAATACTTAACTTACCTAAACAAATACATGAATGAAAACTACCTCATCATGTTAACTATAAAAATAATAATGACCACAACAGCAGCAGTATTATCAACAATAACAACATCAATAAAAGTACCAAGAATACAAAACTCAATTGTCTCTTGACCATTAGTCATGATGCCACCCATTTTACATGCATAGCATATACAATAAATGTCCATCCTCAACTGAATGAAACCAGTTTAAAATGCTTCCTTATCTAGTTTATGAAATCATGCTCATCGAATCGTATTCTGTTCAATTAAAAATATATATGCCCAAAGGTAGGAAACCATCAGAAGGCACTTTAATAGAAGAACCTGCACAACACAAATTGAAATATATATATATATATATATACAAATTAAACCCAATACAATAAACCCCCAATTTGACTTGACCACAACCCTAAATCTAAGCCATCTATTCATAGAAACTTCAACCTCCTTAACTCATAGATTAGACCCAAAAAGAGAGCAAAAGAAAGAAGAAGAAAATACAAAAATTGAAGAAAACTTCATTCATACATTAACTAGCGGGTAAAAAAAAAAAGACTAAAGAAAACACTAAATAACATTTTGATATGTCTTAGTTCTCACAACATTATTTAACATCTCTTGCAATCACCATAAAGAGAAATGAATATTTGAAAAATCACGAACTGATGAGCACAAAGGAGATTCTCAGTTAGAATGTCTAATCAGAATATTTTCTCAACCTAATTGAATAAAATCATGCAATAATACGAAAATCTACCAAGAAAATGATCAAGAATAATTTATCTTATTATTCTCGCACAGCTTGAAGATGGAGGAGAAGAAATGGAGATGGCAGAAGATCGAGAAGAGGAATTACCTTTGTTGCCTTCTACGATTGATTTTGTAATGGAACCCGTGTGAAACCCATTTCGGGTTATGCTCGTGTGCAGGTAAGGGAGGTGCTGTAAAGGGGTTTTGATAGTGGGAGTTTGGTCGCCAGAGTCGGGGGAGCTGCGGATGTGGTGGTGAGACTGGGTGGCCATCGGTGAAGTCTAAGTGTGGATTGTTTGGAGGAGAAGCTGAACCTGTGTGAAACTCATCTCGTGTTGTGTTCGCGTGCGGCTAAGGGAGTGGCTGCGAAAGGTTTTGACAGTGGGGGTTCATTCGCCAGAGTAGGAGGGAGCTGCGGATGTGGCGGTGAGGCTGGGTGGCCGGCGGTAAAATCTAAGCATGGGTTGATTAGAAGAGAAGCCGAAACCGAAGCCATGTGGTGCTGCGTAAAGAGAAAAGGGCCATGTGGTGCTATCGTGAAGAGAAAGAAGATAAAGAAAGATTATAGTCATACACGATAGGAGTAGAAATAGAAAACGAAAGTTGAACAATTAATACTATTTATTACTGTTCATCAAGGATAGGCGCTTTTTAAATAAATAAATATATATATTGTTGAATATTTAATTTATAAGATTCAAAATTCAAAATTTTTCTTTCAAACTAAATTATGTCATATAAAAATTTATTAAGCGTTTTGTCCACCTAATTCAAGAATATAATTTTTCAAAAACAAAAAAAAGAGCATAGAGCCATTCACCTTCAATTTTAATTATTATTTGAAGAAAGATGCAAAATGCAATTGTTACTATTGAGCAACGTGATATACATTTACTTCAGGCCTAGTTTATTTTTAGAAATGAGATAAAATAAGATAATAATAATAATAATAATAAAATATTTTTTTAATATTAATTTTATATAAGAATTTGAAAAAATTGAAATTTTTATTATATTTTATATGAAGACTTAAAAAAATATAATGATAAATTTAAAATATATTTAAAATTTTAATCTCATATTTATAAGCAAATAAAGCCTCAGTTTCACCCAGATAGCACATATTTTTATAAGGATTTTCAAATCTATAAAACTTTATTTTAAAATCTTGATACCCTGTAAATTTATTGGAAAGCCTTCGTTTATGGTAAATACTTTGGGGGGCCGTTAAACTGGCCCTCCAAGTGGATCGATACATGTCCTTTTTTTATTATTTAATAGTTAAAGAAAATAATTATTAGTAAAATTGTGTATCAGTACCTATAGAAGGACCGGCATTTAAGATTGCATTTGGACAATAAGAAGATCGTTTTAGATATTCTGTATATAATAATAAAAAAGAATGAAAGAATAATGATATAATATTAAATAATAATAAATAATAATAATAAAATAGGAGTACTATTATATTTATAAAAAAAAATACAAATTTAATTTTATAAATTAATATGACTTCATTTAATCTTTTAGATCTACTTTACAAGAAAAGTATATTTATAATCTAACAAATTATATCAAAACATATCAATTTATATGATTATTTTTATATAATTATTTTATTATTAGAATATTTTCCATAAAATAATGATAGTAGAGTATTTCAGAACATTCTACCATCTAAAGTCAAGCTAATCTACCAACTAGTTTTAGCAACTATAACATTCGAGTATATGCTTGTAAAATCCGCCAACCAAATTCAGAGTTAGACTTCAAAATAAGATCATGACTTCAAAAGCAACCAAAATATGCTTGTTTTTTTTTTCTAGAAAAAAAAACACAACACAACAACTCTCTTGGATTTTGAATCGATAGAAATGAGTTTAGGTCAAAAGGAATTAACATGTTAAGATATAATCAACAAATGAGAGATAACGAGTTCTACTAAATATAAAATCAGCTAACAATAACTTGTTTAAAATTTATTTTAAAATTATAATTTTATTATTGTTGAATTGTAATATTAGTATTTTTTCTAATATGCTTATATTTTTATTATTGGAAATCTAGAATTGTAATTATGGACATATCCACATATTTGCTATTGTTGAGTTTGTAATATTAATTTTATTATAGGTTAGAATTAAAAAATATTGATCATTTTTATTAGTAGGTATCTTATTATTATTTTTTAAATATTGTGACTACTAATAAATATAGTTTTTAACCTTTATACTAAATTATGTTAATTAGGTCAAATGGATTATGTTAATGAGTTAGTTCAACTCATTTACATGAAACGAATTGAAATGAGTCGTGTTGGATTGACCCATTTTTATAATTATTAAATTAGTCAAAATGTGTAACAACACAAATAACTAGTCATATTAGGGTTTGAATGATTGATTTCTCTAGTTAATGAATCATATTTGGATTGATCCATATAATTAAATATTCATGATTTGATAAAACGTGAACACGATTCTTTATAAAATGAGTAGTGTTAATGTTTGAAAATCTAACCTATTTAACTTAATATGTCGTGTTTAGATTAATCATATAATCAAATAACTATAATTTGACCCAAAATACGAATTAGAGCACGAACGCCTTTGCTACTTATCGTTCCGGAAAAATAAAAGACGAAACTCTAGTCTCCGTTTTGTGTGGTATAGGTTTCTGCTTTATTGCTCAGCCGGCAATGTTTGGGCCTTTTGTTTTTTCTTCTTTCGCCATTGGGCCCATTTCTGGCACACAAAAATTATTAAGTTTTGGTTTTGGTATGAAGGGAAGATTATCAAGTATTCCTAAATTATAAATAACATGATACTTTCAAAGTGTTATATTATTCCAACATGTCGAATTTTTAATGTCATGTTATTACCATACTTTCAAAGTGTGGTAATATCATGATATTACCAGTGATGGAACAACACTAGTGGCCCCCCCAAAATTTTTAAAATTCAAAATTCCTCCTAAATAATTGATAAGTTTTATCTCCGTAGACTTCATTTAGCAAGAAAATATTTATTAAGATCTCAACTGTAATATTATCGTAATATTATATATTTAATGTGATACTAAAATATCTGAATTTTGTATTAAACTTGATACACTAAATTACATACTAGAATGAAAGATAGATTTATAAAAAATCACTTAATAGTTTTTAGGAAAATAAATAAATTCTTCTTATTTCATTGCAAAAGTATTAATAGATGAATATATATCCATAATATATTATCATCAGAAATCTGAAACGGATGTTAAGTTGTATTTTTAGATTTTTATCTCTGCATGTATATAGCAAGTTATCGAGATCTAATGTTTATATATATATATATATAGTTATGTTTATATTTCTTTTGTGAAATTAAAGATTAAGGTCTATCTCTTTTTATTTTACATAAACATTAAATAAGTTGCTTCCTCAAGAAAATTTCATATAAGCCCACAACAAAGGCTAATTTTTTTTTATTTTTTTAGTAACATTATTGGTTGCAATGGATAGATGCTTTTTGAGTTTTGGTCCACTAGCTCCACCATCCCCAATGTCAAACAACCTGGTAAAGGAATTAAACAACACTTCTTTATCACCATTTGTGGCAATGTTGGTACCCATGTGGGGAAGAGTATACAGATTCAAGTTGATTCTAGCTATAGCTTAAGAGCCTTGACTCTTGCACCATTCCAATTGATGCTTTTCATAAAGTTAGTGTTCTCAGCTTTTTTCTTTCATAAAGATTGTGAAAAAGATTAAACATTTTTTATACACCAGAAAGATACCTTCACATGGAATCCACATCAATTGCAGATAGATGACCCATCACCATCTTCAAACCTTCAATATAGGGCACTAATGGGTAGAGGGATACCTCAAATTTGCATTATTTTTTCAGGGCAAACAATCTTCCTTGACAATGTCCTCATGTTTGGCAAATAAGGCATCATCTTGGTTCGATTGTCGCGTGATTGTACCATGTCTTCATTGATATAATTTTGTCAGACCTTGAGCTGTAAATCTACTTAAAATCAATTGGTATTAGAGAAAACACACTCAATTATGTCATGATATTCAACATTGCACCCCATAGATTTATTTCTAAAGCTATAGCGGAGAATGAATGATATTTTGAACTCATTCAAACCCAAAAGATCACCAATCATCTCATTGACTAGAACTGGATTCAGATTGCAATTATAAACTTATATATAGCTTATTTTTCAGTACCAAAACAAACAAGTTTTCTTTACTTCTCTTAGCTTTTGGAATAGAGAAATGATTTGTACAAGTCCCAAGCAGACAAGCCCCATGCAAGTTGTTGTAAAAAGGTAAATAGCTACTTAAATAGAAATGATATATACAAGTCAAATGTACAAGTCTCTTACAAACCCTTTATAAAAAAGTAAATTTTATCGTAAAAAAGTGTGAAAAACTCTGTTCTTTTTTCTTGATGGGACCCATATTCTTATAAAAAGTTTGTACATTTGAGACTTGCCTAGTATTACTCATCTATTTAGAGCTTGTATCTAGCACTACTCTTTAGAATCTGCCTATAACTTATGTTCCATTATTGTCTAAGATGATGAGCCATAGTTATCCGCAATGGAATCTCCTGTGGGCATGCTCGCTCCAGAATTGCTTCAAGAGCTATTTCAATAAAATTAGCCGTTTAGTCTGCAATTCCTATCTACCATATACATACCACTCCACTATTTCTATATTCTGCAGGTATTTCACACTTTCAAAAGCATGGCATGCGTTTGGCAGCCTTTCCCAAACAGTATGGCCGTTTAATTTATCAAAGCACATTCCTTCTTTTAACACAAACTTTAAGAAGATTATCTGTGGTTAAATCTGGGTTAAGATTAACCTGTATGGAGATATGGAGATATTGAGATAAGTCTGACAGTTGTGAGGTTGGAATCTTTATATTCTTGCAGAACAAAGCTTTACAAAGGGGGTATGATTCAAATGAAAGAACTTAATTAATACATCTCAATTGCCAGTTGTTTATGGAGAGAGTGGCAGAATGTGGACCAAAGCAATATTCCCCAACAGTTTCCTTTTATATGCATCAGAGGTGTTTGAGACTATGAGTGGGATTTTGTGTAAAGAAGAGAGCGCTAAAGAATGGTAGGCAAAGAATAAGTGGCAAGCACATTGCCCAGAACCCCAGAAAGATAACCAGGTCTAAGGGCCCATACCTTGGTGCTATACCATAAACTAATGCCAAGCCATAGCCCATGAGAATATGATGGGGATTTGAAGTTTCACCCTTCCTTCCTTTTACTCTAATTTTTTTTTAAGCCTTGTTTGTTTAGGAATGAAATCAAAAATCTAAAATATATCTCAAATTTATTATTATATTTTAAAAAATATAATAATAAATTTAACTTTTTCAAATTCTCAAATTATTTTTTTAAATGTTCATACAAAATTAATATTAAAAAAATATCTTATAATAATATTTTATTCTTTTTTTATTTTTATTTCATTTTATCTCGTATTTCGAAACAAACAAGACCTTAATCAATTCACTTAAAATTAATTGACATTAGTAAAGACGTACTCTAGCCTTTAATGCCATTCAACATCGCAACTGGCATGTCGTTTTCAAACATGACTTACGAGTTAAACTCATGAGTCCATGACCTTTATTCTGATACTACTGTTAAATAATCTTCGCTGTCGTGCCGTCCAGCATCCGGACCTATTTTTATAGCGGTAGCCAGACAACAGGAATAGCATGGATTCACCTTTCACCCTCCTCCCTTTTGTTAATTTGTATATCGATTTGAGACGAATAATTTAGGCAGCTTCAAACTTGCACCTTCTAAAGGAGGGAGGTACAGACCACTGATGTTGAATTTCATTGCTAAAGATGTCAGAAAGGTCCCCATTTGCCTGTTAAAAATAAATGACTTGTTCAGTCACCTCTTGAGAAACTTAGGGGTGTTGGCTTTCTCAAAGCCTCACTTTTCAAAAAAGCAACGCACGAAAACACTGCTACTTTCTAAACATGGGGCTCACCTTAAATCTCTGGTTGCAGATGGTCAAAATGCAATCACATAGAAATTCCCCATTTTCTTCTATCTTTGATTTATTTTCTTCCTAACTTCACAATTTGTTACCATATAAACAAGCTTTTAATTACAACTCAAAATGCACATCTTGTACCAATGTGGCCCCCACTGGTGGCACCAGGGGCCTACACTAGCAGTTTTTGCCTGTGTGATTATATCACTCCTACCATGATTATCTCACTCTTTTTTCAGGTAAAACTGTAACGAGACAGAAGAAAATTAGGTGAATCAGTTGTGTCAGCTAAGACTTTCAAATCAACGAGGAAACTCGACCTGAATTTTACAAATAATTTAAATTTTAAGTTTTTTGCAAATTAAATTTAAAAAATAATCTATACAGTCATAAATTGTGCAAGTATAATATAAATTTAAGAGTCAAAACTTGAAAAATTTTACATTTTAGTAGTCCGCTATTTTTAAAAATGAATATACAGAATTTGCATATTTTAAAACTATATTTAGATTGGAACTACTACTGTAAAAGAAGCAACCATGTAAATCTAGTAGATAAGGAAAAGCACTTCCAAGTTGCAAATGCAATATTTAATGAAGAACAAATGGGGACATTGAGCAAATTTTTTATTTGATATGAATGTGGTCTTACGTGAAATCATTACCAGAACCTTTTGATTACCAACAAATTTATACCAGATTGTCAAAAGAAATCCCACAGCCGTTTGGAAAGCAAGGAATTTATTCATCACTAGGGCTTATTTGATATGATGAATAGGATGGCCCACCAAATGTTCAATTATTCTCTTCCACTTCATAGTGGTCACAGCACCATTTATGCCAGCATGATATCATTCTCCTTGACTGCAATTTTCAGAATTTTTTCCTTTTTTTGTTTTTGAGAAACTGAAATTTTTACAGTATTAACATGAAATAAAAGAAACACACCAACTCCAAGAAAATCCCAACCCCTCCCTCAAAGAGAAAGAATAACTATTTGATCCCCAAAAGGGATCTATATGTGAGATAAATTTAATAAAAAAAAGACATATCTGGAAGCCCAGAATGAATTAATTCCAAATGGGAAATATTTGTTACAAGAAACTAAAGTAAATAGATAATTCAGAAGGGCTTTATGCCCTATTTAGATTTAGAGATAAAATAAATTAAGATGAGTTTTGAAAGTTGAATAAAATATTATTATAATATTATTTTTTAATATTATTATTTTTTAGAATTTAAAAAAATTGAATTATTTATTATATTTTGTATGAAAATTTAGAAAAATGTAATAATAAGTTTGAGATGAATTCTAAATACAAACGGGACCTAAAGATGAAAAGAAAATGGTAAATGGTAACCCAGAAAATTGAAGAACTCTTTTGAGTCCTGCACTCATTTGGTCTAATTAAATCCAACCCTAAGTTCACCTCTCAGTCTTCGTATTCTTTTTTTCCATCTTTGTATTCATTCTAATATCCTACAGTATATGTATAATCCTGAAGCATCTCTCTCTCTCTCTCTCTGATTTGAGAAAATTAAAGAAGTCTTTTGACCACATGCTGTTATGGGGTTAGACTTCGAAAAGTACAACCCCACCAATCTAGGTCTATTTTAATATGCTCATGCTTAAAATTTCTCCGCTGTCAGAACACAAAACCAAGACACCAGTCTCTTTTAGAGAGATGGGCTTGTTTATAATTTAAATGTTGTCAATGGCGAGGAAGTGAGCACAAAAACTTTGGGTTTTCTTTGAATTGGTTCTTCTGTTTTGTATGGACATGAAGATAGATTCAGTTCCATGGACAAAACAGAGGAATAATGAACCATGTTCTACAATTCATCCCACAATAAGACAACACGAATGCATACAAGCACAAATTGTTGTACCAAAACAAACAACATCTCAAGAACATTCCTCAAATCTAGCTTCCTCTTCTTCCCACAATACAACCTCAATCATTCCCATGTTTCTTCTTGTTTTCCTTGTTGTAACTTCCTTCCTTAGCCCTGTCCTGTCCCTCTCTATTGTGTCAGATTCCAGCCATTCTCTGCTGGCTAATCAAACTTTTCACCCAGTTTCTGAGTTGCAGAAGTTGAACAGTGTCAGAGGTTATCTCAGGAAGATCAACAAACCTGCTGTGAAGACAATTCAGGCATTTACCTTTGCTTTTCTTGATGTTCTTTTTGCATATCTTTGTTTTGCTGGAGGTTTATTGATCTGGGTTCTTGTTCATTTTGGTCGCAGAGCCCTGATGGTGATGTTATAGATTGTGTGCCATCTCATCTCCAACCAGCTTTTGACCATCCTCAGCTGAGAGGACAAAAACCATTGGTAATATCACTTTTTCTTCCAATTTCTATCAAGATTGTTGAACCTTAAAAAATAAATTAAGGAAAAACGTTTTGATTATTATAGATAATTGAGGTAATAAAAGGCTCCAGTTTTGCAGGATCCACCGGAAAGGCCAAAAGGCCATGACAGTGCAGATAGAGTGGCAGGAAGCTTTCAGCTATGGAGAGAATCTGGTGAATCCTGCCCAGAGGGTACTGTTCCAATTAGAAGAACCAGAGAAGAAGATATTTTAAGAGCAAGTTCTGTTAGAAGATATGGAAGAAAACCAACAAGACATGTTAGAAGAGACTCTTCAGGCAGTGGTCATGAGGTTAGAATCTTAAACAAAAATGGCTAAACCCAAGTTTATAAAAAAAAAAAAAAAAAAAAAGAACACAAAAACAGAAAAAAACTGCTCCCAAAAGGGGCTAATTTCCCACAACAGAAATGTAATTTTGGATGGTGGGTATGCAACGATTTGCACATTCAGTTAAAACCCATCTGCAGATAGATTTATTGGATCTTAATATTCCATATTCTGTTGTGTTTTCTCTATGTTGCTTTTTTTTTTTAAACTCAATACTTTTATCTGATTGCAGCATGCAGTTCTATTTGTAAATGGAGATCAGTATTATGGAGCAAAGGCCAGCATAAACGTGTGGGCGCCTAGCGTAACTGATCAATATGAATTCAGCTTGACACAAATGTGGGTCATTTCTGGTTCCTTTGGCAATGATCTAAATACCATTGAAGCTGGTTGGCAGGCAAGTCTATCATTGCCTAATGCTCTATGTCTTATCCATTTTCTTCATAAACAGCATGTTTTAAAATTTCAAATGCAATTTTCTAAAAACTTCCCAATTAGTTTTACTGTAACTAGTCGAAAGAAAGAAAGAAGGAAATATTATATTTGCAAGTCGATATGAAGAACAAGTCCTTCACACTATTGGCATGGTAGAATTTGATTTGTAATAAAGTTTTATTTTTTTAACTTACAAATCAAATTGTATTATGCCAATTGCCCGAAGGATGTGTCCTCTACTCCGACTTAAATGTACCAAATACTTTTATAGAGCATCATAATAAGATAGTGTGATCTTATGTTCTTCAGGTTAGCCCTGAGCTGTATGGAGACAATAATCCAAGGTTCTTCACTTATTGGACGGTAAGAACTCCAGCTCTTTTTCTCTCTTAGGCCCTGTTTGGATACAGTAATGATTTATTTCATCTCATCTCACTATCTAAACGGACCTTAGACACTAGAAAGCATATCACTATTGCCAATTGACATTGTATTCAAATCACAGACAGATGCATACCAAACGACTGGATGTTACAATTTACTGTGCTCAGGCTTCATCCAAACCAACAACAAGGTTGCTATTGGAGCAGCAATCTCTCCAAGGTCCTCCTACAATGGTAGACAATTTGATATTGGCGTTATGGTTTGGAAGGTAAGCCTTATACATTGACATTCAAATAATTATTAATGTCATAATGATAAAAGTTTTTTGTTTGTTTTTTGACAAAACCCTTGAAAAGAAAATTGTGACCTGAAATTGAATTGCCGACACATTACGCAAATCACTTCTAACTGATTGACTAAGAATCAAAGTACCTTTCTTTGACATATATTGTCAGATTTTTCCCAAGATTCTCTTCTTTTGCTTTATGAAAGGCTTCCTGTGCATCAACTTTTCTTCTTTCTTCTTTAGTGAAACAGCTTGCTATTAAATAAACTAGCCGTGCATCCGCGTGATGAGTGGAAATAAAATTTAATTTTTAAATATATTTTGTTTTAATTATGTTTGTAATCTGGTTGTAAAGTTGTTTGAATGTAACATCTTTGACTGCTAATTTTAATAAATTAGTTATGGAGGAAAAGAAAAGAAAATGAAGGCTTCTAAAACCTTTAAAGTTTTAAATTATCTAATCTTGACATGACTTTATGAATTATGTTGAAATTTTAGTCATTTGACACAAGATTGAATGATGTGACTCAATAGAAATTTTTTCTCATTTTCGGCCCGAACACTTTCACAATTGCAACCCCAATGGTAATACCGTCCACGCCATTGAAACTGGAAATTGACTAATTTCGGATTTAAGGCCATCGCGGGCACACGGAAGTGGCCGGGGTTCGCCGTCGCAGGGGTGAGGTCGCCGGCTCTTTCCGGTCCCAATGGCGTGGGCGGTATCGCTCACCGCCACTGGCGACGACGGGGGTTGGGCTAAGGCCGAATTTTCCTTAAAAATTCATATTTTTTTTTATTTTTTATTGTGTTTTTTATTATGTTTTCTTCATTTTATTATTTTATTGTGTTTTTTATTGTATTCTCTAAATTTTATTTTTTTATTATATTTTCAATATTTTTTATTGTGTTTTTATAAAAATTATAGGAGTTTAAAGGGTGGACTGCAATGACGGGCTGCACCCCAATGTCACCCTTGAAAATTATATATGTTGTAAACTTTTTATGGCTTTAACAAATAGAAGCAAAGTTTTTATTTGGCGACTACGATACTTATTTTATAAACTGATATGATTTTATCTGATTTGTTAAATTTATTTTATAATAAAAAAAAATTTATAATTTGATAAATTATATCAAATCACGTTAATTTGTGATTTTTTTTTATGTAATTATAATGGATAATAAGAAAATGAGATAACAAAAAGGGAGAACTCATCAAGTTTACCATTATACAGTCAAATGCATCATAAGAAACAAGAAGAAGACCTATGCAATATATGCACAAAACTACTAAAAAAAAATAATGTCTTTTGTTTTTGTCTAGGATCCAAAACATGGACATTGGTGGCTGGAATTTGGATCCGGTGTGCTTGTTGGATATTGGCCTGCATTCCTTTTCAGTCACTTGAGAAGCCATGCTAGCATGATACAATTTGGGGGAGAGATTGTAAATTCTAGATCTTCAGGTTTTCACACATCTACTCAAATGGGTAGCGGCCATTTTGCAGAAGAAGGATTTGGGAAAGCATCCTATTTCAGAAACTTGCAAGTTGTTGATTGGGATAATAACTTGCTTCCTCTAACAAACCTTCATCTCTTGGCTGATCATTCAACTTGTTATGATATAAAGCAAGTGTGGAATAAAGCATGGGGAACTCACTTTTTTTATGGGGGTCCTGGAAAGAATGTAAGATGTCCTTGAAGCAAACGGCGCAGGATAGCTTAATACCGTAGAAAAATGTTATATACTATACTCTCATCTTATTATTATTTTATTGTGATGATGTGGCATTATCTATAATGTTTGAATTTATTATTTTAAAATATAAGAGTTGACCTAATCGTTAATGGACAATGCCACATCAATACAATAGAAATGGGATGAGAGTATGGTATATAGTTTAGATGTCATTTTTACTGTGGGGTCACCAGTTATTCATCCCACTTTTGGGAATATGTAAAGTGGTGGGAATACAAATTATCAAGAAAAATGCTACATACTACACGTTTATCTGTTCTATTATACTCTCTTTATTTTACCATTTTCTTCCAACTCCTCGTTAGAAAAGAGAAAAGAGAATCGATCTTGAAAGGCAAAAAATTATGCTCAACACCCTTAATAAATTAGATAAAGTATAGGAAATGAGATGTAGAAGATTTTTTTTTGAAAATAGATAAAATTTAGAAAAAATTTATAGGAAGTGGAGTTTGTAGTTCAAATTTGAGAGAAATTTTAAAAATCTGGATGTAGATACTTTAAGCTTGGTATGTCATATATGCATAGGACCTCATATCCACTGGTTCTATTTAAATATGTAAAGAGTTTTATTTCATCTTATCTTATTATTATAATTTTTTAAATTTTTTATCTAAAACATAATAAAAATAATTTAATATTTTCAATTTCTAAAATAATAATAATAATATTAAAAAATAATATTTTTTTCAAATTTCATATAAAACTATCTTATTTTATTTTATCTTACTATCTAAATAGGTTTTGCTACACTGGTTCTTTCCATTTAAAAATAAAAATATTATTTATATACGATTTATATACTTTTTACATACACATCTTATAAAAATATTATTTATACACATTTGTTAATCTAATTATTCGTATTTTTTATTTTTGTTTATCTCTCATCATATTTTTATTTTTATTTTTTTTAATATTTCTAAAAAATATAAAAATTTATCAATAGTCATTTTTTTAATTATTAAATAAATAAAATAAAGATATATAATAAATAGATAATAAGACTTTTTTTTTTTTAAGTCTCTTTTTAGACACACCAAATACGAGGTGAGAAAGTCTGCTGGCGTGTTGACGCAGAAATAGCAGAACGATAAAAGCCTATTGAATTTGTCATCATGGTCGGAGATGGAAGAGTACTACTCGATGTACTCATGGTACTTAGATACGAGGCCCAGGAGGCGATTAAAGAGGCAGAAAATAAACCGAGAAAGGGCATATTGTTCCAGAACCCATATGTTGATTCTTTCGTAGAATCGTAAGGATCATTGTAGCCTGTTTGAGAATATAAGTATTTTTAGATGGAAGATGTTAGTGATTTTGATTTTCCGATCTCAATTGCATCTCCATTTTTTTTTTTTTGGCATCTCCATTTTTTTTTTTTGGTAAGTGTTTTTTTACATGATTTTTAACTATGTATTTTTAAATAATATTATAAATTTTTTTCTATTTTTAAAAAATATTTTAAGATATTAAAAAATTATATAAAAAATTATATTGAGATCCCGATTGTATCTCAATTTCTTTTTTTTTTTACATGATTTTTAGGTCATTTTTTTATATGATTTTTTTAATATTTTAAAATATTTTTTTTAAAAATACAAGAAAAAAATTACAATATTATATAAAAATACTTCTTTAAAAATCATGTAAAAAAAATCCAAATCCCAAAATAAGGTCCCAAACATTTTCCTTTTTAGATATGAGATATGCTTTTTGTCCCACTAATCAAGACTCGATTTTCTTTTTTTTTTTCTATTTAGTTTTTTTACATGATTTTTAAGTAAGTATTTTTTAAATATTTTTTTTATTTTTTTTATATTTTTAAAAAATGTTTTAAAATATTAAAAAAATCGTATAAAATATACTTAAAAATCATATAAAAAGAAAATCTAAAAAAAAAAAGGAAATCAGGATCCCAAAAGTGGAACTTGTAACACGCCCTGTTAGATATTCTCGAATTAGTTTTTCTTATTCACAAATAATTTATTATTATTTATAAATTATTTTATTATTATTGTAGATAATTTGAAATCGGATAAATAGAGTTTAGAGGTTGTTTGGATTGAGAAACACTCTCAATCCATCTCAATATTACAATTTTAACAAATTTTTACATAAAATATAATAAACAGACAGTATTTTCAAATTTCAAAATAATAAAAATAATATTTTAATAATATTTTATTCAATTTTTAATTTTTATTTAAAATTATCTCACATAATCTCGCCATCCAAATTATAGAGAAATAACCTCTGCACAATATTGCAATGAAAACACCTTAATTTCATTGATATAGGTGTTCTGTTTAAATACAATCTATGCCCATAGCTATGTAAGAAAGTTTTACAATTACATAAACCATGTATATGGATGTTATACAGGAAAGGAAAATTTATTGTATATAAAAGGATCTAATTTATTATGTTTTGAGAAAATGAAATCTGGTAAAATTATTGACTACAATTCAAGTCATGTGTTTTGAGTTGATTCAAGAGATTTTTTTGATTCTAGTCTTTGTGTCTTGGCTTGATTAAAGTGACTTTTTTTAATACATCCCTACAAGATTGAGCCACTATCGACAAAGCCAATTTTGTTGTGAAGAACTTCAGTACGTTCTTGAGAGAGGGGTTTAGTCATTAGATCAACAAGCTGGTCTTGAGTATCCACATGCCACACATGAAGATTGCCGCATTGGACTAGGTCATGAACAAAGTGGAGGTCAATCTGAATGTGTTTCATTCTTGAGTGCTGAACCGGATTGAAACTGAGATGTGTGACTCCAAGATTGTCACAGATGAGAGATAGGGTTGATATGAGAGGAACTCCAAGTTCTTGAAAGAGAGCAAGTAACTACATGGTTTCTGAGGCAACGTTGGCAAGTGCTCAGTATTCGACTTCCGTGGAGGATCTAGTAACAACTCGTTTATTGAAGTTTCATGAGATTGAATTTTGGCCAAGGAAGCTGATATAGGCTGAGGTGGAGGTGCGATCATCAACATCATTAGCTAATCAGCATCAAAATATGTGGTAAGCAGCCAAGATGTGGACCTCTTGAGATGAATGCCATGAAAAAAGGTCTGCTTGAGATATCAAAGAAGTCTTTTGACGGTTGTCCAGTGAGTGGTTGTCGGCTTATGCATAAACTGAGACAGTATATTTATAACAAAGGATATCTCAAGCCAAGTTAGAGAAATGTATTGAAGACCCCCAATCACACGACAAAACTCAATGCTATCAACAGAAGTGGGACTTTGAACACAAGACCTTGTAGACATGAGATGAAACCATATATATTTGGTGTAATGGTCAACCAAAAGTAAAGAATAACGATAATCACCCAAACCAATACATTGGGCAGGCCCCCAAACATCAGTATACAAAATATCAAGAGGAGTGGGACTTTGAAAACTAGTGGGTCAAAATGGTTGTTGATGTACCTTATTCATAAAGCACAAGTAACACAAGGATGGTATTTTATGATTTGTAACAGGAAGAGAAAAACAATTGAAAAGATGATTTACAATTTTGGAGAGAAAAACAATTGACAAAATGATTTATAATTTTTGGAGAGGGATGTCTAAGACGCTTGTGTCATCCATCAAGGGAGGTTCGTTCATGCATGTACACAACCATTTTTGGGGAAGAAGCCACCAGTGAGTCCGAAAGATAATAAACACCATACTCACACGTGCCTTTTAATAGGGTTGCCCCTGTGATCTGATTCTTCACAAGAAATTAAAAAGGATGAAACTCTAAAAAAACTTTGTTTTGGGCAGTAAAATGATGAACAAAAATAAGATTTTTTTTTTAATATTGGGAACAAAAAGGGATACACGTAAAATAAATATTCGTTTTGGTGGGTGTAAAGTCAGAGAACCAATGTGTGAAACAGCCAAATCTAACCCCTCACCAATAATGACTTCATCAATGTCATCATATTCATAGTGAATAGATAAGTTGGAAATGTCACCGGTGATGTTGTGGGAAATCGCCGAATTAAGGAGCCATTTTTATTTTCTTTTTAATTCATAGTAGATGCATAATTCACTGTGACTTTAGAGGGATGTAGTTGTAGGCAGGACTTGGCGGTGTGGCGTAGTTGATCACAAAGCCGACATTTTGGAGTGTAGCATTGTTGATTGGCCTGCCCGAATTGGTGTTGGACCTACGAGAGTCCTATAAAGGGCCTGACGAGTAGCAAGTTGGGCCTTGAGAGTGCTGGGGGCTGTTGGATTTATAGGAGCCCTTGGAGTGAGACCCATTTGCTGGGTTCTAAAAGTGCTTCGGTCGATGGGTGGAATTGGCAATGGCGACAAGATGTTGAATCGCATTCCCCAACCGCTTTAGGTAGCTCTCATGACCCACAAGAAGGTTGTGGAGCACTTTAAATGCTAGGGAGTTCTCCTGAGGTCGGATTTGGGCGACGATTTCCCTAAAGTCAGGGCCGAGTCCATTAAGGACATATAATATGAGATCATCATCAGAGATGGGATAATCAATGAGGGCTATCTCATCGGCAAGGGCCTTCACCACTTGGAGATAGTTGGAGATGGGCGGCTCCCTAGCTAGACTAAGGTAAGCTCTTCCATGAGTTGCATGGCATGGATTCGAGATTTACTGGCATGCATATAGTGGAGCTTCTTCCAGGCCTCGTGAGAGGTTTTTGCAATGGAAATAAGAATGGTTATGGTGGTGGAGGTAGAAGCCAAGATAGTACTGAGAAGAAGCTTATTTTGGCGGATCCAATGGGTTTTATTTAGATCAGAAGAGGAGGTTCAAGTCAGAGAGGGACACTGAGAGTCTCCATTAACAAAGTCTAGGAGGTCATAGTTGATAAGGAGAGCTTCAAATTGGGCTCTCCATTGGTGAAGTGGAAGGTGTGAGCTTTTCATTTATTTGTGTAGTGATATTTATGGTAATAAGTGCATTTTCAGTGGAAGAAACATGATGGGTATTGAGACGAAAGGGAGTTGAATCGGAAGAGGAAGCCATGGAAGTGAGTAGGACTGACTAATTACTCATTAGAGTTAGGCTATTTTGATACCATATAGAGAAATAATCACTGCACAATATTGCTATGGAAAAACCTTAATTTTATTGATGCATGTGTTCTGTTTAATACAATCAATGCCTATAGCTATGCGATGAAATTTTACAATTAAATAAACTTAGTATATGGAAGCTATACAAGAAAGGGAAATTTGCTGTACATAAAAGGACCTGATTTCCTATGATCTGAGAGAATGAAACCTGCTAAAATTATTGACTGCAATCCAAATCTTGTGTCTTGACTTGATTGAAGGAATTTTTTGATTTTAATCTTTGTATCTTGGTTTGATTCAATGGACTTTTCTTAATACAAATAACTTTTAAGTTGTCAGTTAGCATTAACGATAGGAATATTGAGAGACAATAAATTTTGAAGGACAACTTGAGAAAGCATATACATCAATTTTTCCATAAGCACATCCCTCTTCTCACTGTTAATCTTGAAGTCAAAATGAGCATCACACACATTTGGAAGTTTTGTCAACTGTTTGTCCACATTAGTAACCATTATGACAGTTTTCATCTGATGACCATAGTTCAAATTTTGAATATCGCATACCATCTTTTTCCTTCTCATTTGTAGAGAGATAACTATTATCAAATTTCGTGCACCTTTGGCAATGGTGTCACCTATCCTTTGGTCACTTTCTTCTACCATCTCCTTCGATAATGAAGACACAGAACCAAAGGTATATCCAACAAGCTTTTGTCCTAAAAATTGTGAGGACGAAATGATATTGTTTACATTATTACGGAAAATTGTATTTATCATTAGAGAAATGATATTTACAGTCGTAAAGTGTACAAATTTATCATGTAATCACTTTCAAAAAAGTGAGTAAACAAGAAATCCAAATGAATTTTTTTTTAATAGTGAATCATATTATTTTTCAAAATGATTATGCTGCATTTATACAGTCTATGATTGTATATAACATTATTATCATCATTTAATTTTACTTCACAATTAGAATCCCTATGTAGAATGACCCAACAAGAGAAGTAAAACTCAAGTAGCCTCTCATAGTTACATATAACCCATGTAGACATTGCACCAATTTATTATTCAACCCTCTAACCAAAGGTTTGGTTAGATCTATTATGAAGCAAACCCTCAAGCACTTACTCCACCCACTACTCAGATTATATACTAGACTTACTTTTTGATGATTAAGAAAACTATTACTAAGGTGTCCGACAAATAAAGAAATAGTTAGTTAGGTGTGAAAGTATGAGGAAAGTTTGCCTAGGGCAACTATTCTCCTTGGATTTCCAGTGGAGTGTTATAAGAGCACTGTCATTGGATTAGTCAAAAATTTTATTTAAAAAGTACAAGTTTTGCATACCGTTCAAAAAATTTTCATCATATTTGATCAATTATAACAAAAAAAAAAGTACATAAAAGAAATAAAAGTATCTTCTTTCTTCAAAAATAAATAGTATCTTTAAAAGTTTCTTCAAATTTTTTTTTTGTCATAATTGATCAAATATATTGAAAATTTTTTGGGCGGTGTGCAAACTTTGTAATTTTTAAAGAAAACTTTTGACTAATCTAATACCAGTGCTCTAAGTGAATCTCAATATAGTGGAGGCTATTTAAATTTTTTGCAGTAATTTATCATTGGCTGATAAGGAAAAACTGACATTAAAATTACTGAGGGGGATACTGCAAAAAACTATAATGCATGGTGCATGCTGCTTGATAGGGAAAGTTCTTGCTATTAAATCAATAAATATGGATGCTTTTCACAATACGATGATGAAAATATGGAATGTTGTAGAGAGTATTTGTATTTCATAAGTGGAAACCAACATATTTGTCTTTAAATTTCAATTTCAGACTAACTTATTAAAGGTGAAGAAATGTTGTCCATGGATATTTGATAAGCATCTAGTTATACTCAAGGAATTTGATGGGTATACACCTGTTAAGGACATGCAGTTTGATCATGAATTTTTTCTACCCTTGGTGCTCTGAAAATGAGTATAGTTTATATAAATGTTTGAGAATAAAATAAAAAATAATACTCAAACATATCAAGATTTATAATTGATTTTTATTTTTCATTCTTAAATAAAAATTATTTTTTAAATTGAATTTTCTCATAAAGAAATTCATCAATTAGGGATCTTAAAGGATAGTTTTCCTACAAACTGAAATTATATGTCGACTGACAAACATATTTTTTAAATAAAAGACATGTATGAATTTTTTAATTTTTGATTTTTAAAGTGTAATATTAGAATAAAGCCACATTCATTATACTCATATTCATGTAAATAATAACAGTAATTAAATAATAACGTATTACTGTTTATATATACATATGAGTACAATGAATAAATAACCTAAGATTATTTATATATATTACTTATCCTAAGATTTTCTCTTCAATAAATAACCCGCAAATCATAGGCTCGTGACCTCGTCACTCTATGGCCACCTGTCGAGTCATCAGAAGAAAAGCATTGATTCTCTATCGCCATGCTCGTCAGTCTATCACAACCTCAGTGATTGGAATATTGAGATGAAAAACAAAAATCAAACAAAAATGGCGGGCTGAAGCAATTTTTCATTCAAAAAAAGAGTTTTCTGCTAGCATCTGTACGCAAATGGAGATCCGAGAAGAGGACACTGTACGGGCGAATATGGACTCGCTGCGATTGATCTCGGACAGAGAGATACCGATTCAGCAGCGGAGGATGGATACTCTGAAGGCATCGTTTCGGAAGTCCCTGGAATCGATCGGGGCCAGGGCGAGAGAAACCGTTCAAAGTCAAGGTGAGGTCGAAATGTTTCTTTATTGCTCAATAAAATGTGGGGGCTTTCTGCAAAATTTAGGGTTTTTGGCTCGAGTCTGTAACTCGCTTGAATTAGGGTTTTGGATTTGCATGTACGGTTGGGTTTCGTTCTCTTGAAGCAACATTTAAGGGCTGGGGTTTTTGTATGGGTTAATGGTTTTATGTTTGGGATTTAAATCAAGTTTTATTCATCATTTAGGAAAACTGGGGCAGCTTAAAGATAAGCTGAGAGAGGCGGAGGATGATATGGTAAAAGCACTAGCAGGTAAATATTTCTGTTGGTTTAAATTCAACCTTATTGAAAATATGCAATCTGTATTTCTGTGTAATCTTTAATTTCTGAGCTTTTCTCTTTAGTCACTTGTATAAATTGCAGGTGTTTGTTTCATGCTTCGCATATAAAAACGAAATGATTTTAAGGTTTATACTTTGTGTATCTTATTTTCATTTTTACCTTTACGTTCTTGTTCTGTAGTGAAGACCCGAAAAGAGGCCCTGCGGATGGCAAAAATAGATGCTATTGCTGCTCAGAAGGCAAGAGTAGAAGAACTTAAAAGAAGTGTGCAAGAGCAGAGGGCTAAGAGGGATCAATATGCTGCTATTATATCTCAACAATATCTAGGTATTTTTCTCTCATTGTGCCGGTTGGTTTGTATCCTGTTCATGTATATTTGTGACTTTATGCGAATAATCTAATGTCTGCTTACGGATTAGATAAGATTGAATGACTGTCGGGCTTATTCTGAAACAACTGGTTTTATAATGTGTTTGGACGTGGGCAGGGTAGTTTGGTTTTTAAAGTCTTGCTGCTTATAACTGGCACTGACTTGTATCCTATTACGTTGTATTTGATTGAGCAATTGCTGGTAATGTGGTGTGGACTTATACATCTGCAACTGCCTCAGTTGCATGTAATTATGATAACCTTTTGAGTTGCTCATGTAGAGATGCTGCAATTAAATTGTCCATGTTATGTAGAGTTTTAGACAACATAGTGGCAGTTGAAAGTCCTATGTATGTTCTTTCTTTCCTTAATTTTATCAAGAGAAAAAATGGAAAGAGGTTAATGACTGTAGTTCAAGCTGCCAATTGGTAATGATTTGAGGTTTGTACTAGTGCTGAACTGCTATATTTAATATTGAGTCCAAAAAAATTTGCTTATATATGTTGGCATTTGCCTGATTTATTTCATTCTTATTCTTATTATTTTGTCTTTTCAAAACTGTCTATCAACATTGACATATAGTTTCATTTATGAGCCTAAAACTGTATTCTGAAGGGAAGAATGTTACGGTTAAATTTCCCCCATTTTGTACCATCAACAGCTCTGGCAGTATCTGAAGAAAGGAGTAACGAAGAAGTTGAATGTAAAGGTGAAACGCAAGAAGCAATTTCGTGGTATAATAGAGTTCTTGGTTTCCATGTTGAAGCTGGACATGGTAATTGTACTCATTTAAAATTGCACAACAGCTTTTTTTCCTGTTTTACCACAGTGATTTTTCTTACATTTTTTTTTGTCTCTAGGGGTAAAATTCACTTTCAAGAACATTAATTTGAAAAATTCAAATGAGGAGTACTCTTTCACTATTCGCTATGCATATGATACGTACACGTGTAAGTAATTCAGCCCCACTGTTGTTCATGTTGTAAAGTAATATTCAAATATTGTGCATATCAAGATGCCGAATATTTTCTGTTATTTCAGTGTTAGATTGTGATCCACAGTTGAATGAAACTAAAGAGTTGATCCACGAGTTGAACAAAACCAATGGTTTATTCAAATTTGTCAGAATCATGAGAGAAAAGTTCCAAGAAGCTGTGGCTCAAGGTAAAATCTTATCTCTTGTATTCCTGGCACACTATCCTGGGAGTGAAATGCTCTTGACATCGAAGGCTGGCTTGTCTATAACGATACCCATTTCAGTAATCAAATAGCCAAAAACCAATTGTTTTATCTCACTTAACATGTTTACTGATATGCATGGGTAACCTTTCCTTACATTTGTTGTATTTGAGACCTTGGAGAAGCTTTATGGTTAGGTTATCTCTGTTTCCTTGAGGTGCAACTTATCATATCTTATAACTAATGGTGCCATTTGTGATTCACCAGGAGTTTCACCTCAATCAACAACGAATCAAGAGTCTTCCATGATCTCTACTTCTGCTCCGGTTTTGTCAGTATCAACTGACACAAGTGAATCCCCTGTTGGGAATAATGACCAGCGAGTTCAATATGGAGAAGACTATAGATCTTCCAAGAAAGTACATGCCAGAGAGATGAACACTACTGTCTTATCTCCAGGATCAGAATCATCTCTTCGGCGGTCCCATCGTTTAAAGGTAGCATGACAATGATTTGAATTAGTGACTTTGTTTTCAGAATGAGTTATGTTAAAATGACTTTTTTAGTTCAGATATGACTGGTTTCATAACATGAATAGAGTTTCTTATGACTATAATCATCAAAATACTTCCTCTATTGATCTTTTGAAAGAGGGCTGCTAGAGCCACAAAGGAATGTGATGTAGCACAGTGACACATCATCTCAGTTATTATTTATTATTTTCATTTTTATCCCTGCATTCCACCTTGCCCCGAGTTGCCCTCCCCCTGCCTTCCCCAACGCCCCTGACCTGATTTCACACCATCTTTGCTGTCAGTTCCCGTTGATGGCGTCGACACCAAAGTTGCTGCCAGCCCACCTCTGCCCTGCTGATTATTTTACTTACAGATACCCATTTCTTATTCTCTTTCATCTCTTTGTCGCTCTCTCTTCCAATTCCACCTCTCCTAAATTCCTAATCCCCAGACCCATCTGTCTCTGAGCTCATCAACAATTCCTAAAAGCTCAGCCTTTTTCTTTCCCATATTTTTGTTTTTTTGATTTATTTTGTTTTTTAAGAAAAAGAAAGTATTTTTGGAGGGTGGGTGAATTTGCTGCGGATCCATAGATTCATGGATTGCGTGAAATTCCTAATTAAACTCAAGTGATAAGAAAAATATGGTTGCAGAGCTAGGAAAAAAAAACTGGTAGTGCTACATCAATAGGAAAATTGTCAACTTTTCCCCAAACCTTCAATATTTTATTGATTTGGGGACCCAAGAAAGAAAAAGGCCTCCACTTGGCAAAACCCAATTAAACTCTTTTAGCTTATTTGTCTTTCTTACCCACAAATTTTTGGATAGCCAAACAGCGGATCAAAGAATCTAGAAAGCATCAACGTCCATACCTTTCTAAATTATTGAGAAATGCAAATTAATATGGCATCTGGCGGCAGCGGAAGAGATGTACAGTGCCAATGGAGGTTGGGGGTTTGGGATTGCAGGGAGATGCGGGGCACAAGGGGGCTCTATTTGGAACACAGAGTAGATGTGAGGCTGGGGGCAGAAATTGAAAAAAAAAAGTTGATGTGGCACTGTGCCACATCAGTTTGTGGATCTTTTTGTGTCCCTTGTAGTTTTCCTATAGAAAAGTACTAAGTTGGGTTGGGAGAATATTTGGGTTAAAGAAAGTTTGCGATGGGAGGTGGTACTAGGGTAAATTTTGCTGTGATGAGTGGTATGGGTTAGTGCCATTAAGCAGATGTATTCTCATTTATTTATGATTGCCAAGATAAAGATGCTTTTGTATATTTTGTCTTGGAAGTATTGATGGATGACTAGAGGGCTTGTTCTTGGAATCTTAATTTGTTTGTGCTTTCAATGAATGGGGATTAGTGTATATTCTATATTGATAGGTGTAGCAACTTTGGGGTGATTTCACTCTATCCACAAAGGGAAACACTATAGATACAAAGGGATCTCACAAAGAGATCCCACACACTGATGTGGCAGTGTGCCACGTGTCCCCAATTTTTATTTCTCTCATTTTTTTCTACCTCCTCTCTGTGCCTCTCCCCTTCCCACCTTGCCGGCGTCCTGGTTCCCGACCACCAGAGATGGGCAACGGACAATCTATCGACTTAAATCCCAACCACCTCAAGCGGCACGGTGGTCCTATGGCAGATAGGACGCCATGGGAGAGTGAGGGAGATTGGGGGAAGGTGGAGGCCCGAGTGGGCATAGGAAGCATAGGGGAGGCTCGTTGGCATGAGGGGAAGCTGATGGGGGTGGTGCACTGGATTGTGAAACCTATTTTGGGGTTTAGGGGAAACTCATTTGGGAACTAGGAGTTACGAGGGAGATGGAACTATCGTGGGGCTTGACGGTGGCTGGAGGTACTCGCTGATGAAGGGGGAAGTTGCCATTGTGAGGTGGTGGCCAGTCATGGCCGGCGGCAAGGCTGAGTGAAGGCAAGAGTGGCCGAGAGAACTTGTGTTTGGGGGCTATTTCCAGCAAAAATTGAAGAAGAAATAGGATCACATGGCAACCTAACAACCTGCCATATTAGTGTGTGGATCCCTTTGTGTCTCTAGCAGCCCTCATCCACAAAACAAATAGTGCCATCATTATATCACTATATTACTATATCATTATATCTATAGAAAGGTCTAATAGTCAAATACATCTCATTATCCATATACTACTATCCTACGTTGTCCTACATTATATCACTATGATTCTTGGATGAGAAGTTCTATTTTGCATAGAAATCTTAAAAAGCAAACTTATTCAATGATGTGGTTTGAGATTTGTTTTACAATAACAAAATGTTTTACAATCTAACATATTGTATCAAAACATGTTAGTTTGTAAGGATGTGGTACATTAATTTGTAAGTTTGCTTTAGTAAGATCTAAGCTTTTCGCTTCTTAGATACTACTATCAATTGCAAAGTCTTTTGCATAGAGTTTTTTTCTTGTTTCAAATACTCTTCTACTTTCTTTGAATATTACTTAACTGTACCCATAAAGTACACTTAAAACTTTGTGATGCTTACAGAAATCATGAGTTCTATAGATTGTTGGATTGTGCACGTCATTTCATTATATTATGATGGTGCTCACAAGGTGTTAATGTAGGTTAAGAAATGAAGATTGACGCTATTTATCACCTCAGAATTGATTCAACATTTTCTTGAGGCCCTAACCTGCTCAGCTAGGCATAATTCATGATTCGGGTTGCTTCATGATTGACGTGTAAATCACAAGTGTGTGATGTTTAGAAACAGATAACAGCCTCACCATGTTATGTTTCATGTATAAATAAATATCCAAATTCGATTTGGAATGAAGTTCAGGTTGTAGAATGTGAGAATGATAATTGCATATTTCTTTAGTATTGTACTTTTTTTAAAATATCTAATTGTCAGATTTCAACTATTTCAAAGAAATCTTACATTTATTGTTATTATTTTGAGTGCAAGTTTTCTGTTATTTTGAGTGTAAGTCGAGTACATATAGAATGAGTTGTATTCAAACATGATAACTCTGTTCTATAGTTTGAGTTAGATGGTTTGCCATTCTAGGTTTAGAATCATAGTTTTGAATTTCGTTTTGTTCCTATCATTCTGATTGAATTTTTCTATTTTGCTGTAGCATCCGGTCTTGCAATTTTGCAAGTTTCTTGAATTTTGGATGACATTTTTGTAAATGTTAAATTTAGATAGCATTTATGAATTTTAAAATTTAAAAGGTATTTATGTAATTTGATATTTTTGTAATTTTAGGGATTGTTAAACAGAAGTGCTTTGGGCAGGTCACACCTACAAACGCATATTATCGGAGATGAATAAAAAATTGCCATGTAAGGGATTCCTTAAGATATCAGATTTTGTGCATAACAGGGGATTTGAAATTTCACACCTCCCTCTTTGAACTCTCTCTCTCCTTGTCTACTCCGCTCTCTTGAACCCAATCTCCCTGCTCTCTCTCTCTCTCTCTCTTTCCCTCTCTTTCTCAAAGTCTCCTTATCGTTCACAAAATTTGGAAGACAAAAATATGTTTCAAACATCATCCACATTACTAAAACCGGTTTTGATATTTTTCATCAAAATTTGATATACCACAGCTTTGTCTTCGAGAACAGGGCCAAAAAATGCCAACTTGAATCATCGAAAGCATCAAAATAATCATTTGAAACTGTATTAATTCTTAATTTCTTTGTAAGTGGGTGAATAGACAAGATTCGTTGTGCCGAACTAACAATAGCCGAGTTCTTAAATTCTGAGATATGTTGCTCATATGTCTTGAAGCTATTTCCAAACACTGCGCAATTCAACAATTCCATTTCCCAATTTGCATACAATAAATTGTCATAGATGCCCTTGCTCATTTACCTAGAGTTTCCAATACTTGAGATTTTCCCTTTGAAAGAGTGAGGGAGGGTTAAGGTTCATGGAGGAGAGAGAGAGTGAGAGAGCGAGAGAGAGAATTGGGACTAGGGGTGAAAGAAAAAATTGATAAACTGGACTGGACCGAACCGGTGAATTTGGTCCAGTATCGAGTTTGGTTTGGTTCGGTACCTGTTTTATTTATCTCAAAACAAGGCAAAATCGGTTCGGTTTCAATTTTCCTTTTTTTAAAATTGAATTGGACCGGTTCAATTCATATATATACTTTTTAATTTCTTAAATTGTATATAATTTTTATACATATTATATAATTATGCATACAATAGTTTTGTATTATATAATAAATTACCAATTAATACAATATTAAATTTTAAAATTTTATATCATTATATAAGCCATTGTATTAATAATTATACTAATACTATATCATTATAATATATTATAATATATCACTATGTTGTATATTATAATATATCACTATGCTTTATATTATAATATATCACTATAGTATAATAAAATTATAATACATATTATAATATACTACAATATATTATCTATATATTATTATATATTATATTATATGTTATATCTGAGGACCAGATAATTGGATCTTTTACTCTATATAATATAATATGGTATGATAAAATTGGAAAACAAGACTGGAATCGATAAAACTGAAAGTATCAGTTTATGGAGGTATGGTCTGTAATCGATTTTTGAAAATACAAAACTGGTACATCCGGTTCAATTTTAAATTTGGTCTAAAATCGGATCGAATTAGAACGGTTACACCCCTATTTGGGACACAAAGACAGAGAAAAGTTCAAGGAGTTAAGAGAGAGAGAGAGAGAGAGAGAGAGAGAGAGAGAGAGAGAGAGAGAGAGAGAGAGAGAGAGAGAGAGAGAGAGAGAGGAAGTGGGAGGGGTTTGGGAGGAGGGAGAGCGGGGAACAAGGGAGGGTCTCAACAGATCCAAAATCTCTAGTAGGGTGGATCACAAATTTGAAGTTACAATCCTTACGTGACACTGATCTAGTGTTCTCCGATAAATCCAACTTATAGGAGACATTTGTGATAAATTATTCTCATTGTTTAATCCAATTTATCTCATTTCAAACTAATTATTGATAAGATTTACTATTTTTTCAAATTTTCATTAAAAAGTTATGCTCATCTCAATTTATTTAATACATTTCAACTTAAAAGTAAATCCGTTTCAACTTAAGAAATTAAAATCATCTCAATCCATTTCTTAAACTGGTAAAAATAGACCTAGTTTTAATTTTTCTTTTTCTAAAATCAGATTGGTTCATATATATATTTTAAATTTTTTTATATTGTATATAATTTATATATAATTTTGTATTATATGATATATTACTAATTAATATAATATTAAATTTAAAATCTTATATCACTATATAATATGTTGTATTAATATTTATATTAATACTTTATCATTATATATTATAATATACTATAATATATCACTATATTATATATTATAATATGTCACTATAGTCTATATTTAATATGTCACTATAGTCTATAATATAATTATATTATATATGATAATATACTATAATATATTATTACTATTGTATTATATATTAAAATATAATATATTAAAATCAAAAAATTGGACCAAATTAAATTGGAACTGGTTATATTGAAAATAAATACGTAATCAGTTTTTAAAAATATAAAACCAGTACACGCTGATTCGGACGTAAATTTTATCTAAAACCAAAAAAAAAAATTGGATCGGTTGCATTCCTTACTGTAGCTGTAGGAACCCACTGTTTTCGATCTTAAAACTTTGGATTTAAAGAAGTCGCCTTGAATGTTTACCTCGTAAAATGGGTCATTCTTTCAAGTAAACCTGCACGTATGTTTTGGTACTTATTCAACTTCTTTATCCAATTTCCTTACAATTTATGCCATGCTTCTAAGTTCTAAGTTGACAATTGTCTTTTAGTTTTTTCATATTCTGCCTCGGTGGTCAACTAGCTAATGCAAGTTTTAAGCATCTTTCAATTTTATGCTTTATTATTGCCCAGTTTCCGATCTTAGCCAAGCATGAGGGATTGTATCCGTAAGATTATCATATTTGTTGTTATTAAATAAGCCTGGAGGTGGAGGACTAGAACCGTAGAAATTATGAGAAGGGAATACTTCTCAAGCCCCCTTAGAAAAAAGGGGATGCGCGTTTGGATGCTATGGTAATCTTAAATTATCTGTGTTGATCTATGAGTAGTGATATTTTGTGGATTCTATTGAAATATATTTGAATGTAAATATGTTGAGATAGTCATCATCCAACTAATTAATTTTGGGCTTAGAGCAACATTGCATGTTGGGGGTAGGGATGACAATATGTGACACGACATGTTAATATGAAAAACACGACACGATAAAAGCGAGTTAGTGTTTAGTCTTAACGAGTTTCGGATCAAATCGTGTCAACCCGTTAAGACATGATTTGATAACGGGTCATAACGGGTTTGACCCGTTATGACCCGTTAAGACACGTTAAGAAATTTAAATTTACTTTTATACCCTTGAGTTAAACTTTAAAAAATCCTAATTTAAAATTAGATTTATACTTTTAGATACTTAACTATCCCATTTAAGTACTTATTAAAAACCCATTAACGAGTTAATTCATTGTTATTTAATATGTTTAAGTTATAATTTTAATATTTTATAATGTGTGGATTATATTGTGTGTTTATCATATTTTATAGTGTACTACTTATTGAATTATAATTTTAAAATTGTAATTTATAATTAATTTTTTATGTTTTATAACTATTGTTTAAGTTTTAATATTTGTATAAAATCAATTAGGTTAAACTCAAACGTGTCACTAACGGGTTTGCGGGTTGAAACGTGTCAAATCGTGTTGTATCGTGTAGTGTCATAGCGTATCATATAGTGTCAAAGGTCTTAACGGGTTTTAACGGGTCGTGTCGTGTCAACCCTTTATCTTAACGGGTCGTGTTAGGGTTGAAATTTTTGACACGAAATCTTTAACGGGTCGTGTTCGTGTTGATCCTTTAAGCATTATGTACACGTCCTGACACGACACGAATACGACCTGTTAACACGTTTTGACACCCCTAATTGAGGGGATGCATGCACCCTGCATAAAAAATTATCGTGCCATAATTATTAGTGCTCATTTGGATCAAAATCCAAAAAACTAACATGAATGAATGTGGACAAACCTGAGATCTTGACCACAACATGATATTCTATGTAATGAAACACAAAATTCCTATAACCAGTGTAAGCTCCGAAAGAAATTTGACTGAAAGAAATTTCTTTAATATATTCATTGAACATGCCATAAAAATTTAAGAAAAACTCATGGATTAAAAACTAGTGATTTTGGTCTGTGTGTTGATTTTTTGAACTCTAAGGTTTTGCTTTGGCGAGAATGTGACGCTTCTAGATTTTTGCTTGGGATTTGGCGGACTCTGAAGTATTGAGACATGTAAAATAAGGTTATTTAATCCCACTCATGCTAGATAAAGATGCAACGCACATAAAATGCATCTTATAGTATGTGATATTCGTAATGGATAATTTACTTCTTTGAGCAATACTATGTACAAAAGTAATACATCCCAAAAATATAAACATTCTTTATAAATCCACATGATAGACATTCCAAAGTTACAATATATGTCAAAGAGATCTGTAACATCATGAGTACTGGAGACAACGCTCCTTAAGTACATGCAAATACTAACATAAACTATTACGTTAATTATTCGAATAGCTCACGCAACTCAGTTAAAGAAGCCAAAATACTATTGATAAAACAGAGCATCAAAGTGATAAGCTTCTCGTTGTTGCATTGTCGTCTACTTGACCTCCTCTAGTCAACCCTTTGTCACGTCTTTCTAATCTTGGTACATGATTTGTGATTTCGGAAAAATGGTAGTTGAGACTACCAAGTGAAATTTGCTTAAAAATTCCTGTAAGTTGACAAAAAACTTTAACTAGTAGTGTATAGATAGTAAAAACATAAATGCAAATGTGAAAGTGTGTGAACGTGGCGTGACTTGGTAGGATCTAAACAAAAAATCAATTGAATCGGACCAAACCGATGGATTTGGTCCAGTTTGTATATGTTTTGGTGTGGTATTGATTCTTAAGAATTGAAACTAGTTCTAAATTGGTGTAGTACCTTTTTTATATTTTGAAAATCAATTTAAACCAAACTAGACTGGGATATATATTTATAATTTGTAATATTATATTATATACATATATATTATATGCTAAACTTCTACTTAATATAACTTAATTCTAATCTTAATATTCAAGTCTATTGATCTTATAACATAAAATTAATCTTATAATTTTTAATATAACATTTGATATAACACATAAATTTTAATATAATAACATTAGTAGAGGCGGAACTACATTTATGCTGGGGGGTGTATTTTATTGAAAAATTAAGTTAGTATATAGAATACTATTATTTTTCTAATATCCTACGAAGTTTCCCTTATTTAATCCCCCAATTCTAAAGTTACCTCCCATAAGTACAATTGTTCTTATGTTTTCCTTGTTTTTTGGATATCTACAAAGTTTTTATCTTGTAGAATATGAAAATATCTCAAAAATAGCTAGAGTACAAACTTCCATGATGTTGTAGCTCTCTTTGTACTCTACCCCTGCTATGGACCGATCCTTTAGATTATTGGAAATTCTCTACAAATCCGTCTCTCGAATCTTGGAAAATTTTGACTACTCAAGACCGTTGTGTGCTCGGGATCTTATATTATCAAGTAGGGGTGTAAGAAGACCAAATTGGTCCCGTGGACCAGACCAGACCGGTGGACTGATTGGAATTCAGTCTGGTCTGGTCCATTTTTTGCAAGGACCAAACATTTCCAGTACGGTCCCAATCTATGACATTTTTTTCTTGGATTGGATCAGACCGGATCGAATGACTATTTTTTTCTTTTTTTTTTTAATACATATAAAAATAATAGTATATAAATTATAATATTAATATTAATATAGATGAAGAGTGGTAGTAGAATATATTAATATATAATATATACTCTTATAATATTAATATATTATAATTTATAGTAGTTGACTAGTTGTAGTATAAAAATTATAATTTATAATTTTTTTTTACTTTTTTATTTAGATGAATTTTTCTTTTACCAATTGTTTTAAAAGTAAATTTTTCTTAATATTATTTGGCTTGAATCTGTGATAAATACGTAAATTGAGCTGAAAATAATTAAATTTGGATTAAAAATTATTTTTTATCATTGCAAGATTTGGATTAAATTTAATCCATTAAATCATATCAGGTGTCCTTGGACTGGACCGGATTGCCCCTGAACCGAATTAGATCGGATCAGTATGGACCGAATAGGTCCGATCTAAGATGGGAAAATTTTGGAACCGGTCCATATTTTTTCCGAACCGAACCGGACCATTTACACCCCTATTATCAATTCTTTTTCGTCTTCATTTCACAGAAAAATAAATCACTTCTAGAAACTATAGAAAAACAAATCACTTTTATTAGCTTGAGACCATATCCAAGACCGTACATTGCTGCCTATTTCTTGTTGTAATCTTGTTGCAGAGCTATTTTAACTAAAGCGTTGGGCGATTTCGCGATTTCTAAAGGCTTGGACGATTTCCTTATTTTGCGATTTTCGAACGTTGGGCATTTTTCGAACGTGGCTTGGGCGATTTTGCGATTTTCAAAAAACGTCTGGCGATCTCCGAACTCAATTTCTGAGAAGGAAAATGATATACACACAACATAAATATACTACACATTTCACAACAAGTGTTTAATGAGAAGTAATTCTATAAAATATTGTATTTATATAAAGTGTTTTACATAATTATCTCTCATTTAACACTTGTTATGAAATGTATTGTGTAATTGTATTGTGTGTATATCACTTCCCTTAGGTTGTTCTAGAATTTACTTTTAGCTTGTTCTTCTTTTTTTCTAAGCCTATGTTTAGCTTGTTATATTTAAAGCTTTTTATTATTTAGCTTATTTTAGAATCTACTTTTAGTTTTTTTTTTCTCTAAGCCTGCTTTTAGCTTGTTATATTTAATTTTTTTATTATTTAGCTTGTTCTACAATTTGCTTTTATTATTATTATCATTATTTTTATTAAGTTTAGGTTTTTACTTTCAGATTTTAGCATTAGTAATTTATTGTTAGACTGTTATTTTAATAAAATTTGGGCTTTTAGACAACTTAGACTATTACTCTCAAATTTTAGCATTACTAATTTAGTCTTATTTACTTAGACAACTTAGATTGTTACTCTCATACAATAGGTCAAAATAAATAATAATTATAAATTATAAAATTAATTGAGAATATTCGTTAATTTATAAACTATACAAGAAAATCTAACAATTTATTGAAATTATTTAAAGTATAGAAAATATGAGTAAGTCAAGAATAATTGATTTTATTTTTAAAAATAAAGACATGGACAAGTTGGAGAATTATATACATTTAAAGTGCTCACTAACAACGGAACGTGATACTTTTATGACTGATGAGCGTTTCTCTAAAATTTCAAGAATGTAACTTGAAGAGATGGATGCTATCTCTTTGGAACGTGATTCAAGATTACGTCCACAAATATGAGAATTTCTTACTAACCTACAAAATGAGATCCGACGTACTTATTTTAAAGATGGTTCATATCAACCTAAACTTTAAGAATATCCATTTTTGGAAATAGGCAATCAACATCGCCAATTCTAATTTTCTTGATTTTAAACATATTCAAATTGGTTGTAGAACTCACCTCCAAATAATTCTGTATTTTGTCTTCCATGCTATGTCTTTGCTAAAAAATCAACAGGCCATCCAGGATCAAATGCATTTACCAATAAAGGTTTTGACAATTGGAAAAAAATGAATTATGGAATGCATTGTCCTTTAATAGGACGTGGAAAGAGATCCAAACTCACCACATAAAAATGCTGTAAAATGTTGTTCGTTCTTCTAAATGTAATGATAAATTACAATTTATTCAAGCTGTTGAAATTGAAAGTTTGATTGCATCCAATGAAATTGAGATTAGAAAATGGGCAAATCAAATTGATACGCTATAACAAGCTGGAGATACTAGATGAAGATATCATTTTTAATCTGTTTGTAGCTTGATGAAGATGTTCGGTGCTACATGCACAATTATCACTACTATCTCAAATGAGGGATCAAATTATTCTCAACATGGTGATGCTGAAGCGGCTTACATGGTATTAACATCTTTGGAATTTATTATGATATTACATATGATAAAAGAAATCATGGATATCACTAATACACTTTGCCAATCTTTGCAACAAAATTCTCAAGATATTATGAATGCCATGAGCTTATTTACAACCACAAAACTACTCATTTAAAATTTGAGAGATGATGGGTGTGAATCTTTTCTTACTAATGTTAAATCGTTTGGTGAAAAACACCAAATTGACATTCCTGATGTGAATGACTAATATATTTGAGAAAAATTTTGTCGTCAAGTTGAAAGGATAACAATGTAGTATTATTTTAGAATTTATATATTTATTGATACAATAGACTTCCAATTGCAAGAATTAAACAATAGATTTAACGACCAAGTAATGAAACTTTTCATTCTTAGTGTTGCTTTAAATCCTAAAGGTGAATACAAATAATTTAAGATTGATGATATATGTAAATTAGTTAAGAAGTTTTATTCACAAGATTTTACTAAGCAAGAAAAATTCCTTTCGAGAATTCAATTGCTGTATTATGAGATTGATGTGGTGATGCATCCAGATTTTTAAGATATGTCTATATTATCTCAGTTATATAGAGGATTAGCAATTTTAGAAAAGTCAAATGTTTATTATTTGATTGATAGGTTAATTTTTCTAGTTTTAACTCTTCTTGTTTCTACTACTACTACTGAGTGAACATTTTCTATCATAAAACTTGTAAAAATTAGATTGCGTACTTGAATAGGAGATGAGCTTCTAGCATATCATTCGTTAATATATATTGAAAAAGAATTTGTCCAGAATTTCACTTCATAGATGATAAAGGAGGAATTTTATTCCATGAAAAATTGTCGTCAAATTTAATTTGAAGGAAAAATTCTAAATTGATTATTCTTTCAAATACTAAATCCCGATTCCACCCCAGAACATTAGAATTAATATTATGATTAATATATATAAATATAGCAAGGAAAAATACATTTTTGGCATAAGAAATTATAATATATATTCTTTCTCTAAGTAAACTTTACACATTTGATGATTTAAACTCATAAAAAGTCTAGTCCCCTCCTCTCTAGAGGTAGAGAGAGAAGCTCTTAACCATCTCTAAAAAAATTATAAACGGTCTCGCTCTCCTTCCCCTCCTCTCTCCCAAACTTTTTCCCCTGCTCTCCCTTTCACCATTTTCTTATGTGCATAGCGGTTTCGTCCTTTTCATTTTTTCCTTTCCCCGTTTTGTTTTCGGTCTCTTACAAAGAGGAAGTGGTTCCGTTATTTTCTAGTAGCCAGCCACCACCATTCGCCCCACATGAGGGGGTTCCTTAGCCCCGATTTACTAGCCCGTTGAAGATTTCGTCTTTTAAAGCGGTGCGTGCTTCACACTCGCTGGTCGTCGTGCTCACGTGTTTCCTACACACCCCTATAAGGAGGGACCTGCTGCCATTGAGTATGGCATCTCGAGGCTCAACGACATTGGTGGCACAATGATTGATTGTTTGGACATCCCAGAGCGGTGCGTGTCCTTCAAGCACCACTTTCACCGGGCATTTGTTTTGTGATTTTTAGATTTTCCCTTCCGTGTTTTTCGGGACTTTGGATTTTGTTTTCTGCATTTCGCTTTGTGTTCTAGTATTTTTTTTATTATTGTTGTTAGGTAGTAATAAGATGGAGTAGACTTATTTCTGATTGTTCCTGCTTTTCCTTTATAGGATGAAGGTGGTGATTATCTTTCCCTCTTGGGAGGTTAAAGTTGTTTACCTTTGTATTTAGAGTGTCACTCTCTCAGACAAATCGCAAATTGAGATTGAAATTTCTGTAAATCTTGTCACTTGAAAGTTTTAGAAGTTAAGACAATGTTCATCATAGGTGTGTGCAAGGCGCTGTAAATTAGTGAGTAATTTGGCTCATAATATAGGGTCTTTTCTATATCTATTGGTCTATTTGTAACTTCAATTATTATTGTAATACAATGTAGTCTTTTCGTAAAAAATAAATAGAGTTTTTGAATCAAAAATCCATAAAAAGTTTAGAACCTACATAGACTACAGTTAAATTCAAAACTATGCTGTTAATTATTATAAAGTAATGTCCTTATACTATAATATAAATAGAATAATAGTTTAGTATATGTAAACATCATATTTTACTAACATAGATAATTCATAAATTCAAAAAATCGTATCGAACTACATCAAAATTGAAAAATTGAAAGTTTCGATTTTGGTATGAATCGATCCATTATCGGTTCTTAAATTTTTCAAATAGATATATACTGGTGCGATTCTAAAAAATATATAAAACTGAACCGAATTGGACCAGTTACACATCTATAACTTGGTAAATTATATGACATGAATTGACATGACCCTAATTCATATGGATTGCAATTGAACATGAATTGTAACTGATGTGAGCTGAAACTAAACTAAACATAAACTTGGAATCTTGTTCTCATAATAACTGCTTAATTAAACATCAACTGTGGATGCTAAATAGTTCCTCTTGAGCCATGTATCCCTATCGATATTGCAACACATCATATCATAGCTCTCTATACTAGTTGTGATTATATTAAGATGCGCATTACACCACATGTATTTGCACCCACTGTGAGTACGTAATGTACGTATTCCATGATAGGTATTTGTACTTACACGAGTGTGTATAACATAAATGTGAACTATGGTTGGCACAATCAACATTGGTGTCTGCCTTTACTCCAACAATCCGTTATTTAGGACCCATTTGAAGCATGTTGATGGTATTTTGTCAATCTAAGAAATCTCACACCAATTTAAACACTCCAATGTGACAATGGAGTTTACTAGGATGTTATCTCATCCTAACACTTGAGGTCATGATAAACATTAAAGAATCAACTAACTTGAAAATATTGTTTTTCCATGACGAACTCCAAACCCATGACATGATGTGGCATGACATTAAATAACATATGACATCACTTGACATGACGTGACGTGTAGATGATACTAGTTATACAACTTAATAATGATGTGTAATGGATAAACATGACATAATCCTCACGTGCAACATTTATCTATGGCATAACATGATAGCATGTGGAACATATAAATATACACTAGAAATAAATCGTAGCACGACATTACGTAACATGTAAAATGCATAAATAACATAAATTATGGTTTCTCCTACCATCATGCACACATAAATACTTTGAAAGTAAGTTAGATGCTAACTTATAGTGATTGAAGTTTGACAAGTTTAAGTATGAAATAATGGGAATTGTAAGGAAGCATTTATAAAGGTTAGAAACTCCTCACTAGCATATTTAGAAATAAAAATCACTGACTAAACGTAGAGTTACCATATTACCCATTTACTTGTAGAAAAATGAACTTTTTATCTAAGGGTATAACCGGTCTGGTTCGATTTTGGACATGTTTTAGAGCCAAACTGGTATACACAAGTTTTGAAATTTGAAAAACCAATACAATATCAGTTACACTCCTAAATTGAAACTTTTGATTTTAATATAGTATTACTAGATTATATAGTTAGTATACCATTGTGGATTATATAGTGATATCGTCCTAGGGTTAATATATAATTATATATATAGTGGATTATTAATAGTATTAGTGTCAATATAAGTATATATGTTATACTTAAAATATATATATATATGTAATAATATCATATAGTGATATAGTATTCGATTATGACTATTAGTGATAATATGCTAGTGATAATCTGTTAGTGTCTAACTTATTTATATATTTGATTATAGATGTTAGTGACACTGCTTGATTATATATATGTTAGTGATAATATGATGATTACATACATTTTTTATATGAGTGTATATGGTCAAAAATATAGAAATATATTTATAAAAAATAATATATATTATAATTTATTATGCTATAATTTATATTTGTCCTTAATATATATAGTTTATATTAATAAAATATGATCAAATGTTCATGTTTATATTAATAATACCTTGAAGCTGCCATGTGATGGGGTGGTGGTGAGGTGGTTGATTGCCCTCCCATCAACCACTATTTGAATCTGACATGGGTAGTAGAAGTACACTCATGATGGTAGAAAAACTTTTCCAATGAGCTTTGCTTAGGTGGAGCTTTTTAGTGAGTCTCATTTGGGATTTTAATAGGGTTTGGTTTTAGGTTTCGATTTCTATCAAGACTTGATTTTTCTATGCCAATAAAAAATACTATGGTATAAGAGAATGAACAAGGGTATAACGAAATGAATTTGAAAGGTTAATAACATGTAGAAGTAGTTTAATCAATTGAGTAAATACTAAGCTAAAATTGGCTTCATTTAGGGTTGAATAATGAAACTTGACTTTAAATTGAGTTAGTGTAGTATGTCCATGGATGCATGATTTTAATAATAACAATAAAATGATGCTAAGACCTAGCTAAAACTTGTTTATGATGATTATGGGTGAGTTATTTTAAGAAAATTAGCATACCACATACGATTTATCAAATATTCAAACGTTTCAGTTTTTAGGATTGTGGTATGATTTGAATTCTATCTCTTGGATATCAAGAACTAGTCGCTTACTGTTGCGCAATACCATCTACGAATGAGTACTTGACATGTTAATAACTAGATTCTTGTGATATATTGAATTCTTATTGTTCATTTGTAAAAGAAAGGTAGGGGACATCATACCAGGGCTCAATTGTGATGTTTAATGTTGTGTTTATTTTTGTTAATTCATATGATAAAAGTATGGTCATGAAGGATATGTTCCTAATGAATTAACATGTTACTAAGCTCGGATTTAGGATTTGGTTAATTGCTAAAACTCAATTAAGTCACCATTACTATGTAAAAAGGCTTAAATTACACTTAGAAATGTAGTGTATCATGTGATCTGCCTTGGTGGGTTTTTTGTAGCGGTTGCATGATTCATTAAATTCTAAGTTAAAAAATGAATAATTTAGAGCAAAAATACTTGATGTTTGTGAATTTTGGGGTCAGATTACAATTATTGAAAGTTTAGGAGCTTATTTGCAAATTTTGAAGAATTAAGATGAGAATTTTCAATTAGTGCTTTAAAAGTTTATGAGGTATTTGCAAAATTGAATTGTTTATTATATTTTTTATGAAAATTTGAAAAAAGTGTATGAAAATTTAAAAAAATTGTAATGATGAGATGAATTGAGGTGGGTTAAGCATATTGTCGATATATGCTAGTATGCTAAATAATAAATACCATGATAGTGATTCAAGTGCTATATAAATTCTCATAAATATCCTAGGCATTCAATGAAAGAAAAACATTTATATTATACCATGTTGTCATGAAGCATGAATATATGTCATAAAGCATGAGTGTTTGTCATGAATCTCCACTTAAGCATGAAATTACTTTCATCACAAACCCAATGCTAGAATGAGAGATTATTCCAGTAAAACTCTCATGTCTATTTTGGAGTGTATAAAATAGAGTAGAATCTCTTGGGTTAATAAAGAACAATAACGAATTTCGACTAGGATCAAAAGATCTCTAGAAAAAAGTCATAAGCATATAATGTTGGTAGGGCTAACTCAATATATTTTAAAGCCTAAGACGATAAGTTAAAACAGGATATTTTTTTTACTTTGTAGAGATGGATGAATCATTGAATATACAGTGATTATTGTGACTTTTGGCTTTCTTAAGGGAAGCTGCAGAGTCTTTATAATTAAATAAAAAAATATTTTTTTTATAATTATTAGCATCTTTTTATTTTTATTTTTTTGACCGTGGAGTTGTGAATTGATTTTTTTCAATTTTCAATATTAAAATCTCTTTATTTAGATTAGATAACTTAATTTTTTTAAAAGGTTTTTGAGCTAATTATTTTTTTTAGTATTTTTTGGGGCATTTTCCATTGTGGAGTCTTAGACCTCCTAACTTGTTTTATGAGAGAGTTGGCCCTAAATGCTGGTTGGTGTGCAAATAAAATACTCATGGCGTAGTTTTGTTTTTTCTGAGTATCTCTGATGAAAGTAATAAAATAGTCATTGTGTAGGCATTTTGCTCCGTCTAAGTATCTCCGTAAAATGTATTCACAACTAGCCTAAGGACATGTGATGTGATGCGATATCCAATAGAAGCACAATGTCTATAGTGAACCGTGAGGCATCCACCCTCTGTAAGAACAAGAATAAGAATGAACAAATTATTCTATGAAAGTAAGCATGTTATGAATGTTATGAAGTATGAAATTCTAATATCGATGATGTTATTTTTCTTGTAAAAGAAAGCTTATGTCAATTATGCATACACGCTCTATTTATTGCCATGCATGCTTTGTAAACTGATAAAAGTTTAATAGCATAATTAGCTAAAATTTGTAAAATTCTCATCATGATTGTCTCGACCACCATTCCCACTTGGAAGGGTATAAGTTGTACTAAATACGATGAAGATGGATGGACCAACCTTGACAAGATTGGTTAGCGAGAGGCTATCTGGAGGACCCAAAAGAGATTATCTTCTAGTTTTTCAACGTTATCTTACTGTTGATAATTGAGCTGTGTGAACGGCTCATTCTGTAATTAAAAAAAAATATGTAGTCAATTGTAATTATAGTTCCTACTCTAATACTATGTATCTTTTGATTAAGTGTATATTTTGATAGATGTTGAATCACTTATATATTAATGTTATGAAAGTTTATTCAAAATATAGTCTATTCTACTGCAACTTATAATTAATATATAAATAAATTACATTGCGATTATTGCATTATGATATAAGCATGTTAGGTGCATTACAAATTATTTGTCATAAATTGGGATATATAATCTAATTTACATGTCTCAACACTTCACTTTCTATCAAATTCTAAACAAAAATTAGGGACATTATAACTAGGGGTGTAACGGGTCTAGTTCGGTCCGATTTTAACTAAAATATAGAAGTGAATCGATATCACCGGTTTTTTGCAAAATGTAAAACCGATTACGTTCCAATTATCCCTCAAAATCGGTAGAACCGGTTTTACCGATCCTAGTTTGGTTTCAGTCCAGTTTTTCAGTTTTAATTAATGACAAATTTCTAAAAACAAAATTTATTTAAAAAAAAAACTGGTTTAAAAGTCTACTTTATTAAAAAAAAATGTAGTTTATTGTAAAAATCTGTTTTACTAAAATAAATCTGCTATATAAAAAAATCTACAATAAAAAAACTGTTTATAAAATAAAAACTATTTTATATTAAAAAAAAACTGTAATAAAAATCTGGTTTAAAAAATTATTATAAATATGTTTAAAACTTATAATTAATTAAATTTTCATGTTTAAAATTAAAATTTTATTTTATAAATATTATAACATTATTTATACATAATTATAATTTCTATTATTATATATAAGAATTATATATAATATAAAAACGTATCATATATAATATTTAAAAAGATAATTATAAATATATATGTAATATGACCGGTCTGATTCGGTTCGGTCCGGTCTAAAATTACTTAGAATCGAAACTGGACCGATACTTATCCGTTTGTAATTCTAGAAACCGGTCTCGAACCGGATCAATTCAAAATCGATCTAACCGATTCAATTTGAATTTTCGAATTTTCGATTATTTTTTCACCCCTAATCACAACCATAAATTTCTGAATCCTGATGCATTCAAACAAAGCTAACCCCATTTGCCAATAATCCCTTGGATGCCCTTGGATCAATTATGGCAACCTATGTTTGGTCAATCACATGATGGAAAATGGTGGCCAAAGGAAGTTCCCGCGCCGCCCAACCAGGAAATTCCCTTGCCAGATCGCTCAGCTATAATAATAGTATTCACAACATGATCATTGTTAATTACTAAATAACACCTATAAGAGGATACTTTTCTTAAAAAATAAACAACTCTGGATATGGGCCTTAGATCCAGAATAGAAAGAGATGGGCCCGAAAATATAGAAAGATATACCAAGTCCAAACCATAGTTGAAGCGGATGAATAAAAGGAAAAAATTTTGTATTTTCGACATTTTAATCCCGTTGCGATCTCGTTGGAGTTTTTAAATAAATAAAAAATTAAAAAAATACATATATTTTATCTTTACATATTACTTTATTATTTTAATAAAAAAATAAATAAAAAAAAGTATAAAAAAAAGTTACACTGATTGCGGCGAAAATCCCCTACCAGATCCCTAGCACTACCCTGAATAAAATGGTGCGTTGAGAGGGTACTTTAGTCATGCAGTGCATTAAGTGTACAGATCATCCTCTATACGGAAACAGTGACACCGACACGGTTCCCTACCCAATTCCTTTCACTTTCGACGGCACCGACTCATTTCTCCGATTCCGGCAAGAAACAAGATCCTAGGGTTTTCGAACTCCTATGGCTGCTCACACCCATCTTGATGATGTAATACGAACTCTTCCAAGTCCCAACCCCTCCGCTGCATAATATATATTCTTTAGCTTCTGTTGTTTTCATTGAATGCGTTTTGTGAAACACAGGATGATGATTTTGGAGGCGATTTTTCTGGAGCTCATAATACCAGGCGTTCGGGTTAGTTATTCTTCTCCAATACCAAAAACTTATGATGTATGCTCTTACCATATGTTTGTTCTCTTAAATATTTGTTTCAACGTTGTGCAATATAAATTAGTTGACAAGAGAGGCTTTGGGGATCTTGAAGACGATGAAGATGATATTTTTGGCTCAAAAAAGGTATTATTTAATATTGAGTTCAATTATTCTATTATTATGTGACTAGAGCATGCCCACGCTGAAAGAGTTGCATTAATCCATTTTGCCATGTTGAAGTTAGGCATGTCAGTAGTGTATTGGAGAAGTTACGTACATTTTTCTTATCCAGTAATTCCAAGTGAAGGAGCTTTTATCTATCGAAGTGCAACTATTGTGGGGCCTGGAAATTGAAAGGGGCATGATACTTTTGTATTGTGTATTTTTAGAAGATCAGTAAATTAATAAAGAACGATTAGCATCTAATGTACTTTGCATATTGCTTGGACTGGACCTAGAAAATGCTTTCTGTAATTGGCCTTCGGACTTCACTAATTCAAAGAACATCATTGTTGAGTCGTAAACCTATTTCTTGGATTCTTTGAGACATGATATAGTGTGAGTCTGCCCCATCACTACATATGAATGTCTCTCCAATGCATGCCTAAAGCTTCTTGTCATACAGACCTCTCAGCATTTTAAATATTCTCCAAGCCACTAGTTAAAACAATCTGAAAAATATAGGAATAACACATTATTAATTTTATTGCTTTGTATATATCAAAGTCTCTACCTCCCTCAGATGCAGGTCCTTATTTATTGTATTACACTACTTCTCTATCTAATTTGTAGATGCTTGAATACTAAAGATCCTTTGGATAACCATTTGTTCACAATGCAGAGTAAGACAAAGTTAGAAGAAACGGCTCCTGGTGTAGCAACAGGGATGATATTGTCACTTCGTGAGAGGTATTCTATGTTCTAGAATGAATGTTTATCTAATGGACAACAAAAAATTGAAAGCCAGTAATTGTTAGATTGCATTATCTTATTTATCCTTCCTGTGACATTCTTTTGCAGTCTTCAAAACTGTAAGGATGAACTTGCAACATGCCAAGTATGTATTCATTTGCACCTTCATTGTCATTCTGTGGCAGTATATATTAGGGAAAAATTTAAGGGAAAGAAATAATGTCCTATAAATTAGAGATGAATTTCACTTACAAACTTAATTTGTCAGACTTCTTTTTCTTTAACTTTGATCTTTGACATTTTACGTAATTCTTATTGAAAAATTGAGAAATATGGTCTTAAATATGCTACTTTCTGCCGTTGGAGGCCATGGAATCGATTAAAACTACTAATAATACTAATTTGTATCTTTTTCCTTCTAGCTATTTGAGAGACTGCATTTAATGCTAGGTTTCACCTCATAATTGATAGATACAAATTGGTTTTTCTTTTTGTTCACCGATAAAGCAGATAACATGTTTGATTTGGCAGTTCCATCTCAATTTGAAGGAATCTTGATGTGTCTAGGTTAATATTGATTCACCTATATCTTAAATAAAAAGCGACCAACTAACAAACCAATAAACTACTTGTTACAAATAGTAGCTTATTGTACCCATTAAAGTGTAGCTTAGTAGTCAAATGACAAACTTTGTATGGGTTATAGACCTAGAGAAGTTGGGCTTGATTCCAAAAAGAGTTCTCTTGGATTACTTGATACATGGTTTTGGTAGGTTAGGTGGTATATTTGGGGTTTTCTCCCTAGAGTTGGGTGTGAAGAGCCCTGTCTTGGTGAGGTTCATGTTAGTATAAAATCTTGTTTCATTGAAACCTATGAATAATTTAAGTAAATTGAACTTTGTAAAATGAATTGCTATTGGACAACCCTTGGCGAAGTTGCTGGGGACCGTCGACCTCGTCTGTGCCGGCGGTGAAGGGTCACTCGCCGGTTTGGGATGGGTGACGTCAATGTCTCATATTTGAATTTTGAAAAATTTAGAGATAGAGAGAGACAGAGATGAGAGATGAGAGAGAGGAGCATTTAAATTCCAAGATTCTTTTGGGCCTAGTGATTTTCACAGGATTCTTCTTCTTTTGGGGATTAATCATGGGTGTTATTAAACATCTACTAATAGAGACTAAGGTTTTTATCTTGGCTACTGATGGTGGAAACTATCGCATCTTAGAGAGGGGTAGGAAAGTTTTTAAGGAGCTTTTGCTCAGTCACGCTAATGCGTGTTGGGTGGCCAATGCAATCAACGATTGTGCTATATCGGGAGGTAGAAAAGAGTTCTACAAGACGTTTAGGGATGGATCAAAAGCTCTATTTGCTCATAGGAGGGCTAACACTTATAGTCAGTTTTTGGAAATAACAGAATATAGTGGTGGCAACGGGGGGGCGTGGTCTGTTACTTATTTCGGAAGGAGTGAAAGGCAAAGGATGTAAGAGTTTCTCTATGGAGTTAAAGCAAGTTCTGTCTGCTAAGAAGTCACAAGTGCCTGTACCATATCTGGGTAGAGAAGCTGAGAAAGGGAAGGAGAATGGGAAGTAGCTCAAGTCTTACGCGGAGGTTGCGGTGTGTGGTGTAGGGAGCAGGGAGGCTATGCATGGTGGTCAGTGCCAACCTCTAGGTTTTGAGAACAATGGAAAATTAATAAAGGGGAACTCGACAGGGGCACTTTTGGAGGGCAATGGCATGCAAAAGGGAGATGAGTGCAGCAAGTTTTCTGAAAAGAATTGCGGTGAAGAAACCGAGTTGCACATGTCTTTGGTTTTACTTAAAAAAGAGGTTACGGGTGTGAAGAATAAACTAAAAACATTCAGAAAAGATGTTAAGAAGTGGATCAATGAATTATTAAGAGGCCTGAGCTTGGGTCGTAGCTCACGAGTTCTGTCCATAACCAACAAGAAGGGTTTTGTTTCAAAGCTTGAAAAAGGAAAAGTTAAGGGCCTGGGTGGTGGAAGCCGAAAAATGAAATAGAAACCGAAGCTGTCGTCGGCAAACATTGGGAACGTGCAGGAAGGTTCGCTAGAGGCTTTTGTCTGCAGGGGGGAGACTTCTGAGCTCAAGGTGTCACAGACCCCGTTGCTGACTTGCTCTGGGTTAACCCCAACCCTCTTGGCGCCAGTAATCCTAGTTGCTGATAACGAGTAGCCTATTAGCAGGGGGAGGCTTCTGTGCTCGGGGGGGCCACACACCTAATCGCCGGCTTCCCCTAGGTTGACCCCAGTCATTGAGATGGCTTCCTCTAGGCTGACCCCAATCAATTTGTGCTCCGAGAGATCCAAGACAAGTTTAGGGCAGAACATGGAGATGAACAACATGACATATGTGGTGTGTGCAGAGTCCTTAGAGCAACTGGCAGTTTTGGGGGAGGGCTTGTTATGGGTGCCTTGCGATGAGAAGTTATCGTCGAGATCTATGTCAGGAGAAGTTGTTGTCCCTTTGGTATCTCTTCCTCCACTAAGCAATATAATTGGATCATCACCTGATTAGCTTTTGCAAAAGGTTAATAAAATTCAACATGTCGTGGGGATCTCACATAGAGGATGTGAAGATCAGTGTAACACATTACTCACTGCAATTGAGGAGGGTCACTCATGTGATACCAAATCAAGATATAAGAATAGTAGGGAGCTGCAACTAAAGGGAGGAGATTCTGAAGATGTTCTCTTTGTGGGTGTTTCGGGTGGTTATTAGTTTATGGGAACTACGGGTTAGGGTTAAGGAGGTGTATTGTATTCCATGGATATTTTGGGCTTGAGGTAGTTTGGGTAATTTTCTGGGGCTTGTTGGGTTTTTCATGGGATAGGTGTTTTGAGCATTCATGGGCTAGGTGTTTTGTTGTATACAATCAATGTACTTGTTTACTCCTTTTGATATATATAACATTCTTATGTATAAAAAAAAATTGATGGAATTTGAAAGACAATACTTTTTGGGTATACATATTGAATGAGCAGGATCTCGTATTGAGTTTCTGTTAGTCGGTCCGCACTAAAAAAAAGTTTCAGGACTCAAGTGGTAAAATGCCCTTGATCTTGGTGGTATGCTCCCTCCAGGTTTAAGGTTCAAATCTTCTTGGGTGCAAACAATTCCTATGGGGCATCGGACTGGGGGACTTTTCTCCGGAATGACCTTAGATGCACTTGCAGGAACCTCCTTCTCAAGAGCCTGTACACCCTCGGGATTAGTGGGGATGCTGTTCCTGGACACCTTGTGCAATAAAAAAAAATAACTCAAATTTCTTTTCATAATGAATGATTTTAGAGGTGTACAATCTTTAATGTATAAGAATCAGCAGTCACCCTAATATTTGTCTGTAGCTTCTCTTGCATCTGCGACCTTTCTTGTTAATCACTGTGAAAGGGCATACCACAGTGAGTACCAATTAAAAAAAAAGGCGTACCACAGTGAGTAGTGCACCTTTACTTATAAAGATCTTGAAGAGTTTGTTTCTTCAAGTAGATATCTTTAAAAGTAAATAATTTCAAAATACATTAAACTCTTGATTGTGATCTATTATAATTGGTGTGTGCAATTTACAGTTGAATCAACTTTTTCAAAATTCAGATCAACAAAGTTTAACAGTAGTAGCAAGGGATATTTAAATAGGTTTTCCATACTTGCACAGATTACTTGTCAGAGGCTTTCCACAGTAGTTGTGAGGGATGTTATGCAACTTATAATTGTGTATGAAATTTATAAATACTAGTCCTTTACTTTCATAAGATTGAAGTGTTCCATGCTGTGCACAAAAGTGCATAATGATTATATCTTTCAAAAAGATAGTGTCTAATGATTATACTTATTATATGATTCTGTCTCCCAGCCAAAACATTCACTGGGTCACTAGTTTGATGTTCTCAATTTCAGTCGGAGCTTGAAGCTGCGAAATCTGAGATTCAAATGTGGCATTCTTCATTTCAGAATGAATCCTTCATACCCACTGGGACTTCTCCTGGTTAGTGCATCTTGAAGACTTCATTTATTTATTTTTATTTATTGTGCAAGATTTGTGTAATTGATGTAAGATTCCAATATGAGTCTTTTTGTGATCATGTTCAGCCTGTTTTCCCAAAAGAATGATTCCATCTTTTATTTTCCTTTTTGTAGAACCTAAATCTGTGATTGATTATCTTCAGACTTTGAAATCTTCTGAGGAGTCATTAAGGGAACAGGTTTGGTGTTTATTACTATTTGGTGTTTATTACTACTTTTTTTTGCTTCAGACTTCTAAAGAGCCTCTGCGTGTATTTAATTCCTAATAGAATTAAACCATACGGCCTCCATTAGAATTATGCATGCAGATCCTTGAAATCAAGTAGTTGCCGTAGGCCCATGTAAGTTGACTTGCAAGATTCACTTAATGCTGTATGTTAAAACCACTGGGCCCTTAGTTTCAAAGCCACGCCCTAAGGCCTTAGCCTCTCCATTTGAGTGTTGCCGTGTGTGTTGAGCTGAAACGTGGCCCATGTGAACTTGTGAGGTTGTTTTGTTGATCCAAAGTTGCTCTTTCTTTGTTGAAGCCCGATTGAAGTCAAGCCATGTGAAATTAAATTGTTAGTGGGCCCACGTTGTGTGCTTTTTCCCTCCTTCAACTATTCAGATATAATTAAATAAAAATAAAAATAAAATAGAATGAAAGAAGATAAAATAAAATCAAGAATAAAAATAAAAAAGACAAATAATACTTAAAAATATCTCAATGTAAATAGAAATTTAATTCAATAAAATAAGTGAAATCTAATTATTTCTATTTTTATTATTTACAATTTAATTAAATATTAGGATATTTAGAGTGCACTTTTGTGCACTCATCAAATCTCATCCATGTTTTGTTATTTTTATCAGCTTGAAAAGGCAAAGAAAAAGGAAGGTTCTTTCATTGTGACATTTGCAAAACGGGAGCAGGAGATAGCAGAGTTGAAGGTAAGATCTTTATTTTCAATACCCATCTATGTAATTTCATTTTGGATCTACGAACCTCACTCTTTGGCAAAACAAAATTTATTAGAAGAAAAGAGCAACAGTTTCAAGAGATCTCAAACCGAAGAACACAATAGGTCATGAATGTAATTGAACTCAGATAACTCTCATATAGTTTTCATGCAAAGTTGCTCCTTCTGCATAAATGTATGTGACTCTTAATAATATCTACTACTTGCATGTCTAGCAATGTTTGAAGGTTTGGATGAAGTTGCAGAACTCCCATGGCCTGTCAGGATTGTAACTAGCCTATCCCTCAAAATAAGAGCTGCCCCCTCTACAATCCTGAGATATTTCCCTGTAGATTCCTTTGAGAGTCACTTCGTCTCTTTTGGACTAGAGAGTAATTTTTCCCGGTAGATTACTTTGATCAGATTGAGAGATAAAACTACTTGTTTTAACCTAGAAAAAAAGTGTTGAAACCTTCAACTAAAGCTCACAATCAGCTTTAATGACACTGATTAGTAAAGACACCTTTTTTTTTTATAAGTAAAAATTTTATTAATCTAAAGAGGCAAAAGCCAATTACAAAGGAAACAAAAAGAAACAAAAAGCCCTTCAAGACGACGCATTGGATGCAAGGAAATTATGAAGGTCCATGCCTTGAAAGTCCAAGGCAATAGTCCATGTACATAGAGTTCTAAAAAAGACAACTATCAGCTCCTCTCGAGATCTTTCCTTGTTTTCAAATGTCCACTCATTGTGCTCCTATCAAAGACACCATAAAATGCAAATGGGAGTAATCTTTCACATAACTTTGATCTGTCTCCCACCTCGCATGGTGGGCCAACTTGCAACAACTGCCCCCACCGTTCCCAGCATGACCCAAGCTGTGTTCAATATAGTAAAAATCTCATTCTAGAGTGCCCTAGCAATCTCGCAGTGTATTAGAAGATGGTTAACCAACTCGCCCCCATCACGGCACATGCAACACTAGTATGCTATGGTAATTCTTCTTTTTCCTCAAGTTATCTATTGTGAGAATCTTTCCTAGCAAAGCTGTCCACACGAAAAAGATCACTTTCAGGGGTGTTTTATGATGTCATATCTGTCTCCACAAATACTCGATCTCATGTACTTGAGTGAGGACCTTATAAAAAGAACAAACGGTGAAGGTTCCTGTTGTAGGGGTCCATCTCAAGCTGTCTTCATTCTACAAGTTTGGTCGTTGAGAGTAAATGAGACTATAAAATTCCATAAAAGTGTTCTATTCCCAGTCTTGTGCCGCCCGATTGAAATTAATGTTCCAAAACAAATTCCCCCCAGTTGACCCCAAGACCTCTGCCACAGTGATATCTTTGGCGCTTGCAATTTGATACAGAGTGGGGAAAACTGTTTCCAGGGCCTTGTCTCCACACCAAACATCTTTCTAGAATCTAATTTTTGAACCGACGCACAAACGAAGCCTAGTGTGCTGCTGAAAAGCCCTCCATCCACTTTTAATGTTTTTCCACAACCCCACACCACTTGCCCCCCTCACTTCATTGGTGCACCAACTCCCCCCCTAAATACTTGTGATCAATCACCACTCACCAAAGGCCGCCTAGTTCCTAATGATACCTCCACAGCCATTTTCCAAGTAATGCTCGGTTGAACATCCTCAAGTTATGAATGCCTAGGCCGCCACTTGATAAGGGATGACAAATCGTCTCCCATTTTACCATATAGAATTTGAACTCCTCCCCCAATCCACCCCACAAGTAGTCTTTTTGCAGTTTCTCAAGACGACTTGCCACATTAGTTGGAATTGGAAAAAGTGATAAAAAATAGGTGGGTAAGTTAGAAATGGTACTCTTTATCAAGGTGACACGTCCTCCTTTAGACAAGTACATCATCTTGCATCCTGCTAACTTCCTCTCCACTCTTTCGATTACTGGGTCTTAAATCTGGGCTGCCCTTGAAGCAGTACCCAACGAGAGACCCAAGTATGTCATAGGGAGTGAAGAAGGCTTGCATCCAAGGGTATCGACCAACTCCTGCAAATTGTGAGAGTCTCCAACCGGTACCATTTCAGATTTTTCGTAGTTCACTTTCAGGCCCGACACCGCCTCAAAACAGAGGAATAAGGCCTTCAAAACTTGAACCTAGTCTTGCTTGGCCTTGCAAAGTACAAGCGTGTTATCTACAAAAAGCAAATGAGATATATTAGAAATACCCTACGAAGGTATTCCAATGGAGAATTACTTATCAAAAAAAAAAAATGCATTCCAATGGGGAATTCACTTACCAAACCATTTGCCACCAATGTTGAAGGCATTCTGCCGAGAGCTTCCATGATAAAAATAAACAACATAGGGGATAACAAATCTCCCTGTCTCAAGAAGCGGGAACTCGAAAAAAAACATTTGGGACATCCATTAATAAGGACTGAGAATCTAGCAGTGGAGATGCACCACTTGATCCAATTCCTCCATTTTTTTCCTGAAACCACACCTGTCAAAAAGATACAGAAGAAAATTTTAGTTGACGTGATCATAAGCGTTTTTCATATCTGGTTTACACAGGATCCCCGTGCTGCTTGATTTCAGCTTGCTGTTGATACATTCATTAGTTATAAGAACCGCATCAAGAATTTGCCTGTCCTTGGCAAAAGCATTCTGAGGCTTGGAGATAAGCTTCCCAATAACCTCGCCAAGTCGGTTGGCAAGTACTTGCGAGATAATCTTATTAACCCCACTTACTAAGCTAATCGGCCGGAAGTCCTTGATCTCGATAGCCCTCACCTTTTTGGGGATTAAGGCCAAAAAGGTGGCGCTGAGACTTTTATTAAATTTTCCAACTATAAACAGCTTATGAAACACCTTCATAAAGTCTTCTTTAATCACCTCCCAACATTCCTGAAAAAAATCCCATAGAGAAGCCATCTGGCCTAGGAGCTTTATCTTTAACCATATTTCGAATTACATTGAACACCTTGTCTTCCCCGAAAACTCGCTCAAGCCTGTCTACATCCTCTGAATCAATCATATCAAAAGTTAAACCATCAAGGTTAGGTCTCTATCCCTCTTGTTTCGTAAGGAGGTTCTCATAGAAATTAACAATGTGATTGTGAGTGGGTCCCTTCTTCTTTACAATTAATCCCGTCGATTCGTAAGACCTTAATATTGTTGTTTCTACGGTGGGAATTGGCAACTCTGTGAAAGAATTTCGTGTTGCGGTTTCCTTTGCAAAGCCACAAGGCTCTTGATTTTTGACGCCAGGAGACTTCTTCCAAGAAAACAACTTCTCAAGATCCGTTACCCGCAAAGTCTTTTGAGATTGCTCTTCTAGGTGTGAGCAGACGTTCCAATTGAATCATTTCAAATTCCTGAATATCCCTCATTAAGGCGTTGTTATTGTCCCCAAGGTTGCCGAAGGATTGAGTGTTCCAAGTCTTCAGATCCCTCTTTAGGGCTTTCAATTTGTTAATGAAAATGAAGCTTGTGGAACCAACAAACTGATATGAGGTTCACTACTGCTTGACCATATCTTTAAAGCCTTCCGTCTTCAACCACATATTTTCAAATTTGAAGTAACGACACCCATCTCGAAGGCCACCACAGTCAAGCAAAATAGGCCAGTGATCCGAAGAAAGGCGATCCAGACGCTTTTGCCAAATATCTGGAAAGTGATTCTCCATCTTTGGTGAAATAAGGAAACGGTCCAACCTAGCTTAGGTCTGATTATTGAACCATGTAGTTGGACCCCTGGAGAGCAGAGGATCCACCAGATTTAGATCAAATACATTCCGAGAACTTCAGATTGGTTTGCCTCACTCATCTATTATCGGATCTTTCACTGGCGAATCTAACCACATTAAAATCACCCCTAATACACCATGAAATATTCCAGCAATTGTGAAGCCTTGCTAATTCATTTCACAAAAAAGTCTGTCTGCATCGAGATTAGGCTCGTACACACTTGCAAAAGCTCACGAGAAATTATCAGACACATATCTGAACATACAAGCAATCATGTACATACCGATGTAGCCCTCCACTTTTTCCACCACCTGTCGGTTCCACAACACAATGACTCCTCCCAATGCCACCAATGTAGCCATATATACCCAATCCACATGGGTGCCGCTCCACAAGTTTCACACCATACTTCTATTAAATAAACTTCAGTTTTGTCTCCTGAAGACATGCTATATCTGCTTTCCACTCACGAAACAAATGTCGTATCTGCAGATGCTTGTTTACTTCGTTGAGTCTGCGAACATTCCACACCACAATCTTTGGTTTCATTGAGGAAAGACCAACCCATTTCCTTTCATCCTACCCTTACTGGGAGGATCCTCCGAGCTCAAAGACCAAGTAAGTCGATTTAGTCTCCTGTTTTGCTTGGATGTCTTTTTGCAATTTTGGTTATGTCCCTTGTTCATGGCTATTAGCAAAGCCATAAATTGCTTTTCATAACCTCCACATCTAATTCCCACCAATTGATGAATCCCTTTTGCCATTTGTAAAACCAAATTTGATTGGTCTAGATAAAAATAATTAAGTGGATTTGGATTTTGAAACTCCTCATCCACTGAAACGTCCTCCAAGCCTTGGAAGTGTATCCAAAAGAAGCAAATCATCCCCCACCGAATGCATTAAGTCATCTGAGTCCTCATTTTCTTCCTCTATCACTTTGAAAGCAACCTCAGGGTGTAGGGAGTAGTCTGCTGGTGAGCACTCCACACCCCTTTTTCGGCGATATTTGGTCATCCTTTAGCTGAACTGATGTGTTCTCTGGCGATTTCTGCGTCGGTAACTGCTTACCAAACTCAACTAGCATCGTCTAAGAGCCAACCGCCGCCGGAATGTTGTCGCCTCTCGTCGTCGGCACTGTCGACGCCATCTGAAGCCTAACCATCGGCGACACCCTTGATGGCAAGGATTCCAGCACAAATCCGAGGGACTAGAATGATTTGGTGTTGACTGGAGGTTCTGATCGCAACGTGGGTTGGGTATTGCCCGACCCATTTACGAGCCCTTCTCCACCGGGCGTCGAAAGTGAGTGGACCTGAAACGATGGCCCGGCCCCGATTGAGTTGCCCCCAGTTGAGTTTGTAGGCTTTGATGGGCCCGGCATGGGCCTAGCGGGCTTTGCTGGAGGTCCCTGGACTTGAGCCCTAAAACTTGAGGCTTGGCTCCACGTGACCTTGCCTTTCCCCTTCTTTGATTGGGTTGTGGGCTTGGGTTTGGTCTCGTTTGACAAGAGCTGCTCGGTTCAATGTGGTGAAAATCCAAAATTGCCCCCAGCTCATCCCTTACCTTAAGTTGCACGACAATTCGTACTACAGTGTGCATATCGTTTTGCAACACGCGAAGTTGCTGCTGCATCTCCATCATCAACCAGTGAGGCGCCCATGCTTCAGACCTGACAACCTCAAGGCTCAAGGTGTCCTGGAGCTTCGAAGACTGCCTTTCACACCGATGGTGTCTAACGGTTGACACATCGCTGCCTCTCTTTTCATTCCTTTGCATCAGAGCCTCCGGTGAGAGGACCTCCTTGTATGACTGTGACGATTCCCCTTTCTCCCATCTTCCACCTTTCAACTTGAGTTCTTCATGGACTTCTCCCTTTCTATTTTGCCAAGCCAGCAATCGTTCTCTTATTTTTCGCCATCTCCAGCCTCCTTCCCCTTCTGGAAAACAGAGGACATTCCTCCTTTCTCCTTGATTATACTCATTGACCTCAAGAAATCGCCCCTACTGTTGGAGCATCTCTGGCGTATGCTTGCTAAAACCTTCTCTAGTGGCCGAGTGAACCTCCTTATTCTTCCCCCTTTTCGCACACTCATCGAGCATTTTCAAAAGCCATTTCACAGCAGCACTTCCAAACAGAGCTTTGCGCTCTACCTTCCATCTCTTCTCAATAATACTAAATCGACCCCCTTCGTTAGAGAGAATGAACTGCTTAGACTCAATCACCACCTCCGTGTAGCTGCCCATTTGGGCCTCCCACTAATACTCAGATCACATAATGAAAAACACTACTCTGTGAAGGATGAAACAGGGATAGGCTTGAAAAAAACTCTAAAAAACAGAGGAAAAAAGGAAAATGTTTGGAGAGAGAAAATAGGAGAAAGAAAATGACTTTTGCACTTCTTCTCTCCTCCATGAAGGAAGATGCATGGATTTTTAGATCTGGAGTTGCTGGGATTTCTGGACAGGACTCCATCTGAATGAAACACAAGAAAGTATTTACATGGGGTTCCAAGCGGTAACTTTGATGTTTTCATTTAAAGACTTAGAAAATGCAAATGCCTTCCTGTATGAAGTACCTACGATGCCCATGGAGAATTTTGTGACTCCACCTTCTTCCATAATTTCACTTGTTATATTATCGCATTATATGATTCATGCCTTTTGTTCAGCATGCTTTTTGGCTATGTTGGTTATTTGCATGTAACTTTATGATGTTTTGCCTATCTAAACCAAATTCTTTCTTAAATGCTCAGTCTGCTGTCAGAGAATTAAAAGCACAATTGAAGCCTCCATCAATGCAGGTAAGATGCTATGTTTTGTTTTGTTTTCTGTGGTGGGGGGAGGGGGTTGAGAGAATTGTTACTGGAATAGAAGGATAGAGAGGCACTATAATTGATAATTTGGTAATTCTTTTTCTGTTTCCAGTAAGATTTTCTGGGATTTTTTTCCCCTCCGATTAGATCTCCTTTTGATGGATTATTTTCAGTGATTGTTAAGCATTTGTGTTCATCATTCCCAATTTTTTCTAGAACCAAATCTGTTTCTGTTATAGTTTCCTGCTTTCTAGTGTGTAGTAGGTATTTCCTTTGTATTCTTCAAGTGTACTTGGGCTGTGCCCACTCATAGTAATAAAATACTTATTTGTTATTAAAAAAAAAATTCTAGAACCAAAGGGGGGATATGCTTGCACATCTTTACCATTTACCCATTCTAGAGAGCTGCAAAGATTGTTGTCTGCCCCGCACCCCCAAAACAAGGAAAGTTTGTACTTTTGGTCCAAAAGCTCTAGGTTTGAGATTGCCTCGTATGTTCTTATCGATGAATGATTTACATATCTTTATCAAATGGATAGACAGATATAGTGCTTTAGATTTTGAGGCTGGGAAATATGTTTTCTTTTTTCATTCAGTTTCATGAGATTTTATTTCCGACATAAAAAACTTATAAAAAAAAAAAATCCGTCACAAAGGGTCTTGTTATCACCCAAAAGAAAATGATGACTCAACTCATGTAGCTTAATGATTGGAAGAATGGACTTCTGTTAATTTATCAATGAATTGGCCTATCAGATTTCTATTTTTGGATTGGATATGGGTTTATTTTAGGCTCTTCTGCCTCTGTAATGGTCATTTTCTAAGTACTTTTCATGAGAATCTCACATGATACAATTTCAAGTATCCTTTTGCCAATGAGGGAAGATCTGAGTCTTACCATTTTCCAGCCGTCTAATCTTTCTCTGAAAGTATAATCTGTCTTAACTAGAACTTTCAAAGTATACGGGAAAGGATAAGTGTCATTTGTTTACTTAGATTTGCAGACAGTCATTTTCTGTATGCATAATCTTTATATTTTGTCATGTATGAAATGTTCCACACATTTTCTTGTTTGTGGTTTGGATGTTTGAACATGTTCTAGGTTTTGGATGACTTATTGGCACTATAAAAGTTTGGTGGAATTGCTGACTGCTGAATGCTCTATGTGATTACCTCACTGCTATTATAGTGTTAATCATCAACATATTTATTGCTTTTACCCTCTTGTTTGGTTTGCTGTTTCCAGAAATCTCTATGTACTGTAATATGATATGAACGGTTCAAGCATGCTATGATGGTAATTTTTCAACTAAATAACTAAATGCACAAACTTTTGGTATGGTGGTTAATTTGACAGGCCAGGAGGTTATTACTAGATCCAGCTATTCATGAAGAATTTACACGTTTAAAGGTTTGTGCCCAAAGAGCTGATTGCAGCAAGTTACGCTAAAATTGATGCTTTAAATGCATGATTTTTTTTTATTATCTAATTTTTTATATTGTATGAGACATTATTTGAAACTCTCACATAAGATACGGTTGTTATTACCTGTTGGTATCTATGTGCTCCCTTCTTCTCATCTTTTCTGTCTGGTTATAAGCAGCAAAGACTTGAATTGTAAAAAGGGAGAAACTGAAAATGATTGCCTATGGGTTGGAAAAGATGTTATGTTGGTGTAAACAGTACTTATCTTTTTTAAGTCATTTTGGATGAATTATATTGATCTTCATATTAAAAACAGCAATGTTGGGTTGATTATGGAATACTTGAATATATCTATATATTGTGATTTTTAAAAAATATATGTTTTGTGTACGTATTGACCTCTGATTATTAATTACCACATTTTGCTTACTTCTATGGAGCAAAATATTTTTAAACCAACAATTTGGCACTTTGTTTGTTAATGGTTTTAAGATTCTGCTTTAGGGTTACCATTTTGTTTTATGCCATTACTTTTGTGCACCCCCAAGGTGGCTACATACATGTGGTTTGGTAAGTCTGTTTATGTTTTCTTGTGATGCTGTAATGCTAGAATTTGGTTGAGGAGAAGGAGAAAGAGTTGAAGGAGAAACAGGATACCATTTCTGCTCTCAGTTTCACTCCACAAAGTAAGATGGGTAAGATGCTGATGGCTAAATGTAGGACATTGCAAGAGGAAAATGAGGAGATTGGAAATCTAGCTTCTGAAGGAAAGGTGCTGCAATTCCATCTCGTTATAGTACATATTATAGTACTTTCAGCATGTATTAAGTTTCTTTCTCAGCCTGGTGAGTAGTTATTTTTCTAGGTTTCTTGAGAAACTGGCACAGAAACTTTGTACATATGTGCATTAACTGGGTTTCTTGGGTGGTAGAGTTAGGAGGGTAGATATGATAAGAAACAATTTTATGGCTGATCTAATACTGTCCATGATAAATATTAAGCGATAAATTACTTGAAAGCAGTTATGTGTACACCTTAAGCAACCAAGTAGATGCACTCTATATTATAATGTTGAACAAAAAAGTATTACTTTATTGTTTAGAATTGATTGATCGATTGATTTCATTTTATGAGAAATTCTTGGTTGGTTTTCTCAATGTTTTGTCTGCAGATGCATGAATTAGCAATGCAGCTTGCTTTGCAGAAATCACAGAATGCAGATCTCAGAAGTCAGTTTGAAGGTCCGTAATATGCAATTGCATGTATATTTATCACTCTGGCTGGGTTTCACATACCATACGTGCCACAATATCAAGTAAAATAATCCTTTTACAATCAGTACTTATAATGAGTAGCAATGTAGTTTAGAAAATATTGCTTATAAAAAAAAAAAAGAATATTCATTTATAATTCATAAGAATACTCATTGAAAAAAGAAAATAAGTTGCATCCTTTTTTCCTTCTTGGTTTGTCAATTGCTAAAATAAGTTCCTACCACAACTCCAGTCCAGAAGGAACTGGAATTGCTTTGGCAATCGATATTCAACTCCAGTTTATAGAGAGAGAATTTAACATATGTTAACTTTTGAGCTCCTCTTTCAAAGGAAAAGAAAGGAGTGTGTTAAGGGTACATATAATATAAATCGCTGTGTATGCTAAATTGACCTGTTCTTGTTGTATGTCGGTTTTCAAAGTTCATGCGATATTGATGCTCTGTTCTTTTGCATACAGGACTGCACAAACATATGGAGGGGTTGACAAACGATGTGGAAAGATCAAACGAAATGGTTTCCATTTTGCCTTCATTTTTTTTATTTACTCCGAATGAAATACACAGTTTGTTGCTATGGCCTATGCTTGTACTTTATGTTCTTAATATAACATGTTTCCAAAGTACTTGAGAAGGAAATGTTCCCAAACACTCAGGACGCTTGTGCTTTTTGTCTACTCTGCAGTTGCGGATTTCATAAATGTGTTGGACCAATTTTCTGCACAAATGATATCTTGTGGTTGATAATTGCTGCTGTGTCATTATCTTTGTTAGACATTGGTGGACTAATCAGTTATGGCCAGAATCTTGAGTTTTTTCTGTACCCTGGCTAATCTAGGATTTGGCTTAGATTCTTCGAACTAAACATGAGATTGGTAAAGGTGATTTAGGCCTTGTTTGTTTTTCAAAAACATCTCTTATTTTTTCATCCTCATCATTACAGTTTTTGAAATTTCTATACAAAATAAAATAAACAATTTAAACTTTTTCAAATCTCAAAATAAAACTAATATTAAAAAAATATATTATAACAATATTTTATTTTATTTTAACTTTTATTTCATTTCATTTCTCAAAACAAACTAGACCTCAAACGTAATTTGTGTGGTATAGTGGCCATCCAATATCGAGTATTGGATGAGAGATAGATGAACTGAAACCTGGTTGACAGCATACATTGGTTTACTTATTGTTATTGTAGATATGATCAGTTAATAAGGATCCGCATTTATTGCGTCTTCTACTTCAGGTGCTTATCTTGCAAGAGAAGCTGGAAGAAAAGGATGGAGAGATCGAAAGGCTGAAGCATGAGCTGCACCAGAAGAGCCTGATCGAGGAGGAAAAAGTCGATTCAACTTCTAACAAGGAAGCTAGAGATGAGATGATGGCTTCTGGGGATGCTGGCAATTGATATCTTCATGGCAATTCTGTATGCTTCTATTTTTGTGTTTTGTACGCTTTTTCTTTTTGTACCGTTTGTACATTGAAACTGAATTAAATTCTTCAAAGTCACAGGATGAAGGAAAAGCTCATTCTAAATTTAGTCAGGGGATGAGGGATGTATCTACATCTTAATTCTCATTTAGATTTAGAATTGAGATGAGATAAGTTTTGAAAGTTGAATAAAATATTATTTTTATTGTTTTAAAATTTGAAAAAGTCAAATTGGGATTTAAAAAAGGGTGATGTTGGAAGCCGGTAAAAAACAGTCCAAAGGAAAAATACAATAAAAAATTTTAAAAAATAAAAAAAATATAATAAAAAAAGAAAATGAAAAAAAAACACTAATTCGTTGAATTCTGGGGAATTGTATTCAAGACCTTCACCACTAGCTCGTTGAATGTCATTTGCATGGGATTCACAATAGAAATTTGTCATTGGGTTTTCTTTTTATTTTTTTTATTTTTTTTTATTTGCGAATTTGTCATTGGGTTTTTAACTTTTTAGAAGTATTTTTTTTGTAGCAATCCTACACAACTAGGAAAAACTACACGTACGTTAGTATTGCAAAGTCACGCCAGGTTTTTAACTTTTTGGTCACAGGTCAGTCATCTAGAAGCCAATGTATAATGTTGCACATATTATTTTTAGAACTATTTTCACAACTTTTTTGTTTTAAATATATGGTGATTCTGTAAAATTTGAAACTCAAAAATCATATCAAATGATACCAAGGATATTTAAAATCACATAGATAAATTTTATTTTTGGTTTAAAGTAGTGATTGATTATCTCGATTATCTAAATAAAAAGGCTCACCCCCGCCCCCCCGCCCTTTTTCTGATAAGGTAGAGTTAAAGGCAAGTATAGGGACCGGTAGTAAGCAATGTATGGTAAAATAAATGTGTTGGACGAATGTTATTATTTTAGGGAAATCTTAGGGTTCGGTCCGACCGAACTCCTCCCATTTTGTAGGTCTCGCCGTTCTCGGTGGCGGTGGGTGATACCGTTCAGCCCATCGGGATCGGAGGGAGTTAGCGACCCTACCCCTGCAACGGCGAGCCTCGGCGACCTTCAGTGTGCTCCGGCGGCCTTAAACCTGTTTCGGACTCGGTATAGGGTTGCCGGCTCCCTCCAATCCCAATGGGTTGGGTGACCGCCGCCAGCGCCGCGCGCGGGCTGGGTGAAGCCGAATTTATTATAAAAATTTATTTTCATTTTATATTTTATTGTGTTTTTTATTATGTTTTTTATTATATTTTTTATTGTGTTTTATTACGTTTTTGTAGTGAATTAAGGGAGAGGGAGGGGTGCAGCCTGACTGCACCCCAGCGTCACCCATTATTTTAAAGAATAGGATAAAGCTATTCTTTTCAACCCTGTAATATTTTTTCCATTTTAGTCTTGTTGTCTTTCAAGAAACTTCTAAACTCATTTTATCTTCTTTAATTATTATAATTTTTTCAAATTATCATAGAAAATAATATAAATAATTTAAAATTTTCAAATTTCAAAACAAAAATCTTATTAAAAAATATATTTTGTTAATATTTTATTTGTTCTCTTACTTTGGTATTTGTTTTGGAAAAGTTAGTAAGCATCCTATATGATGCCTGCTTTTTTGGAAAAACGTGATACGACGACAATACGTGTCTTTCATTTTTCTTCTTATATTTTAGTAATCAAATATGAGAAATGATATACAGAAAACTCTAATGAATTAAGTGTAGAGTAAGTCTTTTATGAAAAAGAAATGGATTTCACTGTAAAAAAAAGTGCAAAAATTTACTTTTTCTAAGTTAGGTTTACATTTTTTTCAAAAGTTTTTACACTTGGAACTTATATTAGTATTTATTTTTTGAGCAAGTTAAGTTTATTTAGATAAAATTAAAGAATTATACACAAGTTTAAGTGAGGGTGGGGGTTCATACAATTTTTTCAAAAAATTAATATAGAATACAATGCAAAAAATTAAAAAAAAATTCAAGTGAATGATTCTTAAAAAGATAGGCAAATCGAAGGCAAATAAATAATTTTTATCCATTTTTCAAATAAGGACCGTTTAATGCTAATGCTATTTATTAAATATGTCACTATTTGCAAAGATACATACAAAATAAAAATAAAAAAAGAAATTATATACTAACAGTAACACCTAACCATATTGTTGTATCTAATTAAACCTGCGAATAAGAGAAAACCTTCCGTCCAGATTGGCATAAAAGAGTTTTATACACCAACCCAATAGTGTAGAGACACGTAGGCATTCCACGAAAATTTAGCTGGAGCCTGCATTCACTTGATAAGTCTCACTTCTAAGAACCCATTTGCATTTCTCCCTCTCCTTCGATTCCCTTTCCAATCTCTTGGGGATTGGCTGGGTAAATTACAATCTCCCATATCAATGAACCTAAATGGAGATTCTTTAAATTACAAACCCAAGTAAAATTGGTAAAGTAGATCATCAAAATAGATAAAAGAAACGAACGCATCAGAATTCACCATACAAGCGGAGCAAATGATGGAGTTTGGAGAAAACTAAACCTTGAAGCTAAAGTAAATGTGGAACAAGCAACTCATGATGGGAAGCTTTTCTTCTTCTTCTTCTTCTTCGTCTTCTTCGTCCGTTTATTTTTATTTTTTTAATGTTTAAAGTAATAAATTTTCTTATTAATTCTACACTATTTGGGCTTTAATGTTGTAGAAGTAGAAAAGTTATATCAGCAGTGACAGTGTGATCCGCGTGGGTTTGAATTATTATTTTCTTCTATCTTTTTTTTTTTTCAAATATTTTTCCTTATGTGCGACTTGGGAGTCGTGGGAGCAAGGTTGTCGACAATTTTTTTCATCATCGTTATCGTCTTCGTCGCAGCACTTGAGAGAGGCGGTAAGGGTTTGGGTTTGCAAGATGGTCTCCCTGCGCAAAGAAGTTCCCTGGAGTCTGAATCGAGGGAGCAGGAGATACTGAATCCAGTGTTGGCTACCTCACAGTTTCCACTCATAAAATGCATACATGGCACCTTATTATTGGATTGGTGCAAAACCTCTTTTTACACCAGTTCCCAATCCGGACTACAGCTTCATTCCGCGAAGAAAATACAAGTACTTACTGCATTGGATTATGATTCCCCGAACTTTGTTCTTTTATGTCGCCTTGAAGTCCCAGAAATATCTTCGTATCCTCTCCTTTACGACAATGTAAGCCTCTGTTTGGCGTGTCGGAAAACACAACAAAAAGATTCTCTTTCGCTCACCTCCTAGAACATCATCCCCTTACCTATGAGGTCGTCGGAGTTCATGGACAAGCAAATCATGGAGCTTTCTCGATCCCGATCCGATGATTTCTTGACGTTGTCCACAAACCCTCAAGACGACGAGGACAATGGCGATCACTCCCCCGTATTCCGATTCCACCCTATCCGACCTGTCGCTCCGCCTCAGTCGCACAATTCCTCCATTGGTTTCGAAAAAGTCGGTGCCGGCAGCAATCATAATGCTGGGGATTCCCATGGTTCGGCACTGATTTCCGCTATCGATAGGAAGATGGAGGAGTTCGTCAAGAATCTCATGCACGCCGTTGAGGGTCTCAGCGCTAGGCTCTCGCAGTTGGAGACTAGGATGCACCGACTAGAGAATTCCACTGATGATTTGAAGGAAACGTTCGAACTAAATCAAAGCAGTTCTGATCGGAAGCTGAGACAGCTAGAAATCACTCTACAAGAGGTATTAAAAAAAAAAAATCCTTTCTGAAATTCTCGTACTGGGGCGGACAATAAGATATGCATACCATCTAAAAGCTCAACTGAGAATTTTAGGATTATTGGTAGGGTATGTCAGTTCATAAGCACTAGTACTCTCTAAATGGTTTCCTTATCCATTAATAGTTTCGTATTACTTAGAGATTGCATATATCTCACGCGTGCTGTTATTGGTTTGTTAAGCTTCAGTTAGCATGTTATATTAGTTAGTTTCATGTACTTCCTTTTTTTTTTTTAAGGTAGTATCAATCATGTAACCTGTACGTAGCTTGACTTTCAGTAATCCATATATTAGTGCAAGAAACTGGATGAGGCCGGGAGGGTCATCTTCAGTGATGGAATTTCTTTTGGTTGCTTTGCTGCAGTGGATTGGAAAAAGGCTACGTTGCTGCAATTTTTCCTTCCGGTTGAGTTTGGCATGAGGTTTTCATGGTTGATTGGCTTTACGTGGTTTTTGTACGCAGTAGATGTTTGATGAGATGCAACAGCGGTTTTTCTTCTAGTTTCTTTTCTCAAGCTATCTTTTATCTGTTGTCTTCATTCAATTCTTTTTTGTGGCAGTGAATCTTTCTTATCGGACCAATATTTGGTCTTATTCAGCGCAATTTTTTTTTTTATCTGGTTCAATGACTTACTTGACTAGGTCAAAGTTTTCACCGTGGTTCAGTTGTGTTTTCTTTTTCCAGTTCAGAATATTTCTGACTGGTTCAATGGTTTGGTTCTGGCTTAGATTTTTTTTGTTTTGTTATAAGTACAAATTTGTTAGTACCAATAGGCATAGCCAATATACTGGATGCATACAAGTTCCAGGATAGAATATTTTCCTACTGGTTTAGCATTTTTCCAGCTTTGTTCTGGTTTTTCAGGTCGAGTAATTTTTCAGCTTTGTTCTGGTTTAGCATTTGTGTATGAGTAATTATTAGGTAATGATTAGATGAAAAAGTTAAAAAATTAAAATTGAAAGTGTTTTGTTTGAGAGATGTTTGGGAATGAAGTTATGAGAAAGTTTTGAGAATTGTGTACACTCATGTTTGCCAAACATGCCCTTAAGTCTACTTGGGAACGTGCAATTGAAAAGATGGGGTAGATATTGGCTAGTTGGAAGAGTATGTATTTGTTGAAAAGTGGAAGGATCGCCTTAATTAACATCACTCTTTCCAATTTGCCTACATATATTTTCCTTGTTTTCTTTGTCCTCTAGTGTGGCTAATTGCATTGGGAAACTTTAACATGATTTCTAGCAGGGAGGAAATGGGTGTGAGTTCAAATTTCACATTTTTTATTGGGCCAAGGTATGCTCTCCAATTCTGGGGGAGGGTTGGGAGTTCGAAACTTGCTCAGATTCAATTGGGTTCTAACTAGGGAAAGTGGTTGTGATGTTATCAATAGGAAAGGGAGGCTTTGTGGATAGAGGTAATTGATTCCAAGTTTGTGGTGTTTTCTTTTTTTCTTTTTTTTTTTGGCAGGGGTTTACTTGAATGAGGTTCATGGCCATATACAGTGGGTTTCTGGAAATAAATAAAAGAATGTTTGGGGGTGTTCTCTAGATATCCTAGAGTGGAGATGGGTGATAGTTCTAGGATTAGACACTCAAGGTTGCTTTCCCCACGGTCTTTGGGATTGCTCGTGTGGAGGAGGATTTAGTGGCTGAGTCTTTGGAAGTTGTTGGCATTTCTCCTTAGTGGAATGTAAGTTTCCTTATAGAGGTTTTTTATTGGGATTTTTACACCCACGTTGATTTCTTCAACTTATGGTCCTCTATTGATCATGGCACTAGAGGTATGGACAATATGTTTTGGTGTCCTTCCAAGAAAGGGAAATTCATTATATGCTCATTTGGAAAAGCATATGGAGGAGTAAGGTGATACTAAGGGGTTGTTTGGATTGAAAGAGAGCCTCTCAACTCATTATATATAATCTCATTTAATCATTACAATTTTCCCAAACTCCCACACAAAATACAGTAAACATTTCAACTTTCAAAACAAAAATGATATTAAAAAATAATATTCTAATAATATTTTATTCAACTTTCATCTCATTTCACTGTCCAAATCTTCCTTAAAAGCAGCTTTCTTTGCCTGGACAGCTTCCTTGTAGAAGATTTTAACCATTGACAACCTAAGGAAGCACCGGATTATTGTGATGGAATTGGTGCTACATGTGCATGAAGGGCGGGGAATGAGTTGACCACTTCCTACTCCATTGTGATGTTGCAAGAGCTGCATGGAATGACTTCTTCGGCAGAATGGAATTAGCATGGGTACTGCCCAAGAGATAGATCTGTTTACAACTTGGAGGGGGTTATATTGCCATCCACAACTTGCACCTGTGTGGAAGATGGCTCCATATGCCTTTTGTGGTGCATTTGGAAGGAAAGGAATGGTCAGAATTTTGAAAATTAAGAAAGAACAATGGATGAACCTAAATGCCTCTTTTTTAACACTTTGTTTCTTTGGGCGCTAGCTATAGATTTCAATGGGTTAAGCTTCCATGACTTCCTTGTATCTACTTCTCTACTTTTTAACAAGTTGTTGTCTCTTTGTGTACATCCTGTATTCTTGCACTATGTGTACACTGTATGCATTATTATCGATTAAATTTTTGTTTTACCTAATAAAACTTCTTTGATTCGTCTCTTCTCTAAGCCACTGGCTTTCCATTTTTTTTTTTCTTATACTCTCTCTCTCTCTCTCAAGCATGTTATGGGAAGCTGAATCCTAATTAAGTTAGCATGTATTGAAATATGACAAATGAGATAAGCAAATTCATTGCTGACTAAATCAAAGAGAAAATCCAACTTCAGCTTAGTTTCTATTCCAATATGGTTATCTTCAGTTTTGGTGAGATTTCTTGGGTTCTCAAGCACTTGATTTCTGTAGGGCATTTGCAGCTGGTTATTCGGGAACTTCCAAAGTTCTGAAAGGGTATCAGATTGCAGTGACTGTCCCATCTGCTTAGAAAAGCTCCAGTATTATGTGCTCTAGTCTGAAGTGTCCATCATTGTTTTTTTTTGGGGGGTTTGTCAGCCTTTATTAGTTTTGCACGTGTGCTTTTATTAGTTTGTCAGCCTTCAATTAGTTAGTTTTAGTTCTATTCTTCATGTACGTTCTCTCACCTATATGGGAAAGTTAATGGTGTAACCTTTAGTTAGCTTGTGTTTCAGCACTACATTTTTTAGTAATACAATAGAGTTTCTTTCTTCACTCTGCTTCTTGACAGTATTAGTCAATGTTCACTTCAATTACTTAATTTTGCATCATATAGATCTAATATAAAGAATTAGTACATATCTATGTAATGCATTTGTAATCAGAGATTGTTTGATTGGTAGGGTCATGTATTTGTGGTTTACTCTACAGGAGTAGGTCCATATATGGTGAGGTTCCGGTCATGAAGAAAGAAAAACAAACAGCTTTTTATGTTATAGATGTTAAATGAATAAACTGCATGTCTCCTGTAAATCACAACTCCCTGTGATTCTTTTGCATAATTGATTTGAATCAGGGTTTGGACTTAGGTGTTAAATGCTAGTCATGGACCGACTCCCATACTTTTTTTACAGGTTCAAGATGGTATTCAAGATTTAAGGGATAAACAAGAGATAGTAGAGGCTCAGCAGCAGCTAGCAAAGCTTAAAATGGCAAAGGATACCCAGCGCTTGGAAAAGCAGAACAGCACTCTCCAAAGTAATTCAGCTCAAGGAGTTATCTCATCTGTACCTCAGCAAAGCAACCAATCACTTTCAATTCCTGTTGCTTCTCCACAGCAACCTCCTTCTCTTCATTATGGTGTTGTTCAAAACCAGCCTTTTCAAAATACATCACCAATACTAACATCTGCTGTACCAACTGGACAGATACCTACCCAATTATCCCAGAACCAAATCCCCTTACTCCCTCGGTCTGAATTTTACCATTCATCACCTGTGCTTACTTCAGAATCCACGCCTCAGCAGTACCATATGCCTCCAATGAAGCAGCCTCAGCAACCATCTTCAGCACCACAACAACATTATCACCTGGCACCCCAACTTCAACCAATCCCACAGGTACCCCAACCATCTTATGAATTGCATCCACCTCTCACCTTTGGCAATAGTCGAGCACATTGCCCATCTACCCACTATACACCTGCCAGTGCTCCCCCATCCCAAAACTTTTACATGGGTTCTGCCCAGCAGATACATCATGATCAACCACCCAGCAATCCATATTCAGGCTCACCCTCCAGGCATTCAACTTATTATGAGCAGTCATATGGTGGAGCTCCTTCCCGACACAGCAGTTCAACAATGAAACCCTCTCAAAGCCCAACATCTCCTCCAGTTCTCGGTGGCGGGAGCAGCACAACACAACTGCCAACGGCGCAAGTATTACCACATGCACTACCCATGGCCTCTAATGTGAATGCTGAGACTGGTTCTAGTGGGACTCGAGACAGAATAACTACCGATGATGTTGTTGACAAGGTTGTAGCAATGGGGTTCCGGAGGGACTTGGTGAGAGCAACAGTGAGGAAATTGACAGAGACTGGACAAGCAGCAGACCTTAACATGGTTCTTGATATGGTAATGAATAGCGGAGAAGTAGGGCCACATGGTGGCAGGTTTGGCTGATGATATATATATATATATATACACACACACACATATATATATATATATATGTTGCCTGCAATGTCTAGTTGGATTTATTTCTGTAGATGATGATATTACCATGGTCTTCTGTATCATTATTGTTATTTCCTATGTACATTAAAACATCATTTTTTTTATGCTTATGATGTACATATGTAAATGTAAATGCTGGCTAATGTACATGCTCGGTTTTTTTGTTCCTACTTATGTTCTGAGTACTCTCAAACTTTGAGCATCATACTATTGTTTGTTGACATGAAAGGACCATTTATGAATTCCAAAATGTTTCCTCTTCTTGGTAATGGTGTCATTTCATCAGGCAATATGAGTTGCTTTAATGTCAACTAGGATGTGGCATGAAGGCTACCAACAAATAGCTTTATGTTATAAACGAACGTCGGCAGCTACCCCCTGTCCCACCACTAAATTATGTGAATGACCCCACTACTATTATTTTAAATTCTGCATAGTGACTTGCATAGTAACTTGTATAGTAATTTGCATAGTAATTTCAACGTCTATAAATATGGGTTTCAGTTGTAATAAAATTCATAAGAAAATATAGAGAGAGAAAGAAAGTTTCAGTTCTTAAGAGTTTCTTTTCTCTTGCAATAGTGGTAGTTTTATTTTTAGTTTTATAACACGTTATCAGTACGAGGTTCTACCGATACTGAAGCTAATGGTCTTCTACTTCAAGTAAGTTTTTCAATATATTATTTGCAGTCCTTGAGATAAATATTAAAGGTAATATTTCTGAATATTACTTGATAATATTTTATTTTTATTCTCATGATAATGTGAATATATTTCTTAAATTCACAGATTTATTTTTGTAATATAATGTCAAATATTGAGATTTATTACTATTGACATTTCTGAAAAATGTTATTTATCCAGGATCCTTGATGAGATCTATTTGGATATAATGATGAACTTGAAAGATACAATCATAGAAGAATACCATGTGTCCTTGAAGGACCGTGCTGTGTATCTCATGATGAAAAATCATCTTACTGTGTGAAATAAATTAAGAGAGTGATATAAGCACCAGAAGATGTAATCCTCTCAAAAGATCACTATGATTTATTGCACCTGAAGTTGCAAGATTTTAAGAGTGGTATTGAATATTCTGCACTCTTTAAAATCAGCTCAATATTAAAATTATACAGTGAAAATGTCACTGATGATGATATATGAAGACATTATTTTTCTTATCTCGAATGTGCTCCTGCAGTAGCAATATCGAGAGTGAAAGTTCAACAAATATTCTGAACTTTTGTTTTGTCTTCCAGTGATTGAGCTAAATAATGAATTTTTGTTACACCATTTACGTCCTATTAATGATATCGAATTTACACAATTCCCAGAAGTGAATGGAAACTAAGGGCGTAGACGTGGTAGAAAAATTATATAAGTGTTGGTCCCAAAAGTGACAACACTAAAGATGATAAAAATATATCGTATCACTAGAAGTGATCAAACTCAGAGAAGGGTAAAGGCCCTCAGAATAATTCTTCATAAAAAGATGAAGATGTTTGTCATAGATGTAATATGACTAAATAGTAGTCACGTACCTGTTGTACGGCCAAACACTTGATTTATTTATACTAAGTTTTTATATATAAGCTTATTAATATTTCATCATGTTTTGAAATAATGAAATATCGGTGCCTGAAACACGACAAGAAATTACTTGGGATAATAAAACCCTGTTTAAATTTGATTCTCTTACAAATAAATGTGAACCAGAAGTTCAGGGGATTATTTATCTGTAAAGTGTTGCAAATCAATTACATGATGTATTTACTGACACTAAAGGTGTTGTAAAATCATATATTTCTGCTGTTAATGCTTAAGCAAGAATTGAAGTCCCTGAAGGACGAGTTGTTAAAATAGCAATAAATGAGTCTAAGATACACCTGAAGCGTTGAAGACCTATTGGTGCACAAGAAAAATAAAAATCGGTGCTCATGAAGAGACCGTATTTTCTGTATAAAATATAATCCTCCTGAAGAGGAAACCTCCTGAAGAGGTAACTCTTGAAGAGGTAACTCCTGAAGAGTATAACTCCTGAAGAGAAAACTCCTGAAGAGTATAAACCTCCTGAAGAGGAACCTCCTGTAGAGGTGTTTCATGAAATGTTTTTCCCTGGAAAGTAACAATGAGATCTCAATACATTTCATGAGTACTGGAAAATTTATGGATAGAAATAAAACTGTTGTCGACAACATATATGATAACACTTGATATTACCAGAAGTAATGAAGAAAGTGAGCCAAAAAAATCGTCGAAAAATGTCGACGTAGAAATGATTGGCCAAAATGGAAAGCAGTTATTAAAACTGAATTAAACTCGCTAGTGAAGCGAGATACATTTGGACCTGTTGTCCAAACATCAAAAGGTGTAATATTTGTCAGATATAAGTGAGTATTTATACGAAAGCGTAATGCGAAATGAAATTATGCGGTATAATTTGTCGCACAAGGTTTCCAGTAGAAACCCAAGCAATTATGAGGAAACATATTTCCTTGGTATGAATGCAATCACATTCATATTTTTAATTGATTTGGTTATTACAAAAGGATTAGATATGCAATTAATGAATGTGGTCACTGCATATTTATAAGCATCATTAGATTATTACGATACTTGAAGCATTTAATCCAAGTACATTTAGGAGTATGTACTTTATAAAGTTTCAAAGATCTTTATATGGGTTAAAGCAATCCGGTCACATGTTGTATAATTGAATCAACGAGTATCAACGTTAGCTGCTATTGTTGACTTTGTATCTGAGCTCTCTCTCGTTCCAACTCTTCTACTCGTGCTTTCAGGTCACGAGAGTACCAGTCTACAAGTTTCTTCAGCTCCTTGTTATCTTGTTTTAAATCTTTATTTTTTTCTATCTTTAGTTGCAAGCGTTTGATACAACTCAGATATTTGATTTTTAAGATGATCAACCTCACTCGTTCTCGCCAATAGCCTCTGTGACATGGTTGTAAGAGAAGCAGCATATTGAGCACTGAGGGTTCTTGATGCTGCAACAATTTCAGGATCAGATTTACTAGATAGATATATCTCTGCTCCTATCATGGTGTTTACAGTCTCAGGAGAAAATATAAGTGGTTGAGGTATAAAATGTTCATGGTTTAAATCTGGGACATTAGAATTTCTATCAGACATAATATCGTTCTGGATGAACAACAATTGAATCTATGAGGAATGCGAAATCTTTTTGCTGGAGTAAACCAATGGTAAAATTGGTTATATTTAAACAACAACCCGAAGTCTTCAAATCTCTTCAAGATCTCGTTTGTCCACAATGTCAAGCGGATTTGATTTTCCGCCGAACCGATAATATTAAACCTCAAAACTTTTACAGCTTTTATCATACATAGATGGTTTCCAATATTATTTCCGCCGTATATAAACAAGTTCTTCCTACGAATGAGGGGGAGAAAATTTTAGATGAAAATATTATCATACTCTCTCTAATGCATTATTTAGTTGGAGACCGTGTTTGAATTCTTAACTTGTTATATATACTGAAATCATATTTGCTTATTACTTGAAACACTAACGCATATTATCAGGGGGAGTTTAAGTATTATTGTAGGTATCAGATTTCTATTAAGTTTGTCAACCAGATATTATTTTTCATCTTCAAATCACTCAGAGATTATTGCAATTCATGAAACAAGTCGAGAGTATATTTGGCTGAGATCAATGACTCAACAATTTTATACGAAGATAATGCTACTTGTATCACTCAAATCAAATGAGGATATATCAAAGATACGATCAAGTGATAATCTAGCAGATTTATTCACGAAGGTATCACCAATTGCGACATTCAAAAAAATTGTACAGAATATTAAAATGTGAAGATTCAAAAATCTATCGTCATGCACTTTCTAGGGGGAGTAAAAATCCTGAAGACTTGTGCTGATTGTACTCTTTTTTCTTCGCTAAGGTTTTATCCCATTGGGTTTTCCTTTGCAAGGTTTTAATGAGGCAATCTTAAAGCACTTGTGGATACATAAAGAGACTGTACTCTTTTTCCTTCGCCATTGGTTTTTCTTCCCACTGGGTTTTTCCTTGACAAGGTTTTAACGAGACAGATTCTTTATGGGTTGTCATTCAAGGGGGAGTGTTATAAACGAACGTCGGCAGCCGCCCCCTGTCCCACCACTAAATTATGTGAATGACCCACTACTATTATTTTAAATTCTGCATAGTGACTTGCATAGTAATTTGCATAGTAATTTCAACGCCTATAAATATGGGTTTCAGTTGTAATAAAATTCATAAGAAAATATAGAGAGAGAAAGAAAGTTTCAGTTCTTAAGAGTTTCTTTTCTCTTGCAATAGTGGTAGTTTTATTTTTAGTTTTATAACACCTTAACATATAATATTGCTTGAAATTATACATCTATTTTACAAGCTGTGATCTTGGTTACTAGGAGTGATGTCCCACATCACATGTTTAAAACTTGCAATTATAAAGGTGTCATTCTAGGTGGTAATAGAAAAAGGAAGTGTTAGATCTACAAAGATAGATATTTTACAAACTGGCATGCTTTACTGTGATATGTTATATCTGTTTTATAATTAAAAGAAAAGAGTTATAATATAACGTATCATACTATCCCACATCAATTTAGAAACTTATTTTTATAAGATTATTTCTCAACATCATCTCTTCACATGTAGGTTAGTAATTTTTATAGTTCTTGTCATGAAATAAGTAGTATGAGTTTCTATTCTGTGGAAGACTCTGATGTCATATAGAAATATGAGTCTAATTCATCTTATAAAATCAGTTTAATAAGAGAAGTTTGTACATTACTTATAAATATGTTCAAGATCTTGTCTACAACTAATATAAAATTTATTCCTCAAGGCAAGTAATTATTTTTTGACAATAGCTTAGTCAAAATCAACTTAATGGAAACAATAGAAAAGCAAATGGCATACAATGTTATTTGTATATTTGTGTGCATTTTTTAAAATATTACAAAAAAAAAAAAAAAAGATAGAACCACGGAGGATTTGTAACGATTGTGTATACCAAAATATGTTTTTTTTTTTTAGTATTTGTGTTTGTTTATCTTTTAATATTATCTTTATATATATATATATATACAAAAAGACACAAAGAAGTGCTGTACAAAAAAAAAAAAAAAAAAGAAAAAAGAAAGAGAGTTGCTTTAACGGTAGCTTTTGTGAGTAGATGTAGATTTATCCTTTAAAAAAAAAAATACACAAATGGCTAATAGTAACTTTGAATTCGGAGGGCAGAGTAGCAACGCCCTAACTAGAAGTCACCGAATATGGACTGCAAGGTGATGTCATTTCTAACGTCTCAGTTTCGAAAGTTTGGAGAGTTAACTCTCATTTTTTAATATCCATAAATATCCATAAACATCCATAGTACTTACAAGAAAATATTAAATAAAATCTCAATAAAATAAATAACAACTCCACAAAAATTTGAATAGGCTCTTTGCACATATAAAACTAATTTTTAAAAAAAATAAAAATAAGATTGATGTTAGATTTGGGTGTTATATTCTCCTTCCCTTAAAAAATTTCTACTTCAAAATTTGCTGTACTTATAGTCAAGTCTCAACTTACTTACTCCATGAACCTCGTACTAATAGTAAAATAGCTGTCAATCATATCAACAAAATCACACTTTTGCTACACGCTAACAACTTATAATATCAAATACATTGTATCTCAATCAAATACTCTTGAAAAGAACCCCGGATTGGATTCACAAGTCTAAACCTCTAGTTCCAAATCAAAACTCTTTCCATAAATTCAATCTGAAATCTAAACCTTTAAATATCATTTTTCAAAAGTTTACAAAATCCTCAAACCATACAAGATTTCCAACCATACACTTTCAAATTTTAAACCTTAAATTTCCATATAATCATTTTTTAATTATCAAATTTCTAAATCTTAAATTTGAAGTCACTTTCTAAATTATAGATATCTACAATCTCATATGTTATAGTTTGCAAAATCTCGAATCTGGCTCTCATACCAATTGTAACGTCTTGATCTCAAGGATTTGAAGAGTTAGCTCTCATTCCTAATTTCCACAAATATTCATGGTACTCTCCAAGAAAATACAAAACAAAACCTCAATAAAATAATATCTCTGCAAAAACTCGAATGAGCTTTTTGCACATAAAACTAATTAAAAAAAACAATTAGCATTGGACTCGGGTATTACATCATTAATCTTGTTTGCTTGTTAAACTCAACGATGATCAATTCAATTATGTCTAAATCTAGCACTCAAATATCCTAATATTAAATTATTAAACTCATTTTAACTCAAAATCTTTTTATATGTGAGGCCCATAATCATTTTTAATTTACTTTTTTTACACGTGGGACTCACAATTTATTTCAAAATTCTGTAAATAGATGTAAATTCATATTAATATCCAAACACATTTAAATTCATCTTAGGTGGATCCCACAAATTTCATTCCACCAATTTATAAAATACGTAACTCATCTCAACTTAAAATCTCTTTACATATGGGACACATAACCTTTTTCAATTCAACATTTTTTTACGTGTGGGCAAACCACATTTTTCAACTTTCTATAAATACATTTAAGTTTATCTTAATATCCAAACATATTTAAATTTATTTTAGATAAATCTTAAAAAATCTATTCTACTATCTCAATTCACTACTATTTATAAACAATTCAATTCAGTTGAACTCAACTTTAATATTCAAACGCAACTTAAATATTAAGATTGAACATATTATTGTCAAATGAATAATCAACGAATCTAGAAGTTCAGTCCACCGAGCTTTCTCCATGAATAGTCTACCAAAACAATATGGTCATTAGAATTATATATATGAGAAATATTGTTCGTCTCGAATAAAACACTCGAAGATTTCTCCCAAAATCAAAATAATTTTTTGTATTTATTTAATGATTAAGAAAATATTTTTAATAATATTATAAAATCTTTTCTTTTTAAAATTATTTAAAAATACCAAAAAATAGGAATGAAAATATAAAAAAAAAAAAAAATTTCCTTTGCCCTCTCGGGAGATCCTTAGACTACATCCCTCGGGGGATGTAGCACCATTCTTTTATATATATATATATATATATATATATATATATATATATATATATATTTTAAAAAGGAGTAACATGTAAAATATATATTTTTTAATTTAGTGAAACAATTATTTTTAAGAAATGATATGATTTTTATAAAAAAAAATAAATTTTAATTAATAATATAATACATAAAAAAATAATTTAAAAAAGATTTAAAAATGCTTGCATTAGGCCCCACAATAAAAAATGCTTAAAAATATTTTTAAAAATTCATTATTAAGAAAATCACGAAAAAATTACTTAGACTAAACAGACTCATCTTGAAAATTGGAAAAAAAAAAACGACTTTATCAACCCATAAATCCAAATTTTACAACTTCACTTGAAAAATTTTAAAACCTTAAAAGTCACGATAAATGAAAAAAAAATCAATCTATTTTCCCATGTTTAAAAAAATTTCAAAACATAAAACTCTCTTTTTATATTTAGAATTTATAAATTTTGTTTTATCTATTTCATACTCTTACCAGCCTCTAATTTCTAATTCTAATCTCTCCTACATCTCTCTTGTTTATATTTGGCCATCCTCTTCCATCGCTCATCGCTGTATCACACTTCCTTTATCAGGAGCTTTCGAGTTTCGCGTCAATGAAGGTAAAATCATCCCTAAAGCACTTGAGTTTTGAGTCTTGTACTCGTGTTTTTCATTTTCTTTTTTGAGAGGAAATACGTTTCATCTTCATTCATAATAGCAATGGATGGTTACAAAGGAGAAATCTCCAATGTAAATACTCTCCTCAAAGGGTTTCAAAGCATCTTTAACTAGATTGTGTGCTAAAACATTACATAATCTAGAAACATAGGAAAAAGGACCAGTGTGGACTTGTGGCTGTTAGACATTTGATGTCGCGAATGATTACCCCTGCTAAATTTTGAGCTTCTTGGGTGGCCTTTATCTCAGTGACCACCTGTTTGGCGTCGCCCTCCAGAATCACTTGGGATAGACCAAGTTGCGAACAAAACATCACAGCTTTGAGCGTTGCTAAGGCTTCTGCTGTATGGGCGTCAGGCATGCAGTCTCGTTGAGATTTAATCGTCGCTAGGGTCTGACTATTTGAGTCTCTAATAGCCTCCCCTATACCTATTCTGCTATGGGCCTTGTCCACTGCGACATCCCAATTGGCCTTGTATACATGTGCAGGGGGTCTACTCCAAGTCGAGAAAGGTTGCGCTTGCTGCACCTGATGACCTTACTGTCTAGCGATAGCTTCCAAATAATCGTCATATGCCTGAATCGCAGAGATGGAGATTTCCATTGGTGCCTGGAATTTACTTTCAAAAATCTAGCCATTCCTACGTTGCCATATCTTGTGTGCCACCATGCCAAATTGTTGTTGGGTTCCTTTGTCCAGCTTGAGGATGATCATATCGAGGAGGTTTGGCAGGGAGGAGATATTGGATGGCATTTTCTAGAAGGTTCTAGAGCAGGAGCCCTAGACGTCTTGTGTGCAGGGCATTCCCAAATTGCATGATGGATTGTCTCTAGGCAATTGAGACAAACTGGACAGAAAGGGGAGTCTATGATCTTTCTCTTGAACAGGTTAAGGTTCGTGGGGAGAGATTCATGAGCGGCATGCTAGAGAAAGGTTTTGATAGCATTTGATGCTGGGATTTTCCAAACTCCGGTCCATAAGGATGACTGTTGTGATGCTTCTGATGCCTGGCCACTGTTTCTGCTATCAAGATCATTAAACAAAGCATAGGCGCTTTTGACTGAGAATAGACCATCCTTAGAGCACCTCCATGCCATTTTGTCTTCTGCTTGCGTGATGCTGATGGGGATTCTACATAGTAAGGCTGCTTCCTCCCGGTTGAAAGTGTTGTAGATTAAGTCACAGATCCATTGACATGTCTGAGTGTCTATGAGACTGTTTACCTAATTTCCCCCCTCCAACAGTCATCTAGGCGATTGTACTAGAAATGATGAGGGGGTTGGAAGCCACTTATCTTGACATATGTCCACTGATTGGCCATTACCTATTTTCCACACTTGACCCTCTGAAAGGCCATGTTTCGTTGCCAAGAAGCTGCACCATAGAAAGGATGGGTTGCTGCCCATCTTGGCTTCCATGAAGGATGTTCTATTTGGCTTTGACAACTCTAGCGCGAGGGAGGATGGGTTTTCCATGAGCTGCCATCCCTGTTTTGCCAATAGCGCCAAGTTGAAATTCTCAAAATCCTGATAGCCCAGCCCACCTTCCAATTTCAACTTGCCGAGCACTTTCCAGGATAGCCAGTGTGTCTTGGGCTTGTCACCTTTTGCACCCCACCAAAAGCTTTGCATGAGCTTATTAATGCCATTCAGAATGACCTTAGGGAGTTTGAACACGCTCATACAATATGTGGGAAATACTTGGAATATGATTTCCTTCCCTGCACTCAAAAGGAGTTTGACAGACCATGTTTGGATTCTCCTTCTGATGCTGTTCAGAATTGGTTTGGAAACTGTCATCTTATACTTCCCCACATAAGAAGGTAGGCCCAAATATTTCTCAAAGTTTCTCGCCTCATTTAAACCTGATGAAAACGGTAAGGCTTCCTTGATATCTGGCCTTGTGGTTTTGCTAAAGAACATGGATGTTTTATCCATGTTTAGGGGCTGGCCTGAAGCTTGCTCGTATAAGTTGAGAATTCTGAATAGCCTGCAACATTCCAACACATTAGCTTTACAAAATAATAGACTATCATTACCAAAAAAACAAGTAATTAACAAGGAAGGATGCTCTGGCAAAAGTGAAACCTGAGATGTGGCCTCTCTCCTCTGCATTATCCAACAGTGAGCTCAAAACTTCCGAACAGAAGAGGAAAATGTAAGGAAAAATGGGTCCTCTTGCCTAAGGCCTCTAGAGGGTTTAAAGGCTTGTTGTGGACTGCCATTGATAAGTATGGAATATTTAACTGTGGATACACATTACATGATGAGTGCAACCCAAGATTGATTAAAACCCATTTTTATCAAACTACCTCAAGAAAACTTCACTTAATGCTGTCATAGGCCTTGCTCATGTCAAGTTGAAGGGTTATATAACTTTCCTTTTTTTCCTTTCATACGATGCTGCATGGAGTGCATGGTTTCATAGACAACGGTAATATTGTTTGATATTAACCTTATGGGTATGAAAGTGCTTTGAGACGGAGATATTAGTTCGGGAAGGAGATTTTTGATTCGGTTAGCCATCACTTTAGAGGCAATTTTGTACATCACATTACATCACATTGTACTCTTGTTTTAACTTCTACATATGTACACTAAAAGTAGAACTTTATAATATGTGATAATAAAATAGTCGCATGTATATTTACTGTACAATCCGTATTCGTTAGTCTTTTTATTTATTTATTTGAGCGTACTCGTTAATCTTGTTTGTTTTCTTTTTATCATCTGTACTCGTTAGCCTTTCATGTACGTAATGTATGTTTTCTTTTTCTCTTTGTTCAACTTCAATTACTTAGCCTTTCATGTACGCAGCATATGTTTATAATTGAATTCACATGGGCCATGGGCCATGTTTCCTTGATTTTATTTTTTTAAGATTCTATTTTATTTTATTTTTTCAGTTCCTTCAATGTTAATTTATTTCTTGATTTTGATTATTGATATTAATATATTTTATTCTGCAGATGAACAATTTTATATAAAAGTGGAGCTCACGTGTTATATTAAAGTGAAGCTCATTTGCTAAATCAGGCTCAATTATTTTATGTTAATATTTATTTTATTTTAGAATATTCATAAGCATAATAGAATTTATATAAAAAATATGCATCTGGAGATGAAAAACTTAAAAAAAAGAGAGAGAGAGAGAAAGAAGAATAGAAAAATTGATTGAATCTCAGAAATGGTTTTTAAATAAATTTGTTACATGCGATAAACAAATATAGCAAAAAATTTACTTTGATACAAGAAAAATGCCACATTTTAACTTTTCGTCTTAAATCTCAAAATCTTTGAGCCGGCATTGGGGATAGTCTAAACAGATTCGAGTTGAGAGAGAGTTTCGGATAATAATTCTTATGAGCATAAGATTTAGAATTTAGTTAGATTTGAATTTGAAGTGTTTAATTTAAGAGTTTGAACATGAGACTAAATTTTAAGAATCACATCATTTCAGAATTTAGATGTACGGACGGATGGTATTAAATTTAACAAAAAAATTAAAATATTTAATAATGAAAAAAAAATTCGTTAAGTGACCGTTAAATAGTGTCACTGATTATAATAGAAAAGATATATATATATATATATATGGGGTATGATATATTTACCACCCTATTACCACTTGTTTATTACTCTTAATGTATTTATTTTTTTCTCATTTTTAAGTATTTTTTAAACATTTTTAATAATTAAGGAAAAATTTTAAAAATATACAATTCCTTAATCATTAAGTAAAAAATAAATAAAAAGTAAAAAATAAAAAAGTAGTAAATAAGTAATAATAGAATGATAAGACTATCATTATATATATATATACTAACTATTTGCACTTTTTCAAAACTAGTACTAGACTTAAGGATTCGTTTAGTTCTACTTATTTTAATTTATTTTAAACTAATTATTGATGGGATCTATTATTTCTATAATTTTTTTTATAAAAAGTTAAGCATATATAAACCCACTTCATATATTCAAACACATATCTCAACTTATTTTATACATTTAAATATTTTTAAAATTTTAATAAAACCCATAAAATACTATTATTCATAAATCAATTTAAATTATTTGTAATCACTTCAATACCTAAATACTACCTAAAAAGTTGAAAACTATAGCCTAAAATTATGTGCAGATTTAAATAAGTTTTTTCTGTCAATCTTAAAATTCTAATTAATTGGCATGTCACATCCAATAAGCGAAGAACATGTCATATTCAGTATAATCCAAAATTTTGAAATTCGTACCGTACCGGTCAGTACAGCCGAAATATGCCATACCGGCTAGGTAGTCGGTACCCTAATTAATGGTAGCCGGTACAGCCGGTATGTGTGATTCCGGCCGAAATCTAAATTTTGCCTAGTACAATTTGGGTCAGATTTGATTAGTGACTTTTTCATTATTTATGTTAAATGTAAGGACAATTTCTTCACTTAGGAACTTAGGATTAATCTCATTTCTCCTCTGCCTTATTTCGCCGACTCCCATTTCTTCTCCTCAAACAGTTTCTTTCATTTCTGTCGCCAAACTGTCGCTAGCCTACTGCCCGCCCACTGCCCAACTAATAGTACCCCATTAAAAACTGTCCTAGATCATGCATTGACACCACAATTGGAGGGTCAGGACAGCCACTTGGGTAAGTTGCATGCATGCCTTGGTTTACGCCTTGACACCCAGCAATCAATCATGGAGGCTATTGGCAGCGCGCAGCTCATGCGCACAATCAAGCTTGCGCCTTTGTGCGCATCATTGTACACTCCTTTGTGGGCACACTTGCATGAGTACTTGTGCACCATAACCCGCGTACCCCAATGCGCCCCAGCACCACTTATCATGGTTAGTGGTATGCCCACAAGGCATGCCATCCAGCGTATGGCTCTAGCCTATGCCTTGTAGAATAGGTCATTGGCATGCACACCATGCATGCCATCTAGCGTGTGGCACCAGCCTGCGCCTTGTAGCCCACAGTGCCCAGACCGCCAGCTTGGGCTATGCATGACACTCAATCCAGGCCATGCAAGACTACCGCTCAAGCCACCTGACTGGGCCACACTACCACAACATGGCATCACCTGGGACACATCATCAGGTCTAGGCATATCACAGTGCCATGCACACCATCAGAGGCCACACAGCCAGATGCCATGCAGACAAACGCCATGTAGCTTAGCCTTGTCATGGACCATGCCACATCATAGCCATCATGGACCATGGCATGCCACGGCTTCATCACTTGGGCGCCACCTATCACTTGTTTATTTATTCATTTTATTTATTAATGCTTTAAGACATTTTAGTAATTTACTTATTTTTATCAGGGACCTTTTGGGGGTTTCCAATTTATTAGACTCTATAAATAGTACCTCTAGATTTTCATTTCATATTTTTTGGAGAATTGAGAATTTGAGTGGTTTCCTTAGGAGTTTAGGTTGGCCACCATTATGGTTTGGATTTTCGGTACTTAGGCACTTGGGTTTCAAGGAGTGCAATTCGTGAATCTCCTTGAAGAGGAACACATTGTGCAATTCGTGAATCGATGTGTTTCACATCTATTCCTTATTTATCAAAGTATTTGAGGTATTTCTTTCAATTTGGTGTTCTTGTCTATTTGGTGTTGTTCTTGAGTTTTTGGAGTTGGTTTAGTTTGTTCTTTGTTCTTGAAATTATTTAGAGTTCTTTTCTATTTGTTGGTTCTTGAAAAACTACAAAAAAAAGTGTTTACGTGTCTTGTTTGAGTACTCACTTATGAATTTGAGAATTGTGTTGAGTGTCTTGTGAGAGTGTTAAATTCACACCACTTGTGAATTTGAGAAGTGAGTGAGTGTGTTGAGGATTTCGAAATTCACATCTCTTAGTGAATTTCGGATCTGTCAATTGTGAGTGATTGAGTGTTCATGTGTACATTGTTGAAGTGTTGTTGGTGAGTTGAAGTTGTGAAGGCCGAACCACCCTTGGTGCATTGCCATTGGCGTGTTCTTGCAATCCCTTGAGTGATCCATCAATTCCTTAATTGTTCACTCATTTTTCATTCATTTTCCATTGTCCCAAATGCACCAAACGGTAGGCCATCAACCCTAGCATACCCCACGACCACAACACATAAAACTCTAGCTCCATACTTTGCCAATTTTGCCCTTTACCCTAGCCGGCCACTCATCATCTCCCACTCATATATTTTCTCACTTAAATCCACATCATCTCTCATCCAAATCAAGCCAATTTCGTGCCCCCTCAGACCTTGCATGACCGGCCACCCAAAGTGAATTTGTTCAAATTGATTCAAATTCAAATCAAACCAAAAATCCCTATTTTTTCTCATATTTGGCCATCATCCATTTGCCCTAGCTGAACTCCATTGCCACATCATCCCTCTAATTCAAATAAATTTAAATCAAAACCATAACCACTTATCGTATCCAAAATCACATTCGGCCATTTCACACCAAGCCCTAACTGAACCTCTCATTTGCCACCTTATTTATCATAACTTCTCATATTTCTCTCAACCAAGTCAATACAAATTCAAAACCTATTCTACCAACCAAATCCATTCCATAACCGACCACTACAATATCCCTATATCCGGCTACATACATTCCTTCATTTCAAATCATTTCAAAAATTTAAATCAAAATTCCAACCAAATTTCCAACAACAATAACCGGCCATCATTCCCTTATCTTCTCATAAATTTACCCAATTAAATCAAATCTTCCCTCATCCAAAAATAACCCAAATCTCGGCCCCAACAAGCCTCTACCAACCGGCCACTCAACTCTATCTCAAACTCAAATCAATTCAAAATCAAATATTTTCACTTTCCATAAATATCTTACTCGGCCAACAACCCTACCTCATTGCCGTCCACTTATCTTGCTAAAATCCTAATTCCTACATTTTAGGAATTATCCAAAACATCTCAAAACCCTATCCCATCTAATTCTAACCACCTTGGCTGAAACCCATCTTTCCAAACCTTAGCCAATTGACTTCCAAACCTTAATATAATCTCAATCTTGAAATTCCCCTTAATCTCCACTAAAACCCTAGCCCTACTACACTATATGACCCATATTCCTTACTAAAGAGATCCCAATACATAAGCCTATCCAAAGGACATTCTCCTAAACATTTTCTACCCTAATCTACCACTCAGCCCACCACATCTCCCTTCTCAGTACCATAACCAAGACTACCATAGCCTAAATATCACCTTATTGCTCTATACACTTAGCCATCCAACCCCATTGTTGTACACCACTCTACCTTACCTTAGCCAAGATAAACTTAATCAATTTCTCTTAACCACCTCAACCTCATATCACCCTTTTATCCATTGTTGGTTTACGTGAACCATCACAAGCAAAAGGAGTCTTACTCGATCATTGAGGAGCATCAAGACGAGGAGAACCAGCTTAGTTGAGTGGGGACACAATCGAGGTCCCTATCACCAGCGTTGCCGACGCAGTTGCACATCTCATCTCGTCGTCGGCCTTCGTCTCCTTCCCTTCTCCGTCGCAGGTATGATTTTGCCGGATCAAAAGCTAATTAATATTGCTTTTTTTTTTCAAACCTTAGATGATCAATAGATTATTTTTAAGAAAAAAGGCTCATGAATTAAGCATGCAGTAGATGGCTAAATGGATAATGGCTTGATTTTGAGTCTTTCTTTGGCCTTGCCCTTTTTATGTATCACTTCATGATGGCTTGAGTTGAAAATCTCTATACCGTTTATGTATGGTTACATAATATTTAATTTTGGCCCTATAGTTCCAGACTTCCGGTGCTTGATTCTCATCTTCTCGATTGAGGTACTGATTGCCATCTTCATAATGATGTGTATTTGGTTTACGAATCATCATGTTCACGATTATCATAATTATGTATATAATTATCAAATATTTGGTTTTCGATTATGAAATGGATCATATAATATATATATATAAATAAATATATACGTGTGTGTGACTTCGTATAAGTAGTCGACCCATTTTAAAACCATCATGAGCTAATGTTCCAAAATAATTATAGCATATATATTATATAACAGTTTAAAACATTCATGCTCTAAACTTCATTTAAAGTTAAAAAAAAAACTTCATTCAAAGAATTACTTCTAGCTAAGAGAACAACAAGAAAGAGGAACTGTGACATTGTCCCTTCATTTCAGAGTAATGATAGAGGCCATGTATATATATATATAATATTGTTCTAATTTTTTTTGTTCAAACTTGAAACTCAAATACTCATTTTGTTTTTCTAAAAAATATTGGATATTAGTTTTATGTATTAGTTTTGTTTACTTTAATAGTTAATTAGTGTTGAGTTATGAATGATTATGTAGGACTTAAGAGTATAAAAATGTCTAGTTATCAATCAACCGGTGTCGGTAGTATGTTTTCAACACTTGCTCCTATAAAATCAGACGATCCTGCATGGGCCCATGCACGTGTAGTGCCAGAAGTAATAAATAATACTGAATGTTTGTATTGTAATCAAGTAATCAGAGGTAGCAGAATCACTCGGTTGAAATAGCATCTAGCTGAGATTCAAGGCAATGTAGAAGCGTGTAAAAAAGTCTCTGAAGATGTAAAATGGCAAATGAAAGAATTGCTTAATGAGATGAAAAAAAAAACAAAGAGAAGAAGAGAAAAATAAGCTCAGAAATTGGAGGTGATAGATTTAATATCTGATGATATCGATGATAATATTACGGACAATCTCAGCTTTCAAAAGGTAAAGGGAAGTCAAAAGAATCTGGAACTAGAAAATTAGTGGGGGGAGTGAGTAGATTTTTTGCCCCAAGAACGACTCCTGGGGCCCAACCTTCAATTAAGAGCTTATTGGCATCGAATGAGATGATTATGAAAGCAGAGATGGCTGTAGCACACTGGTGGTATGATGTTAATCTGCTTTTTAATGCAGCTCAATCTAAATTTTATCAACCAGCTATTGATGCCATGACTGCCATTGGACCAGGATTCAAGGGCCCTTCTTTATATGAATTGAGAGGAAATTTGTTACAGATGATTGTGAATAATGTTCAAAATTATTTGCAACAAATTAGAAATGCTTGGAATGACACAGGTTGTACACTAATGGCAGATGGTTGGACAAACCAGAAACAACAATCAATAATCAATTTTCTAGTTTATTGCCCAAAAGGTACAATGTTCTTGAAATCTGTTGATACATCAAGACTTAGAAAAGAAGCTGAGACATTGTTTAATATTTTTGATGAGGTTGTTCAAGAAATTGGAGCTAAGAATCTTGTTCAATTCATAACAAACAATGATGCGAGTTATAAAGCTGCGAGAAAAAAGTTACAGCAGAAGTATGACTCTTTCTATTGGTCTCATTGTGCAGCTCATTGCATAGATTTGATGTTGGAGAGTTTTTCTAATGCAAGGTATTTTTCTCTTATTGATGATACTATAAAAAAGGCAAAAAAGATAACAAAGTTCATCTATAACCATGGTTGGGTCTTGGCATTGATGAGAAAAGATTTTACCAATGGTCATGATTTGTGTCGTCCTGTTGTTACAAGATTTACAACAAATTTTTTTAAGTATCCAATGATTACTCTTGTATAAGAAACAATTCAGACAAATGTTTACTTGTGATAAATGGATTGCATCAAGTCATTCTAAGAGCAATATAGGGATGGAGATAGCTGAGATTATTCTAGAAGATAAAGAGTTTTGGACTCAGTGTCAATTTATTGTGAAAATTAGTGAGCTTTTGGTTCGTGTTCTGCGACTTGTCGATAGGGATGAGAAGCCTGCAATGGGATACGTATATGATGCAATGGAAAGAGCCAAAGAGAACATAAAAGCGAGATGCAATAACAAAATCAGTGTATTCAATCCATTCACCAGGATCATTGATTTTAGATGGGATAAGCAGCTTCACAGTCCATTATATGCGGCGGGTTATTTTCTTAATCCTAGAATTTATTATAGCCCCAGCTTTAAAAATAAAAATGATATTATAAGAGGCTTCAACAGTTTTGTTATGAAGATGGAACTTGATCCTGATAATCAAGACAAGATCATTACAGAACTTGACTTGTATAAAAATGCGGTAGGTGAGTTTGGACATTCTTTAGTAATTCGCCAGCGTGATAAGATTAATCCAGGTATTATCATTTATCAATATCATTTATCTTACTTTATTTTTACTTGCATTTAATTAATAATTTCATTGATGATTGAATAGAAGTAAATAGAAACCTCCATTTAAAATGAATGTTGTTAATGATTGATTCGTTTGCTTTTCGTCTGGTATGAGTACTTTTAAGAGTTTTTAGTTTGTTATTGTTGAAGATCTGAGTAATACATGGGTCAACTTTGAATGATTTTTTTTGTTTCTCTTTCTTTTTTTTCTTTGGTTCACTTTTTCTTGGTTAGTTTTTTGTTGGGTCTCTTTATTTCTATATAAAACTTTTTTACACTTTGAGTTTGGCTCAAAATGGTTAAGATTTGGGCAAATCATTAGTTTATGTGCTCGAAATAGAGAACTTAGAAGGTGTTGGGAAATTTTGGAAATGGGAAAGAGAATCTAAAAATGAGTCAAGACTTTGAGACATATAGAGCTACTGTCTTTAAGATGATATTTGCCCCCATTTACTAAGAGTTTACTAAGGGTTTCTAGCAAATCGTATCCATAATACAATAAAACCTTTGAACTTTCCAAATAGCAATTTTGGAAAGTTCTTAGAATTTCTATCGAGAATGACAGAAACAGAAAGATGAAGAAAAGTTTTCGTATCTTTACAAACCTGTCACTACATTATTTATAAAACCTGAAAAGATATCTGTGAAAAATGACAAAATTGGCAGTTTATAGTTTCTCGCTTGAGCGAGATCACTATCTGGCCCCTCGCTCAAACTACACGTCAAGCAATGATCTAGTAAGATCACTACCTGGTATCTCGCTCGAGCGATACGTCAAGCGAATGTTGATATTACACAACACTTCAGTTGAGATGTGTCTTTTCGTCAAGCGATTGTCTAGCGAGATCTCAGCTGCACATAACTCTCAACTATTTTTCACAAGTTTTCTTTTTTTAACTTTTAAATATATATTACAATTTATTCCAACAGAATGATTTCATGATTCTTATTTTTCTTCTTAAGTGTTGAGATCTTTATATAATCCCTTGCATTTTCACTCATTTCTAATTTAGTGAAAAGAGATTGCCTAAAGGAAACGAATTCAATATTGATATATGGTAGGCTTTAGGATAGTTTGCACAGAAGGAAAACCAAGTTAGTGTAAACTGAACGACACTGGCTTCTCTTTCCTTTTTTTACTCTAATTAAAACTGAATTGGCTTTGTAGTCCCAAGTCTAAAGGGACCTCTATTTTTTTTTTTTAAAAGGACCTTTTTGTTTGAAGGTGCGAATGTCTGAAGGGATGCGACAAGCTAAAGGAGTGTGTGCGTATATATGAGAAATACTAAACTCACACTATGAGTTTTTAATTTTTCTAATTATTATTATTATTATTTTAACTTATTGATTAAGAATAAACTTTTAAATAATATTTTAGTTTTTTATTTATTTTTTAAATATGTAAAAATGTCTTAAAATAAAGATGAAAAAAAAATGTTTTAGCCTAGGTAGAATTTCAATCGGGATCCCACGACTATAAGCCTAGAACCACTCGTGTGTATATATATAAGACTAAAAAATTCTTTATTCAAATTATAAATCAGGAGGAGTGAGTCTACTATATCAGTTTTTTGTTAAACCCATTGGTTTGGGCTCTCTTGAAGAAAGTCTGACAATTTCAGGTTAAAATAAAGAACTATCCTGGAAATCCTTTTCAATCAAATCAATATTTAAATCATCATCAAATGACTCATCTGAAGAGAAAACATTAACTTCATTGAAATCAACCTCTTGACCACTTTTGTCTAAACACTAGTGGAGGGTTATTCTTACTTTATTTGAGCAAGCATTTGATCAATTTTATCCAAAGTATTGACATTTTTTAAATTAAGTTTTGGTTTGTTCTTTGGTAAAATGATTAAAAGTTTTTCAATATTTTTTGAAATCTTTGATGAAGCAGATGTAGAATTTTCTAAAACAGGTTTTTCAACATTTTCTTTAATGGTCTAACTGTCAACTTATTGTATGGAGGGTCTGGTTGACGAAATTGTTTTGTTCAATAATCTTTTTTATTTCGTTAAAAATATAGGAGTTTTTTGGATCAACCTCTAGGAATTTGAAAGGTGGAATTTTAACTTATTCTTCTTTAGCTAAAATAAATATAGTTTCAAGAGGGGGATAGCTAGATTTTATAATAACTTTTCCTTCATCCTTTGTATTCAAAGAATGATTTTTTGAAATATAGTAATGTTCAAGAAAGTCAACGAAGAGAATATGCTTTTCTAAAGCATACATTATCTCTTTCTATTTTCTTTTAACTCTCTACTTTTCAGCAGATATAAAATTCATTTGAATAGGTCTAGTTTTGGTTGGAATATTTTTTTAGAGTAATATATAATGTAAGGAAGTGAAACATGTTTTTTCCTATGACAAAAAACATTTGGAAGATCGGAACAAATTTCAGAAGTCAAGTTTTTATGAAAATCATTGATTTTTATTGAAGCAATGGATCAAACAAATGCTCAGAAATCTTTTTGAATCTAACTTCTTGTTGTTAGAAGTTCAAATGTTTTGTCTTTGTAGAAAGTAAATAATTTACATCTTTTGAAGTATCAATATCAAATTTGGAAGCAAGTTTAAACTTAATTTTCTGTCCAAATAGATCAGTAGTAATCCCGTCTTTTTCATAAAAAAATAGATAAATTGCTGAAATGAAAGGAATTTCTAATATGTCATCATGAGTCATAATTTTAACAAGCATAGAAGGAATTTAAAAATAAATATTGTCCTGGCAAACATGAGCATTATTTAGCTCATAATTGATCTTCATCTTAGATCTGTTTGCATAGAATAATTTCTCAGTGGACTTTTCATAATATTTAGTGGGAACTAAGCCTTCACGAATACAGTTAAGATTCGATTCGGAATCAATCATGGCAATCACAAAAAATGTAAAGTCATGACAAACAACAATATCTACTTCTGTAAACCATTTGCGAGGAATAGAATGTCTAATTAAACAAATATCCTTAATCGGATTAGTAAATTCAATATGGTTTGATTTATTTGTTTCCTCATTATCAGAAGGGCACTTAAAATTAAATTGCTTTTCGATTTTAAAAGAAAATAAATCTTGTTTAAAAATTGAATTTTCGGACTTAGGAGTGTTGATCTCATATTTGAGTTTAACAATCTCTTTTTTGATTAAAACAATTTCATACTGTAAATCATGTGTGAAAAATTCTTTGCCTTTTTTTTTTCAAAACGTCTCAAAGTTTCTTGAAAACCGATTTTTCCTGTAGAAGTCGAAGTGCTTTACAAACCATAGTTTTCTTCAGCTGAAGAAGATACTTTTATTTGAGTTCAGGATTTTCAATTTGTGAAATCAAGGTTAATACAAAATTCTCTTGTTCTTCTTCCTTAGTTAAAATATTGACTGTCTTAACTCCGGGTTTGCAAGAAGAGTTGTGGCAATCACAACCAAGCTTAATGTTTGTTGAATCAAATGATTCAGCTTCTGAGCGATATTCCGAATCACTATAACTAAATTCATCGAAGTCAAATGATAAAGTTCTAGATTCTAAGAGATGAATCAGTTCTTCTTTATCGCTATTCTTAATATCTAAAGAATTAAGCTTGGTTTTTAATTTGTGGGGCTTCTCGGGGCACTTATCAGCAAAGTGTCCAGTCTTGCCACAATTAAAACACTTCCCTTTTAGGAGAGTTTTAGAAACTTTTTTATGAAAATGTTTTTTGTAAAACTATTCACGGGTCTTTCTCCTGTTGTCCCCATGAGATTTTTTGGAAAACTTTTTGAAATGTTTGTTCTTTTGATGGGATGGAGCAATAGGAGGAAGGTCAAACTGTTCATAGAAATTTCTCATCTCATATTTGGCTTTCTTTATATCCTTCATCTACTGGTGAATCAAGCGTTGATCTACACACATTAATACCAAAATTTTTAATTGTACTTATGATATCGCCATAAGTATAGTTATCATAATTAAGAAATCTCGGGATATCAATAAGTGAATCTTTCACCTTAAGGACAAACAAACGAGGTAAACTATCAATAAATTTCTCTTTCCAATAAGGTTTATCACTATCATCTCTAAGCACAACCCAAGATATGAAAAATTTTTGATACCAACGATAATCACACATCTTATGACATCGTAAATTATTCAAATAATTATAAATTCTATTAGTGATATTGGAAGAAGTTCCAACAAAATGTTAGAAAATGGTATAAATCAAAGTATTGACACCATCCTGAATTCCCCTTCTCATGGTTTCGTAAAAAATGGGTAACCCAGTATTATTATGCTTAATAGCATTCTAAATGGCTTCGCTTGCCTTAGTAGTGAGATGTTTATCCCATTAATGTCGAAGCATGCCCGAAAATCCAGTGATTAAAAGAGTAACAATCTCAGGTTGTTAAAAATTGTTATTAATATAAGCATTAGCAACCATAAACATTTTATTCAAAGAATTGAAGATTTCTTGTTCAGATTGTCCATCAATATTCCATTTGTAAATCTTATCAGCAGAAATAGAAAACTGAGACTGAAATTTTTTTTCTTCAATTTGTAAATCATGAGGAGTGGGTCTGGTATACTAGTTCTTCATTAAACCCATTGGTTTAGGTTCTCTTGAAGAAAGCTTGGCAATTTCAGGTTTCTTTAAAGAAATATCCTGGAAATTCTTTTGAATCAAATCAATATCTAAGTCATAATCAGATGACTCATCTGAAGAGAAAACGTTAACTTCATTGAAATCAACCCCTTGGCCACTTTTGCCTAAAACATTAGTGGAGGGTTAGTCTTGCTTTATTTGAGCAAGTATTCGATCAATTTTATCCAAAGTACTGATATTTTTAAATCAATTTTTGGCTTGTTCTCTAGTAAAATGATCAAAGGTTTTTCAATATTTTTTGAAATCTTTGATGAAGCAGATGTAAACTTTCTAAAATAGGTTTTTCAATATTTTCCTCAATATGGTCTAATTGTCGACCTAATGTATGGAGGGTCTAGTTGATGAAATTGTTTTGTTCAATAATCTTTTTTGTTACGTTAAAAATAGAGGAGTTTTTTGGATCAGCCTCTGGGAATTCGAAAGGTGGAGCTTTAATTTATTCTCCTTTAGTTGAAATAAGTATAGTTTCAAGAGGGGGATGGTTAGATTTTAAAATAACTCTACCTTCATCCTTTGTAAAACTAGTTTTTAAAACATTCAAAGAATGATTTTTTGAAACATAGTAATGTTCAAGAAAATCAAATAAGAGAATATGCTTTTTTGAAGCATACATCATCTCTTTCCATTTTCTTTTAACTCTCTACTTTTCAATAGGTATAAAATTCCTATGATAAGCTTTTCTCTTTTCACGATTTTTTGCAGAATTAAATTCATTAAACAAAGAAATCATATCAATTTCAAAATTTTTTTCTAACACCATAAATTGACTATAGTGATAAAGAGGAGCAACCATAACGGAAGCTATAGGAGATAAAGATGAAGTGTCTTCAATCTCAGTTTCTTCCTTTATGGATTTTCCTTTGGACAAGATCTCGTCCTTAGTAGAATAATAAGCAGAAGTAACTTGAGAATCAATATAAATTCCTTTCAATTTTAAATCACAGACAGAGGGTTTTTCCTTTTTAGGAATATCCCTAAGTAAAATTGGACTATTAGGATCTGCTGCTCTGGCAGAATCCTTCAGAAATTGTTTAAAATTTGCATATCTTGTTTTTGGGTCTGACACATAAGAAGCACTAAAACCGGTGAAAGAATGTCTTCTTTCATTGATTAGGAGAGGTTAGTCAAATTTTTTTTTTACAGTTCCATTAAAAAACTGTTGAATATGATTAAGGTCTTTATCCTCATATATGACTTCAATTGGTGTAAGTTCTTGTTGGAAAATCTACTCATCTGGTAAAGTAATATCTTTCCAGTAAAGCATTTTGGAAGTTTTGATGTTAGCATCAGAGGTAGAACTCTGCATTAGAAGGGTCTCATTCTTGGTAGACTTGATCTTAGCCTTGGAGTTAAGATTAGTCTTTAAAACTCTATAATAAATACAATAAACTAAAACAAGAGGTCTACTGCCTTCTACCATATCAAAGCTAAAAGTTAAAATATTCAAAGTTAAAACAGATAAAATATTTTTATCATGTAAGGAAACAGTTAAATTAGGAAAATAATTAAAGTGGACTGGTCCTTCCATAAGGGAAGTCTGGACCACTCCAAACATATTATCAATGAAATTTTTGAATATACCATCACGTAAACATAAAAGCACAGAAGCAACGACGCCTTTCCTAACTAAAAGTTTGACAGCAACTTGAACTGAAACAATATGCGTGAATTTATAACATTTTTCAATAAAGGTCTGAATTATTTTTCTTTGAAACAAACAATATTTTTCTTGAGATTTTGAAATAGCAAATGTTTGTTCAACGGTTTTCATGTTAAACTCAGTTTTAAAAGTAGATTCAAACATGAAGTATTATAAAGGGAAGTAGTATCAATCTTTGGCATTTGTCATTGATAGTGAATCATTTTCTTCAAAAGCACAATTTTCCTCATTGATTATATCAGGCGGCAAACTAGACCTGGAACTAATATGTGAATTGGATCTAAACATCCTATTCATCTTTGTAAAATCCAAAATAAAACTCGGGAACTTCCTAACTCTAGGTCTGGGACCTATATCTGTTGCATTTCGTAATACATATCTTTGACTCACAACATTAGAATCTCATGCCATTCACATGCCTACTTGGCTACAACTAGGGTCTTACTGTTCACTAGTGTATTCGAACGGGGTGGCACCAACAAAAAGAGGTTAGAACAAGAATTAAGAAATAAAGAGTGTCGTTTAGAAATTATCAAGAATAAATAAGTATAATAGAACCAATTAATCTACTAGAGCTAGAAGTTTGGCTCTGATACCAAAGAACGCGAAAGCAAAGATAAAAGAAGAACAAAAATAGATAACTGGATGACCAGATAATTGAAAATTTGGGATCTCAAATGAAAATAAATGGACCAAATAACTGGATATAAAGGTGAAAGTAATGAATGCGTGCGAAAATAATTAATGCAATTAAAGTATACCAGACAACTAGATTCCATATCAAAGTAAAGTAAAAGAAAATAATTAATGCAAGTAGACTTGAATCAAAAGGTTCTTCATTGGAATTAATACTTACAAAAATAAATTACAAGAAAGCTTGAAGGTTGGAGATGGGGGTAGGGAGTAGGAAAAAAGTAGGAAGAATGATAAAAATGTTGTGTCTTCCAAATGATACGAGGGCTCCTTTTATAGAATGAGTTGCCTTTTACAAGTTGAAGAAGTCACAAGTTGAATAGTAAGCTGTGAATGGTGATCTTGAATAGTGGTCTTCAAGAAGTCACAAGTTGAATAGTGGTCTTGAATAATGATTTTCACGTGTTGAATAGTGGCTGAAAAAGAGCTGTCTTCTGCCCTGTTGTCTTCTCGTGCTGAAAGTTGAATTTTACAAGTGAAACAGTAGTCTAAAATAGTAGTCTTTTATTGGACCTTCAATTATCAAATAATCTAGGAATGTCATTTGAATCATGTCCAAATATATTACTATAAAGGTCAGAGTCTTTTGCCGAGGCTTCTGAAACTTCAGTAAAAACATCACTACTGTCTTCATCCTGGAGGGATTTTTTCAATAGTTGAATTAAATCTTTCTTCTTAAGTCCTTCAAAAATAGTCTTCTTTGTGGATTTAGAAGATGAATTGTTTGAGTTTTGTGAATTTTTCTTGGCTTTGGAAAATGAACTCTTGGGAGTTTCTTTCATCTTTGAATCATTTGAATGATCCAGAATTAGTAGATATTCAGGTTGAATATTCAGGGGTTTTGGTGGAGGAAAATCCTTTATGTTGTCTAGTTCTGGCATCTGTTAAGGGAAATCCCTTTTGATGAATGCAATGGTATCGCCAATATAGGGAAAACAATCCCATCATTTGATGAAGAAATGTCTTACAACCATATGAGAACATCATCTATATAGACAATGGTAAAATGAGTGAATGAATTAAATATATCATTCATGATATTTTGAAATTCACTAGGAGTATTTTTTAGCCTAAAAGGTATTACATTCCATTCATAGTAACCAAAAGGAGTAGTGAAAGTAGTCTTATATTGATCAGACTCCCTAATTTGGATCTGCCAAAATCCAAATTTAAAGTCAAATTTAGAAAATATAATTGCATCACTTAACTTATGAACCAAGTCATTTTTGTTTGGAATAGAATACCTAATCCACTCTAAAAATTTGTTCAAAAGTTTATAATTAATGACTAATCGGAGTGTCCCTCTCTCAATCTCAGCATTTTTTTTTTGAATATAGAAAGTAGTACACGACTAGGGTGACTTACTATGCTTAATAATACCCTTACAAAGAAGATCTGAAATTTTGATTTTAAAAAATTCCTAAGTCTCATTATTCATTTGAATAGGTTTGATTTTAGTTGGAATATTTTTTTTCAGAGAAATCTTTAATGTAAAGGAGTGAAACAACATGTTTCTTCCTATGCCAAAAAATATTTTGAAGATCGGCACAAACTTCAGAAACTAATTTTTTTTTATGAAAATCATCAATTTCTTATTGAAGTAATTTATTAGACAAATGCGCAGAAATATTTTTGAATCTAACTTCTTGCTTTAAGAAGTTTGAATGTTTTGTTTTTGTAGACAATAAAGAATTTAAATTCTTTGAAGTATCAATGTCGAATTCGGAAGTAAATTTAAACTTAACTTTATGTCCAAAGGGATCAGTAGTAATCCCATCGTTTTCAGAAAGAAATGGATAATTAGATGAAATGAAAGGCATTCCTAATATAACATCATGAGTCATGTTTTTGAAACAAACATTGTCCTAGTAAACATGAGTATTATTTAACTCATAATTGATCATCATCTTAGATCCGTTTGCAAAGAATAATTTCTCAGTGGACTTTTCATAGTATTTAGTAGGAACTAAACCTTTACGGATACAATTAAGATCCGATCCAAAATTAATCATGACAATAACAGAAAATCTAAATTCATGGCAAATAATAATATTAACTTTAGAATACCATTTGGAAGGAATAGAATGTCGAATCAAACAAATATCCTTAATCGGATTAGCGGATTCAGCATGGTCTGATTTGTTTGTTTCCTCATTATCAAAAGGACATTCCAAATCAAAGTGTTTTTCAATTTTAAAAGAAAGTAAATCTTGTTTAAAAGCGGAATTTTAAGACTCAAGGGTGTTCATTTTATATTTGAGTTCAACAATTTCTTTTTTAATTAAAACAATTTCATACTGTAAATCATGCGTGGAAATATCTTTAGGTTTTTTCTTTTCAAAACGTCCCAAAATTTCTTGAAAACTGATTTTTCCTATAGAAGTCGATGGTTCTTTACGAACCATAGTCTTCTTGAGCTGAACGAGGTATTTCTCTTTAAACTCGGGATTTTCAATTTGTGAAATCAAAGTAAATAAAAGATTTTCTTGTTCCTCTTCTTTAGTTAAAACATGAATTGTTTTAACTTCAGATTTGCAACAAAAATTGTAACAATCGCAACCAAGTTTAATGTTTGTTGAATCAGATGACTCAACTTCTGAGTGATATTCTGAATCACTAGAGTTAAATTTATTGAGGTCAGACGATAAAGTTCTGAATTCTAGGAGATGAATCAGTTCTTCTTTATCGTTGTCCATAATATCCAAAGAATTATGCTTGTTTTTTAATTAATTGGGCTTCTTGGGACACTTATCAGCAAAGTGTTCAGTCTTGCCACAGTTAAAACACTTCTCTTTTGAGGGAGTTCTTGAAATCTTTTTATGAAAAGATTTTTTATGAAAATGTTTTTTATAAAACTCATCACGGGTTTTTCTTCTGTTGTCTCTAGGAGATTTTTTGTAAATATTTTTAAAATGTTTGTTCTTCTGTCTTAATGGAGCAATAGATGGAAGGCCAAACTGTTTACAAAAATTTTTCATCTCATATTTGGCTTTCTTTCTATCCTTCATCTGTTGGTGAATCAATCTCTGATCATTATACATACTGATACCAAATTTCTTAATTGTACTTATGATATCACCATAAGTATAATTATCGTAATTAAAAAGTCCCGAGATATTAGTAAGTGAATCTTTCACCTTTTGAGCAAACAAACGAGATAGACCATCAATGAATTTCTCTTTTCAATAATGTTTTTGACTATCATCTTTAAGCATAACCCTAGACATAAAACATCTTAATATCAACGATAATTAGACATCTTATGGCATATTAAATTATTTAAATAATCAAAAATTCTACCACACTATGTTGGAAGGAGTTCCAATAAAATGTTTAACAATGGTATAAATCAAAGTGTTGCACCATCCAGGATTCCCCGTCTTATGGTTTTGTCGAAAATGGGCAACCCTTCATCATTATACTTGACAGCATTCTGAATGGTTTCTTTTGTTTCAGGAGTGAGATGTTTATCCCACTAGTGTCGAAGTATGCCCGAAAATCTAGTGGTTAAAAGATCAATACTCTCGTATTGTTGAAGATTGTTATTGATGTAAGCATTAGCAACCAGAAACATTTTATTCAAAGTATTGAGGATTTCTTGCTCAGATTGTCTATCAATATTCCAATAATAAATTTTATCAGCAAAAACATAGAATTGAGATTGAAAGGCTCTTTTCTCAAATTGTAAATCAAGGAGAGTGGGTCTGGAATACCAATTCTTCGTTAAACCCATTGGTTTGGGTTCTTTTGAAGAAAGCCTGGCGATTTCAGGTTTTTCTAAAGAAATATCTTGAATTTTGTTTTGAATAAAATCAATATTAAAATCATCATCAGATGAATCATCTGAAGTAGTAAAAACATTAACTTCATTGAAATCAACTTCTTGGCCACTTTCGTCCAAAACACTAGTGAATGGTTATTCTTGCTTTATTTGGGCAAGCATTTGGTCAATTTTATTCAAAGTACTAGCATTTTTTAAATCAATTTTTTTCCTCTTCTTTGGTAAAATGATCAAAGGTTTTTCAATACTTTTAGAAATTTTTGATGAAGCAGATGTAGAATTTTCTAAAACATGTTCTTCAACTTTTTTTTCGATACGATTTAACTGTCGACCTATTATACGGAGGGTCTGGTTGACAAAATTGTTTTATTTAATAATCTTTTTTGTTTCATTAAAAACAAAGGAATTTTTTGGATCGGCCTATAGAAATTTGAAAGGGGAAGCTTTTACTTCTTCTCCTTTAGTTGAAATAAGGATAGTTTCAAGAGGGTGATTGCTAGATTTTATAATAACTCTGCTTTCATCTTTTGTAAAACTAATTTTTAAACTATTCAAAGAATGATTTTTTGAAACATAATAATGTTCAAGAAAGTCAAAGAAGAGAATATTCTTTTTTGAAGCATACATTATCTCTTTCAATTTTTTTTTAACTCTCTGCTTTTCAGCAAGTATAAAATTTGCATGATAAGCTTTTTGCTTTTCACCATTTTTTACAGAATTAAATTCATTAAACAAATAAATCATATCAATGATTTTTTGAAACATAGTAATGTTCAAGAAAGTCAAAGAAGAGAATATGCTTTTTTGAAGCATACATAATCTCTTTCCATTTTCTTTGAATTCTCTGCTTTTCAACAGGTATAGAATTTGCATGATAAATATTTTGCTTTTTAGGATTTTTTGCATAATTAAATTCATTAAACAAAAAAATCATATCAATTTCAAAACCTTTTTCTAACACCATAAGTTGACTATGGTGATGAAGAGGAGTAACCATATCTAAAGTTGTAAGAGATAAAGGTGAAGTATCTTCAATCTCAGCTTCTTCCTTTATGAATTTTCTTTTAGATGGGATCTCGTTCTTTGTAGAATAATAAATAGAAATAACTTGAGAATCAGTAAAAATTTCTTTCAATTTTAAACCAGAGACAAATGGTTTTTCCTTTTTAAGAATATTCCTAAGTAAAATTGGACTAATAAGATCTGCTATTCTGACAGAATCCTCTAGAAATTGTTTGAGATACACATCTCTTCTTTCTAGGTTCGACACAAAAGAAGATCTAAAACCAGCGAAAAAATATCTTCTTTAATTGGTTAAGAGAGGTCGGTCAAAAATAATATTTACAGTTCTATCAAGAAACTGTTGAATATGATTAAGGTCTTTATCTCATATATGACCTCAATGGGTGGAAGGGAACAAGGGGTCTTGTTGGTGATGGAGGTGGGACTAGCTTATTATATTATTCATTAGATATTGATCGATGGACTTAAGAAGAAAGATTTAATTCAACTGTTGAAAATATCCTTCCAGGATGAAAATAACAATGATGTTTCTACTGAAGTTTCAGAAGCCTCGGCAGAAGACTCTAACCCTTACATGATTCAGATGACACTCCCAGATTATCTGATAATTAAAGGTCCAATAAAAGACTACTGTTTCACTTGTAAAATTCAACTTTCAGCATGAGAAGACAATATTGCAGAAAGACAGCTCTTTTACAGCCACTATTTAACATGTGAAGATCATAATTCAGAACCACTATTTAATATGTGATTTCTTGAAGACCACTATTCAAGACGACTATTTACAACTTACTATTCAACTTACGACTTCTTCAACTTGTAAAAGGCAACTTTTTCTATAAAATGAGTCCTCGTATCATTTGGAAGACACAATATTTTTATCATTCTTCCTACTTTCCTCCTACTCCTTATTCTCGTCTCCAACCTTCAATCCCCAACTTTCAAGCTTTCTTGTAATTTATTTTTGTAAGAATTAATTCCAATGAAGAACCTTTTTATTCAAGTCTACTTGCATTAATTATTTTCTTTTGATTCATATATATATATATATATATATATATGCAAAGTACTAGGCTTACATATGGGGGATCTTGATTGGGATCGTCTAGGCTAAACTTTTTTTTTACATTTATTTTTAACATTTTAAATTATTTTGGAAAAATTAAAAAACTCATAATATTATTAAAATATCATTTTTAATTATTAAATTTAAAAAAAAATAAAATAAATTAAAATACTAACAGTCGAGATTCCCAACTGAAAATCCCGTATGTGATATCATATGCACGGACGAAGGCCTTCAAACCCAACAAAGTTCCATTAACTTGTGGAGTTTGGTGATGAAAAGATATGTGCATGTATTTAAAAATATGAAAATCCCAAACTTTTCTGTTTCGAGTTTTGGATTAATTGATTTTCCTTTTCCAATTTGAGGGCTTTAAAAAATTGTGTTTGTTCATGAAATAAAATAAAAAAAAATCAATTAAATCCAGGCGGCGGTGGTTACCCATCTCCAAAACCGAATGCACATGATTGCTCCAAGTGCTACAGAGACTACCACATGAAAGAGGAGCAAATCATGGCTTCGATGAACTTTGCAGTGGAAAAATCTTTCTAATTTGTAATCGTCATGTTTCGTCTTCTAGACTTGCTCTTATAAACAACTTATATTTTTGTTTGGCTATCGAAAAAAGAAAATCTAATAAGTCTAAAAATATCTTTTTTTAAAATAAAATAATAATAATATAGGCTGATGAGGCATTAGCCACCTCAGCCAATTTCCCAAATGGTACACAATGGTGTGTATATGTAGCAAACTGTATTTAGATATATATACACATTTATGTAGTGTAATTACACATTGAAAAATATTAGGGATTTTGATTTTGAGAATTCTACTTGTTCTCAATTTTATCTTATTTAAAAATTACATAAAGAATTTAAAAAAATAGACAAAATCAAAAATATATAAAAATCTTAAATCGAGATACCCAGCATTGCTAATCACGCATTTTAGTCATTTCCCTTATAATCTGAAATATGCTTACTTTAACGCAATTGGTCATATTTTGCAGTTTGAGCTTGACAGGGACTATTTTAATAAATTAATACTATCCATTTGGCTTGAAAATGGAGAATTTTAATAAATTGTCGGGTTCGAAATGAGTTTAAGCTCATCGGAGACATATTAGAAGTCGTCGAGACTCGCTGTTGCAGGAGTGGGATTGCTGATTCCCTTCGATCTCAATGGACTGGGCGGTGTCGCCTACCACCGTCGCCCATCGCTAGCGACGGTGGTAAGGATTGAATAAGATCGAATTTACTTTAAAAATTTATCTTTATTTTATTTTTTTATTGTACTTTTTATTATGTTTTATTAATTTTATTATTTTATTGTGTTTTCTAAATTTTATTATTTTTATTATATTTTTATAAAGAATTAAAAGAATTATAAAGATGTTGACAATCCGATCTCACCTCATGTCACCCTTTTATAAAAATAAATTTGATATTTTATAGTAAATATATTATCCTTGCCAATTGTCATATCATTGTCACATAATTGTTTTTTAGCCAAAAAATTAAAAAAAAGGAAAGTAACTATTTTTGGACAGTTTTCAGTAAAATCAACTTGACATAAATAATGCAAGTTATCTTTTCTGAAGGATAAGGTCGTGTCATTATAATCGAATTTATTTTAAAAAATGAAATTAAAAAATTTATTAATTTTTTAAAATTTATTATTATAGTTTTTAAAATTTTTATATAAAATATAATAAAAAAATTTAATTTTTAACATTTTAAAATAATTTTTTCAAATCATAAAAAAAATTAATATTAAAAATATATATATATTATAATAAATTTTTTTTTTCTTTCATCTTATCTCATCTTTAAAAATATATAAAACCTAAATATCAAAATTAAATATTACAGAATTACGTAAGAGACACTAACATAATTACATGAATAAATGTAATATGTCAACCGACATATTATCGATTTTTTTTTCTTAATTATCAAAAAAATTCTTATTTTTTATTATATTTATATATTTCTAAAAACTTCCTATACCACTTGATAAGAATTATTGTGTCATTCTTAAAAGAATAGACACATATTTGAGACGAATTTGTTCATCCAACTTTTGAATTTATCCACGTTTTGACACATAACAGGTACATAATTTGACACATAATTTATTTTGAAAATTTGGATTTGAAAAAGAAGTAATTTTTTTTAATTTTTAAATAAAATTATTAATATTATTAAAAGTTTAAAATTAAAATCTAATCAGACAAAATTCAGGTCGAGACCTAATTTGACATATGTCAACTTCACATGATGTCAGCCCACTTCAATGTGATAGTCCGTCTTATCAACTTGGCAAGTATCATTTCACTTTAAAATAAAATTATGGTAGATATATGCTGACCATTATTTTGATTAAGGAAATAAGAACAAGGGAATAATTATTTGTGGACATTATTTATATAGTATACAATCTACGCAAATTTAGGTCGTGGTTGGGTAATAAGGTAATTTTAGATATTTTATAAATAATAATTAAATAAAAAAATAAGTATAAAATAATAATAAATAATTTTAGAAATACTTTACTATCCAAACTAAGTCTTAAATGATAATATTTAAGTTATAAGATTTAAATTTTAAAATTTTTCTTTAAAATTAAATTATATCATATAAGCATTTTATTTTGTATAGTATCTACGCAGACTTGAATGATATATAAGCATTTTACCGATATAAATTATGTGTTTTTCAGTCCAGCTAGAATAATTCCTAAATTGATATTAGATTAGCTAATTTTCTTTTTAAAGATATAAATTTACGTACATATCAAAAAATTTTAGTTATATTTTATTAATAATAGAGAGAAAAAAAATAGAAAATTGAAAAAATTTTAAATTTACTATTTACTTTTAAAAAGTAAGAGTATTTTTATTTTATTTTATTTTATATTATATTATTTATATTATTTATTAAATATAACTAAAAAATTTTAATATGTGTACAAATTTATATTTTAAAAAAAAATTAATTAATCCAATATCAATACTCTAATAAAAGCCATCTAAATGGACATGAATACTATGATAGCAATATAGCATCATATGATATAATTGTAGTTTATAAACTATAGAACACATTATGTAAGGTATATGAAACACTAATAAAGTGACACGAACAAATTTAGGAGCTCAGCCTAATTATTTATGTTATTCATAGAAACTATATGATATAAATGATACAGATACTCGTATCTGACAAATATGCCACTTGAAAGTGACTGGCCATCTTGTCCAAAAAATAAGACAGTGACTGGCATGTTGTGCAAGTTGATAGGGACCATCTTCTTAAGCGTGTGCACACTGGGTGAAAACAGAGACCACTTTCTGCAACGCGCAGAAAGTGACCAGCATGCGTTACTTTATTTATTTTTATAAATATCATGAAATGATATAAATTAAAATTAAATATTAAATAAAATACTATTAAAATATTTTTTTAATAATATTTATATTTTATAATTTTAAAAAAATTAAATTGATTATTTTATTTTATATAAAACTTAAAAAATTATTATTAAATAAAATAAGATAAATTTAAAATAATTATAATAATAAACTATATATACAATACAAGAAAATATTTCAAATGTTCAAAATCAAAATTATATTTAAATTTAGAGATGGGATAAATTAATATTAATTTTAAAATTTAAATAAAATATTATTATAATATTATTTTTTAATATTATTATTATTTTAAAATTAAAAAAATTAAATTAAAATTTAAAAATTAAATTATTTATTATTTTTATATAATAATAAAAAGAATTATAATAATAAAATTGATATAAATTGAGTTGATCTTCAAATTCAAACGGAGTGACCGAAGAGTACGGAGCCGGAGACTGAGGAGTCAGGTCTTGGTTTGTTTAAAACTCTCTAGAGATTACTATGACTGAACTCTCATAAACATACTTACATGGCCCCAGTTTTGAATTCAAAATTTTGCTTTTTCTAAGTGCTGATTTTGTGGACCCTAAATCAAACTAGATGTCCAGAAATTTTCACCCTAGGAATTTGGATGTATTATCCCTTACAACTTTGTCTTTTTCATTACCCTGAAAACACAGAAAATGAACAAATTTGTTTTATTTCAATTTTTTAATGATAAAATGGGTTTATATTTATTTCAGGCTAAAAAAAAAACCCATATATATTAAATATCTTTGAGAACCAAATAATATAATTAAAAGAATGTGTATTAAAAAATATCATGATCATTGTATTCAAACTAATGTGCATATATTTCTTCATCCATGCAAATCATTTAAAACCAGATCGATGATAAGTGACACAATCATTTACCTAGAGAAAAACATGGATGGAATCATAATCTCAAGTTAGATAGTGAGATGAAATAAAATAATTTATAATAATAAAATAATTTATAAATAGTAGTAAAATGATTTAAATTAATATGTCTTATAGAGTTTTGGAAAAAGAGAGAATATTAAATAAAAATATTATGAGGTTAAACTATTCTTAGAATATAATTTTATCTTAAAATTAAAAAAAATGAATTATTTTTATATTTTATTTAGAAGTTTGAAAAAATTTTAATAATTAAGTAATGTTTTAATAATATATATTTATTTATTTGTAATAATTAAATATTGTGATGACATCAAATAATATGATAGGCTTGTATTATACAAATCATATTCTAATTAAAACACAAGTCGAAACCTATTTTTGGATTTAGAGTCTTTGGCCAAGAAGAGGGAGGCTGCAGGTGCTCATCACATAAGGGATAGTTGCCGGTGCGGCGGAGTAGCTAGTGGTTATCAGCGATGGTTGGGTTGAAGGGAGAAGTTATATATACCCATTTTGAATTTGGAGTTCTTGCGGGAGAGGGATGAAGAGTTGTCAAAACTAGAATCATTGGAGGTTGTCACCGGCGTGAGGGAGTGCTAGTGAAGGAGCGCCAGTGAAGGAGCGGTATGGCTAATAGTGGCTAGTATTGTCTGCTTGGGATGAAGTTGGCTGAACGACGAGCTGAAACTATTGCTTGGGATGAAGCTTGAATGATGAAGACACATATAAATTATTAAAATATGTTTACCTTTGTGAATAGTGTCATGCTACATTATTTACTTTTGTGAATAGTATAATGCTACATGTAACGAAAATGAGGGTAACATTGTAGCTAGAGTCAAAATACCGATTGAAATAGAGTATTAGAGCACTCCCAATGAGTAGCTAAACACTATTTTATTTCAAAATTTAGCTCAAAGAGTAAAAGAAACCACTACATTAACTCTTTAAAATGAAAAAAATTATAAAAATATGAACAGTGATTGCGTTACATATAGTGCAATATTATTCATTTTTCAAATCTTATTTTATTCATTATTTTCTCTGCTACAATACCAGTTGTTTACTCGCCTCCGTCATTTTCAAGGTTACTGACCACCACTAGCTACACCACCAACATCGGATGATGCTGACAACCAACCCATGGCAATCCCAGCTCAACAATGGAGCAGTCTTCCCCCACGCGCAGTTCGAAATCTGAACATGGGTTTCCGACTCCATAGATTTCATTTGACTGCCAACCACCGTTAGCTATACTGCTGGCATTATCAGCATTGCCTCACGCCGGCGACTAACTCCTGAAGATTCCATCTCCAGCAACTGAGTTGTTATCTCTCACGCGCAATCTCCAGCTCCAAAAACGTGTATCTTCAAACCAGACTTTTTTTTAATTTGTAAAATAAATCTAATTAAAATAAAATATGAATATTTTAAAAGATATAGAAAAAAAATAGAGATGATGATAGATGGTAAAATATAAAAATTGATTTTTAGTAGTATATTTTGAAAGAATTATAGCTACTCCATTAAAAGTGCTCTTAGTTGGAGCTCCATTTTGAACTAGAAACTTCAAATTTTACAAATAGATAGATTTTACCTTATCCATTGTGAGTGCTCTAATGTATTATTTATCTCTTTCTACACTTTAACAACAAAATTGAGGAGGTAATAATAGAATGTTACTCTTCATCCCATGCTATATAGTTTATATATTTTTTAATTATTTTTTTAAATTTAAATTTTATCTTATTATTGTTAAACTAATTGAGTTACTCTACTAATCATCTATACATTATAGATTTTTTATGGAAAAAAAAACTAAGTCAAATAAGTGTGGTGTGTGAGGATGACAAGTAGAATTATTCAATAATCTTACCAAATAAAATTGCAATTCTCATTCAACCATTTAGTGTTGCCGCTAGAGAATTTGCTGCCAATGCTGAGTAATTAGGCAACATTTGTCTCGCTGTGGAATTATTGCGTGGAATTGGTATAGTTGCATGAGTGAACAATGTTTAGATCTATTACGGGATTCTTGACCTATTACATTGACAATACTTGATGTAAAAACTTAAGAGATTCACGACGATTGATTTACTTTAGGAATATATATTTATTGCGGCGACATAATGACAAATCGCCATAATAAGTCTCTTTATTTCATTTCGATTGTGTCTGGACATTTCCCCCTTCCTATAAAACATCATCACCTCATTTGAGAGGAATCCCATTTTCCTTTCCCCTTTCTGAAACTCACAATGCCTATATTGGTGCTTTAATTTTGTCTTTGACATACTCTGGTGAAGGGACCCTTCGAAGGCCACAACTATCATCTCTTTCATAAAAATGACGGTTGTAGGTAATTTCATTTCTACCATTGTGCGGTTTAGGGTTTTTGCAATTTGCATATGAAGTTTATTAGGAATTGACGTGTGGTACCCTTAATTTAGTATATAAAAGTATTTATTTGAAATTATTTGGTTTGCGCAAGAGTTGGATGAAGGGCTCTATATTCAGATGCGATGACCAGGGTATTCTACCGTCGATTTTGCTCTCAACACTGAACGATGTCCTCTGGCTTCATTTGAAGTGAAGGTATTGCTCTTCTGAACACTTGGATCCCTAATCAGAGTTACTATTTCTTGCACAAATGCTCTTTATCTTCTTTCTATTTTTGGGAGATGGAAAAGCCATTTAAAAGATCTTTGCCATATTATATTTGGGAAAGAATGGAAATTAATTAAGGGTGTAAGTTCCTTTTTCAGAATCATTTCTTGCATGAAAATGGTTGTAGATCCATATCAATATTATAAAAAGGGTCCTTACATATAACAACCTAGGTCTTGTGTAACGCTTTAATGCAAGACCCAAATCACATGATCTATAGTCTAAAAGGACTAGTCAATAATACAATTGAAGTTTTATTGGAATCTTATAAAGAGTAAGACTTCTCATTCTCAAGCAATGTGAGATCTCATACTCCGCTCACCCTTATCCTTATCATATGAGATATCACAATCTACTCCCCCTTAAATGCCTAACATTCTCATCGGGCCTGTTCCTCGTATGTGGCACGGTTCAAATCCCACATTTCTGATTTAAGTTCCACAATGGAAGGCCCAAACCACATGACCTATATTCTAAAAGGACTAGTCAATGATACAATTGGAGCCCCACTATAACCTTATAAAGAGCAAGAACTTCACATTTTCAAATAATGTGAGATCTCATATACCACCTACCATTATCCTTATCATATGGGGGTATTACATCCTATATCTATATATACAAAACTCTTAACCATATATACATACCTCTCTTACAAGAGTTTATGACTAGCAAAATAGATAGGAAACCATTTGATCAAGAAGTGCAAAATAAGTTTACCCTTTCAATAGGATTTGGCAATTAAGGTTATGCATTTCCCAGCTCACGACCATAGATGAAAAGTTTAAATCTATCTATTAGCCTTGTTATGCATTCGGCCTTGTTTGGTTGTTGAACTCATTTGAGTTCAACTCAATTCACTCTAATTTTAAGCTAAGTCTAATATCCAAACACTTAACTATTAAATTACTAAACTTCTTTTAACTCAAAACCCTTTTATATAAGGACCTACAATTTTTTTTTCAATTCAATGCTTTACATGTGGGACCCACAACTTTTTTCAACTTCCCATAAATATATCTAAACTCATCTTAATATCCAAATATATTTAAACTCATCTTAGGTATACCCCACAAAACTCACTCCACTATCTTACTTATTTTTATTTATAAAGAACTCAACTCATATCGCTTCAACTAAACTTAACATTCGAAAAAAGGAATCTAATTTTTAACTTTTCTAAAAAGCAAGAAATCCTAGGACTCTCATCTCCTTTGAGAAAAACCATAGGATTCCCATCTCGAATGGTGTTGCTCGCCGCGGCAGGGGGTTGAGCAACACCTCCCCCTCCCCCCTTCCCTTCCATTCATTTTCTTCTCTCTCTGGTTTTTCTTTTTCATTTTTTCCATCTTCGTTTTCTCGCCTCTTTCGTTTTCTTTTGGCCTCGTCTCCTTCTTTTTCGTTTCTTCTTCCCTTCCCTTTTTTGGTTTGTGTATTGGTTTGTAGTGTAGGGACCGCGACTGTTGGAAGACTTTGGAGTACTTTGGAGGTCGACAGATGCACTGGCTTCCGGTGTGCTGGTCTACACACGTGCCCTGCCATTCTCCTCCTAGAGCGTCGATCTACAAGCTGCAACAGTTTCGCGCCAATTGGAGCACCACTTACTTCACACACGCCTTTTACAGTGGGTAATTGCTCTTCGTGTGCCACCTTTGGAGGGGTTCATTGCAGCCACGTGTGAGGTCGTAGGGTTGAGGGCACTAGTGCCGGTCATCCGGCTCTCCCGCAACTCTCCAAAGGTGGCGCGTGGACCACGCGTTGCTGACAGCAACGATTCTTTGTGATGTCCGGTTAAATTCCTCAAAGATTGAAAACAGATTATTAGGATTTGGTTTTTCCAATTTAGTTTTATTTATGGTCCTTAGAATTTGTCCCTTTGTCCGTCTTATTTCGACAGTGGAGTTTGATTGGCTGGTCGTCACTCTGTCTTAAAACAGAGTTAAGGCGGTCTCTCAGACGATATTTTTGAGAGTTATGTAACTAGGGTTAGAAAATATCAGTCACTTTTAGTGTATTGAGGAGCTACAAATTATCGTTTAGTTAACTTATAATGTATGTTTCAAGTTCGTGTTGTTATGCCCGTTATTAATGAATGGATTACAGTAACTCAACTTAACATTCAAACAAAGAATAATATAAGAAAGAAAATTGCCCAAATAACAGATAATTCAACATTTATCATCTCCCCATTTTATTATGTTCCTTTATCCCATGCAAAGAACTACTTCATGGATTTAAAAACCCAAGTTCTACACTTGCTATCAGAAATAGGCACACAAAAGTTTGGTAATCGAGACTGTTCTGCATATAATTGTCAAAAGCAACCAGGAAAGCAAATAAGCACACATAGACATCCAGAGCCATATCTCAGCAATTATTCGCGACAGATTTGGCATTGGATGGTAAATTATAAGTTACCAAACAACTTTATTTAAAACGATGGATAATTATGTAAATAAATTTTTTTAAATAAAATAACATAATTATATTGATTGATTTAAAATAGACTATAAAATAGTATAATAAATCTTTATATTTGGACATGGACAAATACAGATTACGACTAATATAATTATTTATTTAATTAGTAAGCGGAATGATGGCATCACAATTAATCAAGTTTTAACGACAATCCTGCCAAAGAAAATTATAAAATTAATTAATCTTTTTTTTAAAACTCATTAATCACTCTTTCTTTCATCCCCAGTCCAGATCAAAACTCTCAAGTGCTGGTGGCAACTCAAAAGCTACAGATTTGTCTGGATTGATTTTTAAACTCATTTTAATTTATTTTATTATATTATTATTTTATTAAATTATTATATTATTTTTTTAAATTTTATATAAAATATTATATATAATTTAATTTTTTAAAATATTTATAATATTAAAAATTAATATTTTAATAATATTTTATTCAATTCATCTCAATATTCACATATAACCTTATAAAAAATGTTAAAATAAGATTAACCGGAAAAAGAAAAAAACAAGTTTAAAGAGAAGTGAACGGAAAAATAGAGGAAGGAGAAGAAAAGCAAGGCTGCAAAAATGTGAGTATGGAGAGAGAATTATTAGCTTATATTTTTGTCTCATTTGTATTAAAAACGAGACGATTTTATTTTAATTTATTACTATATTATTTTAAATTTTTATATAAAATATAATTTTTAATATAATTTTTAAAATTTTAAAATTAACTTTTTTAAATTCAAAAAAATAATATTAAAAATTAAAATAAATTTAATTCATCTAAATTCGTTTCGTCTTATCTCATTTTTCGAATTCGAACAAAACGTTAATATATATATATGAGTGATGCTAGAGTGAATCCACACTCAGCACACTCACCCTCATAGAGGCTGTTCATGTGAACAGTGCTCTGTGAGGATGAGTGAATCCACACTCAGCACACTCACCCTCACAGAGCACGGTTCACATCAGTGCTCTGTGAGGGTGAGTGAATCCACACTCAGCACACTCACCCTCACAGAACACTGTTCATGTGAACCGTGCTCTGTGAGGGTGAGTATGCTGAGTGTGGATTCACTCAATAATTTTCTTATATATATTCACATTTTAAATCCGGCATTTTTCCCGTACTTTATTGCAATATGGAACAGTGAATAAGCATTCATACGCCTGAGAAGGGGTGTATTGTTCCGAGGTCTCCTTTCTGGCATCGGAAAGCGGCAATTTTCTCGGAAAGTATTATCGGATTTCTTGTTTCCTGTGAAAATCTCCTGTCGGAGGGTATTCCAATTCGAAGAGGTTGTCGGGACCCTCTTGGCACATTTAAACTTCTCCATAACCCCATCAGTTCTGGGTTTTAAACTTTTAATTCCTTACTGAAGTATGCCAATGTATGAGGATTTAGGACGGAATCTTCTATTTCTTGTTCATTTAGTGAGTTTTGTCTGAATCTCCTTGGAAAGCGCTGGAACATCATGCTGGGACTTGGTATTCATTCAGCTAACATCCATTGAAGAAAGTTGAAGATTGTATGGAGTTCCTAACAGGGTAGATCAAACTTCAAACGAAAACCCCCTATATTTCCATGCACAGGGGCTCTAGAAACCCTAGGATTCAATATATTTTAGTTAATTTTCAGGGTTTCGGAGTCCTTCCAAAGTCCCAAAGCTGCCATTAATCACTAATTTCCACAATTTTTGTTTCTCAATTTGGTAACTAGTGCTTCAAATTTCGGTTTCCTGTGTTAGAATCAGTAACTTAACTCACAGAATCCAAACAGATACTTACTCACTAACCTTTTCTGCATGCATAAAACTCGCTTTCATACATTTGTCAACCCGATTTCTTCCTTTTCTTTTTCTTGTTTCTCGTTTTCATCAATCTGGGCTCTATAAATCCCCATCCGGCTTCCCTGCCTAGCATTCACTCCAAACAAGCTCTCAGAGCAGTTTATACTCAACACTCTGCTTTTGTGCTCTATTTCTTTCAATACTCTGTTTACCTCTAATCAAATGGCTCCAATCGCTAGTGTTTTGTCGATGAGGAACTTGTTCGTGCTATCTCTGGCTTTAAATGTCAGCTTGATTCTGCGGACTATGTACGAGAAGGAACAGAGCCATCATTGGCTCAGTTTCGAAACTCAGAAAGGCAAAGCTGTCCAGAAGACGCTTTTTGCATTGTCGTCAACTTCCTCGTCCTTTGCAGCTACTACTCAAGTTGACACTCAAGATGATGGGGAGAAAATTCTCAATGTCGCCCGGTTAGTGCAAAAATGTTTTTTATTTTTTGCTCCATTTTTTTAATACTTTGAATACTTTCCATAAAGTTTCCAAATGTGTCACTAATCTCTTTTGTGGTATTTGGTTCTTGCCATATCATTAACCTCATAGTTCTTCTTCCCCCCACCATTTTTCTCAGCAAAGTTTGTTTCTTTTTCCGGTCCTTGAGATTCTGAGGATACCGTTTTCTCTATGACGGCTCTTTGAGCAGAAAGAAAACAGCTTTGCTCGAGTGAAAATTTTATGGAGAAGGGCATTATTGTCAATTAGACGACTAAAATGGCCAGGATGTGGGATGGGGAGGTATTTACTTGAGGTTAAAATCCAAGGGGTCCTTTCATTGATGGGTCGGAAGTCTGAGATCAGGGGGTAAATTGTTATTTTTCATTTCCATGGCTATGGTGCTGTTGGGGGGATTTCCCAGACTCAGAGGTAGACAAAGACAGGTCCTTGTATTGGTTGGGATCTTCCATGGTGGATGTTGACCCAAGCACCCACCCTTACTTTTTGTCATTTCTATGTTTCCAAAGTCAAGGGGAAGGAGGTGCTGGTGCTATTTGAAGATTCTAAGCTGCACCATAGGTGGTGTTGTGTGGTGCTTACTGACATTAGACAAACACTATCATCATTATTATGAGCTTAAGTTGTTGTGGACCTCAAATAACTTTTTTACAGTTAAATAGGAAGTTGGAGAGCAGCACAAAGCACCATTGAGGCTTTGGAAGTAGAATGGCATGCTTGTGGGAGCCATGTGGCTCTGTGCACGCAGCATTCAGAAACCCCCTTTCGGCCTTTGGTTTGACGTAAAAGACTAAAGTGCTCCTTGGGTTGTCTGAAATCTAAAACAAATTTTTGGCCACCCAGGCTTTTAAAAAAGCCCCCCTTTGTAGTTATGGAAAAAGTGGGATTGCCTGGATCTAAACACTTTGTTGGTTCTGTGTTTTGATCATCATATAACCCATCTCTTGGTTTATACCTATTATTTACTGCACATATTGCAACACGCTCCTGTTTTGTTACTAACATTAACATATTGCATATTTCTAGTGATTGACAGGGACCACCTATGCTGCCTTTCACATACCTATCCCATGCAAATGTAGAATCCCTCTTTTTCTCATATTTTTTTTCCTGGGCCAAACAGATATATGATTTAGCTTGCCATTATAATGGTTTTCTAGTTTTTTCTTGAAAACTGTACTATAAAATTGGTAGGGGAACAGTAGATGATTTCTATGGCAATTTATTAGTATAATAATATACTATTACAATAGATATTATTGCAATAGTATTAGTGGACTGTCTATTATTGGACTATTCAAAGATTTAGATGGTGGAGTGGGGGACACTAAGTACAATAAATACTCAAATATATGCTTGAAAACTTGTGCTGTATTAAATAACTGTTACCCAAAGCACAATAACTTGCTAAAATATGATTGACCAACACTATATTTAAGATGCTAATTTTGTAATGTTATTGAACAGCGGTGATCCAACCATGTTCGAAAAATACTGGCAACAAATGGGTGACAAAGCCACGGTGGTGATCCCGGGATGGCAGCACATTAGCTACTTTTCTGATGTGACCAATATTTGCTGGTTTTTGGAGCCCAAGTTTGCCAAAGAGGTAGTAAGGGTACATAAATCTGTGGGAAATGCTGTGACAGAAGGTCGGCACATTGTTGTTGGTACAGGTTCATCCCAGCTTTATTTAGCTGCTCTATTTGCTTTATCTGCACATGATTTACCTGAACCAGTAAGTGTGGTATCTGAAGCCCCCTACTATTCGGTGAGTTCTATATTGGTAATTTAATAGTAATGCTTAAATTCTAGCTATTTTCTAATATGATTGTTAGATAATCCAATTAGCAAATAGAAAGCTAGTACCATCGAACAAGGGTTATTCCGACGTTCTGTATGTGTGATTAGTTTAATCACTTCACAAAGTGCGCATGCTTATGTTTCTTTTTCAAACCATTTACCGTCGTGTAGTAATATCATTATGTGGTTGACCCTGCCCAAGATAGTGCCAGAAATATTAGTAGTAGCCTCCCATTTGTTTCTCCTGCACTACCAAAGTTTTGTCTTCTTAATTAATATGCTGATCCTACACTCTGGCAACTCAATTATTTTCTGCACTTTGTGTTACACTTCAATATACATTCCCCTTCTGTTTTCTCTTTTTCTCATGCTTGCACTAATGCATGCTGACACATTACTCAACTCAATCGAATTCATCTAGCCCTCAAGCACACGGAGACTGCATATTTGCATGTGCCAAACAAAGTAGGAAAAAATATTCTTGAAAATCAGCCTTAAAATGGTTGTTCAAAATACTGTTTGTACTTTCAGATACATAGAAAATTATTTTAAAGACGAAATTCCTTTATTGTACTTTGAACTTGTGAGTCAAACTACCCCTCATGAATATAAGGAAAATAAGAACTCTTTTGCATAATAAATTTGTCTATAGGGTTTGATGTGTTCCATCATGTACACTGTCTGCTCTATACTTATTAAAGTATTTGATGTCGGTAAGGAACATTTTACTAGTATCAATTTTTTTTATGATGCTCATGTATTTCCCCTACATAGAATTACATGATATGACATGATCAAGTCCATAAGGTTTTCAGTTTTGTTTCCCAATAGCAGGCAATAAACTTCTTGACTTTAGACTAAACAGTATACAATAGTCTTGTTCGGTTTTGGATAGTAAAAGTGTTTTAGCTCATCTTATCATTACAACTTTTTCAAATTTTCACACAATATATAATAAACAAATTAATTTTTTCAAATCCCAAAACATAATAATATTAAGAAAACAATATTTTAATAATACTTTATTTACCGTTCAACTTTCATCTAGCAGCATTTTATCTCATCTCACTATTCAAATCGTACCTTAGTGAGCTATTTCTTTTTTCTGAAAAAAAAAAACTGAAAAAATTTATCTGCGGACTCTGCCTATGATACATTTATGATTGGCTTCACAAATTACTTGCAGTCCTACCCATCTATGACAGACTGCCTCAAGTCCGGCCTATACAAATGGATGGGAGATTCACGGAGCTTCAATAAAGAGGGGGCTTATATAGAACTTGTCACTTCCCCCAACAATCCTGATGGTCATATTAGGAGATCTGTGGTCAATAAAAGTGAGGGGATATTGGTTCACGATCTTGCCTACTACTGGCCACAGTATACTCCAATATCTTCCCCTGCAGATCATGATCTAATGCTGTTCACCGTCTCGAAGAGCACCGGTCATGCTGGGATGCGGATTGGGTAAGCCAACCATATGAACACTTCTGCTGTAGCAAATTATTTATCTGTATTTGGTTTCCACCATATGAAACACTTCTCTGCTAACAATTTTTTTTTTTCGGACTTCTTTGGTAACAAATTTTTATTAACCATGTTGCAAACTTGTCCTCATAAATTGCCAGGGGAATAGAATAATGTTTAACTACTGCATTTAGGAATAAAAACTATTTTTAACCATGTTGACATAAGAATATGAACTTCATATCTAGTTGTTTTATTACTTAGTGGTTGCTTAAAGGTTCTGGATGATGATTGTATAGAACTATGTTGAATTGATTCTACTTATGAACTTTTCAATTTCTACGTTTTCCAGTTGGGCTCTTGTTAAGGACCAAGAGATAGCGAGGAGGATGACCGAATTCATCGAGCTCAACACTATAGGCGTATCGAAGGATTCACAGCTCCGGGCTGCTAAGATTCTCGAAGTCATTTCTGATAGCTCAGAATGTGCCGGCAGCTCTGCAGAAGGTGAATCCTTCTTTGAGCTCAGCTACCACCTCATGTCAGAGAGGTGGAAGCTGTTGAGAGAGGCGGTGGAACACAGTGGAAGTTTCAGTCTGCCAGAATTTCGTCCTGGTTTCTGCACCTTTTTGAACCGGGTCTCGGAGCCTCAACCTGGTAATACCACCCACCAAGTAATTAGATTGATGAATATCATAAGAAAAAGGAAAATATTTTAGTCACAAAAGGATTATACAAAAATAAACTCATAAACTAATATGACTTGATGTAGTACGTTTATAACCACATCAATCTGTAAATTTACTTTATATAATCTTTTTGTATTTGTAGCAATGCTAAAAAAAATGGTTGATATCATAGAGTTGCACTCATGTTCTTCTATTATTTTGCAGCTTTCGCCTGGATGAAATGTGAGAGAGATATAGAGGACTGCGAAAGCTTCTTACAAGGCCACAAAATCTTCACAAGAGGAGGGAAGCACTTTGGGGTTGGAACAGAGTACGTGAGGATAAGCATGCTTGATCGAGATGACAATTTTCTTCTTCTTGTGAAAAGGCTGTCCTCGATCCACATATGACCCCTTGTAACAAAGCTAAGTAGGAGGAAAGTTGGGGAAAAAAAAAAAAAAAGAGAAGAGGTGGTAGGGGTGGGTTAAATAATGGGCAATTCATGTACATTATATATATATAAGCATTTGCAACATATTTTTATCTATTGTTAATATAGTTGTAAATAAACAACATTACTCAACAAGTCGGCTCGGAATCAGTTTAGTCAAATTCCGAATTCGACCACATTTCAACAACTTCATTAGAGAAGTTTACAAACCCAAAATTGAGAATTGAGAAAAGATTATTAAATTATTTGAAAGATATTTATAAAAATCATTTAAGGAATAAATTTCAATTTATTTGAAAATAAATGAATTGTTGGTGGGCATAAATAATCAAACTAGACTCGAATTCAAATAAAACCAACAGAAATTGATTATTTACTAATTAATTTAACTTTGCCAGTTTACACATTTGTCTATTAATAATTTCTAATTTATGAATTCTGGATCATGTTGACTCAGTGCTTATGGTATATGTTGTGTGTGGACTTATGTGTAGCATTCTTCTATTATGATATACACACAAAAAAAAAAACATTATTAAAAGGACATAAATAACTGTAAGAAAAAAAAATTATTGGAAATAAAATTACTGGCGATGGAATGCAACTTGATTTTGTAAATCCAGCTTTTTATTTTCTCGGATGTCCCCGAAGGATGTGAATGCTGGGAGTCTGGGAGCATCCCAAATATGAGAATATCTTCCTGCAGCATCACCAGTAAAGTCTAAATAAAGGAGATCAGGTTAGATTTTATGTTCCTCTCCCCCCCCCCTCCCCCCCAAAAAAAAAAATTCAATAAAGAAATGTCACGTAAGAGATTCATGCAAAAAAATAAAAGGTGCGCAGCAGTAGATTGGTCTCCTGCCTTCTCTCTTCTCTCAATCGAAAATCCTACTCTCTCTACCCCTTCCTCCCTCCATCTAGAGTTGTAAAACAAACGGCCAACTTGACAGTCAGTTCGAATTCGACTCGATAAAATTCGAGATCGACTCGAATCGTATATTAAATGGGCTGATTGTAAATATTGATTAGACTTGTTAATTAAATATTGATATAACTCGTATAAAACTCGACCGGCTCGTTTAATGTTCGCGACTATAAAGCTCGATCGACTCGATTAATGTTCGTGAACAAACTCGTTTAAAACTCGATAAACTTGTATAAATGTGTGAACTCGATTTGTATATACTTTTACGTATAAAATACAATATATAATCTAGATTTATAAGTCAATATATAAATATAATTAAGTAAATAGACATAATTTATAACATACTATATATAAATTGAAAAATTATAATATTATCCTTTAGTGTATTAGAAGTATAGAAGTTTTATACTTTGTGATTATTGATGAATACATCAATACATGGAAATAAATTCCAATAAATATATAATATTATATTTTTACAAATTGTACCATATAACAATGTAAGTTGTAACATTAATAGTTTAATACTATTAGTTTATTAGGCTATTACTATTTACTAATATATGGTGGTGTATAGTATACCATAGGTGATCTCTACATTATTAGTATGACATTAACTAAGTTTAATATACTAATATATGAAAGAAAGATGACGGTCTACTAATAGTATTATAATTTAAATAGTTATATATTACTACTATAGACTATAGAATATAAATTTATAATATAATTCTAATATTATAATTAAAATTATATAATTAAAATTTATAATACTATATACTATTAATAATTTATCACTAATTATTAATCTTATTACTTTGTATATAATTAATCAATAATAATTAACCTCTAGTATTATTTTATTTGTAAGATTATATAAACTATAGTAAATTATTGAATTAGTAATATACATCATACATGTTTAGTGTTAATATATACTATTATTAATAAATAAGCTCATTCTAGTAGTAGTATATCACTATATTGTATACTACTACAATACTAAACTTAGTAGTATTATAATTTATATTATTAGTCTTGAGTCTTGTCTCCTTTCTACATTATTCCTTTCTATTAGTTCTAACTCTAAGTATATATACTTTTTTTTTTTTATAGATATTCTAAGTATATATACTACTTAGGACTTATGAGGGTGGACTTAGAATTAAAAATAGAAAGGAGTTATACTCAGATAGGAGTTAGGAGTCCTAAGTAGATAGAACTTTTAAGTAGACAGGACTTAGAATGGACGATGGACATATAATGAATAGAAAAGAGTAATATACTACTAGTATATTAGTATTAAAAATAAAAATATATTTAAAATATATGTTTATGTATTGGTATATAACTTATAATTTTATAACTTATTAGTATAAGTAATAATACTAGTAAAAGTATTAGTATCATAACTTATATTAAAAATATCAAAAACTTATCATATAACTTATAAGTATTAGTATTATAATCTATATTATATACATATAACATATGCTGGCAGTTGGTGTATTAATAAATATATAGATTAATATAGTATTATAAATTAATAGTCTATTAATATTAACTTATTAAGTAGTTAATAAAATAGTATAGTTTATTAATAAATATAATAAATTTAATATTCTATTAAATTATTAATATTATTCATCCTAAATTTGTGTCATTGGATCTAAACCCTAGGATTAATCTTGGCCGTTCGTCCAACTTATATAAATACCCTAAATTTGTCCCTCTGATATACACTCATGACTTGCTGTCTCGGTCTCTCATAGTTACTTTACTTTTCACTTTCCCTCAGGCCCTTTGTGATTTCCTTTTTGAAACCCTAGCCTCATCGCTTACCTTGGTTGATTAATCCATAAAATGCTTCAAATAAAGCCTTGAATCAAGGCTTGACTCTTGATTCTTGAGGGCTTGTTCTGTGTCTGGAACTCTACAATTGCTCAAAACCCTCGCAATCGCAGATGTCGACTTCGGTCGATTTTGTTGACTGCAGTCTCAACTTTAGATGTCAGTCAATTATGACAGAAGGGTTCATAAATGTTAGAATTTATGATTCCCAACTAACTATATCTCTGATTTCGTGGTCATGCTTCTCTAGTTCGATGATTGGTTTGTCCATCAGTCAATTAGGCATGTTATTTTCATGTTTCTGTCGATTTTGTTGGGAAGTCTGGAGATTTGGTCATTGTCTCATTTAATCCTTCAACTATTCTACTAGGATTTTCATGTTCCTGTTCATGTTTCTAATTATTAGAGTACTTTTTAATTTTTGGTTCTCTCCTAACTATTTTTGGTCTCTTGTATTGTAGATCTAATTATGTTTTTTCATGATTGTAATTTTGTAATTGTATTTGTAAGCCTAGTACGTCGAAATGGTGTAACATCTTTACTATCTCTGTGATTCTATCTCTGTTTATGTCTTCAATCTATGATATTTATGTATTGTAGATCTAATCATGTTTTTTCATATTTGTAAACCCTATTTCACTTGCACTATACTATTTGTTTCGAGATTTATAAATTATATCTTTCATACTGGAAATTGCAAAATTGAGAGAAAAACCTTTTGACTTAGGGAGAACATACAAGGTAAACCGTGTCTTACTTTTGAAAGTTGAAGCAAAACTTGCAGTCCACAACGCTATGAGCCTGTGAGTTATACTTATTGTTGCTTGATTTGATTCTTGCTTTATATTTGCTGAAAATATGTAAACATGCTTTTCTTTAACATGTTTATGTAATTATTGTTTATAATTTGTTCTGTTCTTTGTTTATAAATTGTTATGTTCTGTGCTTATGTGTTTGTGAAATGGTGTTTTGTGTTTATATAACTATTTTCTATTATGTGTTTATATGCTTTCTTGAAACTGTTTTGGTTGATTTTAAATTATTATTTATGGTTCTTGTCCCAACTATTTAATCATGCTCTCTTTAACATGATTTGGTTGACTAATCTTATTTAACCTATCCTTTATTTGTGTTATTGCTTCAAGACTTAAAGCATGCTGTCTTGTTTTGGTTGATTTTAAATTATTATTCATGGTTCTTGCTCCAACTATTTAATCATGCCCTCTTTAACATGATTTAGTTGATTAATCTTATTCAACCTGTCCTCTATTTATGTTCTTACTTCAAGACTAAAAGCATGCTTTCTTGAAATTATTTTGGTTGATTTTTATCTATGTATTTATGGTTCTTGCTCCAACTATTTAATCATGCCCTCCTTAACATGATTTGGCTGCTTAATCTTATTCAACGTGTCCTCTATTTATGTTCTTGCTTCAAGACTTAAAGCATACTTTCTTGAAACTGTTTTAGTTGATTTTAAATTATTATTCATGGTTTTTACTCCAACTATTCATGGGTCTTAAACTAGTGGTGCTAGCATTTAGTTGCCTCATTTAATTGGAACATGCCTTCTTAAAACAAAACATTGATAACATGTGTTCTCTGTTTAATTTTTTTTCTCCATCTATTTTTTTGACTTATGTAGGTTATATATTTTTTGTTTTTGTTTGGGCTGCCTTAACATGCTTGTGTGCTTATGTTGTTTTTGTTCTAACTTTTGATGTTAATATTATTTCAATTTATAATGTACCATATGGCTAATTTCAACATGCTTTTTATTTTTGTTTGGGCTGCCTTAATATGTTTGTGTGTTTGTGTGTTTATGTTGTTTTTGTGCCTTGCTTTTGAAGGTATATCGAGCCACTGATGCAAGAGTACGCTGAAATGTTAGAGTCAAAACTGTTTGACTCTAACTGATCAAATATATCAGTCTTGCCTACTGAAGACACATTGAGCCACCAAGACATTGTCTTCTAGAGGCACTTTGAGCCATCAAAGCAAGACTGTATTTTGTATAAATATTGGAGTTAAATATTTATGGCTTTAATATTTTTTGGTGTCCCTACTTCTGGAGGCACTTTAAGCTATCAAAATAAGGGCAGAGTCCTGAGAATGGATCTAAATATGCTGATCTGTTGTTCAAGTTTAGTGGACCCTACTAAATGGACAATTGCATCAAGGTGATCTTCTTGGACGCTGGACCGGTAGAGGAGGATTATGAGAATGGAAATTCTATCGGTATTAGTCATTTAGAGCCAATATCTGATGATGACAGTGGAAACATTGCAACTACTGCGATTGTTAATACTCAATTTACTGAGGGTTCGACGGAAGTTCAAACTGTTGTTGAAGAAAGAAGGAAGCGGAAGAGGACATCCGATATTTGGAATGACTTTGTTGAACTTGAACGAGATGGGAAGAATCAGCCTCAATGTAAGTGGTGTAAACAAGTGTTCAAGGTATCTCGATCTAGTTCTACGACCACACTACGTAGGCACTTATAAACTTCTTTGCCATTCATGGGGTCTAAAAAAAATAAAAAGTCTTAGCGGTTGAGTCTAAAGAGGCGAATGGTAGGTTCATCGTCTCTAACTTTATCTACAATTGGAGTAAGGTCTGAGAGCTTGCCTCTCACATGATACTTTATCATGAATATCCATTTGCTATGATGGAGCACGTGGTTTTTAATAAGTTCATGAGTGTGAACACTCCATATTGGGAAAAGATGTCTCGCGCTGTTGCAAAGAAGGAATGCATTCGAACGTATGACTCTAAAAAGGCAAAGTTAAAGGCTTTGCTTAGATCAGTTAACAAAGTTCATATCACTTATGACATGTGAACATCTTGTCAAAAGCTGTCATATATGGTAATCATATGTTATTTTATAAATACTGATTAGCACCTTTAGAGGCGTGTTTTTAACTTCTGTAATGTATCTCCTCCACACTTTGGTTTCCTTATGGCTGATGCATTAGGAAAATGCTTTCAAAAGTGGAGAATTGAAAATAAAATAGTTTCAATAATTGTTGACAACGCGGTTGCTAATATGTTGCTATTAGGATTCTAAAGGATGATTTTAGCTTGAAGAAAATGTTGTCAGTTGGAGAAAAATTGTTTCATGTGCGTTGTTGCATACATATAACCCTATTACTAGTTCAGTACAGCCTTGGAGAGACTACCCAATTGCGAACTTATTCTTTACTCAGGTGTGGAAAATGAATGACGTCTTAAAGAAAAAGAGTAAAGATCCAAATAAGTACATGAAAACAATGATAAAGAAGATGAGTCTCAAGTTTTATAAATACTGGGGGAGTGTAATCTCCTGATGGAAATCGTTGTAGTACTGGACCCTAGATTCAAGTTGGTTTTGATCCAATTTTTTAATTTATTCTAAGACAGACGCAACTAAGAATACTGCATATGTCTCCAAAGTGTTGCATGAGGTATATGATGAGTATGTTCAAGATTTCAACACGACTCTTGAGACACAAAGGGAGCATGAAAACGTTTGCCTTCACGTATCTAGTTCTTCCTCACATGCTGAGAGGAGCATACAGAGTGGTAGTCATTACATAGTTAGCTCAGAATCAACTTTCAGTACAGGAGGTAGAGTAATTGATCCTCATCGAGCTTCGTTATCAACTGAAATAACACAGATGTTGTTGTGTGGTGCAAATTGGATTAGAGCCATGTATAACACTAAAAGATATTCAACTATTTATGTAAGTGTTACCTTTATTTTATTTGTTACTTTCATTTTAATCTGTTTAACTTAGTATTACTGTATTATTTATATAATTGATATATTTTTTCTATGTTTTCTTATCAATTGAAGGATATTCCATCAGAAACTCACATTCTCCTACCATAGACACTTGACTCCTTTGGTACAATGGTTAATATTGTGTTGGTTATTTGATTCCTCTTTTAATCTGACTAGTCGACAATTACTTATAGAATTAACTTGTTTGCCATAATTTACATCTGCATTATTTTGGACAGTTTCCTAATTTGTTTTGACTGGGTTCTAATATTATTTAGTTCATAATGTCAATTTTCTTTAATTTGGACAATTTACTTTGTTTGATATTTAGACAGTTTTTTTATTCTATCTGACTAAACTATTGGATCTGATTTGAGTAATGATAGCATGGCTTTATCCTTTAGGTAACTCACCATCATTTCTTATATATTTGTTTAAGACAAATTAAATTTTGTATTGGAAACATTCCTTGACTAAATTACTAAGCTGTAAATTCTTAAGTAATGATGCAAATGATTAAAAAATAATTTTAATTTTTTAGTGTATATCAATGTGTGCAGGTTACTAAATTGCATTTTTTGGCTAAAACACTATATTGCTTAATGACTCCTGTAACGGTTTATGTGGTAACTAGTACTGTCTAAGAACTATTTAAATTACATTTCTGTGATTTTAGTGGTACTATATAGTCTATATTGCTTTTCTGTAATGGTTTCTGTGGTACTCATGTCATGGTTTTTGTGGTTACTAAATTGCATTTCTATGGTACTCTTAAGGACTCTTGTAATAGTTTCTGTGGTGACTAATACTGCTTAAGGACTATTTAAATTGTATTTCTATGGTTTATGTGGTTACTAAATATAATTTCTATAATGATTTCTATGGTACTCTTGTAATGATTTCTAACTAGTCTGCAATTTTATAAATTTATCTTGTTTGCCACAATTTACATTCACATTATTCTAGACAGTTTCCTAATTTTTTTTGACTGGGTTCTAATGTTATTTAGTTTATACTGTCAGTTATTTTTAATTTAGACTCTTTAGTTTGTTTGATATGTGGACAGTTTCCTTATTCTATCTGACTAAACCATTGGATTTGATAAGAGTAATAACAACATGGTTTCAGCTTTTAAGTAACTCCTCACCATCCTTCCTTATATATGTTTTTAATGGCAAATTAAATTTGAATTGAAAACATCTATTGACTAAATTACTAAATTGTAAGTTCTTAAGTAATAATATAAGGAATTAAAAATAACTTTAATATTTTTAGTGTATATCAATGTATGCAGGTTACTAAATTGTATTTTTGGACTGAAATAATATACTACCTAAAGACTCCTATAATGTTTTATGTGATAACTAGTACTGCCTAAGAACTATTTAAATTACATTTCTATGATTTCTGTGGTTACTAAATTTAATTTCTGTAATGAATTATGTGGTATTTTTTGTAATGATTTCTGACTAGTCGATATTTAGTTATAGATTTAACTTGTTTACCACAATTTACATCTGCATTATTTTGGACAGTTTTCTAATTTGTTTTGACTGGGTTTTAATGTTATTTAGTTCATACTGTCAATTATCATTAATTTGGACCCTGTAATGGTTTCTGTAGTAACTATTAACTGCCTAAGGACTATTTAAATTGCATTTTTATGATTTTTGTGGTTACTAAATTTAATTTCTGTAATGATTTATGTAGTACTCTTCTAATGATTTCTGACTAGTCTACAATTTTATAGATTTAGCTTATTTGCCACAAATTACATCTCCATTATTCTGGACAATTTCTTAATTTGTTTTGACTGGGTTCTAATGTTATTTAGTTCATATTGTCAGTTATCTTTAAATTGGACCCTGTAATGGTTTCTGTGGTAACAAATATTGCCTAAGGACTATTTAAATTGCATTTCTCTAATGGCTTATGTGGTACTCTTGTAATGGTTTCTGTAGTTACTAAATTTCTAGCTAGTAGTGGTAGGCTGGTAGCAGCCCACTGGGCAACAACTTTGGCTTGCCGATCTGTTGTAAATTTGTTGTAAATTTGTAATTTGTTAATTTCTTATTTGTAAGTTGTAATAATTTAATTTGTTAAGTTTTAATTTGTTGTAATTTGTATATCATCTAATTAGGTCTAATATTGAAATTTGAGTATTTAATTAGGTTCAATACTAAAATCTGAGTATCTAATTAGGTCTAATACTAAAATATGTATTTGGACCTATAATGTATTAAAATTTGGACCTATTATATTGTAAGTTGTAATTGAGAATTAAACGTGACGTACCTATGATTTCTATTTGGAATATGGACATATAATGTTGTAAATTGAAATCTGAGAATGAATGTTTCAAAACACATTCAAAATTGTAATTGGGCCTACGTTTAATGGGCCGAGCCTGATTGAGCTCGAGTCGAGTTTGGGCTCAACTCGAAATTAGGCTCGAGCTCGACTCACTTATATGCAAAAACGAGCCGAGCTCGAGCTCGAACTCTAATTTGAGCCCATTAATTAAACAAAGTGAGCTCAAGCTTGACTCGAGTAGTAAATAGGCCAAGTTCGCACAGTCCAAACTCGCTCGAACTCGGTTCGTTTACAGCTCTACCTCCATTTATTTTGTTTTCTCCTCCCTCTCCCTCTCCCTCTCCATTTTGAAGCTCTCCCATGCTTGCCCATCAAAATTTGAATGTCTTGTTTTTGTTTTCCTGAATTGGAATTCCATGCTTGGAGTTCAAAGGATTGCTCGAGTTCAAGAGGGATGGAATCGCCGAGTTCGCGAGACAATCTGCAGGGTTCCATTATAGTAGATGGTGATTTGCTCAGGGATCCTAAAGGCTTCGTTTTAGGACTCTATCCTAAGATTCGAAACGATCTGTAGCCTGGAGATTCGGTTGTGGAGGCTAGTTCGCCTTTTCTTTTTGTAAATCTACCGGGAGATAGGAGGGGTTATTGGTTCCTCCTCTTTCATTCATTTTTGTGCTTGATGACTATTGTTTGATTGAAACTGTGTTTGTTTGGATTTCCTTCTTTGTTTTTAATTGGATTTGGTCCAATCTAGTTGCCCTGCTACACATCGAGACTGATGATTACTACGTGTTTTGCATTTTTTCAAGCTTTGATCATTGGTTCATTGATTAATATTACAATGTGGTTTCCTTCTTCCTTCTGCCATTTAATTCGTTTTATTTGTGCCATATGGCCCATATCCGATCTATTCATTAGTGATGGTTAGTTGTATGCTCTATTTTTTTCATTGGTAATTGATGCTTTCGTTAGATTTTATTGGAAAATGCTCGTTTGGATGGTCCTTTTGTATCCGAAGGGTCTCTGCGGAGTGAGATTGGGTCTCTGTGAGTGATGATGGTGAGGTCAGAGTAGAAGTTTTCGGTGTTTTAGATTCGCACCAGGCTCCCAATCCTTTTCCTTATCTCTCAAATCAAATTCTATTTCGTCTCTGAAAACTGATCCAAAAATCGAGAGAAACTGAAACTACAGAAACGGGAAGTACCTGGCTTTTCATAGATGTAGTCTATAAGGGTGTAAATAGTTTCGGTTTGGGAAAAATGTGGACCGGTTCTATTTGGTCCAAGAATTTTTCCACCTTGGATCGGACCAAACACTTATTCAGTCTATACCGGTCCGGTCCAGTGGTACTTGATATGATTTAATGAGCTAATTTTGATCCAAAATCTTGCAATGATGAAAAATAATTTTTAGTCCAAATTTAATTATTTTCAGCCCAATTTATGTATTTATTACAAATTTAAGCCAAATAATATTAAAAAAAACTTACCCTTAAAACAATTAGAAAAAGTAAAATAATCTAAATAAAAAAGTAAAAAAAAAAAAACAGTTTTTAAAAATCTAAATGAAATAAAAAAGAAATTGACTCTTAAGTCTTAAAAGTCCTAATAAAAAAAAAATCAATCCTTAAGAGTCCTGACTCTTTAAAGAAAGTAACTCTTTATAAATTATTAATTATATACTAGTACTACTTCCATAAAAAATAATCATCTCTACTAATTTTTAATCTCTTTTAAATATTAAACAAAATATATAGTTATAACTTATAGTCTATAGACTTAATAAATTAATATTTATAGTTTTATACTAGAAGTTATAACTAATATTTTATATTATATATAGCTCATGGCCCCATAGGTTAATTAGTTAATTTAATCCTCATAAGTTACTAAAGAATGCCTAGATAGAACGTTTGAGAATGTATAATCAGTGAAGTACTCCTTCACCTTGATTATAAATGACATTCCTAAAAAATATATAGTTAAAAACAACATTATTATTTATAATTGCTACATGTAATCATAAGAACTAATAAGAGTAATTAATAATTAGTTAATAGTATTTTAGTAATACATCATAAGTTAGTAAACCATAACTAATAACAATATTACATTAGTATATTATAAATTTATATGTTAGTAAATAGTGATAAATTAGTAATAATATATTAAATAATAATAATATACTTATTATTTATAAGTTAGTACTAATATTCTATAAAAATATACTATAATTTATATTTTTATACTACAGCTAGTCAACTATTATAAATTATAATATGTTAATATTATAAAAATATATATTATATATTAATATGTTATTCTACCACTTTTAATCTATATTAATATTAATATTATAATTTATATACTATTATTTATATATACATATATACATATATATATAAATATATGGTATATATTCGGTTCAGTCCAGTCCGGTCCAGGGGGAGAAATGCCTTGACCCGAAACCGGACTGAAAATGTTTGGTCTATACAAAAATTGGACCGGACCGGACCGAATTTCTTCTGGTCTGGTCCATGTGGTTCAGTCCGGTCCACTGGTTCAGTCCAGTCTTCTTACACCCCTAGATGCAAATGAAGGAAAGTCGTAATGAAAGACGAAACTGATTACAAGCTCGAAAATTATTAGAACTCAGATTGATTACAAATATGAGAGAGGAGAGAGAGAGGGGCAAATGGGGTTAATGGGATTGTAATTCTCTGATCTCTACTATGCATTTTCTTATAATTTGTGAACTCCATTATGTGGCAGGTGGTCATTGATTTTCGATAAACACCATTTCTAAACGGCACATGTTCAAAGAATTTCTCTCCAACTATATATCTGTATATTGGTTTTGGGTTTTCTTAATATAGTTTAGTTCTTTCGAGAGGACTTTATAAGCCCTGAAAGGTAAACAAAGAAATAAATGCCCATGGTAATTATTTCCTTTTTACGACGAGGTTATTCTAACTTAATTGTTTAGACTAATCCCTGTGAATACCGATTAGTCGATATTTTAAATCAACAATTTCAATAAATCTTTCTATTTTGTTTCTGGACCTAGGAGAATTATTGCATAAGATTTCGAATTCTTGATCCACACTATGGAAGGTGATTTTCCAGACTTTTTTTTTTGGTTCAAGTAATGCTAGATAGTCTAAGGATGAGCAAATCCTATGCAATTCCTTGGAAAAATAGTCAAGTCTTATTATTAAAAAGTACGTTTTTTCATATAAGTTTTATATTTACTCATTTTTTTTAAAAGAAATGGGCAAAACTTATACACCCTAGGACTACACAAATCATTTCCCTATTTGCATTCAATCTTGGTTCTCCCACTAAAAAATCATGGATAGTGCCATTACATATGGTAACTCTGTCCAGGACACGTGTTACCAGCTGATAAGGTTGCATTTTGTTGAGATCCAACTTTAAATGATAATGAGTCGATATTAGTATACAATAAGAATAAGCTCAGTTTTCAGGTTGGTTATTAAAAATAAAAGTGTTGGCTGCTTGACATTTTTTAAATTGTAATGAGTACCGATAAATGGTGTTCGCATATGGACTTCTATGTAACAAAACTACATAATATGTTTGCTCTACTCTTACAGGTCCACCACTGACTCCACTCCTATGGCAAACATATTATAAACTACATCATTGATCCGATTTATTACAAGGCTTGTCTCCTCTCTGAAAGGTCAACACAGTGCAAAATGAAGTGGTTATAAAAGCCCGAATCGTCTAAAGACTTCTTTTTATAGGTAAAAGAACACTCTTTAGGCTATTTTGTTGGGAGTTTAGAACTATTAAGGTTTGCATTGTGGTGAAATCACTAAATGAAATGGAAGAAATCTAGGCTCATTTCAAGTCAAAGGGCTAGTCCACAAAATGTGCTATTTCTGTGGAGCATCGAACAACTCTCACCTTAGCATCCTCTACCGGATACATCCATGAGGGTACTTCAAGTCATGGTTAGCATGTGCCATAAAACATGTAACACCCAAATTTTATCAAAAACCTTTCTACTTTTAAAACTTACCTATTATTATTTTTTTTTTCTTTCCTTCTTCTTTCCATCTCAACACCCGTCCGCCCTCTGGTATCGCCTAGGATCACGGCAACTCCAGATTTTTCGGACTTCACAGCCCTCCACTCCGCGTACACGTTCCTTTAGGGTTCTCACACACACACATATATGTATATGTATATATTCACGCATCTCTGGCCCTTGCATGCACGAAGAGAAACCCCTAGCCGCAGCCCTTCCTCTAGCTTCACACTGCAGCCCCCCTCTAGCTTAACGCTGCACCCCGTGTCTTGTGGTCGCCACTACCAGCAACCGAACCACCAACAACCGTGCCCAGCCACTGGAAGCCACCCCATAGCTCAGCCACACCCAACCTTATCAGCCCTAAACCCACGACGGACGGAACCAGCCGCTAGCCACCACCTGAAACGTCCCCTGTTCTTGGTTCCCGAAACAGAGCACTCATCAACGTGCTGCCCGACCGGAAACCACCCCTTGGCATCAAGCCTCCTTCACTTTGTCGCCGCTTGCTTAGACTTTGCCGCCAGGCACCTCCATCATCCAAGCTCTACAGCTCCGTCACGTTTCTTCCTTCCCGGTGAGCTTCCGCTGCTCGTTGCCATCGTTATGTCTCCTGCGGTAACAGACATGAGTTTGAAAAATTTTTTGGATTGTTATTTTATTTTTATACCCAACGGACTTATTTTATCATTGGGTTCATGCATGACATTTTATCAATTCCTTTTATACATCATTTCAGTAGCCTGTGTTTCCTTTATTTTCACGTGTAATCAACCTTAATTTAGGTATACATATATATATATGTGTGTGTGTATATATATATATATTTGCAGAAAACAAAGTTTTAATACGTTTTTTTTTAGAACAATTTAGTCTATCCTTTATCTCTTAAATGATATTTATGATCTGATTCTGATCTTGTTTTGGAAAAATTCTGTACTCGGATATGATATGATATGATTTCTGAAACCTCTGGCACGACATTCTGGTTCTGTTTCGCTTGGTTTAGTCCTGAGTTGGTACCAACTATTCTGTTTCTGGTGCACCCACTTTGGTTACAAAGTGGTCTTTCTGCGTGGTCTTTCCTGTGTGCACACTCGGGATTCCGAGAATAATAAGGGGAAGATTCACATTCTGTTTCTGCTCGGTTGGCCGCCGAGGTTTGCACAACCCTACCACGGGGGTTAAACATGGTATTTCTATTTTGATAAGACGTTTCAGTTATGCTATGCAAAAATGATTTTTTTTTTCTGTTTCTGTTTATATTAAACTTTCGCTCTGATTTTTTTTTTATAATAAAATCTGCTTCTGCATTTTTCTGAAAAGTAAGAAATATTTTATTCTGCATTTTGAATTTTGATAAATGCTCATGCTTGCACACTAGTATATGTTCTTTGCTTACTGAGTTGTGGATAACTCACCCCCTCCTCTAATTACATTTTTCAGATAGTTGAGATGGTTCAGTGCATTATCAGCAAGGGTAGCCATTACTAGAGAGGCTTGGTGATCATAGGAGAATAAGTGCTCGTGGATACATTTTTTTTAGTCTTAGTAAATATTTATCTTCATTGATATTTCTAGTATGTCAAGTTTTGGATTGTTGCAAGTATTTGAAGTCATTTGATTTTATTAAAGTTTGTGTTTAGTTTCTTGGAGAATTTCATAAATATTTGTTAATTAATTATGGAGTGTCCTTTTTATATTAGTTGGTTATTGGAGAATTTGGAATATATGAATTGGTGTTTTGGGATGATTTGAGAAAAATGACCTAACTCTCTGGACCTTTGGGAGCAAGGCGCTACAGTTGTTATCAGAGCGCGGTTTGAGGTTCTGCAGACTAAAATATTTGAGGTCGATTAATTGTTTGTGGACTTGAGGAGATAATTATAGGATGGATTGTTGGGAAGTTAATGACTTAGATTCAATTGGTTTATTTGGTTGGCATGACTCGATTATGATGCAAGATTTAGATTTTGGGTTGTGAGCGAAGTCAGACAAGTTCGATAAGGTTTGAGGTTTTGAGGACTTGGAGATGATTATGGGGATATTTTAGGTTTAAGATTATGGACTTGGTTGGTTTAAGAGAATTTAGATTGTCAATGATTTTAGGTATTGATTTATTTTAGTTGAGGTGTATACTTGGATTAGCAATAAGAATTTAATTGTTATTCCTGGAGGTTTACTTTTAAAGCTATTGCATGCTTCCTTTGTGATTTTTGTTTTGGTAAGATTTTATTATTTGAGTTTTCAGGATGCCGCCTCGTCGTCGGGAACGGAATCTATCTGGTATGAATGTGACAAATGATGGATGGAGGAGCTCTATAGACGACTTTAATAAATTGCATCCTCCCACTTATGATGGTCGGGGAGATCCAATTTTAGCGGAGGATTGGATTCAGGACATTGAGGAGATACTCCGTGTTACACCTTGCACAGAAGAACAGAAGGTATTATTTTCTGCTTTCAAACTGACGGGAGAAGCAAAAAGGTGGTGGATTTCAGAGAGAACTATCAGAGAATCTACCAGAACAGAAATAGTGGGATGGGAAAAATTTAAAGAAATCTTTTTGGAACGCTTTTTTCCAGACTCAGTTAAAAATGATAAGGCTATGGAGTTTGCTAATTTGGTTCAAGGAACTATGTCGGTACATCAATATGCGGCCAAGTTTACTGAATTAGCACGTTTTGCTACGTACCTGATCCCTGATGAGGAGAAGAAGTGTCGTAAGTTCGAGCAAGGACTAAACGAAAAGATTTTTGAGCGGGTGGTAGGTTTCCAGTTAAAGAATTTTACCGAGATGGTGAATAAGGCCATTATCTTTGAGCGAAGCCTGCAGAGGAGTGCTATACTAGTGGAACAGAGGAAGAGGACTGCAACTCAAGGGTCTCAATCAACAATAGATCAAGGTCCATGGAAAAAGAGGAATGAAGGCAATAATACTAGCCAAAAGCAAACACAAGGAAATCAATCCAACGCTCTATGTAAGTTTTGCAATCGCCCTCACCCTGGGGAGTGTAGAAGAGAACTAGGGGCGTGCTTTCGCTGCGGCAAGACTGGACATCATATCAGGAATTGCCCTCTACTTTTGTCGGACAACAAGACTAACCCTTCAGGTCCCCAAAAGGCAACTCAGGGAACTAATCAGCGTGGAATAAGAGGGCCAACGCATGTGTTTGCACTAACGACTGAGGATGCGGAGGATGACAACAATACAAACACAGGTACCCTACTCAATAATTTTTGATTGGGTTGGTTTTGAGTGCGAATAAATGGAAAAAAAAAATTTACTCGACATTAGGTGCAACAAATTTCGAGGACGAAATTTTTTAAGGGAGAGAGATTGTAACACCCAAATTTTATCAAAAACCTTTCTACTTTTAAAACTTACCTATTATTATTTTTTTTTTCTTTCCTTCTTCTTTCCATCTCAACACCCGTCCGCCCTCCGGTATCGCCTAGGATCACGGCAACTCCAGATTTTTCGGACTTCACAGCCCTCCACTCCGCGTACACGTTCCTTTAGGGTTCTCACACACACATATATATGTATATGTATATATTCACGCATCTCTGGCCCTTGCATGCACGAAGAGAAACCCCTAGCCGCAGCCCTTCCTCTAGCTTCACACTGCAGCCCCCCTCTAGCTTAACGCTGCACCCCGTGTCTTGTGGTCGCCACTACCAGCAACCGAACCACCAACAACCGTGCCCAGCCACTGGAAGCCACCCCATAGCTCAGCCACACCCAACCTTATCAGCCCTAAACCCACGACGAACGGAACCAGCCGCTAGCCACCACCTGAAACGTCCCCTGTTCTTGGTTCCCGAAACAGAGCACTCATCAACGTGCTGCCCGACCGGAAACCACCCCTTGGCATCAAGCCTCCTTCACTTTGTCGCCGCTTGCTTAGACTTTGCCGCCAGGCACCTCCATCATCCAAGCTCTACAGCTCCGTCACGTTTCTTCCTTCCCGGTGAGCTTCCGCTGCTCGTTGCCATCGTTATGTCTCCTGCGGTAACAGACATGAGTTTGAAAAATTTTTTGGATTGTTATTTTATTTTTATACCCAACGGACTTATTTTATCATTGGGTTCATGCATGACATTTTATCAATTCCTTTTATACATCATTTCAGTAGCCTGTGTTTCCTTTATTTTCACGTGTAATCAACCTTAATTTAGGTATACATATATATATATATATGTGTGTGTGTATATATATATATATATATATATTTGCAGAAAACAAAGTTTTAATATGTTTTTTTTAGAACAATTTAGTCTATCCTTTATCTCTTAAAAGTATATAGAGATGCGTTTGTTTTTCTTTCAAAAGCGATGGGTTTGTTCTCTCAAAGCAGTGTAAGGTTTTATTGTTTGGGGCACGTTTCGTTGGACGTCATCGGCAGGTTGCGGTAAATTATTTTTGGTGCTATAAACGGTTTTGTTTTAACTCACCTCTTTTCCGTATTTTAGTATTCTTTATTTTCTAATTTCTGCAGAGGTTGGGTTTGGATTTGGAAAACTTGGATTTATTTGATCATTAAGTGAAAATTTAGAAATTAGAGGATTTATGATATTTTAAGATTTTGGAGGATTTCGATAAATTCAAAGCATTTGGAGAGAGTCGATAATCAGAATTTGAGGGTTTTTATATATTAAGAGAAGATAGTGAATTTTATGTCTCACGTCTTTTTTTTTTTAGGTTTGTGATCATTGGCAGTTTATGGAGTTACGTGATTATTTTATAGGTGAAGATTGATTTTGTTCAGCTTTATTGAGGGTAATTCAGAAAGTTAAGAAATTCAGGTAAGCGGGGTTCCTATGCTAGACTTTACATTAAAAATATGAACTGAGATTTATTTTGGAAAATATGCATGTTTTAGTTACGGAAAGAAATTTTGAAACTACCTCAGTTTTGTTTCGCATATGCATAAGAAATCGTATAAGAATAAAATATTTTCTGGCATGAACTGGTGTAGACATGAGCTATTTTGTTGCATTCTATTTTTCGAACTGAAAAAAAAAAGAGCGAATATGAAAATCTCTGTATAAATGATATTTATGATCTGATTCTGATCTTGTTTTGGAAAAATTCTGTACTCGGATATGATATGATATGATTTCTGAAACCTCTGGCACGACATTCTGGTTCTGTTTCGCTTGGTTTAGTCCTGAGTTGGTACCAACTATTCTGTTTCTGGTGCACCCACTTTGGTTACAAAGTGGTCTTTCTGCGTGGTCTTTCCTGTGTGCACACTCGGGATTCCGAGAATAATAAGGGGAAGATTCACATTCTGTTTCTGCTCGGTTGGCCGCCGAGGTTTGCACAACCCTACCACGGGGGTTAAACATGGTATTTCTATTTTGATAAGACGTTTCAGTTATGCTATGCAAAAAGGATTTTTTTTTCTGTTTCTGTTTATATTAAACTTTCGCTCTGATTTTTTTTTTATAATAAAATCTGCTTCTGCATTTTTCTGAAAAGTAAGAAATATTTTATTCTGCATTCTGAATTTTGGTAAATGCTCATGCTTGCACACTAGTATATGTTCTTTGCTTACTGAGTTGTGGATAACTCACTCCCTCCTCTAATTACATTTTTCAGATAGTTGAGATGGTTCAGTGCATTATCAGCAAGGGTAGCCATTACTAGAGAGGCTTGGTGATCATAGGAGAATAAGTGCTCGTGGATACATTTTTTTTAGTCTTAGTAAATATTTATCTTCATTGATATTTCTAGTATGTCAAGTTTTGGATTGTTGCAAGTATTTGAAGTCATTTGATTTTATTAAAGTTTGTGTTTAGTTTCTTGGAGAATTTCATAAATATTTGTTAATTAATTATGGAGTGTCCTTTTTATATTAGTTGGTTATTGGAGAATTTGGAATATATGAATTGATGTTTTGGGATGATTTGAGAAAAATGACCTAACTCTCTGGACCTTTGGGAGCAAGGCGCTACAAAACATCCAGAAGACCTCTAGATAGGATACAAAATACAGCTTAGGCCCTATGTCTCAAAGGAAACAAAATAACATACTGGAGTCTTTCTTAGGCTCGTTACTGAACAGCTTTAAGCACCTCTTAGTCTTTATCAGCTTCTTCAATTTCTTCATCCTCTGGTACCCCACGAAGATAGAGAACATTGTTACATCTGCAGATGGAAAAACATTAAAAGATTCAGTGAAGGCAATGTAGAAAATCAATTAAATTAAGAACTGCCTTCCTGTCTACTTCCACCGCTGTTATTCATGGTGATCACAGATCCTCTCTTGATTCTCTTTTCCATAGGAATTGAACGTTTACAAGCACTGGACTATTTGGTGTTCACAACCACACATACCAGTTGAGTAAAAGAATCATTTCTATTTCCAGTGAAAGCAATTCAGTTTATGGGTTCTCTTGTATGGTTGGTGTGCATTAAGATTTAAATTTGACTGCAAACCACAAAGAAATAATAGAAGGGAAAAGTCACAAGTAAAGGCAAAGGTGATTTTCATTATCTTACATATCTGTGCTACGGTTCCAACTTCCAAGGTTGCAGCAGACTCGAAAACCACAACACCATATCTACTATAGTTCAAAAGTTTCTGTAGCCTCCATCAGCTAAGATACGGATACCCTACTTTTCTCAACTGATTGAGCACTGCTCCAAAACATAATCATATTTTTACACCATAATTTAATCTGAGTCCTAATCCAAATAACGCTAATTCCTACAAAAATCTCTGCTGTCAGGAAAATCTTCATTCGCTACAAGCCCAAAAGTTTTGTTTCCCAGCTGTTAAATCTGTACAATTCAATCTTTCAAGCCAGATTCAATTAAAAAACCCTCTTACTTCTTTCTAACAAGCTTTACAACTTTGAATCAATCTTTCTCCTGTGGTTTCCCATCAATCAAACCTAGAAATATCTGTGTGGTAGTCCTACATCAGATTCTGTATCAGAGCCCCACATCTGAATGTCAGAACTTTCTTTTATATGGATTTGCTGACACTTCTTATTAACCTACTAGGAGGACAGTGACACCTAACTTGAAAAATAAGCAAATTTTTGGAAAAACTAAAAGACTACTAAATTCTTAAATACTATATGAAAATTCAGAAATATTCTGAACCAAAAATAACTAAGAAATCAACCCCAAAAATAAGAACCCCATACACCAAAATAAAACCCACAACTCTATGTTTGATGTCCACATTCTCTGTCAAATCGAAGTAAGAGTTTATGGGTTTGAAGGAATAGGAGACCAATTGCATCAGGTCTAGTACATGGTGATGCAAATAAGCATAAACTAAACCACACCAACTCATTTAACAAGAGAAAGCAGACATCTAGTTTTTTTCACATTAAACAAAACCAACGTCAGTTAAGCCTGCGACACTTCTCTACTCTCATGGCTTGTTGATATTATAGAGTAAATAAAGCATGCTTTTGAATGAATTTATACCGTCCAACCTCATTGAAGACCATTGAAATTCTACATTCTCCAGTCAAACCAAAAGGAGATTCACGTCTCTTACGTTGTTGAATTATGATATGATATATGTGATGAGATTCTGCTTGGAAACATTGATTAAAAATAAGAGGAACTTTTATACAAGTGGTATTCCAACAAAAACCATAACCAAGAAACTCTTAACAATTGGAGAAGTTACCTGATCAAAATCTCTCCCAGATTTCCAGTGAATTGCCCATCAATATACTCCTCAGTGTTAGCTAGCTGCAAGAAACATGTCATATGAGCTTTTTTTCCCCACACAAAAAACAGTCATTAACAGCCACTAAATTCAATAGGCATCACGTTAAACAACAGACGTTTCAATATGTACTCGTATGAGAGGGTGAAAGTAGCCAAGTATATAACATTTCAGAGTTCACACATTATGATGGTGTTTGAAACACATTTCAGCATTAATGTCTGCATTTATAAGGAAATAATTGGCTTTCTAATTTTATTTTTGTTCTTACTCACACTGTTATAATGGCTCAAACATGATGGGCTGCACAAGACAATCGTGAGTTATACAAGAAAAACTTTATTTATATATATATTTTTTATTGGCACCAATTATCTAAGAACAGCGTCCTGACTAATCTCGAGGGTGCACAGGCCCTCGGCAGAGAGTTTTCCGCAAGCACACATTGGGTAATTCAAGGGGAAAATCCCCCAGTCCAATGACTCTTAGAGATTTTTTCCACCCAAGGGATTTGAACCTCAAACCTGGGGGAGCATACCTCCCAGCCCAAGACCTTTACCACTTGAAACCCTAGATTATAATTCAATTTCCAATTAATTCTTACTGAGGCTTCTTTTTTTTTATAGGTAATCCATATTGAGGTTCATATAAGATCCATAATCCAAATAGTAAATCTCATCTCCATCCTTAAGACTATGTGAAGCAGGAAAAATTAGTGACAACCTGCCTTGTGTGCTCGTCCAATGCTTTAGTGTGGAAAGAAAACATAATTTTTGAGGGTTTATCATTTGAAGTAGATGGTTTTAGAAATTGTAGAAAGTATATGGTTTAATATGGAGGATTTGAGTGCAATAAGGCCATAGAAACCAAACAAACCGACAGCAAGAATTTACTGGTGAAGGGTCTTGGGCAATTAGGATTTTTCTTTTTTCTGATAAGTAAGAAACTTTATTAATCAAATGAAACTAGGTACAGCCCATGGGCAATTAGGATTATTTGGTGACTAAACATTATGAAAATTTCAAGGATATAGATTTTATAGGGTTTAAGATATATATCTAAATATGGGATCATTAAAAGACGAGAGATGATTTCACCATGTAAATGTGTGTGAAAAAGTGACCTGAACAATAACTCAGAAGAAGACAAATAAGAGAGAGAAGGAAAACAACACTCTAGGCCCAACAGCCTCAAATGTCTTTGAGTCTCTCAAATTTTGAAGTATGTATATCAAAGAAATTCTTTAAGTTGTCCTTAGTTTGTGAGAATTAAGTCTCCAAATTGATTAGCAAACTAAGAATCTAATTAAACTCAAAGAAATAAATAGAAGCCACTTAGAAACTCCCGGGAATTTCTAGCCTTGACTCAATAACCAAAAACCCTTTCTTCACAAGTATTTTTTTTTTTTTTTATATATAAGTAAAAATGTATTAATATCAACAGGTGTAACCAAGTACACTAAGACACACAAGAGAAAACATCTAGCCCATAATAGAGAGGCCCTAATAAACATTGTCCAGTAGGCAGAAATTAGAAACCTATCCAACATACACCATGCCCTATTGGAACAAAAACACGCCTCCCCAAAGCAAAGTAAGTTACTGTAACTCATGAAATGAGATCAGCCTTTAATTACAAACTAACTATGACTCATGAAATAAACGATTAATTAGAAACTGTTTTGACACCCCAGACTCCAAATAGTTTAATCTTCAAAAACCATGAAAGACCTGACCCAATAAGATGTTGCACATGAGCAAGAACATAAATATTGAATTTTATGAGGTTATGATATAATTTGGTTTTCTAAACTTTAAAAGAACTATCTTAAAGTTCATGAGAAACTCATGCATTGTACTTAGACTTGAGGGAAGTGAAGAAAAGTATAAAGGAAAAGTGATGTAGGATAATAGAGAAATAGACAAAAGAAATAGGAGAATAGTAAACAGAGAAGAAAAGAAGAAGAAAGATGAGAGAAGAAGAAGAAGACAAAGAAAAGGGATTGGAGGAAACGGCTACAACGTACTTTAATCTCAAAAACTCAAGTATAAGTTCTAGGTTCTCAATACAAAGTTTTAAATAGTAAGATAGCAAACCCTAAATAAATCCTAAAAGTCAATGGGTTTTGGCCCAAGTCTATTATTACAAGTCTAAATAAATTAAATAAACAAATAATCCAAAGTAATAAGAATAATAAAATAAATAAAGGATGTCCTCATCAACTCTCCCAAGGTGGGAGAAAAACTCAAACTCCATCAAGTTGACAAATCACAACAAGGCTCAGTCAATCTCCCAATTATAAGTTGAGTGGTTGGGCAAGTTTCTTCCGATGCCCATAAACACGAGTGAGTGGGGATCTGAATTTGATTTACCCACCAACTCTCTCGGAATGGGTGGGAGGTAACTTGGGCAAAAGAAGATCTTGCTAACTCCGATAAAGTTCTAATAAACCTAGATCAAGCTGTTGGAATGTCTCTCTAGAAATCCATGTATAGTCAGAATTAGGTCGATTTATTCGACGAATAAGGAAGCGTTAAACCTCTCCATCATTGGTCAAAACAATCTACTCATCTAAAATAACATCAATTTTATCTTTGTGTGCTGTGATAGGTGGTGTTGGAGTGGGAGATGCAAAAGATTTGGGGTCAACATCCACAGATAGAGGTAAAAGAAGATCATTGGTGTTGAATCCAAAATTTCAAGTCTCGTATCTACGTATAAATTTTGATGATAACAAATAAATTTAAGACTGAATCTCAAGTTGTCTACACATGAACGAAACTAAGCACATCAAGAAATCAAGAATTAACAAGAAAAAAAAAACAAATCTACAAATGAAACTCATAGAATAATTTTGTACATCTCTAAGTTTCTCGATAAAATTTGAAATTAGATTAAGACTCAAAATTAATTTTTTATCATAAAACATCAAATTGCATTTTTCACATGCGCATAACATCATTAAAAACTTTAATTTCTAAAATTTATTTTACATGTGCATGACATCATTAAAAGTTTTAATTTCGAAAATTATATTTTACATGGGTATGACATATGCAATGACTTCATAAAAATGTTTAATTTCGAAAATTATATTTTACACGTATATGATATATGCAATGACTTCATCAAAAGATTTATCAAAAAATATATTTCACATGTGCTTGATATATGCAATAACATCATCAAATATTTAAATTTTGAATTTAGAAAATGATTTGAGTGTCATCTTTTGGCATGTGCATGTGTTTGAATATTTTAAAATATGAATGATGTTGTCTTGAAAAGAGATGATTTATTTGAATATTTTGAAATATGAATTATGTCTTCACATTTGCTAAAATTTGAAATTGAAGACTTATTTTGCCTATAAATAACTCACTTGAGTTTTGCAAAATCATAACAATAAGAGCCTATACATCAATTGCAAAATTTTACATCATTCTTTCAAAGTTCTCATTTACTATTATCTAAGTTTTGTACCTTAATCTTTATTAATTTTGATAGAAATATAGGTTGCGCTGTATTATTTTTATTTCACTCATTGAAGAGTATACTTTGATAATCTATCCACTATCAGCTCTTGTATCAGTAAGAGGGTACGTATAACCCTTATATGTGTAAATTGTGTTCTACACAGGGAATAGTTAAATCACCAAGTGTAAGATGATTACAAGGATAGAGGGTGTTCTACACGGATTTTTTGTAGCGGTATTACTCAAAAGTGTAATAAATTTCTATCTCCATCTAAAAAAGATGAATAGTGAATTTCAAAATCCTCAAATGGTAACTTGAGGAGAGGACATAGGCAGTGAAACTAAATCTCGTTAAAATACCGAGTTTATTTATATTTTATATTGTGTATTTTATTTACAAGTGTTGAGTTTTAACATAACCCAATTCACCTCCATCTTGTGTTAGTCATCTAGACAACAATTGGTATCAGAGCAAAGACTCTGTTATAAGATTAATTATCTGTTAAGTTAAAATCATATGGTTAACATTATAGCTACTTTCGCTGAAAGTCAATCTAATAGTCGGTCTCTACTATTTTGTGAAGACAATTATACTTTTTGAAAAGTTAAAATGAGAATATTTCTTCAGTCACAAGGTCGAAAAATCTAGAAATGTATTGTAAATGGGTCTTATATTCTAACAAAAATTATTAATGGAATAAAGGTCAACAAAGAAGAAGAAGAATTTGATCGTGAAGATGATAGACTTCATATAGTGAATGTAATGACTATGAATTTTCTGTATAATGCTCTCAATGAAAATAAATTTAATAGAATAATCACTGGCAGGATAGTAAAAAAAATTTGGGACAACTTGGAAATAACTTATTAAGAAATTTTACAAGTCAAAAAATCAAAAATTTATATTCTTACGCATGAATATGAAATATTTAAAATGAATGATAATGAATCTATTTCTTCTATGTGTACTCTCATTAATATTATAAATAGCTTAACAGCTTTTGGTAAAATTTATTCCAGATTGGAGATAGCGAAAAAAATTCTCAACTCTCTGTCAAAACGTTGGAAATCAAAAGTGACGACAATTCTTAAACTTAGGAATCTTTAAAAAACTCTAAGTAAATGAACTCATTGAGTCACTTATTACTCATGAGTACACATTGAAAATAGAGAAGAATAATGAAAACAAAAAAAGAGTTTGACACTCAAAGTTGTTCCCTATGAAAGTAAAAGTAATGAAGATGAAGAAAACGATAATAAAAATGAAGATATTGCAATGATCACAAGAAGATTTAAGAGGTTCTTAAAAAATAAAGCCCCTCTGAGGAGATCTTTCAAAAAGTCTTCCAACAAAGATACAGATAAAAATAATTCATTAATTTGTTATAAATATAAAAAATCTTAACATATCAAAGCATATTGTCGCCTATTAAAGAAAAATTTATACAAAGATAATAAAATAATGAAAAATACATAGGATGATGATTCAAATAGCTCAGATAGCAATACAAGTAATGAGGAATCTGCAAATATTTGTCTTATAGTTAAAAATGATCTTAAAATAACAAATTTTGAAAATCCTTCTTATAAAGAATTGCAAAATATTTTGGAAGAAATATATGAGGAACTTGAAAAATTAGGTATCAAGTATACTGTTTAAAAAAATAAAAAATTTTCTTTAACAAATGAAATTAATGTTTTAAGAAAAAAAAAATTTAATTTCAAAAGATGAAAATAATGAGCTAAAAAAATAGCTGATTTAGAAAAAATTGTTGAAAACTTTATAAATGGAAAAATAAACTTCGAAAGACTTCTTGGTAGTCAAAGATGTATTTTTGATAAAATAGGCTTGAGATACATGTCAAAAAAGTTCAACATGGAGACATCATGAAAGATCATCAAGACTTAGTACAAGATGCAACTAAACAGTGAAAACATGTGAAAGATCATCTAGTAAAATAAATTCTAAGAGAACCTTCACAAGGTGTAAGTGCCCGATCATCTCTTAAAAATATTTGCAATCACACTATTTTTCTATCTCAAATTGAACTAAAAAATATTGATGAATCATGAATTCTAGCTATGTACGAAGAGTTAAATCAATTTGAAAGAACTGATGTTTAGATACTTATTCTTAAACCCAAAAATCATATTGTTATTGGAACAAAATAAATTTTTAAAAATAAGAAAGATGAGTCTGGAATCATCACTAGAAACAAGGCTCGACTTATAACCCAAGATTTCAACCAAGAGGAAGGAATAGATTAAAATGAGACGTATGCACTTGTCGTAAGATTAAAAGCTATTCGTATGTTACTTGCATATGCATATTATAAAAATTTCATGTTTTTTCAAATAGATGTTAAAAGTACTTTCTTAAATGATTTTATAAATGAATAGGTATATGTTGAGCAACCTCTAGATTTTGAAAATCATATTTCTCCTAATCATGTTTTTAAGTTTACAAAAGTATTATATGAATTCAAACAAGCTCCTAAAATTTGGTATGAGAAGCTTAATAGTTCTTTGATTGAAAAAAAAAAATTTAAGATAAAAAATCGATACAACTCTTTTCATCAAATATGAATAGTATAATATTCTTCTAATTCAATTTTATGTGAATAATATGATATTTGATACTACTAATGAAAATGTGTTTTAATTTTTTGTTAAGAGTATACAGAAAAAATTTGAAATGAGCATAATAGGAGAACTTAATTTCTTTTTTGGTTTGCAATCAAGCAAGCAAAAAGTAGAACATTCATTAATCAGTCAAATATATCAAAGTATTAATCAAAAAGTTTGAGATGAAATGTGTGAAGGTAATTGGAATACCAATAAGTCTAACCACCAAACTTGATAAAGATGAAAATTTTAAACCAGTTGACTTAAAGGTATATCAATATATGATTGGTAGTTTATTATTTTTGACAGTTAGTAGACCTGATTTTATATTCAATGTATATTTATGTATACGTTTTCAATCATTTTCAAAATAATCTCATTTAATTGTAGTCAAGCATATTCTTAGATATCTTGCCAACACTATTGGCCTAGCGTTATGATATTCTAAGCACACTTCTTTCAATCTTATCAATTATTCAGATACAAATTATGTTGTTTGCAAAGTTGATCGAAAAAATACAAGTGAAACATGTCATTTTTTAGGTCATGCATTTGTTTCATAGTTTAGTAAAAAGAAAATTTTGTTGCATTATCTCCTACTGAGGTAGAGTATGTTACTGCAGACAGCAATTGTACTTCTCTATATGAAGCAACAGCTTGAGAATTTTAAGTTTATGTACAATCACATTCCAATCAAATATGATAATACAAGTGCTATACATCTTTCAAAAAACCCAATACAACATTCTAGGTTTAAGTATATTGAAATTAGATATCATTTTCTTAAAAATTATGTGCAGAATGATGATATTATATTAGAATTCACAAGCACACACGATCAATTGGCAGACATTTTCACAAAATCCCTACCAAAAGATAGAATATGCATGATTAGAAGAGAAATAGGAATGATGCATGCCATAAATATCTGTTAAATATTTTTATTCTATTATCTCAAATAACTTACAAAAATTTGAGACTTCTAGTCTCATTTTTCAACTGCATTTGCTCTTCATAAATCGACATGTTATTCTTGTCTAAAGGATTAAGAAATCGAAATGAAGAGGCAAACAAGAATTTTAAATCTTTATTCTGTTGTTTTAACTCTACTATTTTTCTGTTTGACTCATAAACAAGTCGTTGAAGCACAGAGACTGTTTCACTAGACTTTTTAATTTCGCGAATTTTAGACAACAACCAAGCAGAAAAAACAACAACGAATGATGAGTATCGAGGTCCGAAACCTACAAGCTCATAAATGACATCATGATCGGAATTATTAGCCAAATCAATCTCTTATTGTTTTATGACACCTACAACAAATGTAGAAATAGATTGATCTCGAGAAATACTGAAGGGAAATTGATGAGCCATTAAAAATTTGTATAATGAGAATGCAGGCAAATTGCAAAGATGAGAAGAAAATTTGATGCAAAACAGATAAAAGTAATGATTGCTCTTATAGAGATGGAAATGAGAACAAAACACACTATCATTTTTTTAAATCTTACTTAGTCAAACTCTCAAGATATGCTAGATGAAATGGTTGAGATGACTGATTGAGACGGTTCTTGGTTCAAATCCGAAAGATTACCAGAAGAAAATTTCTCCGTCACTTTATCGTTTTGGATAGACAGATATTGGATCAATGAGAAATGTAAGATTTTTCTTTAAGTATCTAATGAGTGAAAATAGTCTTTTAAACAGCAATTCAAATATTTCAAATATCAGTAATATCTTATTTGTTAACAACATCAAGCAGATTTCAAATCTTTGCCCCGAGATGATAAAGTTAGGCCTCAGCCTTTTGACATGTGCTTAATATATGCAATGACATCATCAAAATTTTGAATTTAAAAGATAATTGAGTGTCATCTTTTGACATGTGCATGTGTTGTTTGAATATTTTAAAATATGAATGATGTTGTCTTGAAAAGAGATATTTATTTGAATATTTTGAAATATGAATGATGTCTTCACATTTGTTAAGATTTGAAATTGAAAACTCATTTTGCCTATAAATACCTTACTTGAGTTTTGCAAAATCACAACAAGAACTTACACATCAATTACAAAACTTTGCATCATTCTTTCAAAACCCTCATTCTCTCTTCTCTAAGTTTTGTGTCTTAATCCTTATTCATTTTGAAGGAGATATATAAGTTACGTTGTATTGTTGTTATTTCACTCATTGAGAAGTGTACTCTGATAATTTACTCACTATCATCTCTTGTATCAGTAAAAGGGTGCGTATAACACTTGTGTGTGTAGAAGGTGTTCTACACAGGAAATAGTTGAATCACCAAGTGTAAGATGATTGCAAGTGTAGAGGGTGTTCTACACGGATTCTTTGTAACAGTATTACTCAAATGTATAATGGGCTTCAATCTCCACCTGAAAAAAATCAAATAGTAAATTTCAGAATTCTCAAAGGGTAACTTGAGGCGAGGACGTAAGCAGTGGGGCTGAATCTCGTTAAAATACTGAGTTTGTTTCTTCTTTCCCTTACTCTTTATATTTCTTATTACTTCGTATTTTATTTATATTTTATATTGTATATTTGATTTATATGTGTTAATTTTTAATATAACCTATTCACTCCCCTTCTTGTGTTAGTCATCTAGATAACAATTTAGAGGATTGAAATGACCTTTGTAAGTAACTAAGCCCTCAACATTGAAAGTTTAGTGATCAAAATGTGATGGAAGATCAATGACATATGCATTTGAACTAACTTGCATTAAAATTTTAAAATGATTAGTACTACGAGCTTGCAATTTGAATCATAACATAATTCCTAATATTAAATTTAACATGTAGTTTATGCAAATCAGCCCGAATTTTATATGATGCATTACTAGCTTCTAGTTGTTTATTGATCTCAATATGCAAATCATGAAAATAATGTACAAATGCCTTAACTGACACAAGCACACTATCATGTGGGGACATGGGAATAAGGTGAAAATCCTGGAAAAAAAAATGACTAGGCCTCAACAGGGGCCACTATTGGAGATTCTAACGAAACTTCTATAACAACCACAACAAATACAACACAATTACCAACAAGTGTACGCTCAAAGTCCATAGGGTTAATGATATTTCACCCTTTTTGTACTACAATTTTCTTTGCTTGCTGTGGGTCAATAGGTTTTGGGGGTAAAGGGTTAAGGTGAATATTTTGTTCATTAAACACAAAGAAACATGAATTGGATCAACCATAGATGACCATATCCAAGTCGAACAACCAAGGCCAACCAAGAATGATATTACCGACATCCATAGAAATAATGTCACACCATATATGTTCCTTATACTTGAAAAACCTGGATGGACACCAAATAACACTCTTTCACAATTGAGAGAAATAAACAAAAGAAATAGAAGAACAATACACAAAGAAGAAAGGAAGAAGAAAGTTTAGAGAAGAAGAAGAAGACAAAGAAAAGGGATTGGAGAAATGCCTACAAAGCACTTTAATCACAAAAACTCAAGTCTGAGTTCTAGGTTTTCAATACAAAACTTTAAACAATAAAATAGTAAATCCAAAATAATCCCTAAAAGTCAATGGACTTTGGCCCAAACTCATCATTACAAGTCAAAATAAATTAAATATAGGGAGACCCTTTTGATCGGTCCGACTGCTAATTCAACAATAACAACCCTCCATTTATTTACTGCCACATCAGCATATACACAATACTCTCAATATACTCCACTACACAAAATCTCATATTCCCCAACCCCCCCCCCCCTAATTCTTCTCTGCACCTCCTCCCTGCAACGACGTCAACCTCCCCCTACATCGGCGTCCCCTCATGAGAACCAAAGATGTGAACCCCCCTAAGGCAAACCACCCTGTCGCCCATCTTCGTCCATCATCTCCACTCCTCTCCATCAAAACCCAATCAAACCAAAATCCACAATCAAACCTTCATCAACCCACAATCAAACAAAAATCATTCAAAATCATAGTAAAACCCATTTTCGTGTTTAGAGTCGACCATGGAGATGGCGGTATTGCGGCGCCAGTGCTTGGGCGTATAACCTACGATCCCTAAATTCCAATTTTCCCAAATTCCCAAGATTTCTTGGCAGCCAAACACTGAAAAAAATTGTGAGATACCTTATATTGCGTTTTCAAACCTCGTCTATGCGTGAGATTGTAATGGTTGGTGGAAGTAGTGAATTAGTGGGTCGGTGGGTGATATTGAAGGCAATGGATTTGCATATTTCAGTGTTTGGGGTGGGGTGGGGTGGGGGAATGGATTTCAGGAGGCGAACTGGGAAAATAGCTTCAAATCCCATGCAATGCTTCTACACAATTATTGTGGTACATCGCTTATGTGTCACAAGTTTATTGGTGGGCTATTATTTACTTAAAAAGAGCCCAACCAGTCGCCAGATTTCCTCTTAAATAATACATAAACAAATAATCCAAGTAATAAGAATAATAAAAATAAGGGATGTTCTCATAAAAAAGATGGCTGAATTAGTGGGAAATGCCCCTAGTACTTGGGGAGTTAAGTAAAAACTCAAAGCAAGTTGGGAAAAGTGGGAGGGTCTAACTTCTCACTAGCTTGCTTTATTGTCTCCCATAATTGATTAATTGGTGAAGGGTGAAGGAAATAAGTTGAGTTTTATATACAATCTTTTTTAAATACTGTATCTGCCCATGATCAATGCAAAAAGATAAATGTAAAAGCACATAAAAAAAAAGACATTTGGCAGTATATATTTAGAGGGAAATTCAACATGCAGAGTAGAAATCCAACATAGAAAAGAGAAGTTTATACATCTAGTTTTAACACTTCTCTATCATTCTCCTCCAATTATTTTCCAGGCAATGTAAAACACAACCATGATGATAGAAGGGTTATTTCAATTTTTTTATAAGTAAGGAATTAATTGATCCCAAGGCTTATTTCTAATTCAAGCAACATCCATAAACTTTCATTTTGTGACTTCAAAATTTCACATTGCATCAAAATGAGAAGCCTTATCCCAACTATGCAGATAAATTCCTTCATACTTCTACTAATATCATTCCATTGTTTTCACCACAATGAATACACACAAGATCCCATCCTGCATGTGTCATAGCGAAAATATACTACTCACTCAAATTTGGACAAAGTACGTGTAAAAAACAATCAAATTGCAACAAACATGAGGTGGGCATATGGAACAAAAAAAATAAAAATCATAAAGAAACACCTGCAAGTTCATGTATGAATCCACTGAAGCAAGAAAACCTGAATGGCCACCAAATTAAAAGAGATTTAAAACGCATTAGGTATAAGCATCACCAAAATCTTTGAGTTTAGCAAGTTGTAAAAAGCACCGAACCTTTGTACTCCATTCCCCACTTCAGTTTCACAATGACAGGTTTCCCAGTCAAATTGTTCAAGAAAGGTTTTGGGTTAACTGGTATGCTCTGCAATATAATAACATGAAAATTAAGTAAATAATTTATATTTGAACTGTGATATTCTCAAACACAAAAAATGTAATAAAACTCGAAAAAAAAATTAACGCAGTAGACTAGGGCTGTAATTGAGGCCAAACCGAGCCATATTGGCTGTTCAGGCTTTGCTCAACATAAATATTGGCTCACTGGAATGCCGGTGTTCAAGCTCAGCCTGATTGAAGTTGGACATGCTCCAACTCGAGCTGAGCTCTAACTCTTTGATTCCGGCGCACGTGCTCCAACACTGCCACTACTATGTCATCAAAGGAGGAAGAGTACGCAGAGAAATATCAAAGGGAGAGGGAGCATAGCTCAGATTGAGAGAGCCCAAGAGGAGATGGATGTCAAAGAGAGAGAGAGAGATAGGGAGAGAAAGAGATAACAAGGAAGCACTCGCAAAAGAAGGTGGCAAACCCTCTCGTAGCAGTGATTAAGAATCAGAATGAGACATCTCCCGTAATTTTTTCCTTCTAAAGGCCCCAATATGTGCTGTTTTAAAACAATAATGGCGGAGGCATGGGAAATGTACCAGCCATAGATCAACATTTTGTTCGTGAAACTGATTGAAGATTGAAGTCAAAAGAGTAAGCAGTAAATCAAGTGAAGACTAACTGTATTTGTTGCGACGGCAAGCTATTGCTATACAATATAATATTCTTGATCACCAAACAAGAATACCGAACCCAGCGTTCAAACAAAACCACAAAACAATCGTGGACAAAAGGCGCCACCTTTATGATATACCAAATTACAAATTCAGACGCATCTGATAATATTCAACATGCATTTTCTTGCTCTATCACCATTTTCCCAGGAGCCAAACAAAACCAAGAAACAGCCATGCACCAAAGAATGCATTCAAACCAGGACACAATTCTCTATTCTTCTCCACCATTTACCCAGGAACCCAAAAACCCCCATACCGACCCAACCGAAACTAATCATTTAAGCGAGAACAGCTACAAGGAAATATAGATCCCTGGTTTGCGAATCTTACATTTGCTGAAGCAACACTACGAAAAAGGAGAGAGCGAGAGAGACGGCAGTGACCAACCAACAATTATGACTTCAGGTTAATGCTACAGCGGTGGCTGTAGTCCCGTTTGACGTGGTTTGTCCACGTTTGCAGCTCATTTCCCACGTGTCTGGCCTTCTCATTTCGTCAAACCCATTTCCCACGTTGAACCCTTCTCATTTTCCTAGTTGAGTCCTGCTTTGAAACAGCCCAGCTGGTCTTCCCCCAAAACCAGTTCTCCAACTACAATTAGACATGTAATAAAATATTCTATATACAACCTACATCAAAATGCAAAGGATTCCATATAAAAAAAAAAGAGAAAAATTTGACTTCGACTGCAAGGCTTCCCTTTCCTCTTTTAGTCATTCTCCATCGCTCTTTCTCTTTGTAGAAATCGTTCTTCTCCATAGAGATATCCATCATTCCTTTTCATTCAAGGAAAACTGGTTCAGCCAGAAGGCTAGCAAGGAGATAAACTCTGTCGGTGATGATATCAACGTACACCCGGTTCTCTTTTTCTCTCGATTAATCTGAGAAATAAATTTTGTCAAATTTTTTTTTTTTGGCTTAATTCTATTACCATATCCTCCTCCCAGGGAAAGGTTGTTTCTTTTTATGTTCATGAAGCTATAAAAGTGATGATATCAACGTACTCATAAGCATACGCAACTTATATGTTCTTTATTGTGCTTAAAGAATAAAATGCTACAAATTTTAGTTTCAAACGGAGGTTCTTTATTGTGGCCTGTCGGAGGTTTTTAAAAGTCATAAACTACTGTTTGGGAAGGGGACTTGTACGCATAAATTAATGTTGGGGAAATGCTACAGGTTTTTACAAGTCATAAAATGCTACAGGTCTTTATTGTGGGACTTGTAAAATATTTGCATAAACTAATGTTTGGGAAAAGCTCATTTGAGCATAAAATGATTTTGGCTTTCAAAAAATATTTTATTGATATTTGGGAAAACTTATCTGCACATAAATTAATAAGTAAGGCTAAGCGAGCAATGCCAATGGAGGGGTTGAGCTAAGCAACTAGATCTTTGCCGAACCAATGCCGTCGGGAATGAGGGGTTGAGCTTCTGAACTCTCCAATCCCCTGCCTCACCTTCTTTGCTGAACCAAACATGCGGCATATCCTGAACTTGAGGAAGATAGAAACCAGGATAGTTAAAGCTTAATAATCGAGTGTAGGCTGGTGTATGCTTAAAAACAAAATGTAAATAAAATTAGATGACGTGGTGATATTTCATTAGAAAGGGAGACCAGCTGGGCTGGTCCCAAGGTTTTCCCTTCCCAGTTCTCCACTTCGACCTTTCGGCAAGGTCTTTGACTCTCCAGAGTCCAGACCCCTTTCCCTCTCAGCAAGCTAACCCCTCGCGTCGGAAAGTTCCACCCAAACCGCCGGATTTGTTCTGCATCTCCTCCCCTCCCATCTCCTCTCTACCATGTACGGCCTCCGAATGTCCTCAAAATCCATTTCCCCCACACGGCAGATCTCTCCGACAGTGCTGTCAATCTCCTCGTGCTGACAAATCCCTCCAACAATTCCAATCTCCATCGAGCAGTGCATTTGGGCCTGGTAAATTGCTTCTTTTTCTCTCGTGAAAACCCTTGCATTTAGGAGGAAATGATCAAAATTTCTTGGCCCTGGTAAATTGTTGTGTAATTTATTTTTCTAGAATTGGGGCTTGTCTTCGAGACCAATATTCTCGAATTTTCTGAGAATTATAATGATTAGCTTGATCTAAATTTCGGTGATGGATGCTGATTTCTTGCTTGAATTTTTTATATCTTTAGTTCTCATTGTTAATGCAATCTGCTTCCCTTGTTGCTACATCTGTAACTACAATCACTTTTAACACTTCCCCAAATTTATTGAAATGCCCTATATATGCTTCTAGTGCGAGGGTATTAAACTGTAACATTTTGTAATATCATTGAATATTGGACATTACTTCAGTAACGGTATTTTATTTTTTGATTGGATGGTTACCATAATTTATTGGCTTTTGTGATGAAACGGGATTTCTTTGGATCATTACACTAAGTTATATTAAATTACTTAGACTGCGCGTTTTACCTACACAGTCCCTTGTTCTCAAACATGTTGTATATTTGTAAACAATTCGAACGTTGCAATGCATACTGACATAGAATATTCAGATAATAAGTGTGATGAGGTAGGAATTGATAATGAGATGGAGGTGATGAAACTATTGAAAAACCTACTGTTGGAATGAAATTTACTATCGTAAAAGAAGTGCATGCTTACTATATGAAGTATGGTAAGAAGAAATGATTTGGGGTATCGAAAAGAAATTCTAGACAGGATGCTGATGGGATGGTAAGATGGTTTTGCTTGGCATGCTCGCGAGGAGGCACATCAAGAAGTAAGGCTGCCAATATTATGAAACCAAGACAAACAGAGAAGATGGGGTGTAGGGCTAGAATTAATACAGTATTCAATGATGAAGATGGATATACCGTATCTAAAGTAATATTGGATCACACACACACTTGTAGTCTAGGAAATATAAGACATTTCAGATGCTTTAAGAAAGTTGATGCTTGTGTCACTAAGAGGCTAGAGATATATGACGAGGCAGGAACAAAGTTGGCCAAAATTGCATGTCTGTGGTTGTTGAGGTAGGGGGTTGCAAGAATGTATCATTTGGGGAGGAGTGTCGAAACTACATTGATAAAGCACAACGACTTTGCCTCGAAGTTAGAAGTAGTGTAGTTTTATGTAACTATTTCGAAGATATGCAACAAAGAAATTCGGAGTTTTATTATAAGATAGACGTTGATGATGAGATGCGGTTAAAAAATGTGTTTTGGGTAAACGCCTAGAGTAGAGCTGCATATGAATCATTTGGATATGTGATTACATTTGATACAACATATCTGACTAATGCGTATAAAATGTCTTTTGTACTGTTTGTGGGTGTGAACCATCATGGACAGTCAATCCTACTCGGGTGCGGATTGATATCGAGTGAGAACACAAATACATTTGAGTGGTTGTTTAAGTCATGGTTGCAGTGTATGAATGACCAACCGCCAAATGCAATCATCACAGACCAAGACAAACTCAAGAAAATTGCAATTTCGAGGGTGTTCCAACTTCTAGGCATCACTTCTGTTTATGGCATATAATGAAAAAGCTTTATGAAAATTTTGGATCACATTGTCAATATAGGGAAATCAAAAGTACTCTACATAGGTGCATATATTACTCTTTCAGTCAGCATGAATTTCAGGAACAATGGAGTGCTATGCTTGAGACGTATGATTTGGATGAGAATACATGGTTGGTATCACTGTATAGTGATCGGCATTTTGGGTGCCAACCTATGTTAGAAACACGTTTTGGGCAGGAATGTCAACTACACAACAGAATGAAGGAATGAATGCATTTTTCGACGATTACGTTCACTCTAGAATGCATTTTTCGACGATTACGTTCACTCTAGAAGCAATTTCAAAATACTAAATTCAAAGAAAAACAAAAAGAATTGCGAGAATTTTTATATTTAACTACTAGAGAGATGGGATGTGAGGGTAGTAGATATACATTCATTGTTGTTGATGAGGTTCAAGTTGGTGATGACTTATTAAAACGTGTAACCTTTAATGTCAATGTTGATTAAGATTCCCTTTATGTGAAATGCAGTTATAAACTATTTGAGTTTAAGGTTATATTGGCATGCTCTCTGTATCCTAACTCAGATAGGTCAATATACAATACCATCAAAATACATCTTGGATCGATGGAGGAAGGATGTTAAGCAAAAATACACTTTCATGAAGAGTAGTTATGACACTAGAAGCATCGATGATGCGCGAATATATGATAGGATCCAAAATTACTTCTATGAACTGTGCTTCAATGCCTCAAAGGCCGAGAGCAGCTGTGTTAAATCAATTGGCCAAATAGAACAGTTGAAGACACAGTACCCTGATATATATATCGCTCCTTAGTCACAAGTAATGTAAAAGTAAATTATTTTTGTAACATTTTTAGTGATTGCCATTTTTTTAACATTTTTTTATGTTCCTGTATGATAAGACTGATCAAAGTGCATACACTATAACTCATTTTCATTAGGACTTTGGCTCTTGGTAGATGCCATGCTTTGACAAGATCTCCAGTTGATTTTGTATAAAGACATTGACTTTTATTGTGATTTATACACACCATGAGACCAGCATGAGACAATTATATAATATTGGTCACAGTGAGACAATTTTGTAATTTGTAGACACCATGTGATTTGTAGACACCATATTGTGATTTCTATTAGCCTGTTTACATTATCAAATTCAGCCTCAAGGGATAAGGTTGAGCGTAGATTGACTGCCAATATTTTGAACCAAGGGGCAAAAACGGATTCAGTCTTCATTGTTGTCATGGATTAATGAAAAACAAAAGGATTAATTCATAAAATTTTCATTGACCACATTCAGTATCAAAACAATACCTGATGGTTGTTAAGGTGATGACTCCAGTGGGATTACCATTTTATCCATGTGCTGTGAAGGATCAAGGCTCAAAAATTCATCTTCTACAATGGGTTTATCTCCTTCGTTAATGCTAGGCATATTGCTAATGTATTTTAAGAGCATTCACAATGATTTTTTTTTATCTTATTCTTTAAACTACATCATCAAAGTTTATTTTTCTATTTTACATATTAACTTTTATAATATATCATACATCAAGTTATTTATTTTTCCTTCATATAATTTAAATAATATTTATTCTTTTTAAACATTTCTTTTCTAACAATAAATTTGTAATATCCATATATATTTTTTATATATTTGTAATATATTATTGTATACAACGTAATATAATTCAATCCTATATACACAAAATAAAAAAATATAAGCCAAATAAAAATTAAAATAAAGTGGTTTTAAATAATGAATTTGTATTTTAAGTGTAAAAGTAAATGGAAATGAGGGAGTAAATGAAGTGAGTTACTGTAGCAATTTGTATTATACATATTTTTTGCATAATCAGATCAAACTCATTTTATGAACAAGTCTTCAGATGATTTACATTTTTTATATTTTACATATGTCATTGAGAATGCTCTATGGCTATGTTTGAATAATGATATGAGATGAAATAGTTTTAAATAAAAATTGAGAGTTTAAAAATGAATAAAATATTTTTATAATATTATTTTTTAATATTAATGTTGAATTTGAAATTTTTAAATTTTGAATTATATTTTGTATGAAAATTTGAAAAAATTGTAATAATAAGATGAAAATATTTATATACCTAAAGGAGACCTAAATAAACTAGTGTGCCGCCCAACCTTGGCCCCTGACATGTCCACTAGCACAAATTTTACATTTTAATTGTTTTCATTTTATATTTTTAAATATTTTTAAATACTTTTACATACTTTTAAAAATATTAATATATATTAATAAACTAAAAGTCACTTCTTTAACTATTAGGTAAAAAGAAATTTTAAAAAACTTAAATACATGAGCAATCAAAATAAAGAGACAAACTCATAGGCCATACTAGTATTTTCTATTTTAAATTTCTCTTTTTTTTTTGCAGTATTTTTAATAATTACTTCTTTAACTTTTAAGTAAAAATAAATAAAAAAAAATAGTAATTAAAATAAACAAGTAGTAAGTTTGAGCGGTAAATTTAAGGGACTTTATTAGCATTTGTCATTATAGATGCAAACATTCAAAAGGAGCCGATTCATTGAAGCAAAAGATTGGAGTAGAAATTAAGCTAATTAAGGATTTATCCCTAAATGCTAAAATGACATCATTTTATCTTAAGTTTTATATTTTTAAATAAAATCAAATAAAATAAAATGACATTGTTTTAAAGAGACTGCCAAAACAACTTCATTTCATATTCTATTTTGATTAAAAACTTAAACCCCTCTCCTGAGAGTCTCTCTCTCTCTCTCAACCAACTAGGGATATAATTAGCCTAGTTTGGTTAGTGCATGGGAGATTCTTGGACCGGATTGAAAATTCTGGGCCACCCGTTTTTTAGACTGATTCTCCATATAGACTAGAATAAAGTATAAACTTTTCATTCGATCCAATTCAGTCAGGACTAATGAAGAATGGGTCAAACATACCAAAAGCTCAAAATTATATTCTAATGTGTAACTTAGAAATTTTTTAACTTTTAAACATCAACTATTTAACTTTATTGGCACGTTTTGTTCTTGAAAATAACCTAAAGAAAAGTAGGAAAAATTATCAAAATTATCCGTATCCATCCATGAAAATCAGCAATCATCATAATAATATTAAAAATAAAAAATAGAGAGAGAGAATTATTTTATAGGTATAAATAGAGAGAGAAATTGAAAATTACAATATCATCAATTGATAGGCTAGTAAGTATATTTAAGATTTTATAAGGTCAATGGTGATTAGTTAGATAAAAATTACATGATTAATTTATACACTACATAAAATAATATATATTTAAAAGAGTCGCACACCAAGAAAAAAATTGGACCGAAAATCAAAATTTTAAGATTATATGTACCGAAACCAACAATTATACTTATTTGTCCAGATCAGCTAACTTACACCCCTACTTGTAGCTTCACCCAAACCACTGTCATCCCTCGCTATTACCTCCCTTTCTCTCATCTTCAATCATGACCTCCTAACCCTAGATCTCTCTCTCTCTCTCTCTCTAATAGATTTTGGTTTTAAACGATTTTGGATTTTTTCCCAGGGGATTTTGGATAGTAGTTTTTGTGGTGATTTGGACAAAGGGAGGCGAGAGAGGGAGGGGGTAGACGGTTGTGAGAGCCAATCTACCTTTCGGCATACAGATGGAGCCCTAGGGGCCAAACTCTCCCCCTGGCCCATGTGGGGGCGAGATTAGGGTTGCCTTGTTTTAAAAATGGGGACATTTTTATTCATCAAAATTGGGATAAATACAAAAAAAAAAAGAAGCTCTATCTATGCAAACTCGCTATAAAAGTGAGTTAGATACTGATGTGACATTGCATTTGTCAATGTTATGTTAGATACTTTGATTCAAAAGCTTCTAAAGTAAATGAGCATGCTCGAAATTTCGAATGTACTTGATCGAAAATGTGGGAGGGTTTGGATGTCAAGAGTTTTTCAACATTCTTTACTATTATTCACTATTTTATTATTACTTTTCACCTACTTTTATTATTATTCATTATTTTTTTATTACTATTCAATGTTTTATTATTATTTTTTACCTACTTTTTACTATTATTCACAAATACTCTCAACACCTAAACGCAATTGATGATACATAAAGTGTGTAATTTATTTTTGTAGAAGTGTCTATGGGATACTACCTGCAACATACCATTAATGAATATAAACAAAACCAAATCCTTAATTAAAATAATAAAAAAATATAATTAAATCTGAAGTTTCAAGCCTTCATGAATGGAGGTAGGAACACGCTTCCGACTCCCCCAAACCTTGAGCCATCTCTGAGTGGTCAGAACTAAGCTGTCCGGAGGTGGCTTAAAATTTGGACTGAACTCACAAAGGTGGGGAAGGTAGGTTTTTCTATCCCACCCAACATTCTCCATCCAAAGAGCAAATGGAAGTTTTTTTTTTCTTTTTATTCTTTTAATATAGCTTAATAATTTCTTATTGGCACTGGTTTCAGGAAGCATCCCAAATATTTCTAATAATATTGCTTAATAATTTGTAAAAGAATATAAATTTTTGGGTTTATTTGATAATTTAACTATTTATATTAATGGGTTTTTTTCCCATTATGTAACATCCATATTCAAGTTAAGGAATCAATCTACCATTAATCAATCTACAAAACATCCATATTTTAAAAATAATGCTTCAAATTTTGAAAGCTATGTGGCAAGAAGGATTGAAAAACTCTACCACAATTTTTCTATGGAGTGGGATAGGGGAATAATTCAAGTTCTACTTAATCAGATGAGACAACGTGTGCAAGCCTATTTCTTTAGGTGGTCTGGGTTTAAAAAATATAAGAACCTTCAATCAGGCTCTTCTTGGTAAATGGTTATGGAGGTATACTTTGGAACCTGATGCTCTATGGAAACTTGTGGTAGATTGTAAACATGGTGGCCTATGGGGGGATGGAGTACTAAAGAGATGTTTGGGACGTATGGAGTGGGTTTGTGAAAACGTATTAAACAAGGATAGGGGGTTTTCAACATTCATACCAAACTGATACTAGGTGGAGGAACTATGATTAAATTTTAGAGGGACACTTGGTGTAGGAGTGAAGCTCTAAAAAACACATTTCCTTCTGTGTTCCGGTTAGCCTGTGATCAAGAAGTTTCGGTGGTAGATCTCTTAATTCGATCAAGCGACAAGTTCAATGGAATGTCACCTTTAGTAGAGTAACCCAACATTGGGAAGTGGATAGTTTTGAAACATTTTTCATTTACATCTATTCCACTAAGCCAAATAGAAGGAGAGACGATAAGCTCTGGTGGAAATTGTCGGACAAAGGTATTTTCTAGGTTCACTCCTTCTATAAAGCGCTAACACTCTCAATAAACACCCACTTTCCTTGGAGAAAAATTTGGAGGAATAAGCCCCACATCCCCTCCCCCTCCCCCTCCCCCTCCATAGCCCTATTCTTTACTTGGACAGCCGCCCTGAACAACATTCTAACCACTGATAATTTGAGAAAGCGCATAATCATTCTCTTAGACTGGTGTTGCTTGTGTAAGAATTCAGAAGAATCTGTAGATCACCTATTGTTATATTACGAATAAGTTAGACACTTGTTGGATGATATTTTCAACTAAGTTGATTTGAACTGGGTTATGCCAACATGATGATTGAGTTATTAATTAGTTGGACATCTCTGGAAGGTGCTACTCCCATCAAATCAGTATAAAAGATGATTTCGATTTGCATTATGTGATGTATTTGACAAGAGCGAAATGATAGAACCTTTGAAAACAAGGAACGGAGTCGGGATTAGCTTCTTTCTCACTTTTATCGCACTTTATTGTTATGGGCTTTAGTTATAGATTTTAATGGCCTTAACCTTCATGATTTCCTTGTATCGAACAATCCACCCACGATATAGATAGGTTTCATCTATTGTATACCATCTTGTGTACTTGAACTTTGTCTATTTCTATCAATAAATTGTTTACTTATAAAATATATATATATATATATATATCAAATTTTCATGGTAGAAAGATAGCAAAAGAATGGCCAAAATCATACACAAATTGAATGAAATCACACAGTTCATTTCACAACAAAAATGACTGATTAGCACAAATATAACGGCCCCTATTACAAAACGGCCTTCACATTACTCTTGAAGGAAAATAACTACGGAAGAGCAAAACCCTGATGCACCCACCAAAATTATGGAAACAAACTTTCAATAGTGGACAGAAATTTTATTTAGAACAGCCTTCACATTAGTCTTAGTTCATATTCACCAGCCATCGTTATGTATCTCACCCATGGAAGAGCCTGGTATCCACTTTTTTCAATTATTTTGAGATATCGAACCTACAAAAACCCAATTCATACGAGTACAGTAACTGTGACCTATCATAATTTCAGTGCTGCATCTATGATTAATAAAGAAAAACCTTATAAAAACAACATGGTTCATGTGAATTATCATTTGCCCAGCCCTAAAGTGTGGGAAAACCCGGTGTTGGTTGAATGCACAGGGCGCACTTAAGCACACTTTAAGCGTATTTGTACCAACACTGGGACAACCTCATTCTCAAAACTCCAAGATGAACCTTGAAAAGAGGCATGCAATTCAAGTACATAACATATTGGTAACCAAAAGAAATTAATCAGAAAACAGCAAGGCAAGGCAAAATAACAAGATTCATGGATCCTTCAAGCCACTAGAGATGCAGGAACACATACCTGAATCCCAGAGACAGTAAAATATGGTATCTCAAACTTCACACGGATAGGAGCCTTTCTTTCAGGAGTAGGTTCTTCAGAAGTTATACTAGGAAGGATATACTCTGCCCTCAACATATACTCCTAAAAGTTTCCAGGTTATGAACAAGGTTAAGAATGGAAAGGTCAAGTTGTGCACCAAATAACCTAGTTACCCAGTTGCTAATGGCATGCAGGAAAAAGAAATCCGAGTCTTAGACCAGTTCTTACCTTATTACCAGGAAAAGACTTGATTTTCCAAACCAAAGCATCATTCTCAGGAGCATATGTAGCAGTTCCCAGTGATGTTCTGACATTAGGATTTGTAGCATCAGATGGCACAGGCAACTCGATTTCAACACTTGTGGCAGTGCTGTATTAAGAAATTAACCGGGGAATCAATTCAGAAACTATAGCCTTAACTTATCCGTTTTGATTTTTTTATATAGATCAAGAAAAAAATAAAGAACAATAGCAACGGCCATGAAGCACTTCATTGTCCCAAAGGCATACATCATGTTTTTTTTTTTTATAATTTTATATATATATAAGTAATAAAGGCATACATCATGTTTTTTTTTTTTATAATTTTTTTTTATATATAAGTAATAAAGGCATACATCATGTTTTTTTTTTTATAATTTTTTTTTATATATAAGTAATAAAGGCATACATCATGTTTTTACTTCGTACATGAAGACCCAAACCCACCATCCACCTCCTCAAAAAAAAAAAAAAAAAAAAAAAACAGTGCAACAAACAGAACTGAGGATTCCACTCAAACAAAAACTGAAGGATTCAGCATCAATATAAAAATAAAAAAGTGGCTGCACCCCTCAAAATGAAGATTTTGTACCCATTCCAATCTTGAGCTTTTTTTAAGCCATTCCAGAGACTATAAATTACAGAATTTTCTACAGAAACAGGACAAGATCATTCCAAATGCTTCAAAGGCCCCAAAAGTCAATGCTGACTGGACCAAATAATCAGATAACTTAAGTCCTACCATTTCACTGCCATCAAATGTCCAAAGTCCATATGTTTCAAAGATTTTAAAACATGAAAGCATCTGCTTGTAATTTTATCTACTCAAGAACAGAAAAAGCAAAAATGTCACATGAAAAGTGTAATTGGATGGTGTCTTCAACACTACTGGAAGAATATTCGCGAGGAAGGCCAACTTTTATATTTCATGAAACATCAAACCTCGGTTTCTGCCTTCTCAGTTATGTAGGGCTATTAACCACTAAAACAAACCATAAATGAGACCTAATTAGTAGAGTATAAACTCAGTTGAGGTTGAACTGGACCTTTGATTCTACCACCAAGAACAAGCCCAAATGTGCATTAGGATAACACTACAAAAATTTACCTGCGCTCCTTAAACTGGCTACGAGCTTTAACCATGATCTCAATACGACTTCTAGAATGCCTTTCAACTTGTGCTTCTACCCAAATGAGAGGTTTTACCTGAAATCATAAATAAAGAGCTTAGAGACAATAAATTATACAAAGTGACTATGACTGAAACTCAAGATGCAAGCGATTGACCCCATGCAGTATGATCGAATAATTTTAAGTACATCTTGACTAGCGATGGAGGCAAAAATATATGTAAACAGCAATCAAAATAGCCACTGAACATTTACGGGGCAAACAACATTAAATGAACCTGAGTACTGAGCCTATATGTCATCAGGTCAAAAGATCCATCTGGAGGTATGAAGGATATTGTCCTGTCATTTTCAAATCGAGCCAAACGTACACACCTGGAAAAGTGAAACGGATATGCATGAAGAAAAAGCAAGAAAAAAGATCTTATCTTCGAAATTGTTCACATTGGAAATATCATAAACCAGAAGAGAAAGTGAATGAGCAAAATAATCATACATACTGGTGGAACTTAATATCATCCAGATCAATGGCTTTTCCTTTTGTTGATCCACCTTGAGCCTCCAGTAGTACTCTATCATTTAGGCCAAGCTTACACTCAGGCATACCACTATAATAAAATAGATCATGTTTAGTGTAATCCTTTGAAAGTACAGACTAGCATATCCACCCTATAATTTTCATATATGGTTTCTCTTAGAACTGAGACCTTTATCGTACACTATATTTGTTATGTTAAAACATTAATAATGACTTCTGAATGCTACATTGATTCTGCCAAGAGTTCAATATGGCCCTTAACATAGTCATCTATAATTATCAATATGCAGCCTAGTGGTCAATGGATGGGGGCTTGTAGCGAGCTGAAGACTCAAACAACTTGGATTCGATTCCCCAATAGATGATTCCCTAGATTATCAATACACGGTTTTGGCAGGGGGGCATGTACTTGGGGCTACAGGGTGAGTCTCAATTACTTGGTCCAGATCTTTGGCTCCTTATTGTACCTTTTGGCTTTGGGTCAGTATTGACCCTCAGATTAGTAACTTCAGCAACTTAGGTGGCTTTCAGGTTCAATTTGTAAATTTGCATGTCATCAAGCTTACCATATAGTATGTGCTCAGCTAACTGTGTCATAAGAACAGGTAGTGCTTTTAAACTCTCATCCTTGATGAACTTTTCACAAGCTTAAACAAATTACAAAAAAAGATGATATGATGATGTACCTTAAATATGTTCGCATTTTTAGTGCCCCCACAACATCTGAACGTATTATTTGGCCATTGCTGTTGACAAGTATATTCACACTCTCCACCACATCCAAGAAAACCTGATTTATGATGAACAAAGCTTCAAACACATATCAGATGGCGTCTCGTTTTAATTACAAGAACATGTACAAAAGATAACTCTACTTCATTCTTCTTGTATCGTATCCCTTCACTACGCCAGGATACTGCGTTTGTCACAGCCATGGGAGGACGCTGTGTAACTTCCATCCTGTAAGCATCGGTCTTGATAAATTCGCTAAGAATCTTCGCTTCGGTGTATTGTGGGAAGCCAAAGTCCATAATTTCATCGAGCAATTCATACTTGCAAATTCACAAAAGGCACATCATCAGCGAGAACATTCCTTAAAACCCATCCTTAAAGTTCCGTATCCATTCAGTCACAAAGTACAAATATTGATAAAAGTTGAGAAAATCTCTTACCACAACTACAAAATTATCTCGGAGGGATTCCTCTTCCAACTCTTCAAAATAATGCTTAAACACCTGAAAATATCCATATCAACTCCCCCATTCTATCTCTAATTTACATATTTCTTCTTGTAGTTTGAATCAACAGAACGGCTTACATCAACTAAACGATGTAGAAAGAGTATAAGGCTGGCGGCATTGCAATTCTGCCTCGAGGCAGTCATCAAGTAAATGTTACTGTGTTGTATAAACATGTACGTTATGCCGTTGTCGTAAATCACTGGATCTTGAGATTGCGGATCGCCCTGAAACCGACATCACGAGAGTATCAAATTAATCGGGTTTTTACTTTTTCCCCCATGCAAACCAAACGGAAACTATTGGTGCCGGAGCTTTTTCCTTAAACTAACCGTTTTGTGTTAATGATAAAAAGGTGAAAATTGAAGTAGTAAACTTGAGAAAAATGAATCAATCAATCGGTCTGAAAACTGAATTTGCAATTTCTCACTCAAGATGCTAATAGAGAACGAACCTCTTTCTCGATGAACTTGGTGAAGAAGTTCTCGGCCTGAGCTGCGGAGACATCGCCACGGTAATCGCGCCAAATCAAGACGCGGCCTTTTATGTCTAAGAGGAAAAGCGCCGAGGCGGCGCCGGCCATTTCTGTGAGAAAGAGAGAGATTCAAGAATCTCGATTCAAGTTAACAGCTATCAATCCGTGTGCTTTCCTTTAATCGGCAAGAGGAAAAAAATCAGAAGGAAATCGAGTGGGAGAAGGAAGGTATCAAGTCGGTGGAGATTGAACCGTTGAAATTTCAAGAGTGAAAATGATGATTTTTCTTCTCTCCGTCAGGAAAAATAAAAAGAAAAAAAAATTAAAATTCAGTCACCAGTTTTTCTCTTTTTGAAAAAATAATTTTATTCAAAAGTTACCTAATTACAAATTAATGACCTATTTCTAAATCTCTCATTAAGAGAGAACTATTCCTAATTAGTGGAATAGTTACACATGGAATTTATTTTGTGAAATGCTATCTTTTTAATTTTAAATATTATTTTTTTCAATCCTCATGTATTTCAACTGATTTCTTCTAACTTCAATTCTAACTTCTTTTCAAAAAAAAAAAACGTCCCAAATCACAATTAAAATTTAACAATATAATTACCTTACTTTAGTAAAAATAATTTTGATTTTGAAATAACTATTATTATTAAAAACAAAATAATAAAAAGAAGGGTAAATTTATCATTCATTCTTATATAAATATAAATACATATATTATTTTAATTCATTTAAAATATTAATTATTGTATTATTTTTAGAGTATCATATCATGGTCCAGTTTTATTAATCATCATTTTCATACACAACACAATATTTTTATTTATTTATTTTATTCTTCTTAAATTAATTAAAATTTAATAATAAAAATTTATGTTTGATAGAATTTTTCATTATTCATAGTCGTTACGTAATATTTGTTCATCCACTGCAGACTTTTAACTCTATGCCTAGAAAGGTCAAAAAGGCTTGCGGATTGCAGATACTGACGAAAAGAGAGAAGTTTCATGTTCATTTTCCTACACCCGTCGGCCAGAACAACCTTAAAGGCCTCGGATTGGCATAACATTCTTCATCTTCTATTTTCTTCACCCCCTCCCAGCGGCCTCTTGAGCTCTTCCGCCAGCTGTTTCCTGGGCCTTCTGTCCCATCTGACCGGCTGTCTCCTGCGCTCGTAGCTTTCCGTGCTCCAGTGGCTCCGGCAGTCTTGCTCGACGCACAGTTGGCTATCCACGAAAGCAATGAAATCCCAGTGATACCGAATGCTCCCGATGCCAAAAATCGGGTCATAGCCAGGCCAATGACCGCTGCTGCTGAAACCAAAACAGGGCTGCACAACACGAACAGCGGGGTCGAGACGGGGAGGCCGATAAGCGTTGCGGCAAGTGTGAGACCGGACAGGAGGAGAAGGAAGCCGGCGACGGGTGCGAGAGTGACGAACGCTAGAGGGGACCCTGAGCCTGACCTTTTTGTCTTGCGGACATGCCCTTCATGGCATCGGTAGGGTATTGTTGGTAGTCTTGGGAATCTTAACTTCCAAATTTTTTTTATTAAAATTTACTTTTAACAAAATAATAAGAAAAATAGAGAAATAAATATAACACGAGAATTTACGTAGAAAATTTCAAAACATGAAAAAAACTACAAGACCTAAAGAAAAAAAATACGCTATATAAAAAATTGTTACAATCATACAATTTTTCTCCTCACCCTAACGATACTCACAAAAACTTCTCCCACTAGTAAAATTCTAACTTTCATCTCTCTTCCTTTTACATACAAAAAGGACAATAGAGAAATTTTACTAAAATCAAAAGTTACTAGATAAGTTTTTGACTGATATAATTAACTAAGGAGACTAGGCCTAACTAATGGACTTACCCCAATTTACAAATCCCATCGATGTAAGATTATAAAATGAGTAATAAGTCAACAATCTCCACCTTGCGATTTTAACTGATCTCATAGCCACGCTCCACCGTAATGAAGATCTTCATAACTTTCGCTATCATGCTCCACTATAAAAGTATAACCACTCAGAATAAACCAAATCCAAGCATTTCACTTTGGCCCATGTCGAAAATAATTTTACTGAAAAATTATGGTGCAACTCCCACGTTTGGCTTTCCTGGAAGTTCATCAGCCATTGATATGAATTTTTACCACACACATTGCATCAATGCCAAACCAATTCCCATGTGTAAACTTGTGGAATAACTAACATTAACACATCGTCTATCATGGCAACTTTGAGATTAACGATATGCCATGAGGATGTAAATGTCTTTTCTTTTTAACAGACACCGTCTTTTATACAGAGAGACACGATATTAGTTTCATTGTCAGTATCTCCATTTACTGACTTGGAGTCTCTTGCCGAACCTGCTCCACCTCTTGGACAATTTCTTCTGACGTGCCCAGGTTGTCCACACACCTAGCAGACTACTTTCTTATTCATGGAGTTCTTCCTCTTCCAATCACTAGCTGTCACCATTACTATGTTTTCAGGTGAACCATTACTTCCACCACTTAGCCTTCTTTCTTCAGAAAAAAGTTTACTGGTAACATCTGAAAAAATTATTTTCTCCTTCCCATGTATCAAAATAGGCTTCATATGCTCATAGGAAGATGGAAGAGACCAGATCAGCCTCAAGACTTGATCCTCATCATCATTTTTAACTCCAATAGATTTCAGCTCAGAGACAATGCCATTGAGAATACTTAAATGATCTAAAATAGTCGTACCCCCACTCATCCGCAGTATATGAAACTGCTCCTTTAGGTACACTTGATTCGAAACACCCTTCATCTGATATAACTCTTCGAGCTTTTCCCAGAGTCCCTTTGCCGTGAATATTCTATGCACATTTGCAAGAATATTCATGGCTAGGCACAAACGAATTGCACTTGCCGCTCTCAAATCAAAATCTTCCCAATTTTCATTGCTCATTCCAGATCTACTCTTTGTTTCACCAGTAGTACTTGGACCGCTACTAACTTCAGGGACTGGTCTACCTTTCAACGCCTTGTGTAATCCTGATTGAATCAAGATATCCTTGACTTGCACTTGCCACAAGCCAAAATTGATTCTCCCATCAAATTTCTCCACATCAAATCTAATAGGATTTGAAAGTCTACCTCCTGATATAATTTCGATGAATTTTACCGTAGAAATGAATAGTACTCACTAAATAAGTTCCCAAGAAAGACTGATCTTTCCTAGACAGAATTTCAAGATTTTCAGGAAAGATTGGAGGGTCCAACGGACACACTTAAAATTTCCAATCTCCTAGACAGAACTTCCTTAGACCGTACATATTCACACTACCACATCAAAACTCCACCCTGCAAAAAGAATCTAGTGGCTCTGATACCACTATTGGGAATCTTGGCTTCCAAATTCCCCCTACCAGGATCTACTTTTAACAGAATAATAAGAAAAATAGAGAAATAAACACAACACAAAAATTTACGTGAAAAACTCCAAAACAGGAGAAAAACCACTAGACCCAGAGAAGAAAATATACTATGTGAAAAATTGTTACAATCATACAAATTTTCTCCTCACCCCAACAGCACCCACAAAAATTCTCCCACTAGTAAAACTCTAACTTTCACCTCTTTTCCTTTTACATACAAAAAGGACAATAGAGGAATTTTACTAAAATTAAAAGTTACTAGATAAGTTTTTTACTGGTGTAATTAACTAAGGAGGCTAGGCCTCCTTTTATAACTAATGGGCTTGCCCCAATTTACAAATCCCATCGATGTGGGATTGTAAAAGGAGCAATAAGTCAACAGGTGGCGCTGGTCAGCCATGGAGGCTTGGTTTAGTTTCTTCTTGGCTCGTAACTTGATAATTTTGGCTCTTTGAGAGATGAAGATTATGATCAAGAGGTTGGGGTTCGTACGATTTTAAGGGATGGGGTTGTGAACTTGTGAGTTTTAAGAGGGCAAGGTGAACTTGTGACTACACTTGTTCGATGGATGGGTTGTTGCATGAGAAACATGTCACTTTGGAAGTTTGGATGGCTTTCCAGCAGGCTAAACCTATGGGGTCGAACGAACCTTCCTATCTTGTTCTCTAAGAGAAAAATCCAAACTCTCTCTCATTTAAATGGCGCCATCGGAGTTTGAGAAGCACCTTTAGCTCTCCCTGCGCCCCTCTCTTCTCTTCTCCTCTATTTCCTTCTCTTTCTCCATCTTCTTCAGTCTCATCTTGCATTTTCTTTTGATTTTCTTTTCCTTTTTACATCCTCTTTTTCTCAACGCCCCCATCATCTTTCGGCCCTCCTCTCCTTCTTCTCATTTTTTTTTTCTTTTGTTTGGCCCAAGACGTGATGAAGGGGTATCGGGAAGGAATTTAGCGAACAAGCTATAGCACTCTCCTGAGAATTAAGAGGGGAAAAAGCCACAACGATAGCAAGCCTGGGCTTAGAATTTTTGTTTGGTTTGCAGGAATTGAAATCTTGGGAGGGGTTTGGTCGTGGAGGTCAACAAAGGCAATGGCTCTCGACAAGCTGAACCTCACACGCGTCCCGCTATGATCCTCCTAGGATGGTGATCTACTAGTCGCAACAGGTTTGTGCGTTTGGAGAGGCGTGTGCTTCACACGCCATTTACAGTGGTCGGTTGATCTCCATGCACCACCTTTGGAGGGGTCTATTACACTACAAGGTTTTAGGATTTTTGCTATAAAACTATATGATGGAAAAAAGCATATATTGAGTGAAAAATATTTTTTTTCTACCAAATTTGTTAGTGAGATGTTGGTGGCATATAATCCATGAACAAAAATAATTTTCTACCAAAATTTTATGTCATGGCAAATACAACTTTATCCCACCACCTGACATTATGGATATAACATGCAAAATTCGTGACAAATAATATTTTCATCCACTCCATTGTAGTGTCAACGATGATACTATCCATGAAGACAATAGACTGGAAAAAGCTTTTACCCACGAACCATTTTTGTGGCTACTTCGGTGGCAGATAACTTGTTCCCACTACTAATGTCGTGGAAAAATATCTTTTCGAATGATTTCTTTTTATGAAAATTAAGATTGTTTTCTACCAACATGTTTGCTTGCTGTTGAACTCAAGGTTTCAAATTTCGTGTAAATCTACACATGAATTTTGATGATAACAAATGAATTCAAAGAATAAAAGAGTCTCAAAGTCAAGTTGTCCACACAATACAATCAAGCACATTAAGGAACCAAGCATGAGCAATAAGGGAACAAGTTCACATTAAAATCATAGAATAATATTATAAATCTCTTAAAAATTCAAAATTAGGATTAAGGCTCAAAATTAATATTTTATCATAAAGTATTAAAATACATTTTTCACATGTACATTTTGAAAATTAAATTTGAAAATTTTGAAAGATGATTTATTGTCATCTTTCACATGTGCATGACATGATTAAAGGTTTGAATTTTGAAAATATTAAGATGATTGATTGTCATCTTTCGCATGTGCATGTTTTATTTAAATATTTTCAAAATGATAGATGCTTTTCTTGACTTATGCAAAAAGTAGATGTCTTTGTTTGAAAATTTTGAAAAGTAAAGTGTGCTCCTTTTGTCATATGCAAAAAGTAAAAGATTAGATTTGAAATTTTTGAAAAGTAAAGTGTGCTCCTTTTGTCACATGCAAAAAGTAAAAAGATTAGGTTTAAAATTTTTGAAAAGTGAATGATGATGTCTTTGACATGTGAATCTTTTTAAATTTGAATATGAAGTCTCATATGCCTATAAATAGATCATTTGAGAGCTTCACATTCACAACACCAAGAGCATACAACATTCATTCAAAGTTTTCATTCTCTCTTCTCTAAGCATTGAGCCTTAACCCTTGTTTATTTGGAGAGATATAGTTTGTGCTGTATTGTTTTTATTTCACTCATTGAGGAGTGTTTTCTGATAGCCTACCCACTATCAATTCTTGTATTAGTAAAAGGGTGTGTATAACCCTTGTGTGTGTAGAAGGTGTTCTACACGGGGAATAGTTAAATCACCAAGTGTGAGGTGATTGGAAATGTAGAAGGTGTTCTACACGGGGAATAGTTAAATCACCAAGTGTGAGGTGATTGGAAGTATAGAGGGTGTTCTACACGGATTCTTTGGAGCGGTGCTGCTCAAAGGTGTAATAGGTTTCTATCTCCACCTAAAGGAGATTAAATAGTGGATTTGGGGATCCTCAAGGGGTAGCTTGAGACGAAGACGTAGGCAGTGGGGCTGAACCTCGTTAACATACTGAGTTTGCTTCTCTCTTACCTTTACTCTTTATATTTATTACTGTTTCATATTTTGTTTATATTTTATATTGTATACTTGATTTATAATTGTTAATTTTTTTAATACAACTCAATTCACCCCCATTTTGTGTTAGTCATCTGGGCAATAATTGGTATCAGAGATAGAGTTCTGTTATAAGATTAACTATCTTTTGAGTTAAGATCTTATGGCTAACATTGCAGCTTCATTTGGTGAAGGTCAATCTAGCAGTCGGCCTCCACTCTTTTGCGGAGACAATTACTCATTCTGGAAAGTTAGAATGAGAATATTCCTTCAGGCTCAAGGTCGAGAAATCTGGAAATGCATTGTAAATGGACCTTATATTCCAACAAAAGTAGTTGATGGAGTAAAGGTCAAAAAGGAAGAAGAAGAGTTTGATCGTGAAGACGATAGACTTTATACTTTGAATTTAACTGCTATGAATTTATTATATAATGCTCTCAATGGTAATGAATTTAATAGAGTAATGACTTGTGCTACAGCAAAGGAAATTTGGGATAACTTAGAAGTTACTTATGAAGGAACTTCTCAAGTCAAGGAATCAAAAATTTATATTCTTACTCATGAATATGAAATGTTTAAAATGAATGATGATGAATCTATTTCTAGTATGTACACTCGTTTTACTAACATTATAAACAGTTTGACAGCTCTTGGCAAAATTTATTCCAAAGTGGAGATAGTAAGAAAAATTCTCAACTTTCTACCAAAACGTTAGGAATCAAAAGTGATAGCGATTATTGAAGCTAGAGACCTCAAGAAACTTGAAGTGAATGAACTCATTGGGTCACTTATCACCCATGAGTACACATTGAAAAGAGGAGAAGAAGAAGGAAATTCAAAGAAGAGCTTGGCACTTAAAGCTGTTCCACATGAAAGTGAAAGTGATGAAGATGAGGAAAATGATGACAAAGATGAAGAAGTTGCGATGATAACAAGAAGAATTGAGAGGTTCTTAAAGAAAAATAAAACTCCTCAAAGGAAATCTTTCAAAAAGTTTTCCAAGAAAGATTCAGGTAAAAATAACATTTTAATTTGTTATAAATGTAATAAACCTAGTCATATCAAGTCAGATTGTCCTCTGGTAAAGAAAGATCGAAACAAAGGCAAAAAAAGCAATGAAAGCTACATGGGATGATGATTCAAGTAGCTCAAATAGTGAAGCAAGCAATGGAGAATCAGCAAATCTTTGTCTTATGGCTAAAGATGACATTGAGGTAACAAATCTTAATAATATTGAAGATCCTTTATATGAAAAATTACAAAATGTTTTAGAAAAGGTATATGAGGAATTTGAAAAATTGGGTATCAAGTATACTGTTTTGAAAAAGAAAAATTCTTTTTTAACAAACGAAATTGATATTTTAAGAAAAGAAAGTATTGTTTCGAAAAATGAAAATTTTGAGTTGAAGAAAAAGAAAAGTGATTTAGAAAATATTATTGAAAAATTTACGAATAGAAAAAGAAATTTTGAAAAATTTCTTAGTAGTCAAAGATGTGTTTTTGACAAGGCAGGCTTGGGATATGTGCCAAAACAAAAATACAAACCTTATAAAAACTTCTTTGATAATCTTTCTACATCAAAGTCCAATATTCAAAATTCTTTTCATAAAAATAATTTTGTTAAAAAATGATACTATTATAATCACTCAAGTTCTTCATATATGTCACATACTATTTGCAATTTTTGTAATAAAAATGGTCATAATTATTTTGCTTGTCCTATTAGAAGAAAACATACAATGACTATTAGGGCCATATGAGTACCTAAAAATCTTGTTTTTTCTAATACTAATAAATAAATGATCCAAAGAACTTGGGTACTAAGAAAAATCATTTTAATTGTTTTTATAGGTGTACATTAAGTCTTCCACGAACAAAAATAAATGATTTTTAGATAGTAGATGTTCAAGACACATGACGAGAGACAAGACTAAGTTTTTTGATTTTAGATCTAAAGAAGAAGGATACATGACATTTGGAGACAACTCGAAAGGGAAGATCGTGGGAATAGGTAAAATTAGTAATGAGTCTTCTCTCATAATTGAAGATGTTCTACTTGTTGAAAGTTTAAAACATAATCTTTTAAGCATAAGTTAATTATGTGATAAAGGATTTACAGTTACTTTCAAAATGGATAAGTGCATTATTTTGAATGATTATGATTGTAATATTTGTTTTATTGCTTTTAGAATTAACAATGTTTATACAATTAATTTTGAAGAATTACCTCACAAGATACGATTTGTTTTTTAGCTCAAAATGAAACTAATTGGTTATGGCATAGAAGACTAGGTCATGCCAACATAGAACTTATTTCCAAACTTTCAAAAAATGATCTTGTGAGAGGTTTACCAAAGGCAAATTTTCTTAAAGACAAAATTTGTGATGCATGCCAATTTGGTAAACAAACAAAAACTTTTTTTAAAACCAAGAAATATATTTCCACTACTAGACCACTGCAACTGATACACATGGATCTTTTTGGACCAAATAGAGTTGCAAGTTTAGGAGGAAAATATTATGCATTTGTTATTGTTGATGTTTTTTCTAGATATACTTGGGTCATATTTTTTGCTCATAAAAATGAGGCACATAATGCCTTTATCAAGTTATGCAAGAAAATTCAAAATGAAAAGGGTTATACTATTTCAAGTATCCGAAGTGATAGGGGAAAAGAGTTTGTTAATAAAAATATTGAAACATTTTGTTATGAAAATGGTTTTATGCATAATTTTTCTACTCCTCGAACTCCTCAACAAAATGGGGTAGTAGAGAGGAAAAATAGATCTCTTCAAGAGATGGCAAGAACAATACTCAATGAGAACAATTTGCCTAGTTATTTTTGGGCCGAAGCGGTAAGTACTGCATGTTATGTTATAAATAGAGTTATGCTAAAGTCTAAATTAGAGAAAACCTCCTATGAGCTTTGGAATGAGAAAAAGCCCAACATTGATTACTTTCATGTATTTGGATGCAAATGTTTTATTTTAAATGACAGGGATAATTTAGGCAAGTTTGATGCAAAATCTGATGAAGGTATTTTTCTCAGGTATTCTACTAATAGTAAAGCTTATAGAGTATTCAATAAAAAGACTTTGACTGTACAAGAATCTATGCATGTAGTATTTGATGAATCTAATTCTCTACTCTCCAAGAAATCTATTGATGAAGAAACAAGAGGTATAAATAATATGAAAAGTCTCAATCTCAACAAAGAGAACACAATAGAGGAAGTCCAACATGGAGATATCAGGAAAGATCATTAAAATTTAATACAAGATGCAACCAAACAGTGAAAATTTGTGAAAGATCATCTAGTGGAACAAATTCTGGGGGAACCTTCACGAGGTGTAAGCACTCGATCATCTCTTAGAAATATTTGCAATCATACTGCTTTTCTATCTCAGATTGAACCTAAAAATATTGATGAAGCACTTCTCGATGAATCTTGGATTCTAGCTATGCAAGAAGAGCTTAATCAATTTGAAAGAAATGATGTTTGGACACTTGTTCCTAGACCCAAAAATCATACTATTATTGGAACAAAATGGGTTTTTAGAAACAAGAAAGATGAGTCCGGAGTCATTACTAGAAATAAGGCTCGACTTGTAGCCCAATGTTTCAATCAAGAAGAAGGAATCGATTATGATGAGACATATACACCAGTCGCAAGATTAGAAGCTATTCGAATGCTACTTGCATATGCTTGTTATAAAGATTTCAAACCTTTTCAAATGGATGTTAAAAGTGCTTTCTTAAACGGTTTTATAAATGAAGAGGTATATGTTGAATAACTTTCAGGTTTTGAAAATCATATTTCTCCAAATCATGTTTTCAAACTCACAAAAGCACTATATGGACTCAAACAAGCTCCTAGAGCATGGTACGAGAGACTTAGTGGTTTCTTGATTGAAAAAAGGCTTTTCAAGAGGAAAAATTGATACAACTCTTTTCATTAAATACGAAAATGATGATATTCTTTTGATTCAGATTTATGTTGATGATATAATATTCGGTACTACTAATGAAAATATATGCCAAGTTTTTGCTAAGACTATGCAAGAAGAATTTGAAATGAGCATGATGAGAGAGCTTACATTTTTTCTCGGATTGCAAATTAAGCAAGCAAAAAGTGGGACATTCATCAATCAATCGAAATATATTAAGGAATTGCTGAAGAAGTTTGGGATGGAAGGTGTTAAGGAAACTGGAACACCAATGAGCCCATCCACTAAACTTGATAAGGATGAAACCAGTAAATCAGTTAACTCGAAGGTATATCGAGGTATGATTGGTAACTTATTATATTTGACAGCCAGTAGACCAGATATTATGTTTAGTGTGTGCTTATGTGCATGCTTTCAATCATCTCCAAAAGAATCACATTTAATTACAGTTAAGCGCATTCTTAGATATCTTAGTGGTACAATTAACTTAGGGTTATGGTACCTTAAGCACACATCTTTCGATCTAATCAGCTACACAGATGCAGATTATGCTGGCTGTAAAATAGATCAAAAAAGCACTAGTGGAGCATGTCACTTCTTAGGTCGTGCACTAGTTTCCTGGTTTAGTAAAAAACAAAATTCTATTGCATTATCTATTACTGAAGCAGAGTATGTTACTGTAGGCAATTGTTGTGCTTAAGTTTTTTTACATGAAGTAACAACTTAAGGATTTTTAAACTTATGGATAATCACATTCCAATCAAATGTGATAATACAAGTGCTATAAATTTTTCAAAGAATCCACTACAACATTCTTGGACCAAACATATTAAATTTAGATATCATCTTCTTAGAGATCATGCGCAGAAGGGCGATATTGTATTAGAATTCACTAGTATACATGATCAATTGGCAGAAATTTTCACAAAACCCCTACCAGAAGATAAACTATGCATGATTAGAAAAGAAATAAGAATTATGCATGCCATAAATATCTGCTAGATATTTTTATTCCATTATCTCAAATGACCTACAGAAACTTGAGACGTTTAGCCTCATCATTCAAATGCATTTGCTCCTCATAAATCATCATGCCATCCTTGTCTAAAGGATTAGGCAATCGAAATGCAGAGGCAAGTAAGGATTTTAAATTCTTATTCTGTTGTTTTAAGTCTACTATTTTTTTGTTAGACTCTTGAACAAGTCGTTGAAGAATATTGATCTTCTCATTAAGCTTCTCTATCTCGCAGATTTTTGACTGCAACTGAGCGGAAAAAGCAACAATGGAAGATGAGTATCGAGTCCCGAGACCCACAAGCTCGTAAATGGCATCATGATCTGATTTATTAGCCAAATCATGATTCATGGCACCCACGACAGATGTAGAATTAGATTGAGACTGAGGTGAAGGATACCTCAAATCTTGATCAAGAGAAGCACTGAAGGGAAATCTACGAGCCATTGAAAAATTGTAGAATGAGAATGCAAGCAAATTGCAAAGATGAGAAGAAAGCTTGATGCGAAATAGATAAAGTTAAGGATTGCTCTTATAGAAACGGAAATAAGAACAAGACAAGCTTACAAATCATGATAATATCTCATTTTTTAGCAACATCAAGCGGATCAAATCTCTGTACCGAATTGCCAGAGCTACACCTCCAGCCTTTGCAGGTTTTGTCGGGCACGGGTGGTTTCAATTATTCATCTCTTTACAAAATCTCCTTCCGCACCAAAATTACCGAAACTAGGCCTCCAGCCTTTGCAGGTTTTGTCGAACATGTGTGGCTACGCACCAAATTCTCTACAGTCTCTACTAATGCAGCGTTTTATTTGTCTGTTGGTTATTGTAGGAATATATCTTATTGAGCTAATTATGATTCCTTTTTAATGATGCCAAAAGGAGGAGAAGTTTTAGACTAAAACATTAATATTGTTTAAATTGCTAAACTTGTTATATATGCTTGGAATTATATTTATATTTTTGCTTGAAAAACTAACGCACATTCTCAGGGGGAGCTTAAGTATTAATACAGGTTTCAGGTTCTATCAAGTATTTGTCATCATCAAAAAGGGGGAGATTGTTGAACTCAAAATTTCAAGTTTCGTGTAAATCTACACATGGATTTTGATAATAACAAATGAATTCAAAGAATAAAGGAGTCACAAGCTCAAGTTGTCCACACAATACAATCAGCACATCAAAGAACCAAGTATGAGCAATAAAGGAATAAGTTCACATTAAAGTCATAAAATAATATTGTAAATCTCTTAAAAATTCGAAATTAGGATTAAGGCTCAAAATTAATATTTTATCATAAAGCATTAAAATACATTTCCCACATGTGCATTTTGAAAATTAAATTTGAAAATTTTGAAAGATGATTGATTGTCATCTTTCACATGTGCATGACATGATTAAATGTTTGAATTTTAAAAATATTAAGATGATTGATTGTCAGCTTTCACATGTGCATGACATGATTAAAGGTTTGAATTTTGAAAATATTAAGATGATTGATTGTCATCTTTCACATGTGCATGTTTTATTTGAATATTTTCAAAAGTGATAGATGCTTTTCTTGACTTATGCAAAAGGTAGATGTCTTTGTTTGAAAATTTTGAAAAGTAAAGTGTGCTCCTTTTGTCATATGCAACAAGTAAAAGATTAGATTTGAAATTTTTGAAATTCACATGCAAAAAATAAAAAGATTAGGTTTAAAAGTTTTGAAAAGTGAATGATGATGTCTTTGACATGTGAATCTTTTTAAATTTGAGTATGAAGTCTCATATGCTTATAAATAGATCATTTGAGAGCTTCACATTCACAACACCAAGAGCATACAACATTCATTCAAAGTTTTCATTCTCTTTTCTCTAAGTATTGAGCCTTAACCCTTATTTATTTGGAGAGATATAGTTTGTGCTGTATTGTTTTTATTTCACTCATTGAGGAGTGTTTTCTGATAACTTACCTACTATCAATTCTTGTATCAGTAAAAGGGTGTGTATAACCCTTGTGTGTATAGAAGGTATTCTATACGGGGAATAGTTAAATCACCAAGTGTGAGGTGACTGGAAGTGTAGAGGGTGTTCTACACGGATTCTTTAGAGCGGTGCTGCTCAAAGGTGTAATAGGTTTCTATCTCCACCTAAAGGAGATTGAATAGTGGATTTGGGGATCCTCAAGGGGTAGCTTGAGACGAGGACGTAGGCAGTGGGGCCGAACCTAGTTAAATCACTGAGTTTGCTTCTCTCTTACCTTTACTCTTTATATTTATTACTGTTTCATATTTTGTTTATATTTTATATTGTATACTTGATTTATAATTGTTAATTTTTTTAATACAACTCAATTCACCCATCTTCTTGTGTTAGTCATCTGGGCAACACTTGCAGATAGATATTAGCTACTGAATGAATGGTAGTAAAAGGTTTTTGCCATGAATTACATTCATGGCAAATGCTAATAAATTTCAGAAAAAAAAAAATTACCAAATCTGCAGACTAGTCCTTGAGCCAAAAATAATCATATCTAATATAAGCTAAAATAAATATATCCCACCATTAAAGAGATAAGTTCACACTTTTAATAATTTAAAAAGAAAAATTTAGAAAAATTTATATTTATTTGTACAAACTTAATCCATACTCAATATATTCAAATTTTAGAAACAAATACTAACATCATGCTTTACAAGCTCACTAATACTCCATCACTTAATCCCAACATTTTAAAACAATTCATCTTTATCTAACTCCATTCCATGCTCAAACATCAACACAAGTGAAGCCAAATTATATGTAGCTCTTCTCAAATGCATCAAGTTCAAGAACTAAATGAGCCAATAAAAGAATGAGTGTCTAATCATCTTGACCTACAAACAGAAATTAAAGTTAAGTACTTATCAATAAAAAAGAAACTAGCAAAATTACGAATGAAGCATCCTAGCCCTATACTAGATCCTATATATATAGCATTTCACCAAAATTTTTAAAAACTGAAATCGTTAAGATTTCAAAAGAAAATTACAGATTATACTTATTTATTTGGGTTGGTTATTGCCTGTCATAAATCATTATTTTTGTAGGTGTCCAGATCAATGAACTTAAAGGCTATAGACTGCTACCAATAAACTACTGCTTAAAGGCCAAGAAGCCTATAGACTACTGTCAATTTGGATTAGTTCAGCAGGGTATAGAGAAAACTAGCGTACAAGTTGACAAACACAAGCCTTTTAATAACTGACAGTGTTCACAGCAATTAATTCTAGGGTTCTTAAATAGTGTTTCTGGCATTAATTTCCCTATGTCAAAAACCAGCATTCATCCCTAAGTTTTAAACCATGGGGTTAGTTTCGTCCTATTTATTTGGATGGTGCAATAAGCTATACAATTTGATGGGAAATTATTGTGACAATCATGAGTATATTCAATGTGCTCTTCAATTGTGACTAGTCCCTAGGTTTGTTTTTTTACCAAGAAAACTACAGATTATACTTAGTTATTTGGGCTGGTTCATATAGGCCTTACCGTTAAGATCTTTGTATACTACTCCTATGACACAGACACACATCTTATTAACACATGCACTGCTGCATTCTTGCTAGTTTCTATCATAAGATATACTAATAATGATTTCAAAAGGCAAAATAGTACCTATCTTTTTTTCAAGCTTATCTGATGTAATAACTATAGATAATAAAGATACCAATCTTTTATCCTGAGCTAATAAATGATTGTTACCTTTATTGGATGCTTATTAAGTATTAAACGCATTTCCATATACACTAAGGAAAAACTTGTTAAAAACATACCCCTTTTGATTAAAGATAACATAAAATAGCAAAGGAAATCCCTAAAACATAAAACTAGACCACACCAACTATTCCAGTTTAGCATAATTTATGCACAACTAAAAACATAGTGTAAACTCAAGAGCATCTTTTCAAAGTAACAACAGAGTTTGTTTATTGCAAAGCATTAATAGTTTTCGAATGCCCGAAAACAAAGTCATAAGAATAATTTCTTCAACATAATCAATCATTTTAAGAAGCTATCCAAGATTACAACAAATGTGTTTACAAAAAACCCAATCATTTTATATATCCAAAACAGAACACTATAATGGCTATCTTCAACATACATGGCTATATATATATAAAATATATATCAAGAAAACACACCAAAAATAGAGCATTTCGAATTTATAGCACATGGTGATTTTAAAACATCAAAAACTAAGCCAAAAAACCTATTTTGCTTCCAAAATTAAACCAAGAGCAATTATTATTCCAAATGACCTGATATGTCAGGAACTATCACTTCATAGGCATACTACATTCTAGGAGATGACCCAAAAACATATAACTATAATACTAATTGTTCTGCAATATAGTAAAGATCACACAAACTACATGCATTTGACATAGATTTAAATAGCAACAATGTAATGCAATTATTATAAACAAGGGAAGGAAAAAGGATGTAATTAAAAAATCTCTTTAGTCCCTTCAATAACTAAAGGTACTTGGATACTGTTTAGGTCAGAAGCTAAGCAACTCATAAACCAAGCATCTCCAGATTGCACCTATACAACAAGAAAAGTTGCATTAACAAGAAATATATTTAAAGACTTACTATTCAACCAAGCCAATAAAAAGTATAATACAGAACGAAACTAGCACAAGTTGGAAAATACATCTAGAAAATCTTTGAATCAGATGCAACAAGATAATATCCTAAAGTTGGACCACAAAAGGTCTTCAATTTGCTATCTTAGGCCAACATTAACTGAAAAAGAAATAAAAAAAATTGTAGCTTCCATTAAGGTATCAAAACAGATGGATATAAGCCTCTAAGGTATCAAAACATCCCTCATTTAACCAATCTCAACTTCATAAACCAAGCATATTAGAATTAAAGAAAATTGTTAAAAAAATACATTCTCATCTCTACTAGTTTAACATATACAATAAAAGGTTACAGATAGTTAAAAAAACAGTGAGTAATCTACAAGTGTCACTAGCCTGAAATATCCATAAAAGCTAACAATAGAAATTATATAATTTAATAACCTACAAGTGTCATGCACCCCAAAATTACAACTTACTACAATTTAATAACCTACAGTAGAACCATGTTTTGTTTGATTGCTTAGCTTTTGCAATAACCCTTGCAGTCACTATTTGCCCAACCTTTAAGTTACTAAATGGATGAAAACAAAGTAGAAAAAAGTAGAAAACAAATGGATGACAGATCCCACACTCTTAGCACTCCATTGGCATAGCAAAAAACAAAAGTAGAAAACAAAAAGGACGGAGAAGAAAAATAGAATAGAGTGTTTTTTTAATACCAAAGAAATGATACCCAATAGCTTAATACCTAAACCAAAGCACAACTAATGGAAATGTTCACTTTTTCTTATAAAATATATGGTTGTGGAAATAGAAGTTGAATGTGTATTGGATTGATTAGAGCTCCAGCATCATGCACCCTACATGATATATTAACTATAAAGTAATTATTTATTTTTATTTTTATAAGTAAAAGTAGATTAACAAAAACTAGTTCAAAGTTCACACAATCAGCAGTAATTCAATTCATGAACCTACTTTAATCACATTCAACACACAAAACATACATATTTCAATCATATTTTATTCTGTGGACTAAGCTACATTTTTCTCAACACATCACATCAGATAATTCTTCAATGTTATCGTATGCTTTGTATAATTTAACACTTCAATATTTAATTTTTTGACTGCTTAAGTTTACAGGTAAAAGCTACAAAAATTATGGTGAAGATAGAGTAGACTTGCATGCATGCGTGATATTTGGGTATCAAATAAGCATGAGTATACCAAAATTAAATACCTTGATGAGTATATGTTTAGGCAAGTGAGCACTTAATAATAGAGAGACCCTCTAGATAGATAATTTAAAAGCAAAAGGAAATATTAGAACATTTAAATCATGCTCATAATGTCTAATCTTGCACCTATTGACTCATAATAAATGATTAAAAAAAAAGATAGCTGAAAGATGAAAGATGATGATATGCTTATTTATTATATGTTCTTCTTGCCGCTATTCACTCATTTGTACTGATATAAAAATTAAAGATTCAATTCAAATGGTTCCACAAATAAGTGATCCAACCAACTAAATTACCTAAGCTTCTAATAAGTAATTGCTGGAACATCAATATAAGAAAAGTTTAATTGTAGAAGAAGGAAAGACCAATATATTAAATTGATTATTGAGAAGTAGGAAAATAAAGAAACATATGAAAATATATTGCTATGAACATAAAGGAAAAAAAGGAAAAGCAACACGAGATAGAGTCCAACTCAAGTACTAAGACCAAGTCTTTAGCAAAATCACAAACGTCTTCCACAAATCACAAGCATTCAGGACTCTTCTATGGAGCTCAAACACTATCACAAACACTAAACATAAAAAATCACAAACAGTATTACAGCCTTATACCCTTACCTAAAACACATCAAGAATGTTTATATAATTATTAGAGCATAAGCCATCATTACAACAAAAACTAACACAATAAGAAGTTAAATAAGAAGTAAGCTAATCACAAATTCAACTAAAACTACTTTTCAATGGATACATAACAATGGGCATATAACAATAAAATAGGTACAATACAGCAATAATCTACCTTAAGAGGCCGTGTGGGTGGTCAAACCATAGAATGTGAGAGAGGGGGAGGCCTTGGGCTGGGCATGGAAGGGTTGAGGGAGAGGAGGTGGTGGCCGCGGAGAGCCTGTGATGGTGAGTGGCAGAGAGGTGGGTTGTAGGCGACAAATCTGGGTGGTGGAGACTCGTGAGAGGAAAAGGGAGTTACAGGGAAGGAAGAGATAGTAGGGTAGTTGGGGGATGATCGGAAGGAGCTGGCAAGGGACTGTCAGTAACGTCGACGACGAATGGCTGTGGCTTGAGTGCTGGTTACGATGGCAACATGAAGAAACCCAGAGGGAAGGAGGCTTGTCTCAGAGAAGGAGAAGAGGGAGAGAGAGACACATCGTGAGGTGGCTGGGTTTGGTGGGAGGTGGTCGCCGGTGAGATGGTGGTGGTGCGGCACTGTACTCAATGGCCGGCGGCTGGATTGTAGCCTAGGGTTCAGAGGGAGACGGAAGGGTGTAAATGAAGAAGATGAAAGTTTTAAAATTTAGGGATTGAACAGAGAGAACTATCGTGGGAACAAATTTCGTGCTTTTACATAATAAGTTTTTGCGGTGAACTTCAGTCGTGGCAATTAGTCAAAGAGATTTGCTACAAAAAATAAAAGACCACAGAAGTATGGTTTTGATAATGAGTGGTGAAGTAGGGATTGTACTTTAGAATCTTTACTTGTCTTAATTTTGAGACATATATATATATATATATATTATGATTTCTATATAAGTATTTTAAAATAAGGTTGTGATTTTTTTTATACTTTTAAAAAATATTTTAAAATGTTAAAAAAATCATCTAAATAAAAAAAATCAAGTATTTTAAATTGTATATTTTATTTACATGATTTTTTAACACCTTCAAATATTTTTTTTAAAAATATAAAAAAAATCACAACATTATTTTAAAACACTTATATAAAAATCATATAAAATTAGAATTAAAAAAAATGTCCCATAATGAATACAAGTAAGGATTTTAGCATTTTTCTTTGTTCATTAAGTAATTTTGTGGTAACCGAGACTCGTGGCAAAAGAGGTTTCACATCATGGAAAAAAAAGTTTTCCATGAAACATCATAATGTTGGTCAATTTTACATTTCACGAAATTGACCTTGTGGTAATAACTTTTTTTTCATGACAAATAATTTTTTCTCACCATTTTTTATCCACCACAAAAAATTCGTGGCAACAACTAGGATTTTATACCTACCAGTATTTTTGGTGTCAAAAAGTCAATTTTTGCCACGAACGTATATCGTGAAAGAGAAATTAGTGGCAAAAAGTCTAAAATCTTGTAATGTTACTACCACGCGCGAGGCCGTAGAGTTTAGCGCACCAGCGCCAGTTGTCCGGCTCTTCTGCAACTTTCCAAAGGTGGCGTGTGACCTTCACATGCTGCCGACAGCATCAGCCCCCTCTATTGTTCTTTTTAAATTCCTCTAAGGTTGAAAATGGATCTTTAGGATCCGATTTTTCGCAATTTTATTTTTTCCTACCTGTTAGTTTTAATAATAATAAAAAATCTAATCTCTAGGACCTGTGGTCCTTAGAATTTGTTCCATAGTCTGTCTTAGTACGAAAGTGGGGTTTGGTTGGGTTATTGTCACTCTGTCTTAGAACAAAATTAGGGTTATCTCTCAGATGATGTTCTGGGGAGTTTATGCAGCTAGGATTAGAAAATGTCGGTCACTTTGAGTATACTGGGGAACTACATATTGTTGTTTAAGTTAACTTGTAGTGTATGTTTCAAATTCGTTTGTAATGCCTATTATTAATGAATGTATTACAATCTTCCTTCTCAAAAAGTAGGCTGAAGTCCTTGTTTGTTTATACGAACATAAGAAATATAATGAGAAATTTATAATAGTACATGTGATAATGAATAATTAATATCAAGTTTTGAGATTCATAAGTTTATAAATGATATATTATGATTTGATTTATTAGCCAAATTACTCTTATGTTACATCAAGACACCTATGACAGATGCAAAAATAACTTGTGATTGAGGTGAAGATTATCTTTTATATTGATCATAATGAATACTAAAAGAAAATTGATGAGCCATTAAAAATTTATAGAATGATAATGCAGTTAAACTAGATTTGATGTGAATTAGATGATGCTGAAGACTACTACTATTATAGAGGTAGAACAAAAAACGAGACAAATTATTATCTTTTCAAATCTTACTTAGCCAAGATTACATGTTATATTTGATGCATATTGTTAAATTTTATTTAGTTAAGACAACGAGATTAATTGTAAATTGTCCCTGTTTTCTCGTAAATGGTGAATCTCTTTTGTTATCTACTAATTATGTTGACTCTGTATTTGACTTTTTCTTGTTCTAACTCTTCTATTCGTGGTTATAGGTCACGAGCATACCAGCCTGCAAATTTCTTTAACTTGTTGTTTTCTTACCTTAATTTATTTGCAGGCTTTTGACACAATTTAAATACTTGATTGTTAAGCCAATCAACTTCACTCATATTCGCCAGTAACCTCCGAGACGTAGTCGTAACAGAGACAGCATATTGAGCACTAAGAGTTCTTATCCTACAACGATCTCAAAATCAATTCTACCAAAAAAATTCATCTATGTTTTTATCATAATGTTGACAGTTTCAAGAGAGAAAATAGGTAGTTGAGGCGTAAAAGGTTCTTGATTCAAATATGGAATATTAATGGAAGAAAATTTATCAGCCATACTATCATTCTGGATAAATAGAAATTAGATCAATCAACAAAGGAGAACATTTTTTCGTGAGAATTTAATGGATTAAATTAGTTATTTTTAAATAGAAACCCAAAGCTTTCAGATTTTTATAAGATTCTATTTATCAATAACATCAAGCAGATTTAAACCGCCTTCCATACTAAGTTGATAGAACTAGGTCTCAAGCTTTTACAACTTTTGTTGAACTTTGGTAGCTCCAATTATTTAGCTTTTCACAGTTTCTACTAATACATCATTTCCATTTGTCCATTGGTTACTATGATTCATTTTTAATGATGTCAAAATGGAGAGAAGTTTTAGATTAGAATATTAACATGTTCTCTCCAATACTTTATTTAAATAGACATCATTTGAATTATTAATCCTATTATATACGCTAGAATCATATTTATCTATTACTTTAAGAACTAACACGTATTTTTAGTGGGGCTTAAATATTATTATAGGCCTAATAGTTTTGTCAAGTATTTTTCATCATCGTATTCTTACAAATATGATGGCCCTAACTAGGTAGGAGCATTAGACATAAGAAAATTATATAGGTCCATACCATTAAAGTCCATAGCAATAGCACACATATAAAGAGTTCTAAAAAAGAAAACTTTAAACTCTTCCTCTAATCTCTTGTTGTCCTTAAAAGTTCGTTCATTGCGCTCCTGCCATGCACCACATGATGCATATGTTGAACCTAAGGTTTTAACCTTCATATAATTATAAATTTACATATATACTTTGATGATAACAAATGAATTCAAGCATAAAAGAGCCTTAAAGTCAAATTGTGTAAACAATTGAGCCAAACATATCAACGAATCAAGCATGAGTAAAAAAAAAACAAATCTATAAATAAAACTCTTAAAGTAAATTTGCACATCTCTTGATAAAATTTGAAATTAAATTCAGATTCAAAATTAATTTTTTCTCATAAATCATTAAATTGCTCACATGTGCATGACATATTTGAAAAGTAAAAGCTTGAAATTTAACTTTTTGAAAGATGATTGATTTCGAACTTTCACATGTGCATAATGGTTCAGTTAGACATAATGACTCATAAAAAAATGAGATGCACAAAAATTGCCCCAAGTGCAGGTGGGTATAACATAATAATTAGGAATAAAATTCTTAAATTGTCTCATGAAGAAAAGTTGCTTAAATTAAACTAGTGTAAAATGGTAAAAATTTTCACAAAGAGAAAATAAAAATGGGGATATGTGCAAATAATGAAAGACTGCAACGAAAATGAGAAAAAACACTAGTCATGGACCAGATTTATGTTTTCGAATATTTAAGAGTCAGAATGAAAAGCAAAAATTAAGATACAAAATAATAAGCTAATAATTAAACTAGACTCGTTAAATTAATAACCAAGAAGTAACTTATTAAACTAATTTAATTAATAGCACATAAAATGTTAAATATGAAATTACATTATAAAGCAAGCTAACTAATAAAGTATTAACTAACTAATGAGATAACATTAACCAAAACAATTACCAAAACAATAGCAAAACTCAAAATTAATAACATCTAACAACTTGAAATTAACATTAAAGAAACCAACTAAGCTAAACAATCTTAGTTAATAGAAATTCATTAACAAATTCAAAATCATTTAAGCCCTAATTAATCCTTAAATAATCTAATATGGAATGGAACTAAGAGATTAATAAAACTAAGCCAAGAATTGAACTAAATTAGAAGATAATTGACAAAATACGAAAATTGAAAACCCCTAAAATCAAGAGTATTCAAATCACAAAATTTCTCAAATCAATCCAAAACAATTATAATCATTGTTAAATGAAAGCTTATAGGAGCAAGAAAAATAACTACGTTAAAGTTAAACATGCTGAAAATAAAATATCTAAAACCAAATGGTTTTAAGCTAAAAATCTCAAAAATATACTATCAAATGTAAACTAAAACTAAATAGAGGTTAGGGAATACTAAGAGGACGCCAAATGGATGGAGATGACAAGGAGGATGTTGGAGTATCTGCAGTTGGACTCCTAGATTTCTTCTCCTCTGTTTTTTGAAAAGGCTTCTGCGTGTTGTGTGAAGTAAAACCGAATAAACTCCAACGACTTTGTTGCGTTGGATTTATCCCGAGCAAAGAGGACCCCAAAAGAAAACTCTTTTTGCGCGCATGTCTAAAAAAAAACTCTCTCCTTTTCTTTGCAGTCCTAAAGCACCCAAATGCCCTCTTAAGCCGACTCTCCAATGCATGTGAAGTCCCATTTAGAAAATGACTTGATGCTGCCTCATTGAAGACGCCCCAAAAGACTTGTGTCCGTTCTTTTTTTGGCCCAAGCAAAAGCTATTGCCTTTTTGAAAGAACCATACCTTCCAAAAAAAAAAAACTTGCCATCCCTCATTGCATTTTGAAAGAAAAAAATAAAGAACCCTAGCTATCGCAGGTACAATCCAAGGAACAAGGAAAAAAGAAACACTGTTGTTACTTTATTTTCTCCTTTTTTCAAGCAAGTTTCCTTTTTTTCTTTTTCCTTTTTGCTTTCTTTTCTTTTGTGTGCATGAGTTGGGTTTCTTTTCTTTCATTTGCTTTTTTCTTTAAGCATTAGTGCATGTCTTGGCCTATAAAAAAATAAAGATCAAATGAGATAAAAATGAAGAATCAAATAGAAAAAATGTGTTATACATCTTGAGAAATATTACTCAATTAAATCACAAGTTATAAAATTAAGTATAAAATATGTTATCAACCAATTCAAATCACAATTTGGATTTATACTTTTTAACCACTTTTTCATCTAAAATCAATAATAATGTCATGCAATAATTGAATACATTGGTTCTAGATGTATAAAATATGTAATAATTCAGCTCAATCACATAGCAATAGTTTCAGAGTCACATTCCTATGACATGACGAAGGGGACCAAGTAGACCCAACTCGCAGAGGCGATAGCATCACTGAAGGGGAAGAATGTGCACATGCGAGAGGAATATGAGGCAAAAAAGAATGTTAGAAGCAGTGTTGCAGGAGATAATAATATAACATCCAGTTATAAGCAATTGACAGTAATAGCATGTAACTAGAACTCAGGTAAATGGTCTTCTAATTAGAACACAAATGTTAATAACAATCCTTTATTTGAGAAAAATTTGGGTATACTGACCAGATCTCTTAAATTGGAATTTCCTAAGTTTGATGGGGCTGAATCAATTGAGTAAATTCTAAAAGTAAACCAGTTTTTCTCATATTATAATATCCAGATGACCAAAGATTTCAAATAGTCTTCTTTCACATAGAGGATAAAGCCCTCTCATGGTATTGTTGGCTTATAGATCAAGCCCAATTAATACTTGGGTGTGTTTGTCCCAACCTTAAGGGTGATGTTTGGACCCTTGGCATATGAGGATCCAGTGGGGCAATTCATTAAATTAAAACAAACCAGCACGGTTCAAAAATACCAAACACAATTTGAAGAGTTATCTAATAAAATAAAAGGCATAACAAAAGAGTTTTGTATAAGTACCTTCTTAAGTGGATTGAGAGATGATTTTAGAATTCTAATAACTATGTTTAAATCTCCCACATTATTTGTTGCCTTTGGTTTAGCTAAATTACAAGAAGATGAAGTAATAAGGAAAAACCAGGGACAAGGCACTAGAAACTTTCCTACTTATCCAAACTCAAATCAAATTCCCAGACTACCAGCACCTACTTCTATTCTAAGACTTTCACCACCACCTCCAAGACCCAACCCAAACTTCCCAAATATTGATGCCGGATTCCCAAATCCCAACAGAAGACCAACCTTAATCATAAAAAGGATCTCACCTGCACAAATGTAAGAAAGAAGGGAGAAAGACATTTTTACTATTGTGATGAAAGGTTCCAACTAGGACATAGATATAATCAACCCAAACTATTTTTGTTGGAAGGTATGAGAGAGGAAGAAGGGGAAAAAGGAGAAGCTGAAGGGTCTTTAGCCATAATCTAACTTGTAGGGAGAAAGTAGGGGAAGTTGAAAAAAGAGAGTTGTTAAGGATTTCACTGCATGCTATAACAGGTGCATTGGGGCTCAAGTATTTTCTAAACTGGATCGATGCTCAGGTACCATCAAATTAGGATGAACCCCAAGGACATTCTCAAGATTGCTTTCAGGACCCATGATGGTCATTATGAATTTCTGGTAATACCCTTTAAGCTTACCAATACTCCATCAACCTTTTAAGGGTAGATGAATGAAGTGTTTCGTCCCTATTTAAGAAAATTTGTGTTGATTTTCTTCGATGATATTTTGGTTTAGACTTTGTAAGATCATTTGCAATACTTACAAACTGTTTTGGAGATTTTAAAGTCTGATAAGTTTTTTGCAAAAGTTTCAAAGTGTATTTTCGGAGGTGGTAAGGTGGAGAATCTTGGCAAAATCATATCAAAGGAAGGGGTAAAAGCTGACCCATAGAAAATTCAGCAACGAAAAAATTGGGTGGTGTCTAAGAATCTCAATGCTTTAAGGGCATTCTTTGGACTTATGAGTTATTACAGGAAATTTGTACAAGGTTATGGAAATATTGCAACTCCACTCACAGTTTTATTAAAAAAAGATGCATTTTCTTGAAATGACAGGGCTCAACAAGCACTTACTGAACTGAAGGAAACCGAGATGAATCCCCCGATACTAAGGTTGCCGGATTTCACTAAATGATTTGTGATAGAGTGTGATGCTTGCGAAAAGGGTTAGGAGCAGTTCTAAAGCAGGAGGGGCAGCCATTTGCGTATCTAAGTCAAGCTTTAAAGAAAAGGAGTTTAACTCTATTTAATATTGAAAAAGAGTTACTTGCACTAGTGATAGCTATTAGGAAGTGAAGGCATTACTTGTTGGGACAAACTTTCAATGTACGTATTGATCAATGTGTCTTTGAATATTTACTAGAATAGAATGGGAAGATCAACTCAGCAAAAATGAGTTTCAAAGTTACTTGGGTATGATTTTACAGTAGAATTAAAGAGTGGCAAAATTTTACAGTAGAATTAAAGAGTGGCAAACCAAATATAGTGGCAAATGCGTTATCAAGATTACCTTACTTAGAACAAACCAACCAAAATTCAAATCCAAAAACCATACCAAGCTAAACAGATCCTAACCACCAAAACCCAACCAACAACTAATACACCACCAACAACATTCCCAATCCAACTAATCCATCCACCAATTCACACAACCTAACCATAAAAATACAGGCAATTAGTATGATGTAGACAACATGGATAGAGGAGTTAAAAAAGCCTTACCACCAAGATCCCATGTTGTAGAAGCAAATTAGATTCTACCTTCAAGAGACCTTGGATCTAGCTTTGCACCAATTTCAAAATAATCTACTCTTTGATAAGGGTAGATTGCATTAAAGAACTCTTATGCCCTTCCAACAAATCTTGCAACAATTTCACTGTAATTCATTAGGGGGCCACACAAGGGTATATAAAATAAATTTAAGAGTAACAAGGGATTTTTTTTGGCTTGGTCAGCATAATGATGTGAGAGCTTCCATTAGGAAGTGTGATGTTTGCTAGAGGAATAAGGTTGAAATCCTTAATCTAGCAGGGTTACTTTAACATTGTCCAATACCAGGAAAAAACTAGGTGGATATCAACATAGGCTTCATTGAAGGATTACCACAAGCAGGGGGATGTTTTGTTATAATGGTGGTAGTGGATGGGTTGAGCAAATATGCTCACTTCATGTCACCTACACACTTTTACTAAACACTGACAGTGGCAAGGGTTTTTATGAAAAACATTTTCAAATTAAATGGCATGCCAGAAACAATTGTAAGTGATAGAGACCCAATACTCACAAGTCAATTCTGGAAGGAGCTATTTCGCATATATGGCAAAGATTTATTGATGAGTTCTACCTACCATCCTTAGACAGATGGTCAAACAAAGGTAACTAACAAAAGTTTAAAGTGCTATTTATATTGTTTCTCTAGTGACAGGCTGAGAGATTGGACAAAATGACTGACATTAGCAGAGTACGTGTATAACACAAATCTCACAATATGAATTTGTATATGAGCAACCCCCAGCTAGGTTGTTTCCATACAAGCCTGGAGCAACTCTATGTAAACAGGGGAGGAGGAGCTTTAAAGTCGAGACTTCATAGCCAAGCTCGTAAGTGAGAGCCTAAAATATGGTCAAAGTAAGATGAACTTTTACTTTAATAGGAAGAGAATAGAGAGGGAATTTGAAGAAGGGGGAGTGGATTTACCTGCCCTTGAAGCCCTATCGCTAGATGTCTGTAGCTATGATACAAGACTTGAAGATTTCACCCGCTACTATGGACCATTCCAGATCCTTGGAAGGATAGGGAAGGTCACATATATGCTATATATATTCGAAGATCCACATATTTTCCCAACATTCCATGTGTCATGTATGAAGAAAAAAACTTATAGAAAAGGTTCAGCCGATACGTCATCTCTCTCAAGTCACCCTTGAGGGTACCCTAACACTAGAGCTAGAAATTGTATTACAGAGGAGGCTCGCAAATAGAAGGCACCAAGGTGGAGCATAACTATTAGTACAATGGAAGGAGGCCATTATAGGGACGCAAAATGGGAGGATCTCACCAAGACACACGACGCTACCCAAATCTTATGGGCAAAATCTTTTGAAGATGGGAGTGTGTTAGGTGTGTCGTGTTCAAAGGAGGGTTGTCTAAAGGATTAGATTGCAGTTTAGGGTTTTTAAGGATGTATATATATGCTATCTCATCTCTTGCTTTCTAAAAACTATTTCCATCTTTAGTCATTAGGTTGTGGGCTTGGGCTTGTAGCTAATATTAGACTTAGTTAATTAGTTTGTTGTTTGTAGGCCATGTTGGGCCACATTTCATTGTTGGATTAATGGACAGTTGTTACTTGTTGGTAATTGTCATTTGGGTTCACTATTTAATTCCTGTTAGCTTTCATCAATTAATCAATTTTAAAGCATTATTTTCAAATAGAGATTGGGAGGTTTTTGGAACCTTTAATTGCTAGTTATTTTACTTTGATTAATTTACAATTCTTGGTTACTCATAACAGGCAGCAACCCCATAAACCACCCACTTGATTGCAAACCACCACCCACTTTTAGATCATGCAAACTACCAGCCCATCATTTCACACATTGCATAGCAATGCCACAAGAAGACAATAAGTCACTCTGTCACAAGACCCTTACAAGCCTCTGTCGGAAGCAACATAGTTGTTCAAGTTTAAGTTACTCCCATGGACACACACTTGCACGAAGGGGCATAGCCGATATCCTTTATTTGTGCACCCAAAAATAGAATAGTGTCAGGTGTTTATCCACTCAAGCTGTCGTGCCCATCAAGATAAACCTTCGTTGCTCCACCTAAGAGCCAACTTAAAGAAAGTTTGCAAATATTAGAGATCAACTCAAGCAACTAAAATCGTGAAAGTTCTCTCTTAGTGTCATGATGCTGTGTTGACCGTCTTTGACCTCCGCCTAGCATTGCAGTCACATCACTCATTCCCTCTTGGTAAGTATGGTCTCTTCCCTATTACACAGTTTAGTTTGGTGTCTTTCGGTCATTTCCCAACTTTTCCAAACAACACATGCATATTTATAATCAATCCCCAAAGTACCCTCGTAAATAGGCAGGTTATGCATTGGGTGTAGTTTTATTTTTCTCTCTGTAGTATTCATTTTAATTATATATATATAATTACAAAAGATAGTTAGGGTTTTAAATAATCTTTTATTATTAAATCTTTAGCATCATTTTTTTTTACAAATGAATTTCAGTAGTAACTGTTTAATTTGATTTTAAAAGAAAATATTTAAGGTTTTTGAATTATATTGGTTGGTATTAAAGTCTAAAGAATTAGAGTTATGTTTTAGTCGGAGATATTAAGTACAAATTCATTTTGTTACATGATCTTAGTTTAATTGAGATTATATATTAAATAGGTTGACTTCGAATGAGCGTGATGTTTAAATGAAATTTTTTGTATTTTACAAAAGTTAACGATTTGTATAGAACTTTATTTTATTGCATTAAGAGACTAATATATTATTTGGATTTGGGTTGTGTTTAATATTAGCCATAAACTTGATTTCACAGAAAATATTTAAAGCTTTAATTATATTACTTAGTATTGATTTTATTAGTTGATTTTGGTAGTAAATTGTTAGTGTTTAATCGTTTATTTTAAACACTTTAATCTTATTATATGAACTAAATCTTGGATATTTTAAATTAGATATGATTAGTAGTTTACATTGATTTTAAATTTAAGTATTATTAAGAATATTTATTGAGTTACTATAGCTTAAAAAATTTATGATTTTCCTATTACATTATATGTTGGCAGTATTAGATTATCGTTCTAATAATAGTTTGTGTGTGTGTGTGTGTGTGTGTGTGTGAGAGAGAGATAAGGGGAGCCCAATCCCACTTGGGCCATGGGCCCCTATGATGAAAGCCCAAGCAAAACCACTAGGACCCATGGACCCCTGATCGACCAGACCCTAGTTCAAGGGAAGGAAAAAACTCTAAAGATCTTGATCGTCCGATGGAATCAAAAAAGCAAGCCCACACAATCCTGAGCGTCCATTCAGATTAAAGAACTATCAAAACCACCAGCTCACATTCCCTCAATGTTCACACCTGTGCATTAAGGGCGATTAGACATAAGTTCATCAAGCAGAGTACCCTACTAAAAAAAGGATCAAGCCAAGTGCACCACAATCGTCTCCAGCTAAGGTTCAACTTTGTAGGCCATTAATGATCAGATCAAACGGATCGCTCCATTGGACATAGGATCAGGCCAAAGACGCCACATTAATTATCACTAGAGATCCAGCCCGAAAAACATTTAATGAAGAGAAATTAATATGGCTGAGCCAAGATAATAATTCCCAGGTAATGATTAGCTGGATGACGACCGAACGAAGTCATCAAACGTCATCATAATCAGTATGAGGAGACCTAAAAATAACATCCAACACTTCAAAAAATGAGGTAATGACTCTAAAACATCAAGACTTTAGTAATCAATCTCAATCCTTCTCTCAAACTAACTTTGGAATCGAAGGGGTCTCGGACCCCGACACCACCCCTGTTCTTGAACTACAGGTTGAGGTGTACCGGATATCCGAGTTAAGTTGAACCGCAAAATACGTCTTTAACAGTGACACCGTCTGTGGAATCTCTGTAAAAACGTATCTTTGCATTCTGACTACGATGAGGTTTCGAGAGACAGCAAAGAAATCACATAAAAGTTGGGTCATGGAAGCAAGAGTCGCAGCAGTGGAAGAAATAATCAAAAAGCTAATTGAGGAAAATGTTGTCCTGTGATGACACGATGAAGAACGCGCGATACACAACGAACTTAATGTCAGTGAAGAAGCAAATTCACAATGCGAGGTCGAACACGAAGCTCCTGAAGAATAGCAGAGTCGTATGTGCGCCGAGCTCAAAGAGCTCAGAGACAATTATGCAGAGATGACCAAACTAATAGATTTGCCCCCGAAGCCGAACTCATCACATAGTAGCACGGGGACGCCTTATAGCTTCAATATCATGGTAGTGTCTCTCCACCAAAGTTCAGAATCCCCTAAGTGGAGCTTTATGATGGATCCAAGGACTCTGTAGAACATTTAGAAGCATTTAAGGCCTACATAAGCTTACATGACTATCCCGTTGAGGTTGCCTATCGAGCGTTCTTGTTGAGACTCAAAAGAGCCGCCCAGACATGGTTCGGGATCATTCCACCAGGCACCGTTGACAGCTTTGAAGGGTTGACCCGAGTTTTCATGACTTAGTTCATGGCTAGTTGGAAAAGAAGGCACCCAGCTGCATATTTGTTGATCATCAAGCAGAAAGAAACTGAAACCTTGAAAAGATACTGACTAGATTCAACAATGAAAGAATGACCATCGACGACCAAGTTGAAAAGACTACGTTAGCGCACTCTTGGGTAGAATATGGCCTAGGAACCATTTTATAGCTGAGATAGCTCGAAAGACTCCAACCACCTTGAGTGGATTCATGGATCAAGCCGACAGGTTCATCAATGCCGAAAACACACTTAAGGTCCTAACTGCCCCCCAATAGGGAAAAATCTAGCAAATTGACCGTAATGCAATTCACCCTAAAGGAAGTTCTAGTCAAGAGAAGACGAGACACAAGCTCCCTAACAAAGGGGATAGGTAGGGCACTTCTAGAACACATGGGCTACTATGGCTGCATGATAGCCTGGTCGTCGAGGATGGCCATCGCCCACCGTTAGAACGGGAATCAAGACCAAGTCGGCGAAGAAATATATCTTATGAATATCACCAGTCCCAAGGACACAACACGGAAGATTGCTGGGTCCTCAAAAGCAAGCGGGATGAAGAACGTCGAGGTGATCACCAACGTACGGACCACTCTAACTCACCTCGATGAAGAGAGCCGAGGCGTGATAACAGAAGAGTGCCAAGGGGCAACGACAAAAGAAATTCTCCACCAACTGATTGGCCCTTAGGTGAAATTGGGACCATTGTGGGCGCTATCCTCAGAGGAGGAACAACTTCTTTTTCTCAAAAATCATATGCACGGCAAGCTCGATATCAAGAGGTATACATCACCATAATTGCTCCAAGCAGAGAATCCTGAATATCCTGAGAAGCCCCGATCATTTTCAACAAAATAGATGAAGAAGACATCTTCCATCCCCACAACGATGCACTGGTAGTGACCATGCTAGTGGCCAATTTCACAACTAGGAGAATACTGATTGACAATGGTAGCTCAGCAGATATTTTATGTTGGGAAGCCTTTACCCGGATGGAAATTGGCCACGATCGACTACGGCCAGTACGACACAGCGTCTAAGACCACTTCAACTATGGCTAACTTCCTCATCGTCAAAGCTCCATCATTCTACAATGCAATTTTGGGAAGACCAACTTTAAATAGATTGAAAGTCGTCACCTCGACCTATCACCTCAAAATGAAGTTCCCAACTAATCAAGGGGTAAGCGAGATCCACGGGGAGCAAGTCTTGGCTAGAGAGTGCTATGTCTATGAACTGAGACACTATGCCAACGTTATTGCTAATCTGGATCCTGACTAAGGAACCCCTATCTTCCCACTGCCTCTCATCTGAGCGGATTGGGGTGAAGAAATAAGCGATGAAGGGGGTTTAATACAGGCAGAGACCAACAAACTGCTAGAATTAGTCTATATCGATCCATCATGCCCCGAACAGACTTTACGAGTCTAAACCAGAATGAGCCCGAGCCTAAAGGAAAAACAACAAAATCTCTTTGTCGAACATAAAGATGTTTTTGCCTGGACAAATGCAGACATGCCCGGAATCTATCAATCCATCATTGAACATCATTTATGCATAGACCCAATTGCTCGAAAGGTTAAAAAAAAAAGAGAGAATGAGTTTTTATGCTAAGAAATATGCTGCCATTGCAGAAGAAGTCGAGCGGTTGCTCGTTGCAAAATTAATTCAAGAAATTCACTATCTTGAGTGGCTTTTCGATGTTATGCTCATAAAAAAGTCGAATGGAAAAGGACGAATGTGCGTAGAATTCACTGATCTCGACCGCGGGACACTCACTCCTCAGTTTCATGGATGTATATTTAGGATACAACCAGATTAGGATAAGCCCATAGGACGAGGAGAAGACACCGTTCATTACAGATCAGGGACTAGGTCCTTAGACAGGCAGGCGTCATCACACCAATAGAAGGAAAATTAGGGCCCCGATGGGAAGGACCTTATGTGTCCACAGCAACAAATAGGCCAAGTTCTTATCGGCTTAAAGATAACCACGAGATCGACCTACCTCACCCATGGAATGCCGAACACCTGAAGAGGTATTGCGTATAATATGCCACATGTATTTTATTGGGAATCTTGTAAAGTTATCATTATTGAAATCACCTCTCGAATTCCCCTGAAAGCAATTCTCAATTCAACCAACACGAAGACAACTCTCGCGATATCGAGGTCGGACGCCAGACTCAAACCCTCAACACACCCACGCATAGACAACTCCAGTGGGGGCGAGTTCGAGCACCAATCCCGAACCCTCAATACACCCACGCAAACTCAATTTCTGTGAGGCCAAGGCCAAGGCTGAGATCAGAAGAAATTGGGACACCGAACCTTAAGAAAAGAATTCCTACGCGAGTTCACTTGGTAAAAATTCGTGGGGTATGAATGCAGAAAGGAAACAACACAAGGGACCAAAATATCGAGGTAAGGAAGAAAAAGAAGTAACACCAAAAACTGAACAAGAAAAACTCCAAGATTCTTTTATTATCCTTACAGCATTTACAAAAAAAAAAAAACGTAATATGTTTACAAGCCTAAATTGGAGGGGGAGGAGGAGGCGTATTCAATTTTTCATATGAAGGGTAGCCAGACATCCCCATTTTCTTGGCAAACTTCTTGGCCAATCGGTCGGATCGATGAGACTTCAAGTCAAAAGATTCAACAGTAAGTGCGCAATCAGCTACTAGCTCAGTCCCCAACCGTCACAACCCCTCAGCATAACCATACACCCAGGCAGAATTACAAATGGCTGTGGCTTGAGATGCTTGGACCTCCATATCAACCAATCTTTGGTTTGCATCATCCAAAACATCTTGAATTTGTGTCAATTCAGACTCTTGAGTAACCCGAGTAGCTTCTAAAGCAGCCAACTTTCTTCCCGAGCGACTCGGGTGCATACCGAAGCCTCCAGGGCTTCCTTCTTCAAGTCCAGCTCCCCAGCAAAGGCAGCTAACTCTTCTTTACATGCAGCCAACTCCACCTCCACATAGGCTCGATCCTTCTCAGCAGATTCCTTAGCTTCAAGAAGCCGACCACACCTCTGGTGGACGAAAGATAGGGACTCCCGAGTCGTATCCAAGTCTGACTGAAGAGATACATTGTCCCTCTCTAGACTTTCTTTTTCCTTCTTCAAATCCTCGGTAGTCTGGATCAACCCTTCACAAGTGCGCCCGGAAGCTTCAAGTAGTTGATCTGTCTGTTTCAGCTTAAAGCAACTGAATCGACACACCAAACCTAGCTCACAATTGAACTCCACGAGCTCTGCCAATTTAGTGCCAACTACCTTGACAATCTTTCATGCAACCTGAGCGAGAAGGGGTTCCAATAGTTTAGCCACTCAATTGGTGGCTTCTGCCTCAGCCCGTTCAAAACTTGAAGAGCCGTCCAGAACCGCACCATGCTCTCCGCCCAAATCACCACCCTCTCTCCCCGATCAGCTCGATTCCACGTCAAACAATTGCCCAAGGGAAGCCACACCACTACGAAATCGAAAAGGAGGGGGCGTTGGGGAGATTCGGCACAAGGGGAGGAGCGCTCGAACATTTAAGGCCAGACCTCGGAAGTTGACCATTTCTCAATGACCCGAGGTTGTTTTGGAGAAGAGTCGTCAGTGAGCACCACGAGAGGAGCCTCGGCCCCACCTTGGACCTCATTTGGATCCTGGCTGCCACCAGATCTGCCTGGGCGACTAGGGGACCCAACCACCTGAACCTCCTCCTCAGCATCCTCTTTCTTTGTCACCCATGGATCTCGCTTCACTTTGGCTATCGCCTTGGCTCTCTTCGGCATTAGTTTCACATTCGGGAGGGAAGAAGGGTGATAAGGCAAATCCCTAACCCTTGCAGCTTACTCTTCTAGCTCCTGCCGAAAGATTTGCTTGAAAGTGGAAACACTTAATGAAACGGCCACAGTGTGCTCCATGACTTGCCCAAAGGCCATATCCATTTTCTCGTCATTCGAGGACTCGACCCCAGCCATCCAAGTCGCCTCCACATGCACCTCGATAACCATCCTGCAGACCTCAGAACTCATTTTCTTAGCCTCAGACAGTGTCAGCTCAATCGAAGAAGCAGGAGATGGAGTGCAAGCATGGCGAGGAACCCTAGACCCCCTGAAGATGGCCCCTCTTCATGGCGGCCTTTGGTTCTCCGTTCACGACAGCTATCTCCAGCTGAAGCACGTTTGTAAGATTTATCTCTCTGGAAACTCTCCTCAAGGACTCCCAGAAAATCCTGACCCTCTGCATAAGGACGGCCAGGCTCGGTCAGGTGTTCCTTAATGTTATTCTCGGTCAGAAGATTGTCTGACCACAGCAAATCGGCCCAGGCCAAAACAGCCTCCATCCTTTCTATCTCCTTGGGAGTGAGGGTCACGTCTAGATAGGATGTAGAAGAAAGAAACCCCCAATCTCTCTTGATAAGGAATTTGCCCTCACCTTTAGGAAATTCCCATCCATGACCCAGGATGAAAAGGAATCGCTTGTAGTAATCTTTGGCACTTGGGTGCTTGTCCTCCATTCGGATCATCTTTTGGTCTTCGTGCCTGATTTGAAAGCCCGTAACATTTCCATCATGGCGTACCAACCGATAGAGAGAGAAAAACTCTCGAGCTGTCAGATCAGGGTAGCTCTTGTTCTGTGCCGAGAGTATGATCTGAAAAGCCACACAGCTAGCCAACAATAGACGGCAGCCATTCAGAAGAACCTGGGAAGGAGCCAAACCCAGGAAGTGGAGAACTTCCCAAATAGGCCTAATGAAGGAAAAATGAAAACCCTTCATGAACATGATAGAGAAATACACAACTTTTGGTACTTTTTTTGTCGCGTTGCACACCTTTACACGACCCTCAAGTGCCTCTAAATCAAGACGCCAAGGAATTTTGTACTTCCTCCTCAGAGCATCGATATTATAGGTATGGATGGTATATGTCCACCTGTTGCTGGCAAAGAAAGGAGAATGAGTAGAAGCAACCATGTGAATAGAGATTAAACGAAGGAAGATGGTACAGAGGAAGAGTAGACGAAAAGAGGAGACGCTGGAAACGACTCAAGAAGAGGTATTTATAGCCAAGGCAGTTTTTAAATCTCGTGGGAACGAAGAGACGTGATGGCTGACTGCTTGACATGACCCTTGGTAACAGAGCATGTCTTCAACACGACCTAATCACAGGTAAGACGCGTGCACAAATAATGACTGAGTATGCAATGATGACGGACTCGTGCCGGGCACTGTCCAATCATCGGCTGGCTCGTGGAATAGAAACGATTGTGGTAGATTAGAATTCGAAATGACGTGATGCGATAACCCAAGGGCATTAAACACTATTGAGGGTTAATTGTGTAGTAATCATGGTGGCAGCCCAGAAATCGAAACGACAAAAAACAATAATTGATCCACATTAATTGCTAAGGCAACTTGGCAGACGAATTGCCGTAAAAAAGGCAAACCAACACCCTAAGAAACGAATGACGTCATAAGGTCATCTGAGTCAGCATAACTCAAAAGACGAACCATAACTCAACCCCGAACCTGAGCAAACATAGTTTATGAAGAATCCCCATCGAAGTTCCTACGATAAAGATTTGCGAGGTACTGATAAGGGGAGCCCAATCCCACTCGGGCCATGGGCCCCCGTGATGAAAGCCCAAGTGAAACCACTAGGGCCCATGGACCTTTGATCGACCAGACCCTAGTTCAAGGGAAGGAAAGAACTCTAAAGATCCTGATCGTCCGATGGAATTAAGAAAGCAAGCCCACACAATCCCGAGCGTCCATTCAGATTAAAGAAGTATCAAAACCACCAGCTCACATTTCCTCGATATTCACACCTACGCATTAAGGGCGATTAGACGTAAGTTCATCAAGCAGAGTACCCTACTAAAAATATGATCGAGCAAAGTGCACCACAATCGTCTCCAACTAAGGTTCAGCTCTGCAGGCCATTAATAATCAGATCAAACGAATCGCTCCATTAGACATAGGATTAGGCCAAAGATGCCACATTAATTATCACCAGAGATCCAACCTGACAAGCATTTAATGAAGAGAAATTAATACGACTGAGGCAACATATTAATTCCCAGGTAATGATTAGCTGGATGACGACTAAACGAAGTCATCAAATGTCATCATAACCAGTATGAGGACACTTATAAATAACATCCAAAGCTTCACAAAATGAGATAATGACTCTAAAACATCAATACTTTAATAATCAATCTCAATCCTTCTCTCAAACTAACTTTGGCATCGAAGAGGTCTCGGACCCCGACACCACCCTTATTCTTGAATTGCAGGTTGAGGTCTACCGGATATCTGAGTCAAGTCGAACTGCGAAATACGTCCTTAACAATATGAGTTGATTAAATTAATTTTTGAAATGAAATTAAGTTTTTTTGTCCAAATATCCATTCAGCACAATTGTGTAAAGATTTAGAAAGGCTAAAAAGTCCATGTAAGCAAGGTTCATATACTAGACTTTACACAAATTGTTTAGACTGATGTTGACTTCTTAAAAATTTTATATATTTTGTTCTGAAATGAGAACTTAAAAAAAAAAACCTCGTTCATTAATTTTGTATTAGTCAAGAATCCTGTATGAAATAAGGAAAATATCTTTTTGCATGCATAGTGTAGACATGAGCTATATTTTGTTCTATTATGCTATCTCTGAAATATGAAAAAGATCGATATTGAAAATCTGAAAATTTATGCATTGATTTAAAAATATGCTTCGACTTTTGTTTTTATTATGTAAAAATGATCTGACTATGTTTTAATGCTCTGTTTTATTTTATGGAAAGGATTTAGTTTTGGCTAGCAAATGGTTGAAAACAAGCTAATTCAGGGGTGCTCTGTTTAATGCTTAGGTTCGCTATATAATAAAACTCGAAAAATATTGTTATTTTAATTATTAATGCTATACACAGTCATAAAGTGTGTAAATGAGCGTAATCGTTTTGAAAAAGAAACTACAAAAAAAATAGGCAGAAATAACTAATCTGATACAACTAAAATAACTGTTTTCGTTAGAAATAATTTTTTGTGACATTCTTTCTTATTTTTTACAACGAAATTTGATGTTACAAAAAACTTATTTTCTTGTAATGAGAGTGAGACCCATTATTAAAGAGTTAGTTTTTTTTATATGGATCCTATATTTTACTCATTTTTTTAAAAATAATTAATCAATACTTGCACACTTAATAACTACAAATATCATTTATCAATTTTTATTTCTTTATGCTCAACATGAACATATATTTACACCGATTATGAATCTTCCACTGCTTCCCATCCCGAAGTTGAGCTCCATGCGTACTTGTTTGTTGTGCTATTACGTACAGGTACAGAGTAGAAATGGGCCTCCTTTGGGTATTACATGTACTAATTATAACCCAATTTATAATCCAACAAAATTGCATCATCGGCCAGGCCCTGGCCAATACTTGCCCGGCCTGCAGGCAACATGCTTCACGTCGGCAGCATTTACGTACCTATTTGTTAGATAAAGTCATAAATTATGTAAAATATATTATGCATTATTTTTACAAAAATGAGATTTATTATTAAAAAATTAATTATTTCATGTGAATATTATATTTATTCATTTATTTTTAAAGAAATGCCCAATACTTGCGCATTTTATGATGACTCATCATGTAAATATCATTTTATACTTATCATCTCTTATAACACACTAACATGTGATTTTTACTTAAATAAAAAAGATAAAAATGATAAATCACATTTTGATATCATGTGGTGTGAGCATGATAAATAGCATTTCTCCCTAAATTAACATTAGATATCTGATATAGCATGCAATATTGCACATTATGATTTATCATTATTAACATTAATAATCCCTGCATATAATTTTAAAAAGTTGGATTTGGTATAAAATTATTGTATCATTGGCTTAGACTTACAGAGATTAATTCCATATAGCTTGACACGATCTGAGCTGAACACTTCACTAATTATAACAACATAATTAAGCAAAGGTTTCGATTTTTAATTTGCAACTAGTAATTCGTACCCTTTAATTAATATAATCATAATGTGCATGATCCCACTCATGCTTAGTTAATACATGATACATGAGCTCTGATCACATCTTCGCGTACATGTAAGCCCTCAAATTAAACTTAGCTACTAATTTGTACTAACAGTTTTTGCAGCTTTGAGCTTTCAGTTTCGGCTAATTTCCAGTTCTCTCATATATGAGTGCAAGGATGCATGGTTAGGCATGAGAAAGATTGTCTCGTGATAAGATAATGCTATATATGCATGTCACCTAATTTTTTTTATTTATTTATTCATGCTAACAACTGTAACTAAGAAATTATATATTTTTTGACACAACACGTAAGGTAGCATGCATGATCAAGCTGATGCAACCTATCAAAATTCGGAGTTTTGGGGTACCATATTTATAAAAACGTTTGATAGTTTCTAGCTATAAAGTGTTTTTTTTTTTCATTTCATGTTGATGTACTATAAGAAAATTGTTTATTTACGACCAATTATTTATAACAAAATGACTATTTCTCACAAAAAAATGAGTTGCAAATAATATTTTAATCACAAATGTTTGATCACAAAAGTCCTATTTTCTTGTAGCGATGTAGGGCGGGGAATAAAGTTAATTTGATGTTGCCTACGTAGTTGACACACACACACACACACACACACACATATATATATATATATCACTACAAGAAATATGGCTTTTAGCAGCGTTTCTTGACTTGCCACAATAGCAATAGCCGAAATAAGTACCTTAATAGCGTCTGTTGAGTTTTCTCCATCCAATTAATAGTGCGAAATGCCCAATATGTGTGCAAGATGTGTAAATTAAGTTTAGCGTTAAAATAGGAGCTTCTACGTCGAGTTTATCGTCACAATAAAAATTTGGTGTTAGTGGCATCCTCATTCTTCGCTTTTGGGCCTTTAATAATGACGACACTTGCCATTTCGCCGCAACAAGATCTAACTTTACTAAATCGTCTGATCTCGTGTTTGAGAACTCACCGAAACCCCCCTTGCGCAATGGTTCTCAATCCCTAGGACCCCAATTCCTAATTTTTCTTTCTTTCACACTCTCTCTCTCTCTCTCTCTCTCTCAATGCAGCAGCAGACTGCCTTATAAGAGCCCATGTCGTGGTCATACCACGCCATCGCCGCTCTCCTAGCAAGTGAGTGTGGACTCTTTCTCTCTCTCGCTCCATTTCCTCTCTTTGTTTGCCCCTCTCTCTCTCTCTCTCTCTCTCTCTCTCTCTCTAGTTTTGATCTTGTAGTTGAATGTAAGATTCATCAACTATTGGAAAGATTAGGAGAAGATCAAGGGTGAAACCTTCGTACATCTCTCTCTTGGCCTTCTCTCTAGCTCGTATCTTCATTTACAAAAGGTGGAACCCTAGGCCACATCTCCTCAAGGAAACGAATAAGCATAGGTAAACTTTCAAATTTTGGTTTTCATTTTTGGGGATTTTGATTCTACACGAAATGGAAACCTAGGGTTGCTCTGAAAATTTTTTTATGCTTCCAATCGAGAGTCCTCCTCCATTCCCTCGGATCACACACTTCCATTTCCCTTATTTTAACGCTATGAACTTTAGGATGACTTTTGAAGCGATGGAAGGTGTTTTTGAGTTACATAAGCTCTTGCAAGATTTATTTTAGTAAGTAACTTAAGCTCTTGTAAGATAGAAAAATCGAGCATGTTAACCATTAGTGCTTTGGCAAAAACTTAGTCTATATGTCACTATTAGCTGAACTTAGTATGTTTAGTTTATCAGCTAGTTTTAGAAATTGTTGCCGGAGTGAAGACCAAGAAAAATGATGCGAAGAGGAATTATGAGATTGTTGATTTCTCTTGAATTATTATTTTTTAAAATAAAAAATAAAAAATAAAGTCAACTCCAGTATTATTTTGTAATCTTTCTGGCCCCTCTATTTGCTTGTTCCTTTTTCGTGATGTTGCTTTAAAATATTGCTTTTGTGAGTATATATCCAGTGTAGTTGATTATATGTCAAGATGTGCTCTGCCAATGTAGATTTAAACCTTTGTATATAGATATAGATTTATCTTTGTAAGGATATGAAACTAATCTATGATATGATGGGATGTGTTTTCAGATTTCCAAGATGTGTTCATAATCCTCACAATTCCAGTAACAATCAGATTTCCATTCCTTTTATTTGATACAAGCATATCTTGGTAAGTCATGAAGTTTGAGTAAAAAATCCTACAATATGCTGGGATAATAATTGCTTCTTTCTGAAGAGATTGAAGAGATTAGAGCATTAATCTGCCATACCTTAATAATTTGTTGTGCTCTATAGATGATTGTGCACAAAGAATGTAGTAAGGTTTCATTAACTAGTTTTCCTATAGGTGTTGTATTTCATTTTGTCCAAAGGTATAAATTCAATAAAAGATGTTAATATGCTTCAATTTGTATCTTTAAGCAAACATGAATTGCACTATATTGAATTGGTGTCCAATAAAGTTTAATTGGAATGTTAACTGTCCTAACTGCATTAGCCTTTTATGTTCTAGATTAGTATCATATTTGTTATAGTTCTCAGTTTTTTGAAATAGAAGATAATATTTATTGTTGCTTTTCTTTTTCTTTTAATAAGTCCTATGATATAGATTCTTGATGAAATGTATAGAGCATAAGATGATTTGATAAAGTAATAAATGAAGTTTTGTATTTTTTCTTTCATGACCTTTGTTTTGCTGCTTAGTTAAAAAATATTTTCTTTTTTTAACTCATCCAAATTCCTTGGTGGAAAAATAGGGAAATACAGAATCATGACAAAAAAAAAAGAGTGGAGAGATTAAGAACTTAAGAAACTATATGAAACCCATGAGAAGTTGCTGGATCTCGTTTTCATGTTTTGTTACGCCCCGAGAGCAAAGTATCAACTTTTGGGGCTAATAAGATACTATTTTACCATGTTTTTATCATATTGTGTGCGTCATGGGAAGTAAATTGTTTTGCATAATCTAGGCCTGTGAGCATGTTGATGGTGTTTTTGGCACACCAGTGGTTTGATGAATCTGGGAGACAGCTGGGCAATGTGGATCTATATAAAAAAAGTTTCTAGGTTCACAAATTGAAAGAAGTATGCCTTCAATCCCCCGCTTGTTGAGAGTTGTTGGGAATGCTGCAAAACTTTCATTGGGGGTAGTGCCCTGTAATAGATTGTAAACTTTTTGCCCATTTAAATTATATGACAATTTCACATTATTGTAGTTACATTTGTAATTAAGTGTGACCTGGCTGATGAATAGATGCTTAAAAATATTTCCTTCAATTCATGCTTGAACACTTTGTACTAGTTGAGATGGTTTTTGCATCAAAAGATGGCGTCTAACTATTTATGTATGGAAGCATATTAGTATGAAACCCTGTTATTTTGAAAATTGAGTATAAGAGGTACATGATTTGGAATACTAAATTCATGGAAATGGTGCTACCAGGTTCATGATAATAATATGATGCATTAGCTATAACAAATGGTAAATCGTATTCATGTACAATTATTGTTAGTACTGTATATATGGATATGTGTGTGTATATTTGTACATATATATATTGATATATGTTAATATATTGGTTTTATAAAATCTGTTGTCCTGACTGGTAAATTAAATTGGTTATAAATTATTAGATTATGTACCCTAGCATTGGTGGATGCCACACCAACTGCCCAATCAAATTTAAAATAAAAAATATATATATTTACAAAATAAATATAAATATATATAATTAAAAATAAAAGTAGGGAAAAAAATTAAAAGCACATGTATTGCGGAGCAATACATTAATAGCCAACCTGGGCTATTAAATGTGTCGCAAATGATATATATTTTAGTGTATGGTGCGTTTCAAATGTGCCGGAAATGAGAGTTCTCGTCTATTTCAATTAATTTGCGATTGTTACAACTCTACATGCGACATTTAAGTAAGCCGCAAATAAACCCATATATGCGACAGAGTTTCAAAAGTGTTGGTTTAAAGTAAGAGTAGGTAGACAATGGCTACCACTATGCGGCACTAGTTAAAACACTGACTTTGTTTAATTGAAGCAGATTTTGATGGCTTATATGACTAACAAAATAGTCAAAAGTATAGGTATTTATTGTAGTGTGTTGATTGTATCATCTTGAAAAAGCATAATTATCATGATCATCATCTAAAATATGACAATAAGTGATAAAAATTCTTTGCATTGAATTGGGATAATACCATGCATATGATAGTATTTTTCCCATAATTTTTGTTATGAGTATCAAAATAGTTACCATAATAAAATTGCTTATTTGTGGCTATTTAATTGTGATCAAATGATTATTTACATCATAATTGGTTGCAAATAATCATTTGGTCGTAATTAAATAGTCACAAAAGCCTATTTTTCTTGCAGTGCTAGTATATAAGACCCCAATTTGAAAAATCTTTTCGTCACACACACTTTGGTACTCACCATCCTTTTGGACTAAAATCAGCTATTGCTAGATCTCTTCAAATCACCAATTTAAGTTATTTCTCATTTTTAGGAAATATTTAGTTTTATATTTCGGAGAAGTGATTTTAATTATTTCAGCAGCTTTAGGCATATTTGTGGCCGAATTCTTGTTTAATTAATCATTTGATTTTCAAGCAAGATTAGAGATTTTTTCCTTTTCTTGCAAAACTCTCATAATTCTTAGGGTTTTCATATCTTTTTAAGCACAAGTTGCGGTCTAATTCATTGAGAGAGTTCGATAACGAAAAAATGTACCAGGATTTTGTATTTGGGGGGACGATCGATAAAATGTATACTATATATAAATTTTAAAAGGACTCGATAGAAATATCACATTTTTTCGTTATCGAACTCTCTAAATGTATTACTCTTCGAATTATCTACATTTTTTAAAAAAAAAATCAATTTTTTTACTTTCTCATATTGTTTTTTGATTTAAAAAAAAATTATAGATCAAGAATAAATATAAAACATTTCTAATAACTACTGATATACCAATGTTAGATTTTTAACAACCTATATCTCATAATCATACAATCAAGTTAGAGTGAAACTATATAAGTAAGTATAATTAATCAATTTTGACAATTATATAAATTTATAATCATATTTTTTTTAGAATTAGACTGTTAAAATAATTATGAGATTAGGTGAGTTGAAATTTGAATTTCAATAAAGTTAAAAATTAGAATAAAATTATATGTGTATTAACATTTGAGAGAATATTTTTAATAAAAATTTGGGGGGGTGATTTTTAATTTTTTTATAATTTAGGAAATAATTTAATATTATATATATGTATATATATATATATATATATATTTTGAAGAATCTTAGGGGGCTGTAGCCCCAAGCTCCCAAGTATATCCGCCCCTGAATGTCACCCTGATCATTATATGAGGATGCTTCCCTGAGGTCCCTTTATTTGGTCCTCCTTCTTCTCTTCTCTTCTCTCCTCTCCTCTCCTCTCCTCTCCTCCACCGGCATCCAACTCGAGGATTGGCCGATAGCTATATATATATATATATATATGATCTTTATCGTTGATTTGCTTTGATTTTAGTCCCAACCATGAGTAGATGCCAGCCAGAAAACCTCCTGTACATGCCCTAGTACTACTACTGCACCTACTCCCTAACTTTAATTCACAGCCACCCGGGCATTGTATGTGTATACATATATATATATAATATATAGAGAGAAAAAAAATTACTCTAGCTACAAAATAATTATACAAAAAATATTCTCACAAATTGATCATAATTTAATATGATTTATAAAATTATAAAATTATAAAATAAATCTATAACAGATCAGATAAAATTACATGATTAGTTGATAGAATAATTTATAATTTTCTTTAATGAATGTAACACTACTCTCTCGATCTCTCTATATAAGCTAGGTACTTAGCTAGTGTGGCCTCCCATGGCCGCACATGCAGATACCGATCGAGCACTTTCATTTTTTTAGCTACCTTGTCATCAATCTCGTAATGAGTATTTGTTATGCACTCAATACCAGTACTTAACGTGTCTCTACATCCTGATCTGCACATCAGCATACCTCATGATCATGTCCTCAATTATATTCTCCATTGTTCATGCAACAACTTTTTATAAATTAGACCATTGACTCATCGAAAAAACTATAGAATTTGACGAAGTACTGGTCTTTCTTGCCAATAATTGGTACGAGGCCTATGTAATAATTTTCAAAAACTAATATATTACTGAAAAATTATTGAGGAAAAATAGCTGCCACATAATTTTAGTTCGTTCTAAAATGAGATGAGATGATTTTAAGTAAAAATTGAATAGAATTTTATTATAATATTTTTTTAAATATTATTATTATTTTAAAATTTAAAAAAAGTTGAATTGAGATTTGAGACAATTGAATTATTTACTATATTTTATATGAAAGTTTAAGAAAATTACAATGCTAAAATGAAATAATTGAGATTATTTCTCAATCCTAACGGGAGTTAAGAATAGGAAACCATTAGGGTATATAGCCATTTTTTTTGGTACGCAATACTAGTAGAGCATGCGACTAGCTAGATCAGTGAGATATGATCACTTTAGCCAACTCGGAATAACCTACTTTATAATTAAGTCATTACAACCCTTTGGGAAGACCTAATTAGAGCTACTATTCCTCAATTAATCCCTCAAATTTAAAATGGGTCCATCACTAATCAGCAGCATAATATTTCTGCGAATAAAACATATTCTTATATATCCAAGATCCTGGTTTAGTATCTTCAAATAAGAAATGGTATTTGACTTCATAAATAAGGCTCAAATGCAGAATATATTTCAAAAGAAGAGCATTAATTAATTCTTTAACACCATAATCTTGTATTTGTTTATGATCGCATTGATGGCAACCATCATGGCAATCATCATTGGTAATCTGACACAAAGACCACTTTATGTATAAAAAGTTAAAGCTGGCATCGATATTCATACAGAATAACCAAAGCAAAACATATGAAAATCAGTGGTTATTAGCCACATAAATTTACCAGCTTTTCTAGAATAACTCATTCATGTGGCTCGATCGCGCGCGTGCGTGATCTTCCAGAGCAGCTAGCTCTATACTGATATAGGCCAGTGCGTTCAGTTCTTAGTAAAGTACTTCACAGTAGTACTACTGATGCATGGCAGATTAATAATTAACATGGGACAAAATCGAAAATTTATGATCATGTTCATGAGTTCGATCTCGATCTGGTCGTAGATCCACGATCGAGGTTGATCAGAAATCTGATCAAGTAGAAGTAATTATAAAGCGTGCTTTTGATATCACTGATTAAAATACGTATAATAATAAAGGCATATCCATATTTAGATTTGAGTCATGATGATGCATTCGGCGGTACTAAATTTGTTCGATATTGCATATCATATATATAATTAAGTATAGATATCTGCATGCATTCATACCCATTAATAATTGAGAACCAAATTGATTAAGTACTGATGTTTCGAAATGTGTCAGATGGATCTGGTTCCTCTCAAATAATTGATCATGTATACGTACTTTTCTCATATCTTCCCTCTTTTATATTCATAGATATAATGCAATCATTAATGCTTAATCAATGATGAAAAGTTAGAAAATTAGGTATTGTAAAGTGGGAGGTCAAAAAATTAAGCATCAAGTACAAAGAGAATTACCGATGAAATTATATACATATATAATTAGCTTTATTACAATCACACTTAGTTTTTTAAAAGAAAATCACACTTATTTCAAAATCTTAAGATGATGAGAATGTGTTAATTTAGTTATTTATATTATATCTTAAATTAACTCTCACATATTAGGCCAGACTTGATCCCTTAATAAGCGGGGTCTAATTAACAAAATAAAATATTTAATTAAATGGATGAACTGTAGAATCATAATTCGAATTCAAACTATATATGTGGATTTGCGACCATTTATCTCAAAAATTTAAGTTAAAGAAAACATGTAAATTTAAGCATCTATATTAGATCTTAACAACACCAAATCTTAGGAATAATGAACAGTTACTTGGAATATTTCAAATGCGGCAAAGAACAAAAACTTATATATAACGAGTTAGTATCCATGATTAATTTGGTATATATGCGTTTACATCACCATAGGAGTGGATGATATATCATTTATATACGTGACCCTAGATTAGGTTTGAAAAGTCTAGCTATATGAAGATTTTGTAGAAAGATAATCGATTTAGATGAACCATTAGTCTTACCTGGCTACATCAGTCCAACTTTTTAAATGCTTTGAAGCATCTATTATATGTGCATATATCTTCTCACTTTTAAGAATTGAATTTGTAAAAAACTAGTTGCAAAAGCAAATTATATAATCAGGATCTCCTTTTTCCTCACAAAGCTTTCTTAAATTAATTATCACTTTTAATGTTCTCTTACAGTGCTGTCATTATATTTGAATATATCTATATATATATATATATATATATGCCTGCAGTTGGTTATACTTTTTTATTTTATTAAAAACATGCACTGTGGGCACATGCATGGTAATTGAAACAAAAAGTATGTATGCCTTGGCCAACAGCATGCAAAAAGAGCAATGGACAATCATGCTTTCGACTCTATTTCTTCTCAATTAATAAATGAAACAGCTCGTAAAATATTGAAGGGCTCGGGTACACTTCTTGAAGCAATTAGATATTGACTTTGATGATTCTTCATCAAATAGTCATTATTTTCACTTCACCTAATTGTGCTTAAATTAATGATCACTATAAAAAAAAAATTATTGTAGTCAATTATTTTTAGTCAAAATGACTATTTTTTATTAAAATAAATTATTTTTTATAATAAATAATTATCTTTATTACAAATAATCGGATACGGGTCATGAACCGGCCTTAATTTAAAATCCTTGAACTTTTTTTTAATCGAAAAACATTAAGGGAAACTTGTTTCATTTCTCTGCGCGTGTACTGATCTGGACAACCTTTTCATCCAACAATCATATAGGTAACCCTAATAATTCGCAATCTTTCGGGTTTTTTGGTTGTATTGCAAATAACAACACATGTGTTGGGTCAGTGCGGGTGCTGTTCCTCTTACTTTACCTATGCTGATCATCGGAGTCTGAGAGAGTGATGTAGAGAGTCCCAGAAAACCAAATACTTCCAATCTGAAAGGAACAAATTCAGCGTCCTTTTTCTCTGATTTATTAGAACCTCACGAGGTATTTAGAAAGTATTTCTTGTGGGGCATTCAAACAGTAACCCGGCCCCCACTGCCTATTCTGTTTGTCCTTTGTAATAGAACTCCTGCAATTTTTCACCTGCTCTTTGCTTCTTTCCCACGTCTTCGCAGAGACGAAAACCGATTGGTTTGATGGATTCTGGACCGATCACTATTGCTATCTCGGTAAAAACCCAACAATAATATATTCAGAAAGCCATGCTACTCCTCTTACTCTTTCTGAGGAACCTGCAGTGAACGCAACAGTGAAAGTTGCTGTCTTTACTTTTACTTTTTTAATATAACTAATAGAAAATTATAAATTAAGGTAGATGTGGTGAATGGAAAGCACATCATAGATTGAGAAATGATATTCGATATATTGAGAAATGATATTTATAATTATAAAATATATAAATATTAAGTAATTATTTAGAAAAAATAGAAAAACACGAGGGTTATAATTTAAAAAATTATTTTTTAATAATAAATTCTATTTTTTTAAAATAAGTATATAATATTTACCTATTTTATTATGATTTTTATGTAACGTTAAATATATATATTATTAGGAGAACAAAAAATCCGAAAAAGAATAAGGAGAGAGGCTAGCTTTGGGTGATCATCTCGAGGATGAGGGGAGTGACAGAGAGAGCGATGAATTGGAGAACATGGACGGGACTCAACTGGGAAGCTTCTGTCAGACCCAGATCCAGAGAGCTTTCCTCAGAAACAGAATAGGACAGTTTCAAATTTACTGGATTTTATTAGTTTAATACATGTAATAGTGTGCGCGTTGCATTTTTGTGTATCTTAGAGATAGAGAGAGAGAGACGTCGACTGACAAAAGTGAAGGGAGAAAACAATAGTTGGTCTATGTTTAATGATGATACAAGCTTTGTGCTGCTACAGATGGCTGAGATAGGAGAGAGAGAGAGAGAGAGAGAGAGAGAGAGAGAGAGAGATTAGATTGTCGTAGATAATAAAGAGTCGTTTGAAAATATTGACGAATCCTCTCTCTCTCTCTCTCTCTCTCTCTCCATCTAATCACATTCTCCTCTGTCGGACGGCTTCGGAGGTGTATGGTTTGCAACTTTTGTTTGTTTTTTCAATTTAATTCTTTGGCCGAGAAAAGGTAGAATATGCTGCCGACTTTCGCCGATTGAATGTTTTCTTTTTAGTTGTATTATGAAACCTGGACCTTATTTGTCCAGAAAAAATAAACCCTAACCCTGATTTTAGCTACACTCTTTCGGTTCTGATCTCATAACCTTTAATTTTTTCTTTTTCTTTTTAGTGGGACGGACACCTTTGTTGAGTTTCAGAGTCTTGATACATGCATGCATCAGAATACTCAATAACCCAAGAAATTATATATTATAAGCTATATATATACACACATATATATACAAGCTGTATGCGTCATGTGAAAGCATAGAGGGTTTTACTGTGCAGGACTTAAGTTTGTCTAAGGTTTTACTGTTTTGCTGGGGAGTGTTGGAGGACGAAAACAGTACTCATGAACACGTCCGAAAGGGGAAGATTATGAAGAACCGGCCCAGCTTCACGGTAGAAGAAACAGCTTTACTGATCGGATCCAATGAGCCTCCCACTATTTTAGATATTTTGCTGTCTTTTAATTCAACAAGATCGATCATCAGGTGGAGCTGATCAATGAGTTTCATTAAACTCCACAAAAAGTACTAAAGATCCATATACAGGGCCAATTCCAGCTCTTCTGCAATGAAGTATCAGCGGTTTTCCCTCAATCAAAGTTAAAAGACCAAAATTAACCATTACTACAGAAAAAAGGAGCATTTATAATAAAAAATATACAGTTTCCTGTAAATATATATAGAAATAGATGATAATAATGTAAATTCAATGGTCTAAAAATTAAACGGTGGCTATCAATCAGCACAACAAAACTTGATAAATAAATAAGAAATTGAATCAGACAGTGGTCCTCGAGAAGGCAGAAACAAAGGTGAGAATAGATATATGTATAGGGTAAAAAAGAGGTAAGCCGTAGACTTGGGTTAGAGCTAGAATCCCTCTTTGAGATATACATATCATTTATTATTGAACATAAAACAATGATAAACATATATATTAACTCCCGCATGCGCATACCTTGAGAGACTCAGTACACTAACGACACAAGAAGAGATCTAATTAATAATAGCCTTGCTGTACTCTATGTTCTACAGCCTTATTTAGGTCCCCAAGTTCCACACTGATCAAACATGAGCTCCAGTGTTTTCTCTTGGTTTTAACAGATAAATTATTCTGCAGTAGTACTTAAACCCAACAAATTATAATTAATTAGTAAGAAATATTAGAACTTTTGAGATCTAGCTACAAGCTAGAGTAGTACTACTCCATGTGCAGCTTGCTATATATATATTTTTCTTGAGGTCATGATGCTGCCCAAAAGAGAGGAAAGCCCTTCATGTTTCAAATACCATTCTGGCCTCCTCCATCGGTATTCCCTGAAGAATTTTCAGTCCATGGAAAAGGGTAAGGTAGAGGGAAAGCTAGAGGTTGTTGATAATTAAGCTCAATTGGTCTTGAGCGAGGTGGAGGCATTGATTGAAGTGGATTTAGGCCCGGGTGTGGAGGCAAAGCCGCGGCGGGGGGAATTTCATTGCAAGCATAGCGAATGAGGTCGGCATTGGCTGCATCAAGTTCCTTCTGGAGCCTTTGAACTTGTCTCTGAAGGAAAGAAATGGCACCAACACAGCCATAAACGGGGTCTCTTACTCTTGCCTCAGCCTCATATGCGAGAGAGTTAACTGCATCTTCTCTTTGGTGAGGAAGAAGCTCATTCAGGAGCTTAGTCACATTGCTTGCACCAAAGATCTTGTGAACGTTGGCGAATTTGTGGGGTTCCTCTGGTGGGAAGTAGGGTGCAAAGATGCAACCTGGCATGCATTTTCTCCTCAAGAACTTGCAGGCAGCACAGGGACAATTGTAGGAGCTGGATGAAGATGCCATTTTCAGTACTGCACCAAGATAATCAGACTAATTAAACCCATTATGCATTTTTTTTTGTCTTCTTCAGTACCTCAGGGTTAATTAGCAGTTTCAATTTTGTTTTTGAAAAGAGAATCTTTATCTATGAGTAATTGCTAGCGCCATCCCTTCTTTCTTTTTTTTTTTCTTTATAAAAAAAAAAGATTTCAAGTAGAATTTAATGGCCCCGTTGGAATCATCAACAACTTCTGGGTGCTAGGGTTATCTATGAAGATTTAGAGTAGTGATGAAAAATCAGCAAAACAACCCGGAGTTTCTACATGCTTTCTTCGTTTTGATGAGCACTGGAATGAAGAAATTACAACCGGAAACCACCACAGGTCCACAACACCCCCTCTATCTCTCGCTCTCTCTCTTTCTCCTACACACGAACACTAAGAAAAACATGCTTTCTCGTATAATTCAGTAAAATATATATATGTATATATGTGTCACTTCCTGATCAATCGAGCTATATCTATCTTTTCTCCCTCTAATTTTAACAAATTATAGCTTTTACCTCTCTATATTTATAGTCACCATGGCCTTCTACATGCTTCCTAAATTTTCGAATTCTGTCTCTTCTTTAACACATGACTCTCTCTCTCTCTCTCTCTCTCTCTCTCTCTCTCTGCGCGCGTGTGTGTGTGTGTGTGGAAGAACTCTAATTAGCATGATAAGTATATGTAGAAAGTTAATTATGATAATTATATCCTTTTAGAGCTGTTGAACACAGGATCTGACTGGTGCAACTCGATGTAGTTATGTTAACACAGCTTTATTGAGGTATATAAGCATAGAAAAAGCCCTAAACAGAGGGATCTAGTCTCTCTTTAGCCTTTACCTTACCCAAAAAGCAAACACAGGAGAAGAATTAGTAGCGTAGAAAAGGAACAAACAAGCTACATATGTTTACCTGTTTGTGATCTAGGTTTCTTGATCAAATGAATAAAAGGGGAAGTACCTTTTCCCTTGCAAGAGCTATTTGAAAAGCTGTTCAGTGTCCTTAATTCCAAGATAAAGTAGCCTAATTAGCAAAGGAATGATGTGAACATTAAAGTTCTGTTTGGTGAGCCATCAATGGAGAAACCCTAGCTAGTTGGAGGGAGGCAGAGAGAGAGAGCTGGAAGTTCAGTAACAAATACTGGTAATGGTGGGAGGGAGGAGCAAGGCAAAGGGTATATTTGAGTGGATGGGGAATGGAGGCAAAAGACACAGGTAATAAATGGGAGGCACACTTAAAAAAAGAATGATTGTGACCTTGCATCTAATAATAATATCAGGCCAGTGGGGATGTCTCCCATTCTCATTCCTTACCAATATTTCTCATGTATTGAGACAATAAATACTTTTTTTTTCAATAAATATGAAAGTGAATGATGATTAATTATTCTAAGTATTTAGCTAAATATGAATGAAAACAAGCATGCATGCATGGATTTATTCCACAAGTATATACAACCATTTATTTTTTGTTTTTTCTGTTTTCATTGAATTTACCATCAAATTATTTTATTTTCTAATTTTTAAACCTATTTTACTTTCACGACATGTAATCATGAATTTATATAACATTGTGGGACAACTTGTTCCACACCGTACGTACTGAAAATAGTAGCTAGGCCAGCTAGGACTGATATAAAAGAATAAAAATACACAAGGTAGCTAATTGCTATAGATGTTAAGAGCTAGATATAGCAGTGTCTGTCAATTATTTATGTTACTCTTTCATGGAACTCAGAATTGGATCGTTTCATGAACACCTAGCTGATAATTAGTACGACTCATATATGTATATATATATATTATTTATTTTGCTCAAAATAAACCTAGCTGCACGCATCTTTACTTGCCAAAAAAATTTGACAAGGAGAATTATTGATATTCATTAACCAACCAAAATAATCAATTGGCACAATATATATAATTGTTATGAATTGGAACATATAATAAAACAATTCGAACCTATAACTAAACAAGTTTTTGGCAGAATTTAAAGAGTTGATTAGTATATGAATTATTCAAAAATTAATTAGCGCAAAATCTTATAAGATTGATATTAATTATATTGAGAAAATAGTAGCCAGACTAAATAAAATTCCACATTATCTAAGAATAAGTTTGTCTTAAGTTTTATATGAGACATTATATTCCTTTTTTAATAAAACATTTTAGAGAATGATGTATAGACTTCTGTACAGATTAAAAACAAACAATGCGAAATAGTAATTTTTGTTCTTTCCCAAACTAAAATAGTGTGAACGTACGTATTTATACAAGCAACAATATGATAGCCATGGTTAACATATATGAGGCAAGCATCATGTGTCTCTTGTCTTAACTATGGGAAAATTCAAAATTAAGCCAGCTCGAGACCTGCACAGCATGCAGATCAGCGCCGCGAAAAACAAAGGAAATTAATAAAAGTATATATATGAATCAACAGGTCCCTTTTGCTAGGAGATCAAGGCACGAGTGCTAGCTAGATGACTCTCTGCACTTTAAGACGAACAAACAGGTCCCTTTTTCTAAGTTGTTTTAGGTGATGGGCATGCACTTTTTATTACTAGAAATATAAGAAAATTAATTTAGTATTAATTGCAGAAAAACTAGTACTGGTTCATGACCAAATCAAGTGCGCCACCGAACCAGCGCTAGATCATGATCAGGAAACCGGCCATCACGCGGTCTAAATTAAAAACTTAAGGTCACTTTTCCGGTTTAAGTTGTTGGGCTGACACTTACAGGCATTATGATCATGTACATGATATGAGGTAGTCCTGGGTTTGGGCCATAATTAATTACACACGTGCACATACAGAGATACACAAAAATAAAACTAGGATTTGATGTTTGAAATTAAAGAATTAGAATTTGATCTAATCATTAGATATGTGTGAATATAAATAATATGTATTTTTTACATGTGACTATATATAAACAATAATCATATGCCATGCAATTGTATACAAAAAATATAATTTACATGTCTATAAATCATTTTATAAGATAAATTTTCTTAAGATTTTTGTAGTTTATTAGATACCATTAGAAAAAGGAAAGAAAATAAAATATCAATTTAAAATTTTCTCTTTAAATTAAGCTCGACAACGATATTTCATGAAGTAAAATTAATCTATTATCATCTCTAAAGTAAAATTCTTGAAATTTTTTTTTCAATATAAAACTTCTAATTCCTAGTGCAACTCAATAAATTTTTGATGGATTGGTCAAATATTTTTAGTCAGATTTTTTAAGGGATTTTTGAGATTTATTAGTTAGTAGCAATTGAGAATTTGAGTGTCAGTAAAGAAAAAAGTTAGAGTGGGACTATATGGTAATGTGAGTATGTATTGGAATTTGGGAGAAACAATTTCGACAAAAATTTTGGAAGCTGAGTATTGAGGGGGGCAATTTTAATTATATAAAGAAAAAATATAATTTTTTATATAGTATGTAATTTTTTTTTTTAATTTTGGAGGGGCGGGCCATGGTAGGTAGCCCCCTACACCATACACAGGTCCCGCCCCTGCAAGACGCATATATATCTATGTATGTTAATTAGTCTTCAGATTAAGTATTAATTCTATGCAATATGTTTGGTTCAGGTAATTTCGAGCTCTAATATTTTTAATTAAGAGTACGTAGGCCAGACTTTGACAAAAAAAAAGAAAAAAAAAAAGAAAGTAGTTATAATTTGCCCCGCCAGCAATGTTTGTTCTCAGTCATCGTCACTCCGACCATATATATAATTAATCTTTGCTGGTACTTTATGTCCTATTCTCGATCTTTTCCCGGCCTATAGCGGCCAAAGGATAATTAACATATAAGAGTCATTGCGAAAGAGATCAGGGAGCAATTAGAGACCAGAGAGGTCAGCGAAAGTTGCTTTCATTAGAGATAATTGGCCCAAAAATTAGATGCAATAATATTCAAGGGATCAGGAACTTGTCTGATAATTGATGTCCCTCTTGGCCGTACTCTTACTCTTTGAAATTAATCAACAATTAATTAGCTCTTAATTAGATCTACTAGAAGAGAAATACTTGATTTTATAAAATTAAATTTATAAATTGATCTCTCTTAATCATGTGGTGCGTAGTACGTAGTACATGATATATCAAATTTTAAAATACTTTTTTATAATAGAAAAAGAAATCTGATATATTAAGTCATATTATTTTGAAAAGTTTGCTTTTTATAAGATTACTATATAGATCTAATACTTCTCATTGGTTGATAATATTCGATCATGCATGGTTTTATGTTCTGACTCCGATGACTAGTACTTTTTAGTAAACCAATTAGGGCTAGATTCAAGTTTGATTGAACCGATTCCAAATGGCTTCTGTTCAATAATTTTATTTATAATATATATAATCTCATGACACACACACACACACACATACACACACACACACACACATATATATATATATATATGAATAGGCTACTTTTTATCCCACGATAAAATATTAAATAATTGGAGACTATTTATTATGTTTTACTTGTTATCTAATATTACTTATTAATAATATCACATGATCAAGAGATCATGTTGAGAGAATGATGATAAATAAATTAAATATATATATATTTATATAGGAGTGTAATTAGGACTCCATACCATTAATAAAAGAGTTTTTGGTTCCTTGTTAGAGCTAAAGATTGAAATAAAAATAATAATAAAATAACAGGCATTTGTGAGATGATAGAGACTATTTGCGAGAAAAACATACTTATTTTAACTGAAAATAATCATTTCATTAAAATTAACTGGTCGCAAATAAACAAATTTCTTATAGTGCAAGAACTTGAGGGTGTTAGATTAAAAAATATATAAACACATAAAGTGAACCATACAATAGTTATTTATATATAAATATATATATATATATACATGCATTCAATCACGCATTCTTTCTATGAAGACGGGTGCGTGTGAAATAACATGAACATGCAATATATATGTAAAAAAAAAAAATAGTGAAAACTAATTAAAAGCAAGAGACTATATATGCTTATATATTCATACACATTAATATTAGCGCCATAATTTGTGTCACCTAATCATGGAATTTATAATCCTGTTGAGTTCTATATATTTTTAGGATTTGTGACAAGGAAAGCAACGTTCTTTTCATGGCATTAATCCTCTCAAGGCAGGACGGTGATGTCTCCATGGTCCTAGGTCAACTAACACATATATTTAACTATTGGAACTACCAGTGAAGATTTTTAAATTAGAAAAATGATTTGTATAGTCTAATTAGAGTACTGTGCACGAAGTTATATCATCTACTACAGTTTAAAAAAAAAGATAAACTAATTTGTGGTTTACATAAAAAAAAAAACATTTTTAACAATGGATCATACATTTTTTTTTTTAATAAAATTACCCTAAATTTACATATTTTAAATCTGCATCCAATATTAGTTTAATTAATAGTCACTTTTTCTTAGATTCTTTTGTAGGGAACTGCTTCTTTTTTTTTTTGATAAATAAAAATAAAAATAAAAATAAAAAATAAAAAACCTTGGGGATAAACCCACTGCCATTTTGGCACGCCTTATTAGTGGCGGCCGGGGTTTCCAAATATATAGCTAATTATAAAGACGCGTTGTAGGTACAAGATTTAATTAATATACATACTTAACATCAAATGGCCCTAATGATTGCTTGGATAACATGTATATGGCCCTTATAATGATTGGAAGGATCTTAGTGGTTTATGCTTGATTTGTTATCATTAGTTAGGTACGCACTTATAGTTTAATTAATTAATTATTGTTATTGAGAATAGCTACAGTTTTAGTTATATTTCTCATGCTTTGTTTTATTATTGTGGCATGATCATCTCGAGTCACATGTATTGACACTACAAGAAAATTATTTATTTATTACAATTTTATAAATTGTAAATAATTCATTTTAGTTGTTAATAATTAATTTTAATTATTAATGATTTTTTGTATCGTCAATATTAAATTACTATTACTTATTTTTCTTATAGAGTGAATTCTTATAATATACAAAACATATATTCAAAATAAAATAGTGTCAGAATAAAAGTAAAAAACTGAAACTCTAGATTCTGATTCCCTCTACTGAAACTCTAGAAAAAAAGTACTCCCATAATCCCATTCCCAATTCATGATATCCCAATTCATGATATATAGTGCCACGTTAATGAAGCAAAACGAACTGTATAATTAGAGTGGCATAATAGAAATTTACACACACACACACATATATATATATATATAAATATAGAAATAATATATAAAACACGTTTATTTAATTTAATTTTTAATAAAAAATTATTAATTATTCATAATTAAGTATATGATAAATAATTATACGTTTTCATATATTATAAAAAAAATTAATAAAAATAAGAAGATAGTCTCATAAATAAACATAACATATAGTTTTATTAAACTTGTTTGAGATAATTTTGATTAAAGTTTTAATAAAAAGTTAGTTCAAGATATAATATTTCTCTAATTCCAAGATGATAATTTAACATTGGTATTATTTTGTACGGCCTCAAACTAGAAGACATTAAAATATTTATATTTTTTCAGTTATGTGAGTATTTTTAAGAAATAATATGAGTTTTTTGAAAAAATAAATTATATAGTTGATAATTTATATAAGAATGTTATATTATAATTTATAATTTATAATTTATATAAATTTATTTAATCATATATATTTCAATTAAATATCAAACATATAATATTAATTATATTTATTACTTATTATTACCAATTTAATATAATTATAATAAATTGAATATACCGTATATTAACTATATATACCGTATATAAAGTTAATTTAATAAATAATGCATTCATTTTAAAATTATAAATTACTTAAAAAAAATTAAATTATTAATCATATAATAGGAATAAAATTTTCATGAATAAAATTAAATTCTCTAACGTATAAATTGTTATGAATGGTTTATTTCTATATATATTGTTATATTTATATATTCTATACTATTATTATGTCATTCTATATTATTATTTTTATTCTATATTTATTTTACATAAAATAAAATTAAAAAATATGTCCTAAGTAAGAATTCTAAAATAGAAATTTCTAGTATTATTTATGGGCTTAATGAATTGTGTTTAAAGTATTAAGTGGTATTAAATAAATGTTAAATGAGTTTTAAATGGAAAGTTTACTATTGTAGAAAGTTGAAGATATGAAATTAATTTTAATGCCAAAAACATTATTTCAGTGAATAAATTTAATAAATTGTGTTTAAAACGATAATTCTCATTAGATGCAGTATTAATTTTAATAGAAACTGACAGAAAGTATTAACTTTAACGGAAAAACAAGAATTTCTATTAAAACAAGAATTTTCGTTAGATAGCCACTTTATATATATAAAGATATATATAACATTAGAAATTAAATTCTATTAATCAGCCGTACGCCACACATTTGCACATTTGTTTTTATTATCTTTAACAGGTATATGGTAAGCTTGTTGAGTACTCGAAGAACTCATATAATTAATATTATTTCCTTTAGAGTGGTGCTACATTTCCTAACACTACAAAAAAATAAAGAATATTTGTAATGAATTATTTGTTATGAAAATGACTATTTGTTACGAAAATAAATTCATTTTAACAGGAAATAAACATTTTGACATAAAATAGCTGACTACGAATAACCAATTTTCTTGTAACGCACAAATTAAAATGTAGCTAAGAGGATATAGCACGATATACATACACGTATGCACATTATATACATACACGTACAGTACATATCATGAATTTGGGTCATGAATTAGTCGTCAGGAGTAGTGCTAATGCTAATTTTTGGGTGATCCACGTTATATGTAATGTAACACATGGTACGGGGTCACTATTAAAAAAAGAAAAATGTAATGTAACATGGGTCCGAGGAATTAGTATTTCAAGCTCTAGTGAAGATTGTGTATAAGTTGGAAACCATTAATTTCTTAATCATGATCTATATGTACTGCTCGTCCAAATTAAGAAGGTGAGGAATAAAAAAGTGAAAAAAGAAATTTGCCCATTCTCTTGCAACGATTAAAGAAAGAACAGGTGAGGGTACGCATCAAGCTTTTGAAGCCAAATAAAAATCATGATACAATTAATGATCATGATCTAGTGCATAAAAAGAAACTAAACATGCAATATTGGACCAAAAGTCTGAACCCATCAAGCTTTTGAACTCTCAGCATGCTTGCAAATACATGTACAAAGTATAGCCGATCATCTACATGATGATATTTTACTTGATTTGGCAAGATTATAGAAGCACTACAAGATTTTCAAGCTTTAGCCACTAATTTTTTGTGCTACAACTAAGCATTGTAGCAAATAGATGTTTTTGTCACAAAAATATCCGCCACAAAAGAATTTCGCACTTGCCAGGAGATTTCACCTGCTGATGGGTTGTAACGCTAATTAAAACCTTTTGCGGCGACTTCATGCCGCGGCAAAAACTATAGCGCCACAAAACGCTGATTTCGTGGTCGTTTTGTTATAAACAGCCCACGGGATATATCATTAAGCATTCCGATATATCATTAAGTCCCCGACTGTTTCTCTCTTCCTACCTAACAATGTCCATACCCTAGAGAGAATCCCATCTCAAAATCCCTAGATCGATCGGGACCAGCTGGAACAGGATCGGTCGAAATCTGAGACAGGCGACGATTCTGGCCACGAACAGCCTCCCTTTGCTTCCCCTCGCCTCGGAATCCAGGTGAAAGCCGTTATTTCCCTCCAAATTATCATTTTTTCCGTTGTGGTGATAAATCTCTCCAAAATATTTGAGCCCATAGAATAATCTGTGTTTCCCTTCCTCTCGCACTCTCCCGCTTTGCATATATTTGTATTACGCACAATATCTTCATTTGTGTATAGCTTTTTTTGGGATTTACTATGTTTCGGTGTTTCTAGAGTATTTTTGAATGTTTAAGAACATATGTTGTTGAACCATTTCGCCGTTCTATCCTTGACCATATTTTTGAGCAGCAACGGCCCTTTGTGGTGCATTTCACCGTGGTCTGTTTGATCTAAATTTTCTTTCTCGCAGTAGTTCTCTCCTTTTTGTGGGCATTTTGATGCCCTCCCAAAGCTTGAGAACTGAATAACTTTCTTGAACAAAACGAACAAGGGAATACTCTTGTTGTTGCAGGATCCCCTGCATTAGTTCCTCCAACCAACGTTGCTTCATCTTCCATGTCTGTGACAACCTAGAAAGATAATTACTTAGGCTAGAAATTATTTTGAGATTCATGGGTTTTAGAGAAATATATCTACCCCGCTGTACTTGGGAAACTTGTTGAAAAAAAATCACTTAACAGACATGAGAAATGCCCAGAACAGAAGTGGCAGAGGAGAGAGCAGGAAAGGGAAGGAAGAAAAATCAGAACTTTTGAGCTTTTTTGCATTTCATCTCGTAAAGAATAGTAGAAAAGAGAGTTCAGAAGCCAAGTTCTAAAAGAGTTGGGAACTCTGTACGTGTAGGGAGTGTTTAGGTCGAATTATTAAATAGAAGTAGTTGACAAAGAGGTATGTATGGGCTTGTGAACAGAAGACCCGAGAGAGGGAGAGTGGGGGGAAGCCGAAAGTAGGATTTGGGATGCTTCTGCAGGCTAAGGTGACGAGAGGCTAGAGTGATGGTTCATTTATAATATTTGTATTGGGAAATGGACTCTCTCTCTCTCTCTCTCTCTCTCTCTCTGAGAGTCTGAGACGGTGGTCGTTTCAGTTAGAAATTGGTGCACTTTTTATTTCGTTTTGCTGCCTTCCTCTCATAATTTCATTCCCCAAATGTTTGTTGTGAATTAGGCAGATAAAAGCAAGCATTTACAATAACCCTTTGTATAATCAAGTGCACTAAGCCACTGCCTATGCTGAAACGACCCTTTCTCTGTCTAGAGCTTCTATAATTGAACTTAAAAGGCTCATGTAATACTCAATAAATTAAACTGTTGAATAGAAAAATTGTTTTCTATTCCATATGCGCCATGGTACATAAATTCAAATATTTTACAAGCAAGAGTAAAATAGTTGGCAGAAATTATTAAGCTTGTCTCCCTGCAAACTGATTGAAGAACACAACAATAAATTTATGCGTGCTTTCAATGGGACCCGATCAAAAATGAATTTCTGATATGTGTGAGAAACTAACTATAATATATATCAACATGTGGTTTAATCATGTATGACAGGTTAATCCATTGTAAAAGGTTTTCTGTTTTTTGTCAAAATAGTCACAACACAAGGCATATACATCGAACAACTATTCACCACATTTTTACTCAGTCCAACTGGACAAGGATATGAAAAATACATGGCCGTATACCTAAACGACTATCAGGAAAACTTAACAAGCCACTAATTAAAAGGAGATGAGAAATTTAAATTGAAAACAAAACACACATGCAAAGTATCATATTTATTATAACATATTCAAATAAGCCACCCCATCAAAAACATGGGGTTGTATTACAAAAAAGTAACAAACAAAATGTAACCCTTATATGACATAAAAATCACGTTGAGTACCATATTGATTACAATATATGAGTAACAACCACCCAATTTATATGAAGTCATTTTATCGAGTTTTTTGAGATAGAAGAAGGCCTATAGTACAAAACAGACTACAGTTTTTTCAGCCACAGAAATTCTGAAATTATTGCTCCATAATGTAGGGCAAACAAGTTTGCGAACTTATCGATCATATTTGTATACATTACGTTGTTGAATATATGGCACCATTGATGTGAGCATTAATTCATATCTGTTAGCACTTACGTGATCACTAGTTCATTTTTTCATCTCAAGTTTGCAAATGGCCTCATTATAGCTCTCTTGCTTGTTAACATTCATATATTCAATTCATGTAGTTTTTTGTATACTTCAACCAGCTTAGTCAAATAAACCAGCCCCGAGTTCATTGTCCTTCCTTATTTTCAGAAGTTCAATGGTCATGAAATTGTCAAAAGGTTGGATAAGAAGTGACCGTTGTGAGAGCCCAATTGCTTTACTTCACACTCAGAATATACATAAATAAATTGCATTTAAATTTTGTAAAATGTTACCAAGGGAAAAATAATAGTGCCAATAATATATATACTATTAGTGCGCGTTCTTTCCTATCATTCATAAGAACCATCATTATAGGAAAGAACATAATCAAGGATTATATGACAATTGAAATGAAAAAAAACAACAAATTTACATAGGAGACGAGAGTAGGCACAAGATCCACAAGTACAATGATTGTAGAAAAAATCATATTTCTTATAAAAATACCACATTTGTAAAAGTTGGAATCTATTTTATTAAGTCCTTTTTACAGTCCACACAAGCTTAAAGTACCACAAGTTGCTATTTAAAAAATATCACATCATGAAAATGTCATAGACATAGGTCATAGGAGTTCCATTGTACACACAATATCATTCGGTATAAATGGAAGCTGTGTTCCACTAAAAGTGACTGTCTAGCATGACAATTGAAGGGCATGCATGTCTGTGCAGGCATGCTGGCTTTTTTTCTATGATAATGTTACCTTTTTAAAAGTCATTAAATATTTAGCTATTTAAAACTTAGTATATAATAATACAATAATAGTACTAAAATCATAATCTTAACAATTAAGGTGAGGAAAACATTAACTTTTTCGGGCCAACATGCTAACGTGAACAAACATAAGAAGTACAAGCTCGTATATATCATGTTTGTAATTTAGAGTGCCACTTTAGTAATGTTGTACGTTTCGAGTTTATATAATTACTCGATGATTTTGCATAGAGCTATATAATGATTGTACAAGATTACATGTATGCATATCATGATTCTAACGTCATGCATGCTCCAATAATTTTATTGTACTATATTAAACATATAGTTTGAAATGTTGCACACATAAATTAATAGAGTTTCAAAAAATTTGTTACAAATTGACCTATATTTACAATATAAGGGAAAAGTAAATATAATGTAAATTGAATGGATATAGATTTGAATATTCTAGAGAAAGCAGCACATTAGATAGTTCTATACATTAAATCTGTATAGGATAATTAGTTAGTGGCCTGTATGCGGATTTTTAAAGATGCTATCTCTGCTTATAAAATAAAAAATTAACAAGGATTAGTGTTATATACTCTTGTAAATATGTCCAACAAAACATACAGGGGCGGAACTATATGGCTTCTAGGGGGGGCTACCGCCCCCCCCCCCCCCCCAATGCTAATATTAGCCCCTGCAAGTCTTTCCTACCTATGAACTACTCTATTGTCTAGCCTAAAGCGTGCCTTGAAAACCAAAATTGTTATAGAAAATATGAGCTACCGTTGGACATAGCTCACACAGCTCTCTTTATACCATTTGATTTGTGATTGTGAGGTTAGTCTCGTACGTTGTTTTCTGCTGTGGGTCAGTAAAGGTTGTAATTCTCGCACTTAAGAGAATAAACATGTTAAAGGCTTCTATCTTTTATTACTCGATGACTGACATTTTAGGGTTGAAGTTCATTTCTTCCTTTTGTATTGGCTAGGGGTCAAGATGATTCAGATTGTACGTGCCGTACAAGGTTTTCTTTTTTTTTAACTTTCATAACCTTGTGAAAAAAACTACAGCATTTCTATCATTGCATTAATTATTGGACGGACCTTAAACTCTATCATGATGGTATTAGTAACTACCATTTTATTTTTTGGTTTGGCAATTGGTTAAACAAAAATAGGGATCAAACTGAATGATAGTTCATTGGGTTAGTATTTTCTCTAGAGGTGCTGGACTCAAACCTGCATGAACTCTTTGAGTGTTTTTTTTTTGTCTATTTAAAATCATATTGGGAAGGAAGCAATTGCATGACTCTAGTAAAAATATGATTGTAAAAATAAATGAAAATTGTATATTAAAATCTTATTTTTATATAAATTATGGTATTTTTTATGCATATTATTTGTGGGTATTCGTAATTGGTTATGTACTAACAATTTTAATTTTTTCTTTGTATAAATGAAAAAGTGATACATATATATATATTTATATATATATTTTTTGTATACAATTTTATGATGTAAAGTTATTGTTTTTACATATAGTCACGAGCATAAAACACACATTATTTATATTCATCTTTATCATACATTTTGTCAATCGCCCATGCCTACCCCCAAAATATTAAATCCTAGTTCCGTCCCTGAAAACATATTTATTTAAAATATCTCACTAATCAAATAAGGTGCAAAGTATTGCACAATTGTAACTTTCGAACTGCATTTTCCTTTGCAATCACCACCAAACTATAGATTTTAGCGGGGACCATAGTTTCCACAAAATGTTTAATTTGAACGTCTCTTTGTTGTTGTTCCCCCAATTTGTGTTGCTAGAGAAGCTGACTTTTTCTTCTATGCTTCTGATCACACTGCCGGTTATAACATTCCATGAAACTTCGACTAGTGTTGCGGGACGTTCTTCTTCCATCTTAGTCATGGTAACAAACCAAGTCATTTGTTGGTGCATACTATGTTTACCTATTCTCCTTGTGTAGGTGCACTAGACATCACTTACCAACAATGACCTACATTCGCTGTGTACTACTTGTTCATCCGGTTTCACAATTTAAAATGACTTGTAACTATTCTATGCTAGATGGATAGGGCTTGGATGAATATCGAAGATAGATTGCAGTCGAGTGAATATGCTGCCGGGGTGAAACAGTTCTTGGACATGGCAAAGGCCCATTCACCAGGCGTAGATCGCATACGGTGTCCCTGTAGAAGATGCCGGAATAGAATTTTCCTGCCACATGTTGTGGTTAACGATCATTTGTTTATCAAAGGGATGGATACATCTTATACGGAGTGGATATTCCATGGTGAGGAGGAAACTTTGAATTACACCTCAGAATCAGATGAAGAAAATTCTGATTATGTCAATGAAACTGACTATATTGATGATGTTGATGAGCTATTAGAAGACATCCGTGTAGGTTCGTTTGTGGACACTGTACCTAGGCCAGCTGGTCATGGGGGACAGTTCACTGCAGGGGAAACTTCGAACAATCAACCTGATCTAATCTTCGAGGAGTTGCTAGCTGACGCAAAACGTCCACTATATCCAAACTGTCAAAAGTTTTCAAAGCTGTCTTTCATCGTCAAGCTGCTTCATATTAAGTCAATTGGAGGTTGGACTGTTAATTCTTTTGACATGGTGATAAATCTCTTGCAAGCTGCATTTCCTGATGCATTGTTGCCAGCATCATATAACGAGGCTCGACGCATGCAGCGTGATTTGGGGTTCACTTATACAAAGATCCATGTATGTCCAAATGACTGTGTCCTGTTTTGGAAGGAAACTGTTGGCATGAATGAGTGCCCCAAATGCAGCGCTTCTAGATGGGTTCCAAGTTCCACAAGCCATCGCAGGATTCCACAAAAAATCTTGCGATACTTCCCTCTGAAACCCCGGCTCCAACGGTTGTTCATGTCGAAAAAGACAGCTGCTTCCATGCGTTGGCATGCAGACGAGCGTGTTGACGATTCTAATACAATGAGACATCCGGCTGATTCACGGGTGTGGAAAGAGTTTGACACAAAACACAGTTGGTTTGCGGCCGATCCTCGGAACGTTAGACTTGGTCTAGCAAGTGATGGGTTTAACCCATTTAATAACATGAGCAAACCATATAGCATTTGGCCAGTTTTGCTTGTACCGTACAACTTGCCCCCTTGGGCTTGCATGAAAGATCCGTATCTGATGATGTCCTTGCTAATTCCTGGACCAAAGGCTCCGGGAAATGACATTGACGTTTTCCTACGACCACTAATTGATGAGCTTAAGCAGTTATTCATTGAGGGGGTTCACACGTATGATGCATACAAAAGAGAGACTTTTAAACTACATGTTGCGTTGCTTTGGACCATCAATGACTTCCCTGCATATGCCAATCTCTCTGGGTGGAGTACGAAGGGCAAGATGGCCTGCCCAGTATGTAATGCAAACACTGATTCTTTCTGGCTTGTTCATGGGCGTAAACATTGTTATATGGGCCATCGTCGATGGCTGCTGCCCGACCACCCCTGGAGATGCAAAAAAAGTGCGTTCAATGGTAAGGAAGATCACCGCCAACAACCACAACGGGTAAATGGTTCAACCCTTCTTGATCAATTAATCGAGGTCACAAGTGTTCAATTCGGTAAAGCAGTAAAGAAGAGGAAACGTACACCCACTGAACTTAATTGGACAAAGAAAAGTATCTTCTTCGAGCTTCCTTATTGGATAGACTTGGGATTGACCCATAATTTGGACGTCATGCATATAGAAAAAAATATATGTGATAATGTGTTGGGAACCTTGCTTGATATTGATGGTAAAAACAAGGACACTGCCAATGCACGTCGGGACTTGGAGGAACTTGGTTTAAGGAAAGATTTGCATTTGCAGCACGATGGTCATCATACGACCATGCGTCTTGGGTGTTATACGTTAAATCGATCTGAGCGAAAGACCTTTTGTGGATGGTTGGGAGAGGTGAAGTTTCCTGATGGTTTTGCCTCAAATATCTCCCGCTGTATTAGTGGCAAAGACGGAAAAGTAGTTGGAATGAAGAGTCATGATTGTCACATTTTCATGCAATGGTTGTTACCAGTTGTTATTGGTGGTTATTTACGACCTGATGTCCGAGAAGCCTTAATGGAGTTAGGCTCATTTTTTAAACATTTATGTTCAAGAACTCTGGACATTTCGACGTTGGAGCGGCTTCAAGCTAATATTCCGCTCATTCTGTGTAAGCTAGAAATGATATTTCCACCTGCATTTTTTGACATCATGGTGCATCTGGCTGTTCATCTAGTTGATGAGGCCTCATTAGCTGGCCCTGTGCAGTACCGATGGATGTACCCTTTCGAAAGGTACCTGGGCAAGTTCAAGCGATATGTTCGAAACAGATCGCGGCCGGAAGGGTCTATTGCTGAGGGATACGTTCATCTAGAGTGTCTGACATTTTGTTCAATGTATCTTCATGATATCGAGACAAGGCATAACCGAGAAGAGCGCAACATTGACATCGATCGTGAAAATTTGCACGAGACCTTATCCATTTTTTCTCAAAAGATTCGTCCAATGGGGGCTTCGGTAGTTAAGGAATTTCCAGATGGACTTTTGGTGAAGGCAGAGTGGTATGTGCTTAACAATTGCACCGAAATTGAGCACTACATCGAGTATGTACGCCACATCAATTAATTTTTGGGTAGCTAATTATAAAATGCATTTAGACCGTGCTTACACAAGGCCTAATACTTTTGTCGCTATGCAGTGAACACTATATATACATACAATCACAAGGCGCAACTAATCCCGAGCGTGTTCACAGAGCTAAATTCCCAGCATGGTTTCGCACACGTGTAAGTCTAATCATTGGATTTGTTAGACTTATGCTCAGATGCAATATCTAATAAACTAAGTGCTTACTGTATCCTACAACTGTGTGAGCATTTCTGATCCCTGTCTATTATTGTGCGAGGATAGGTTGCGGAGCAACACGCAATGAGCCCACCTCAGGTAAGCGATGATATCTACGCATTATCATGTGGGCCAGATCCAGTTGTCGCATCTTACTCGGGGTGTATCATGAGTGGCATCCGGTTTCACACCTCTGAACTTGAAAGCCGTCGCCGCACGCAGAACAATGGGGTAGTTGTTCACAGTGACGAACACGGATCGGGTGTTGACTTCTATGGTGTTTTAGAGGACATAGTAGAATTACGTTATATGGGATGGCGACAAGTCTACCTATTTAAATGTAAGTGGTGGGATGTTGCGGACACCAGCAGGGGGATAAATATCGGAGAGCACTTCACGAGTGTTAACACCGCCAGACAATCCTACAAGGATGAGCCCTTTGCACTAGCTTGCCAAGCATCACAAGTTTTCTACCTAAAGGATCCGTGGTTAGGGGGAAGTTGGGTTGCAGTACACAAGATAACGAATAGAAATGTTTACAATATTCCGCCAAAAAATACAAACATTGATGAGGTGGACAACGAGGATCCTATGAATGATCAAGATTTGCATGATGATGATGAATACGATGCTCCTAACTATGGGGTTGTTAATGAAACTACTGGACTTGAAAACCTTCCACTGGGTCGAGTCGATGAAGAGCACGTGCCTGTTAATCAATTGAACATCTCTCATGATTTCTCAAACATTCCCATCGAGGAAAGTGAACCTACTGAGGCAGACATAAGTAGCGCGGAATCGAGCCCTGCAACAACAGATGATGCTGAGTCTGATTTTAGTAAAGCAACACGTTCTGAAGATGAGCATTCAGAGGATGGGAATGGTAAGGGTAAACTCAAGTCACACAATGTTAATTATTTCATGAACATACCAACCAACTCCGGAAACTAGTTTTGGGTTTTGTATTGTGGTATTATTTAAAAATTAATACTTGCTTCGTGCAGTCGTGACATTAATGTTATTTAGCTTTAATATGATCACTAGTAATTTTGTAGCGTAAGGATGTTTAGGGACTACAAGTTTGCAAACAGGTCACATTATATTTTTATTGCTTTGTGCGCTCAAGGACTCTAACCCATAAGATGGTGGCTACATTTATTGCATGCTTGCTTAAATTTAGACAATGCCGCTGTATGAGTAAATTTTTTGTATAAAATTGTGTGCCATTTGTATCCCATTTTCCTACGCTTGTGTAAAATGATATGTGAGACCCGATCATGCTAACACATCCTTTTTCTTTGCTTTGTAGATAGCATGACGAACTAGTTCTGACCACTATAGCGCACTTGGGCAGGTATGGCTCACTACCTACGTCTAAGATACGCTTGAATCCGGTAACTGATTATCTACTTTACAACTTAATACGCTTGTGCCACCCATGGCTTCTGATTATTCCATGCTACCCCAATCTTCCATGATTGTTTACTAAGCATTAGTAAATACAGCATTTAGACTTGGTCCAGCTTAAAGAAAAAATATGAGATTCCACCATTATGTAGCATATAACGAAATGCTAAATGTGTTTGAAGTTTGTCATGATGTATGCAACGTCAGCCAACGTCACCCTCGCATGTGCTTGTTAAAAATCCAATTTAAACAAAATTTTCCTTGCCTTTAAGTAGATTATAATAAGGAAGGGAATTTAGGTGACTATGATACACTCTAGAGTGGAGCATGTGCCAGTCAAAAAATACACTCCACAAATGTTTTTTGGAAAAAAAAAAACATCATCAATATTATAATTGCATATATTGTGAGTTTCTTACACTCATCTTATAGGATCTGTTGACTAAAGCATTCAAACATATACAAATTGGTAATCATGTTAGTCCCTGAAAAAAACAGCCCTAAAAAAACTATTTAGGATGTCTGATCATTTGGTTTCAGCAACTTCAATTGTGTAATGCATTTTATTTAGGGTGACCAAGATGGCTAGACTAGATCATTTTTCATCGAACCAATGCAAGTAATTGCCATGATATGCACTGTAACTTGTATATCAACGCAAGTGCATGTGTGCCACTGATTATAGGGTAAAGTTGCATCAGAAAGTCATGGCAACTAAAAGTCCTGATGTATGAGGATGCATTGAGGAGGATGTGCTTTCTTAATCAGTAACTAGGATTGTCCAAAAAATACATTAACTTGAACAAACCAACATGAATATCATCTTATGGGGAAAAGAAAGGACATTATATCATTAATGTCCTTGCCTTTTGCACTACTTAAATAGGGAGCAAAATAAAAACTGGGAATAAATACTGAAATACATAGAATGGAAAATAGCAATGATGCATTGAGGAGAAATTCAACTTGCTTGATTAGTTGTGAACTCCTGAGAATGCGCAAGATATAAGCAACCTGCTTTGGTTATTTATAATGGCAGTAATTGTTTTTTCAGAATGTTAAAGAAAAAAACTGGGTTGAGTAAATCTTAGTATGCCCAATCAGAAGTCAATGTTTTAATTTACTTGGTAAAGATCTATTATATCTAGTTCATTAAATTATTTTTACTATATACTGTACAACACAGTTGCTAATCCAGTACAGGTCTAGAAGTCTTAATAAAAACTTCTAGACCTTAAACCTTATGCTGAAAATTTCCTTGCCTTTTGCACTACTTAAATAGGGAGCAAAATCAAAACTAACCACTGAAATACTGAAATACAAAGAATGGAAAATAGCAATAATGCATTGAGGGAGAAATTGAATGGCAGTAAAACAGATCTAGCTATATATAAAATGTAAATTATTTTTACTATATACTGGGTCTCACAGTTGCCAATCCAGTATTTCTGTTTATGCTGAAAATTTCCTTGCCTTTTGCACTACTTAAATAGGGAGCAAAATCAAAAGTGGGCATGAATACTGAAATACTGAAATACAAAGAATGGAAAATAGCAATAATGCATTGAGGGAGAAATTGAATGGCAGTAAAACAGATCTAGCTATATATAAAATGTAAATTATTTTTACTATATACTGGGTCTCACAGTTGCCAATCCAGTATTTCTGTTTATGCTGAAAATTTCCTTGCCTTTTGCACTACTTAAATAGGGAGCAAAATCAAAAGTGGGCATAAATACTGAAATACTGAAATACAAAGAATGGAAAATAGCAATAATGCATTGAGGGAGAAATTGAATGGCAGTAAAACAGATCTAGCTATATATAAAATGTAAATTATTTTTACTATATACTGGGTCTCACAGTTGCCAATCCAGTATTTCTGTTTATGCTGAAAATTTCCTTGCCTTTTGCACTACTTAAATAGGGAGCAAAATCAAAAGTGGGCATGAATGGCAGTAAAACAGATCTAGCTATATATATAATGTAAATTATTTTTGCTTGACAACTGGGTCTCACAGTTGCCAATCCAGAAAATTAATAGAGTTTTAATAAAAACAAAATAGACCTTAAACCTTATGCTGAAAATTTTTTCATGTATTAAAGGATCCACCATATTTCAGAGAGTGCCAAATTTAAAATTATAAATGAACTTAATACTCTTGAAGTCATAAATACACAACCTTATGAAAAAAAAAACTGGGCATAAAGTAAATATAACTTATATTTAAAAAGAAGATATTTAAATATATAAGAGGCCTGGGTAGAGGGCAAGATATTTCTGAGCATAGTAGCTGTCCAATCCAGCCCATGCCTCCCCAAAAGATCTTTCTGCACACTGTCCAGATGTGCAGCAGCAGAAAAAAGAGGACACATGTCCAATCAGTCCAGATGAAGAACTTTGGGCGGGAAAAAATTCCTGGAAAGGGGGAGAGGTGCCTAATGCATGAAATGGAGAGCCCACAGCAACTATTTTTTTACAAGATCAGAAAGTCACTCGTGTGGATCATTTTGTTATATTCCTACCTCTGGAACAGTCCTAGAAGAGCTGAAATTTCTCTCTACACTCAAAGGAGCTTCATTTTCTGCACATTCCTCTACTAAAAGGTGAGCAAACATTTTTTAAATCTCCCACTTGACACTCTATGTTGAAGGACAGCACTGAAATATAAATCCTGCTATTAAAGACTTCATCTTCTAGGGTTTGGTTAAACTCAAACCCTAGAAGATGAAGTCACTGAGTTCAGCATCCCTCTTACACAGTAATTGTTTAGTGCAGTTTTTTTTTTTTCATTTAACCAAATGCATTCATCTCTAGAACAGCCACATCAATTAATATAAATCTGCTTTTAAGGACTTCATCTTCTAGGGTTTGGTTAAACTCAAACCCTAGAAGATGAAGTCACTAAGTTCAGCATCCCTCTTACACAGTAATTGTTTAGTGCAGTTTTTTGTTTTTTTTTTTTTGTGTTCATTTAACCAAATGCATTCATCTCTAGAACAACCACAACAGTAATTGTTTAGTGCAGTTTTTTGTTTTTTTTTTGTGTTCATTTAACCAAATGCATTCATCTCTAGAACAACCACATCAATTTAAACTAGTAAATATTTAACTTACCAATTGTGTAGTAAAAGTATTATTTATTTGTTGCAATATAATGCCTTGCAAGCATATTTACTAACCACTTACATTTGTAAAACCTAGGAAATGATTTATTACTGAAATATAAATCTGCTACATTTGTAAAACATAGGAAATGATTTAATACTGAAATATAAATCTTCTTTTAAGGACTTCATCTTCTAGGGTTTGGTTAAACTCAAACCCTAGAAGATGAAGTCACTAAGTTCAGCATCCCTCTTACACAGTAATTGTTTAGTGCAGTTTTTTGTTTTTTTTTTTGTGTTCATTTAACCAAATGCATTCATCTCTAGAACAACCACATCAATTTAAACTAGTAAATATTTAACTTACCAATTGTGTAGTAAAAGTATTATTTATTTGTTGCAATATAATGCCTTGCAAGCATATTTACTAACCACTTACATTTGTAAAACCTAGGAAATGATTTATTACTGAAATATAAATCTGCTACATTTGTAAAACATAGGAAATGATTTAATACTGAAATATAAATCTTCTTTTAAGGACTTCATCTTCTAGGGTTTGGTTAAACTCAAACCCTAGAAGATGAAGTCACTGAGTTCAGCATCCCTCTTACACAGTAATTTTTTATTGCACATTTCTGTTTTTTTTTTTGTGTGTTGATTTAACCAAATGCATTCATCTCTAGAACAGCCACATCAATTTAAACTGGTAAAATATAACTTACCAATTGTGTACAAAATGTATTATTTATTTGTTTCAATATAATGCCGTATAGAAAATATTTACTAACCACTTACATTTGTAAAACCTAAGTCAATGATTTAATACTGAAATACAAATAAACAGCTGGTTTGGAGGTACTTCTATGGTTTGTTTTGGTCTTTTTTTAGAATATTCTAAGTAGCGACACAATGCAACATGTGGTAGTCCACGCTATTTAGAAACATCTCTCTGCAACTGTTAATAATCCCAGGAAATGTGTACCAAGTGTACGGTAGTACCAGATTTGCTGGGATTATTGTGGCTTGATAACCCAATAGGTCTGATCTAAACTTACTTGAGTCAAATACATATGTTAGTAATTTTAACACAACAACCTAGGTTTGGATACTAGAGTCAAAGAAGTGTCTACCTATTTATTGTAACTTCTGCCCCACATGTTAATGACTGTACTGGATTGCCAAGCTTATGATACATCAACCCCATCTTGAGATTCATATATAACTATATTTTGTATTAGCAAACAAGCTTAAAGAAAAAAAAAATCAGTGCATATTCTAATAACTATGGTGTTATGTTAAGTACCATACACTCTCGGCTTGTATGTGTGAGACATCTATTTAATAAATTTGCATTGTTAGAATATGCACATTGTACGACTCGCAAGAAGAGGGAGGCCAAGACGGCATGCATGCCCCCGGCTAAGATCAGACAGTCCCACAGAGGATCAGGAGATTGCTGCCTTGCCACCACCAAGGGGCCTAATAGATGAAGTTGAGCCCCAACCCCAACCTGATCACTGTAGGCAGCAGAATCAAATGGTGGAGCCGCAAGTGGAGCAACACGCTGGACAATTTCCTGATGCTGGACAAGAACAACTAGAAACAGGTTAGAGATTACTACACACCCAATTTATACAAAGCTGTCTAGCTGATTTTAACCAGTGTTTAAAATCAGTTAATAATATATTTTGTGTGATAGTACCTCCCACCAAAAAGAGAGGGAGAGGACTAGCAAAGGGTACAATTTTTGAGCGGTTAAGAAAGGTAGGTAAGCTACCTTTAACCATAAAAGATGGGCATAGAAGGCCTTCATGTGAGAATGCGGCGGTATTCTCTAGTCGAGTGAGCCATATAGTGAAAGTGCATGCGAATATGAGGCACGCTAGCTGGAGTGCGGTGGATGACAAGGAAAAGTTGGAGCTGATCAATCGCGTAAAAGTAGGATTTCAATAAATTCAAGTTCAGCATCTCTATGTCATTCATGCTGCGTTTGTTATACCGTATTTGTTACTTAACCACATTTTAAATCTGATCCTTATTTTGAGTTCACAGGGTGACTTCGAACTCGACTGGACAAGGGATAACCACCGTGAAGCTGTTATTGGAACGTTGGCTGATCGATATAATGCATATCATTACGAACTACACAAGAAGTACAAGAAATATGCCTCACATGAAGAGGCGCTATGTGGTGGGGTGGCCCTTGTGGAGAAAACCACATGGGAGTGGCTATGTGAACGTTGGTCAAGTACACCTTTTAAGGTATTCGTATAAGCTATATAATGATTGTACAATTATTTGAAAAATGAAATGGGGAAAATACTAAATTGCATGGTTGTAGCTTGTTAAAACTGGGCATAAAACAGCATTTGAACTTTACTTGAAGATATCAATGACATTATTTCAATGGTTGTTGCAGGATCATTCTCGTAGAAATGCAAATAATAGAAAGAATTAGGTGGTCAAACACACCGGAGGAAGGAAGAGCTTTGCGCGGATAATGGCTGAGAAGGTACATTTTCTTAAATCCGCTAATAACACATGAAACTACCACTACAATAATCCATTAAATTTTTGCAGCAACTTCAACTACTCATTAATTTCTGCTATTTGTTGCGAGGGTCAGGACAATGAAAATATGATTGTATTTTACAAGAAAACTCATTTTTCTGAGAAGAAGGGGGAATGGATAAATGCAGCAGCGGAACACAATTATGTGAGTATGTCAGCCTTTGATTATAGATTGCATCTAGAGCTGTTTTTACTTGTACAAATAGCATGACTTCTGCCCATGCTATTTATGATTTGGAACTCATTAGTAGTAATTTATAACTGATTTTTCAGACCCTAATGCTGGAGAGGGTGGAGGAGGGGGAAACCGAAAATGAGATTAATGAGGCTAGCTTGGCAGCTTTCAAGGAGACACTAGGTTTCAAATCCGGTTACGCACAAGGAATGGGACATGCTGTAATTCCTGAGCCATCCCCTTCAATGAAAAAAACCAAGGATTATATCCGTATGGTTGAGGAGAACGAAAGGAACAAGAACATCGCTGAAAGCTCCAACACTCAGCTAGAGAAAATGGTGGGGGAGATGGCGGATCTGCGCAAAGCATTGGCTGATCAGGGAAAGCTACTAAGTGTTATTACAACTCGACTTGGGGGTGGTAGGGAGTCTACGGAAGAGACTCCCGAAGAGGCTTAGCCTTTTCCTTAGCTTGTTTACAATAAATTTTTTGGTGAAGGGGAGTATCCCCCTGCTTTTGTGTTTTGTTAAATGGTCATCTACATGAAATGTATATTTTGAACAAACTGTCTAGCTCATAATCAGCAACCTCACATTTATGTCCAGATGGCATGCTTGCTTTGTTGTGAGCATTGAGGTATAAGCTGATTAGTGTCACTGATTATACATGGTTTTGACATGGATTTTGAGTTAATCACTAGGTACTTGGGTAAGTAGTAACAGCAATGACTTCACCATGCCTAAACAATTATTTGTGGTTTCATATGAGAGGAATAATGTCTAATCTAAGCTCTGTTGTTATTAGGGACTACATGGAAGCACCAATGTGAGATTGCTGCATTTAAGGTGGTCATCTACACAGCGACATTGCAGTATGTTCGGGTTAATGGGTGGATACTGCAGTCCAGATGGTAAGTTCCTGGAATTTGTTCTATAGTAGAATTGCTGGCAATGTTTTGTTGGGGTTAACATGTGGCAATGCATTTTACGTGAAATAGTATATAGCAGTTTCTGTTATATATAGATGGTGGCAGGTTGAGTTTTATGATTGTGGGTATTCTTATTTATTATAAATTTTCTGTCCAACTGGAACTGCATTAATTTTACATGGTAGGAAATGGAAGCATTAATTTTAATGTTAATTATTTATCATGGCCTCATTATATACTCTTGAAATACAAACAAAGTATTGGATATATGGTAGAAAACCCGAGACTAGGCACTCTACCCCGCTGTTAAGCCCTCTTGTCATAATATTCTACCTAAGAGCACTGATTTTATTGCAGAGGACTTGGATTTTAATTTTGACATAATTTACTTAGTAAAATATTTAGAAATGTGTCAACATGATAAATAGGCTAGTTGGGAAACTGTGGGTCTGTTAATCTGAGTTTTTTAGCCACATAAAATGCATTTGTTGATGCCTAAGAATTATTCCAATTTACAAGGATTATTTAATTTAAAATTTCATGACCACATTAACTTTTCTTTTCCTCTTAGTAGCTGTACAGGTTATTTCATGACCACATGTTAAATATATATTTGTCTCTTATCTAGATAAGAGACAAATATATATTTAACCAACATTAGTAACATATGTATTGCTCCAGCTCATAAAAATGGAATAAAATAAATATTTCTTAATGATGTATAGTATATTCCGATTATTTTTCAAATCACACAATTTATTGCAAAGAACCATAGGTGGGTTATACTTGAAGCCAGTAAATGGCTAAATGGATAGATCATCTTCATGTTTTTTGTTAATTTGGAGACTTAGAATGTACAAATTGTTCACTGTTAAATGTAGGCCTCGGTCAGTAATGGGTTGTTTTGTTGGCTATGGATAAATAAGAAAGTGGTAAATGACACTAAACCTATAAACTGATTATTACACCAGCCAACCAGCTAGCTACAGAACAAATAGAAACCACCCTATCAGAGCATTCAAATATACATGCATTGTAATCTCATATTTATTTTATAATATACAGCTATCATAATGTAGGCCTCGGTCAAATATATAGCTATCATAAGCATTTCACAGCATTCAAATATTTTAATGCCATGTAATCTCCATGCTCTCAGGTGATCCTGGGAAGGATTAGACAGACATCATTGTACTCCAGTAGTTATACATGCATTGTGAGATTGTTTTGACACCACAAGATATGGCATGGCCCGGCTGTGCTTACTGCCAGTGAAGTGACTAAAGTAATAGCTAACTTTCTTCTACTCCCAGAAGTAGTTTCGTGCCCAAATACAAGATGTAATTGAATAGTTATTTGTGTTTTGTTATGTATTGAAAATCTGTACGTGTCCCAGTACTTCAGTGCTATTATATGAGCATCCATGGGTACTTGATCATCTTTATCTATTTTAGACAAATGAACCATCATTTATTGCATACTTAAATGGGATTGGCAGTGTTATATATATGCTGATGTAAGCCATGTGCATGATGGAATATGATATTTAATTAAGATGCAAACAATTTCTGACATTGGTTTGTTACAAACGTAGACAGATAAATATATATGGAAATTGTATATTGAAATTCATGTTAAGAGCAATTTAATGTTGGAGTACCTCCAAATTATTATTTTATTGCAAGATGCTAGATGAACCAGATGTACTAGTAGATGAAGTGGTCCAATTTGTGTAATTGCCAAAATGAGAATCAAACATATATAATTTGGGGTTGGGTGTTAATTTACCATAAAATTGGGACGTCAAAATACATTAAGGAAGCAGGTATCCTATACAGGAAACAAGCAAAAAAAAAAAAAAAAAAATTAGCCACAACTATTCACTGGCAAAATGCATTTAGGAGCAAATTGTTGTTCAAGCGATTTTTTCTGGTGGACAAATATTTGAAATGGATAGTTTTTGTGGGGAATAAATTATAATGCCCAATAAATTAAGGTTCATTTGAGATGAAGATTGTGTGGGAATTAAACATCCCACACGATTTCATATCATGGCAAATGATTAATTACTTCAAACTATTATTTTAAAAAAGTGTCACAAAAATTTTATTGTGGCCGTGAGCATAGTGGGAACAAATATTTTCCCAGGGTAAGGTAACATGGGAAATAGCTAATTACCGCAAATCAATATTGTAGCAGAATATTTGTTGCACATTGTTAGAGTAGCGGGTAAAAATATTTGCCCAGGAAATGATATCATGGCAAATAATAATTTGTGGCAAATCATATCGTGGGTAGAAAACAATATCCACCGAGAGTTAAAGATTGAATAGGATTTTTAATACGAAATTAGAAGGCATTTACCACGAATTAGTTCGTGGCAAGAAGTTGGCAATTGCCGCCAAAATTTTTATTCGTGGCTTGATGAACATTTACCGCGAGTTATATGCCACGAACATCCCACGGATGAAATTCGTGGGGATTAATCTATGGCCGCGAAATAGGTACTTTTTATTACAAAAACCTTCCTTGGCTAAAACCCGAAAATGTTGTAGTGAAGTAGCCAACCTAGAGCTCCAATTGAAGATTGCTGATCACATCGACTCTTGTATATGGGGGAGGAGGTGCAATTCCTATACCCTCTCCTCTAGCTAGCTACTTGCAAGATTCTGATTGGTTTTATTCAAAGAGGAATCTCATAAATCAGGCCTATATTCCCCACAGCCTAGGCCTTTTCAGGATACCATTTAAGAAGGATAAAGTAACCTGCAATTAGACCCACTCCAATACCACGAGTAGTTGAGTTTACAAGATTCTTTCTCTTTGTTTTTCTTTTTTTTTTGAAAAAGAAAATAACTAGGGCACATGTGAGTTTTTAAAATCGAAGAATTCAGCTTTATAGTGAGCATTTGCTTAATATATGTTTTTTTGTTGTTGTACAATGTTGAATGTAGGACTAAAGAACTTTGCATATTGTCGATCCATTTTTTTCCACTGGAGCCAGTGCCCGATGATGGCTTGAGCGTTGATACGGTGTTCAGACGATATTCCATGAGATAAAATGATAAAAAAGGATATAAATTGAAAATAATAATAATAATAAAAGATTATGTGGTTCGACATGTATAGAAGCCTACATTCCATCGATATTGGAACTATTAAAAGGCAGGAGGGGGCCATGACCCCCCAAAAGTTTGTAAAAAAATATATATTAATTTTTTATGATCTAATAGGATGATGGTATTATGTAGGTACATATTAACAAAATCTAAAAATAGATTAATGGTATATAAATATATCTCAAGTATAGAATGAAAAGAATTTAGTTGCTATATGAAAAGAGAAATAGTTAAGAATATTGATTTAGATTCAATACTTGATAATTTTGTTTCTTTAAAAGATTAATGCAAGTTATAATTTTAGATATTCTGTATTTATTTTGTTTTATAAATAATTTGTATAAGTATCTTTATGTTATTTTAATGATATATTATTCTTGATTACTTTTTTAATACATAAGTTGTATTAAACGTCTTTTATTTTTATTTTAGATACTACTATTATATTGTTTTATATTCCAAGAAAAATTATATAGAAACAAAACAAAAAATATTTTATTATAGTTTTAACATTGCATGGCCTCTTTAAAACAAATTCTTAATTCCATCACTGCTACATTCACAGGTTGTTCGGGGCAAAATCCACTATAGTGTGTGATTTTTACAATCTCTGATCATGACCTTTTATAACTCACAATACTGTAGCGGAAAATAGGATTATCGGGATGTTAAGAAGACGCCTTGGCTATTGAAATCTAAATAGGTGAGGCAATAATCTATTTTGACTTTTGGAGATTAATTCTCTCTTTTTATAGAGATCTTTTTATTTTTTTAGGGTACGTAGTACTTGAGTTCTACTTGTCTTATATCATTTTTGCCAGTCAATTAATTGTTGGGATCGGCAGAAGCTTACAAATAATATAGAGACCAGAATATAACGTGGTTCGACCAATTTAGCCTACGTCCACACACACAAAGAGGAGAATTTGTATTAAACAATAAACCAATTATTTACAATGGTTTCTCTCTTCTAATCTCTCCAACGGACCTCACCTCCGACTCTCTTTCTCATTACAATCTTATATGTATTTATAGGAGAAAGAAATAGTGTGAACGTGTAAAAGACGGTGGAACTCTGGCGGCCGACTTTCTTGAATTTTTCGGCGGCGCCTACCTTCCAGCTGTTACTGACGGTGCCGTCTTCCAGAAGCCTCCAGCTTCTTCATCACGTTGCGTGTTGATTTCCAACAATCTCCCCCTCAACACCAAATGGAGGATATTCTGACACATTTTAGTTCAAGGTACTTAACCTGGCTATGTTTCTACATAACTCAAGTTTTTCGTATGTGACTACCTTCGTTAGCATGTCCGCTGGATTCTCCTTTGTATGGATCTTTACAAGCTTCAACAGCTGTTGCTCCATTACTTCACGTATCCAGTGATACCGAATATCGATGTGCTTTGTTCATGAGTGATACATCGAGTTTTTACTCAGATCAAGAGCACTTTGACTATCACAATAGATTCTGTACTCTTTTTGACTGACTCCCATTTCTTGGAAGAACCGCTTTAGCCACAACATTTCCTTTCCTGCTTTTGTTATAGCAATGTACTCTGCTTCTGTTGTAGATAAAACCACACATTTCTGCAGTTTGGACTGCCATGATACAGCTCCACCTGCAAATGTGTAAATATATCCTGATGTAGATTTTCTACCATCAAGATCACCTACCATATCAGCCTCTGTATAGCCATCCAAGACTGGGTTAGCTCCCCCGTAGCATAAGCACAACTTTGATGTACCTTTAAGGTACCTAAGAATCCACTGTACTGCTTTCCAGTGTTCTTTCCCTGGATTTGAAAGAAAACGGCTCACAACTCCAACAGCGTGAGCGATGTCAGGTCTGGTACAAACCATGGCGTACATTAAACTTCCTACTGCTGAGGAGTACGGTACTGTAGCCATTTCTTGAACCTTTTCTGGTGATGAGGGACATGAGCTTTTGCTCAATTTGAAGTGATTAGCCAGTGGAGTACTGACTGGCTTTACTTTCTCCATGTTGAACCTTCGTAGTATTTGTTCAACATACTTTTCCTGTGACAGCCATAACTTCTTTTTCTTCCTGTCACGAGTGATCCTCATGCCCAAAATCTGCTGGGCAGGTCCTAAGTCTTTCATCTCAAAGACTTTGGAGAGATCCTTCTTTAGCTTCCTGATAATGGATGGATCTTTTCCAATAATCAGCATGTCGTCAACATAGAGCAGTAACATCACGAAGTCACCTTCTGAAAATCTTCGGATGTAAACGCACTGATCTGCAGCAGTTTTCTTGTAGTCATGACTCATCATGAATGAGTAAAACTTCTTCTACCACTGTCTGGGAGCCTGCTTCAAACCGTAAAGGCTCTTTTCCAACTTGCAGACCAAATGTTCCTTTCCAGGAACTTGGAAGCCTTCTGGCTGCTCCATGTAAATTTCCTCATCAAGGTTGCCGTGAAGAAATGCTGTCTTCACATCCATCTGTTCAAGCTCCAAGTCAAGACTTGCCACCAATCCGAGTACCACTCGAATTGAGGTCATCTTCACAACAGGTGAAAATACCTCATCAAAGTCGATTCCTTTCTTCTGCTGGAATCCTTTGACGACCAAGCGAGCTTTGTGCTTCACCTGCTTGCCATCATTTTTCAGCTTGAACATCCATTTGTTTCTCAGTGCTCTCTTATCGTTTGGAAGTTCCATCAGCTCATAAGTCTGATTCTTCTGTAACGAGTTCATCTCATCCTGCATAGCCTGCATCCATTTGTTGCTATCTGGATGAGATATTGCCTCCTGGAAGTTTTCTGGCTCCCCCTGATCTGTAAGAAGAATATAATCTGATTCCGGATATCTTTGTGACGGAATCAACAATCGCCCTCTAGAGGATCTGTCCTGCTGAGGTTGATCACCTGACAATTGTGGAAACTCTGCAGTTTCTGATGGAAAAGGCAACTGCTCCCCTTGCTCAGTGGTGGTTTCTCCGTTGTCAGTATCCTCTTCTTCTTCTGGGGAAACTTCCTGTCTATCTTCAGTGTTTGAAACAGACTGAAGTGGTAGTGAACTCGGAGCTGGTTCTGGAACACTTGGAGTTGTTTGTTCTGATCCAAACATCTGGTCTTCATGGAACACTACGTCCCTGCTTCTGATGACCTTCTTCGCTTTTGGATCCCATAATCTGTATCCAAACTCTTCATCTCCATAGCTGATGAAAAAGTATGGAGTATACATTTCATCAAGTTTCTGTCTTTTTTCCTTGGATACATGTGCAAATGCTTTGCACCCAAATACTCTTAGATGAGAGTATGAAATCTTGCGGCCTGACCACACCATCTTTGGGACTTCAAACTGCAATGGAACTGACGGTGTTCTGTTGATCAGGTAACAGGCTACTTTTACTGCTTCACCCCAGAATGGCTTAGGCAACTTTGCCATACTCAACATGCATCTGGTTCATTCCACAATGGTCCGGTTCATCCGTTCTGCTACACCATTGTGTTGTGGGGTGTAGGGGACAGTCTTCTCGTGTCTGATGCCATGTCTGGAGCAGTATTCTCTGAACTCTCGAGAAGTATATTCACCTCCATTGTCTGTCCGGAGGCATTTCAGGTTCTTGCCTGTTTCTCTTTCTACCATGGCATGAAAGTTTTTGAATTGCTCAAAAACTTGATCTTTCCTTTTTAGGAAATATACCCACACTTTTCGTGAAGCATCATTAATAAAAGTAACAAAATATTTGTTACCTCCAAGTGATTCAACTTCAAAAGGACCGCAAACATCAGAGTGTACCAAGCTCAATAACTCTGATCTTTTTCCAGCAGATGTCTGGAATGAAACTCTATGCTGTTTACCAAATAAACAGTATTCACAAGGATTGAGAGCAATACCTTTGTTTACTGTAATCAATGCTTTCTTTGCAAGCATAAACACTCCTTTTTCTCCCATGTGGCCAAGTCTTCGATGGCACAAGTTTGGTGATGTATCATCTTCAGCTACATTGAGACTGTTTGCACATATCTTAGCACTTGATTTATACAAAGTGCCACAGATATGTCCCCGTGCAACGATCATTGCTCATTTCTTCAATTTCCAAGCATTGTTGCTGAAGATGCTCTCGTAACCCTGTTGATCAAGGGTTCTTATAGAAATTAAGTTGAGTCGAAGATCGGGTACGTGCCGAACGTCATTTAGCACCATAGTACAGCCAACACTGGTTTTTATCCTGACATCTCCAATGCCCACGATTTTTGAGAAACTCGAATTTCCCATCTTGACTGTACCGAAGTCTCCTGCCTTGTAAGTACTGAAGAAATCCTTACAAGGAGTGGCATGATAGGATGCTGCTGTATCTATTACCCACTCGGCTTCCTCGCTTGAAACGTGCAAGCAAGATTCTTCACCAGCGGAAAGAAGTACACAATCTCCAGAAAGCGTCACTGCAGCTTCGCCTTCTTCGTGCTTTGATTGATTGCTTGGCTGATTTTGCTCCTTCTGCAGCTTTCGGCATTCTCTTTTAAAGTGGCCTTCAATACCACAATAAAAATATTTTCCCTTCTTTCGCTGTTTACCGCGACTTTGGGATCTCCCTTTGCTTTGACTTCTATTTATTTCTCGACTTCTACCTCTACTATTTCTCTGATGCCTTCCTTCTGTTACAAAGGCATCTGTCTCGTCTCCTCCAATCTCCTTTCGTCTAGCCTCTTCATTAAACAAGGCGTCTATCACCATTGACATGGCGAGCTTTCCATCTGGAGCAGAATTACTAAGTGAGACCACTAGCGTTTCCCAACTATCTGGTAGGGAACTGAGAAGTAGTAGAGACTGCTCTTCATCTCCGAACTTAAAATCTACGGATGCAAGTTGATTTACAAGATTCTGAAACTCGTTGATGTGTGCGGCCACTGAGATTCTGCTTTTGAGTTTCAAGTTGACAAGGCGTCTCATTAGTAATGCCTTGTTCCGAGCAGTTTTTGCCTGGTACACGCTTTCCAACTTTTTCCATAGCTGATAGGCATCCGTTTCCTGTACAACATGATGAAAAACACTATGGTCAATCCACTGCCGGATCTGACCAATAGTTTTCTTATTCAACTTATGCCAGTTTTTTTCCGCTACATCATCTGGCTTTACGCTTTTCTCTTCAATTGGATCGAAGAGATCTTTACAATTCAGGAGATCTTCCATTCGAGGTCTCCATAGTGCGTAATATGTAGATATTAGCTTGATCATCACACTTGCTCCCGAGTCCTCCATCAGTTCGGCTTTAATCTTTGATTTGAGTGACCGTTTCTCAATGTTTGGAGTTGAATCTCAACAAATGGAGCTCACCGTTGTGTCCGGAACGGTGGAAAACCTTGGAAACGACTCTTGTCTCGTTCCAAACCGATCAAAATTGTGCCGAAAACCTGAAAAATAAGAAAAATGGAATATTCCTTCGTCTGCCGGAATATTCCCCAACGTCCACCGGAATATTCTCTCCGGCCACCGGAATATTCCTGCACCAGAATATTCTTTTCGGTGATGGAATATTCTTCTGACGACGGAATATACCGACGGAATATTCCTTATTCGTTTGGTTACTGTAGCGGGTCGGAAACCGGGTCAAACTGGTTCGGGTCGGATCACCCGGATTTAACGGGTCGGAGCTTGTCTTCTTCACTGCGCGCGCGTGTGGCGTGTGGGTCTCGTGGCCGGCGCGTGGCCGTCGCCGAGTCGGCGCGTGTGGAGCGTGTAGCTTCGTCCGGTGTCCGTTTGAGACAAAATTTTCACCAAAATTTTCGTCTTGACCTGAGGAATCTGATGGTATCCTCCAAAGTTGATTTCGATCAAGTTTAAAAATGGGCCTCTCACAAAAATTCACAAATCCGACCTCCTACCAGCTCTGATACCACTTGTTGGGATCGGCAGAAACTCACAAATAATATAGAGACCAGAATATAACGTGATTCGGCCAATTTAGCCTACGTCCACACACACAAAGAGGAGAATTTGTATTAAACAATAAACCAATTATTTACAATGGTTTCTCTCTTCTAATCTCTCCAACGGACCTCACCTCCGACTCTCTTTCTCATTACAATCTTATATGTATTTATAGGAGAAAGAAATAGTGTGAACGTGTAAAAGACGGTGGAACTCCGGCGGCCGACTTTCTTGAATTTTCCGGCGGCGCCTACCTTCCAGCTGTTACTGACGGTGCCGTCTTCCAGAAACCTCTAGCTTCTTCATCACGTTGCGTGTTGATTTCCAACACTAATTAATTTCCTTTTATCCCTGATAATCATGTGCTTCCAACGAGCTAAACCTTAGTTTATTTCATATGTGACACATAAGAAGATGAACTTGGATAATGTTAACCAAAGGATCATGGGGATTTAACAAGACATCTTAGGTGTTGGCTCAAATCATGGGCTAAAACCCAAAGAATGCCCATTTCAAACTTGTAATTTTGAACCGTGAAGGTCCATCTAGCCTAAAAAATTTCAATCATGTAATGGATTCAAAGTCAGCTTTCATTCAAGCAAAAGCGTTGTGAAATACATTGGGGAGGTGAAAGTGACTGTAGAACAAAATATGTAGCCAATAAGCATCAACGTACAACAAGAGCTGCACCAATTCTGTAGTGTCAGCAGATGTGGTTTAAATTATGAAAGTAGACAAGGAAGAAGTTGAACTTTATCTGTTGTCTCAATACCACTATAGCTAGAAGCTAATTGGAGCCATGTCTCTTCCCAATTCATATTCACCTCTTTGTATTGTACACAGCAGGTCTGGTTGAACATGAGGAAAAAATGAACATGTTCAACATTCCAAATAATGATTACTCGACCTAGGTCTAAACTATATAGCATTAGCCACTAGGGCTTGTTTGGGGAGTGATCAAATGATGAGATTAGAATTTTGTGAATAGTAATAAAATAGTTTATAAATAGTAGTGAGATAGTTTAAATTAAGTACTTCTTTAGGTTTTGAGAATTGAGAGAGAGATAAATTGAATAAAAAAATATTATAAAATTCAAATATTATTAAAATATAGTTTTATAATATTAATTTTATTTTTTGTTTGAAATTTCAGAAAAATTGTAATGATTAGTTTGAAATTTTGTATTTGAGTTATATTTAAAAAAAAATAAAATAAAATGAGAAAAAAATTTTGAAATGAGATTTATTTCCAAACAAGCCCTAAAGTGAGTATCTTTTAAATAGTTAGTGTTTAACTAGATCCGTAGTACTTTACTTCTAATAAAAAGTTAATGTAACAACTTTTTGTTTGATGGGTGTAAAGGGCCCTTGATCTTAATTTTCTTTTTCTTTATGAAAGTCTAGAAATTATAAAATAAAATTTTGTTTATATTAGATTTTGTTCATTTTAAGTTGTATTTATTATGTTATATTTTAGGTGAGTGTCATTTAAATAGTTAGTGTTTAAAACTGTATATATTATTTACAAGTACAAATGAAAAGATTTAAGATGAACAGTCACATTACTTAAATCATAAAGTTTAAATATAAAAAATATATGATAAAAAAGCGTCACGTATGAAATTAAATATATGGTCTTAAAATAAAAATAAAAAAACTTTACTTTTTCCCCTTCTTTTAACTAAGGAGAAACAACTCTCACTACATGATATAAGGTTTTTTGGCAAGAAGGGTTATTGTCCCAGAAAAATATAATTTCCATTTGTCTTGGTGGGAAACCATGTTATTATCCACGCCAATATTCATGCCAAATATGAAATGCTTTGTGGGAAAAAGATCTTGAAATGAATAATATCATTGTGCTTGGCCAGGATTACATTCCGTGGCATGCAAGAATTCGCGCAAGCAGTTTTCGTGGCCATTGGTTTATAATTCATTTTTGTCACGGTTAGGATTATTCCTACAACGGTTTTTCGTGGGTGATCAGTAAATCATATGCTTTCCATTAAGATAATAGAGAAAGTCCTAATTCTCAATCGGGGCATGACTAACAAGGCAATTATTAAAATCTGAAATTTGTTTAGTACTCGATTTGAGCAATTTGAATGACACAAACCATGAATTAATCCATAAATTCATAATATATATATATATACAAGTCATGCATTAGTAACATGATAAATTTTCATACTAATCATTAAACAGTTTGGTCAATAGGTCCATGATAAAATACACATGGACACCAAATGAATATAACATATTGATAATGTCCTAGTGATGCACTTCATCAATAGCTAACAATATTTGCAATATGTCCATTTTCATGTATTAAACTACAACTTAGAAAAATTAGTAGCTAGCTCGATTATAGCATCCACAATTTCATGCTCATAGGTTGGAAATAATTTTCTACTCCAAGTAGAGACAAAAACCATGCCCCTTTTTTAGTTCCCTGATCAACTTTCAGACTTGATCAGCATATGTATTTACATAGGTAGCATGCTACACCCCTTTGGCCATCTTCATCCATTGAATGAGAAATTTCCTTGGTAGATAAATGCAACCTATCACTAGAACTGAAGAAAGGCAAATATCATTTTGGATGTTTAACATAAACACAATCAGATATAGTATCGTTAACTTGTAAACCAGGACATGTTGTACTAATGGTCTTTGCCTTCACAGCCCCAAGGAGAGGTATGTGACACATGATATGCACACGTTGAAATGGTCTAGCATGGTTATAATGATAGCATACACATAATTATACAAGTAAGGATAATATGTTTCTTAGAACTCAAACCGCTAGCCCAAACACACCATATGCAACTAGTAAAAATATTTATGCTAAAATATATCTAAGGCATGTCATACACTGTAATTAGTCCTAAATATGTTTTCAAAACTAAATATAGCATAACATAGGCACCACAAATATACAAGTTATGTCATTTAGTCCAGTTTTTGTTAAGTAAATTATTTGTATAGGCACATATCTAAATGACTAAATATATCCCATTAATCTTATAACCAAACATTTATATCAGAAATCTAAGTCTACCGATTGTAGCTATAATTGCATGTTTTTTCTTGTCCAAATAGACCATTACACGCATTTAAAGTTGGACGTGAGAGTGTAACTTTACTATCCCAACTTTGCATATACTTCACGCCTAATTGAAGTGGATTGTATCTTTGATGGTTGCTTTGACTTGTATTCAACTTCAGCAGTATTTAATATCCACATACACTTTGATTTGGTAGAGGGTATGCAATTACCTAATATCCTTTGTGTTTGTGTACCCTTAACAACACAAAATTCAGATGGTTAGACACCAATTCTAATATATCAAACAACTTAATTGCCTTACTATTGCTTACAAATTCAGCAACTTACCACATGCATAAACAGAGTCCACTTCATCCATTACCTAAATGTTGACCAGCACCAATAATCATACTTACTTAAGCATGAGGGATTTTTTCAATACTTATTCTCCACAAAAATTGAACCTCTACACCAACTTGCCTAGTTATAATATGGATACCCGTTACAAAAAACTTATAGCTTCTGCACATAAAAAAACCTAGATACTCTATATGATATAATTCCATGCCATTGAAGGAAAAAAAAAAGAAAAATAATACTCTATTTCAGTTCTTTGTCATGATCAGAAAATTTCTTTCACATTGTATCCATATCAACCAACATTTTTTCAAGTTGAGTTTTATAATTCTCAGCGCAACTCTTGTTCCTTTCATTCTCTTCGACTATACGAACATAAGCTTTATTCTTCTGCATTGAAAGAGATAGCTCAGGGATCACTGTATGTCCTAATCCCTGAGAACATCTAGATTTGTACCCTAGAGTCTCTTTGAAAACAGACTTAGCAGCCTCATTGAAGTAATCTTGTGTCTCCATCTCATTTATCCTCTCTGGCATAAGATTATGAAAATTAAATCAATCAAGTTTAATGAGTAAATGGTCCAGCATGTAAATAATAAGGTTTTTCAAGTAGAAAGTATGCGAGGAAATGGACATGCTCACATAGTTGTGTTTAGAGGAAGCATTTATGAATGTTTCCTTCTTCACAGACCAATTTGTTATCTTTTAAAAAGCAATCATATTTTCCAAGTCCTCACCCTTATAATAAAAGGTATGATGTCATTATCACTAGTTGGGTGAAAATTAAAGGGCTTGATATACATAAAGTTGCAAACTAAATTGAGTTACCTTCTCTTCCATAATCCGTACAAATGACTTTCTCCCATCTGTGTGACGTACCACTTGCTTCTTCCTATTATTTGTATTCCTACGAAACTGTTCCCGAAACAACCAAAACAGCAAAAAATATATTGTGATTCACAACACCAACACTTAAGAATGTGATACGAAAAAAACAATTAATTTCCATCATTATCACAATTGCTCGTGTTTTTTTTTTTTTGTAACAATAAAAGCCAATGAATGATATCAACTTAGACCTTGAATGGGCCGCTAGACCATCACTCGAACAACCACTCTCATATTGGCTTCTACACCATTGGCATCCCAGTACCTATGTCCTCCTCGTGTGAAGCAAATTTCTTGTACTTCTTGTGTAGCTCATAGTGATATGTATTGTATCTATCAGTAAGTGTCGCAATGACGTCTTCACAGTGGCTGTCACTTTTCCAATCCAACTCAAAGTCTGACTATAGTGCAATAAAAAAAATTCCATGTAAGGTTTGTTCACCCACTAATAATCCAACTACATAAAATGTTACAATCATGTGGGATTGTACTAGCCTTTAGTTTAGTAATGCATACTTTAAAGCGATTAATCAGCTCTTGTTTTTCCTTTTTGTCTACCACACTCTAACTTGCATACATCAAGTTCGCATGCACTTTCACTATCCAACTCACTTGGCTAAAGAATATAGCTGCATTCTCGCATGATAGCCCCCTATGCCTATTCTTTATAGTCAACGGGATCTTACTCAACTTATGTAGCCTCTCAAAGAGTGTACCTTTTGCAGGTCCTCTCCCCCTTTTAGTGATAGGTGGAATTATAATGCCATAAAATATTTAAAAAAATATGTTATAATCAATACGTGCAATTAGTAACTGAAACAATATGCCATAATTACAAAACAATCACTCATACTTGATACGATCTTACCTGTTTTAACTTCTTACTGATCAGCCCCTTCAAGTTTGACCTAGACCATCTTAGATTGCCACAACTGGGGCTGCCTGAGTAGAGGCAGCAGCTTGGGGGTTCACTCCATCCCTTAGGCCTCTTGTTAGAGGTACTGCATCAGGTTGCTTCTCTATGGATTATGATCCGATTAGTGCACGCTCGTATTTTTGCCACTCTTTTGGCTAGTCAAATCATGACCATGGTTGTATACTTGGTCAACAACCATCAAAATGTCAGAATTAAAGATAGAGGCAACAATTGGGTTATAGAAGTTTCATTGTCTCTAGTCTTAGTTTTACTCAAATTAGCCATGGTAAGTAGAGGGAGCAGCTTAAACCAAATAGAAAAATAACTCATAATTAAACATGTACTCAAATTGGCTATTATACATATTAAAAGCAACTACTCATAATTCTGAGTGTACTCATGTTAGTTACTGCCCTCAATAGGTACATGATAATAAAATCAAGTGAGATAGGCCACTTACATTTAAAATTAGCATGTTTCTAATTCAATGATAATTGCAATTAGTAAGCAAAGATCTCATTGTATGTAGCCCAATAGTTGCATTTCTGTTTTAGTGTTCTTTTACCGTATATAAGATTACTTAATATTGGGCTGGAAATAATAAGTGAAATGTGCAATGTCTTTAAGCTCAACTAAAAAACACTTGTTTAACTAAGTGTTGGTTGACCATCTCAACAAATATTGAAATAAAAGTTTCCCTTAAATCCAAGAATCATGATAGCTTTAGGGTTTGCCTTAAAAAAGGATGGAAAAACATTCCATAACTTTAGTTTTATGTTACAAAATAAGCAAAAACCCTCACTGGCCAACATCATTTATGTTTTTTCTTATATGTTTCAACATTAAAAGTGTTAGATATGAAGACTATGAATAATATGTGAATAACTGCAAATAAGGAATGAAGAACTAATCAACACACAGTAAATTAGAGGGTACACCAACTACCTAGGGTGTATGGAATGGATGTAATACTCCATGTTCCTTAACTAAGTAGTAATACCAAAAAAAAAAAAATACTACTTGCTCAATAGAAAATAGCTATAGGGTTTGCTCCTTTCTAAGATTCACAATGTTTTGAATATAATAGTTTTATGTTGCAAAATAACCAAGAAACCCTTAGTGCATGTTGCATATAGCCATCATTTATGTTTTCCTCATTTTTTAGAACATAAAAAATAGCTTAGTTTTGTGCTTACTAAAATAAGGACACAAGTGATTAGAAAAAACTAACCTAGAGACTCTATGTAGAATTTGGAGAGGGGAGGTTGGAATGTGTAGCCTTACCTTTGGCTTTTGATCTGCTGAAAAAAATGTAGAGAGAAACATAAAGGTTTGAATATGATCACTTTCTCTTCTTTCAAATGCACTAGAGACCGAAATAAAAATACCAGAGAATGGAATTTTCAGTTCCCTCAAAGTCTTTTCAATTTCTTTCCACCAACCCTCTCATAGAAAAGATGCTACTTTGTTATAACTTTCCCTCTCATTTGCTACCCACCTGCATACACCTGGCCTGATGGAACACGTGGCAGCTCACATGTCTTTTAAGCTTGTGGCCTTAGGTTGTTAGCCATGTCACTATTTGAGGCCTGACTTGATATTTTGGGCTGGATTGTGGTCCATACTCATTACCCAGTAGTTTAACAAGAAGTTGTGTTTGTGGCAAAATAGTTTATTTGGTTATTACGTGCTAAAATTTGGTATTATTAGTGGACCATTACAATTAATCATCATATGAGAAATTTGTACATGGGCTAGACCAAGCAATATCTCACAGTTAATTAGCTTAGTTGAAGTTCATTTTGACAACTATTTCATATTGAAGAGTGTCCAATTTTAGTGACTTTTTCAGTAAAATAAGTTTTTGATAATATTAATTCAAAAGTCATGAACAACCATTTTAACCTTCCAGCCTTTAGGTCCCGTTTACGTTTAGAAGGCTTTGAAAAATTAGCATATTCGTATGCATTTAAAGTTTATCAATTGTGCATAATTACCATGATATGGGGCCGTTATAATATTGCAGTGACATGTGACTTAAAGGATTTATTTGCAACAAAACACAATGTAGATGTTTGCTGATTGATTGGAAGCACCTTGGTTTCCCACAAAGTTTTGAATAATGAAATACCCTTTATCAATACAGAGCACAACTATTTCGCACATAATTTAGCCGGTTTAGAGCATGGTTGGTAATAACACAGAATTGTATCCATTGTAAAAGATCGTTTAACACAACCTGTCATTTAATGAATTTATACCCTATACTCTATATAAATCCTAGACACATAGAGAGAGAGATCGGTGACCATTTGTGTATATATATATATATATATATATCAATGATGCAGCTATCTGACATCTTATTGGATTTTAAATGAATGTTAGCATAAAATCATTTATAGATCAAAATGCGATGCAATCACGCATGGGATTCTCCATCAAAAAGTAACAAGTCATGAAAAATCTCCTGAATAATTTAGGAATGCATCAAATTGCTTGCATAAAAATCCAACTCAAAATCTACAAGTATTTCCATGATTAGCACAATAACTAGTAAAAATAAGTATGCATATTGACAACATACTTCATGAGAAAGGAATGTGTAACACAAGTTGGACCATAATTCTCATGCATGTTACCCAACAAATCTCATGAAAAAGGAATGTGTAACACTAGCAAAATGTAAATATGCTGCTTGCATATTTTATAGGATATTTAAAAAGGAACCATGCATGAATATCACACAAAGGATAGTGCAATAGGTATGCATGGTACTCAAAATACTTATGAAGAGAGGAAAGTGGTTCCCAAATACCCAATACAGTCAGGTAGAGTTATGGGTCTAAAGTATGAGTTGTTCATGAATACATAGCACATTGATATAAAATCTCTACATCTACTCATTCACTATTGGAATGGCATAGGATTCAGTATCCTACTTACATGGGTAAGGAACCATACATGGGAGAACAACAACCATGTGTAGAGGCTGCATTACATAAAATAACAATATTTATTCTTAATACCGATGTAACATAAATGATATGCATTGAACCTGAGGTTACATGCTCGGGAGGATACCTACATAATAAAAAAGAAAGAAGAAGGTAACTTTTATCAATATATATTTATGCACATATATAGGTGATATATATATATATAATAATTGGTAACGATAATTACGTTGATGATATGGAAACTTGAAAAAATCAATAATGACAAAAAAAATATATTAAATTATTAGCACATGTATCAATGCAACTAAATCATGTATGCTAGTAATTGCCAAAACACAACAAACATGTACTACAAACTAGGATTTGCAGGGGTCTTCATTAGGAATATATCTACAATTCAAGTTTTGAGTTCTATAGTAATAGAACCGTCCTGCATAACCTGCTAGTTGGACAGACTTGAACGTGCAGATTCCCATGCAATCTAAGGGAGTCTTCATGGCCTAGCCATGTCTGCAAAAATGATTAATGGTCATTACATAAGCGTGTGATAAAATTGGAGGTAAACCAACAACTTTAAAAGTACATAGTAACAAGTTATAAACCATCATGTTTATCTAAACTTTCATTAAAATCAGCACTTGTTGGTTCGTTGTCATCAAACTCTATATCCTTCGTGTTTTTCAATCTCAGGTCACCCGCACTATTGTCGTATTCAACGATGTGGTCATCCTTACTAGAAATTTATTTATTATCTCAGGAGATACTTGTCGAATCAATGGGCACATGGTCTCTATCAACGTGGGCTAGTAAGTGGAGCTCAGGTCCACCAATTTCATTGACAGGTCCTAATTACTAATATCATCTTCATCATCATCGAATTCAACGTCGACATTTCCACAATCATCATTCAAATCGTTTAGGTCTATGTTCTTTGGCTGAATATTGTTAACATTCCTATTTGTTATCTTGTGTACCGAATCCAGCTCCCCCCCCCCTAAACACAGGTTCTTTAGATGGAAAATTTGAGTCACTTGGCATGTCAGTGCGAATGACTCATTTATGTATAATTTTCTGACGGTACTCACACTCAAGAAATGCTCCCCTATATGTATCCCTTTTCTTATGTCTGAAATGTCCCACCATTTACATTTAAACAAGTAGACCTTACGCCGTCTTATATGACGTAATTCTATTATGTCAGCCAACACTCCATAATAGTTAACACCCAATCCTTGATGGTCACCATTTATCACCAACCCTTTGTTTTGAGTGCAGCAATGTCTTTCAAGGTCTGTCATGTGAAACTAAATTCCATTCATGATACATCCCAAATATAATACGATGGTAGGATCTGGACCACACAATAATGCGTACAAGTCATCGGTAACTTAACAATGCATGCAACTCAACAACCCAACATTCCATTATAACAAACACCAAAGAGTTGAGTTTTAAATAAACAGACATGTTTAGATGCAACAAAATAATGCTTACTAACATACACAAAACAAGGAAACATTGACTTATGCGTGCTCAAAACCATGAAGAAAATCGAGTTCTGTAGACATTATCAATGTTATTTGGGACTTCGATTTGAATCTTGTTATAATGTTCACAACAATAGCATAATAACACCATTACTGCATTATCAACATGGCATATTTGAGCAATTGGATACAAAACAATTGAAATTGTAATACTTATTCAATGTAGTAGTCAATCTCAACATAATTAGCAAGCACATATCACCCAGCCTTGGCCAGCAATGTTGTAGGCAATTTCGAAATAACTGATGCCCCCAATTGGCAAACATTTTGTTTGAAAACAGATAAGGTTGCCCCAGGAGGGCAAGTTTGGATGTCAATGTTGCGTTCTTCTCGGTTATACCTAGTCTCGATATCATGAAAGTAAAAAATGTCAAATATTCCAAGTGAACATATTCCTCAGGAATAGACCCTTTTGGTTCCACTCTGTTTCCTCTCAAATGGGTACATCTATTTGTACATGACTGGGCCAGCTAGTGAAGCTTCTTCAGCAAGATGAATAGCAATATGCACCATGATATTGAAAAATGCTTGCGAAAAAATCATTTCTAGTTTGCAAAGAATGATAAGAATATTTGTCTCGAGGCATTCCAATGTCGCCTTTTGCAGAGTTCTGAAACATAACTCTTTGAAAAATAAGCTTAACTCCATTAAAGCTTCTCGCACATTAGACCTCAGATACCCACCAATGAAAACATGTACTAATTTTTGCATGAAGATGTGACAAACATAGCTCTTCATTCCCATGATTTTTCCATCTTTAACACTGACACAACGGGAAATATTTGTGGCAAAACCATCTGAGAACTTCACCTCTACTAACCATTGACAAAATGCCTGGCACTTAGTTGGGTTTAGCGTATAACATGCAAGATGCATGGACGTATTATGATCGTCTTGCTACAAATGCAAATATTTTCTTATTCCAAGATTTTCCAAATCTCAGCGTGCGTTGGTTGTGTCCTTACTCTTACCCTCAATAGCCACTAGCATTCCTAAAACATTATCATATATATTTTTCTCGATATGCATAACGTCCAGATTATGTGGCAGCTCTAAGTTTATCCAGTATGGAAGCTCAAAAAAGATATTTTTATTGGTCTAACTTAGTTCATTGGGAGTACGTTTCCTCTCTTTTTTTCAGCCTTTTCGAAATGCATATTTTGTACCTCATTTAACTAATCAAGTAGTCCCAATCTCGTTATTCGTTTAGGATGAAGTCGGTGGTCTTCCTTACCATCAAAAGAATGTTTTTTCTGTCTCCAGGTATGGTCAGGAACCAACCAGTGTCGATGGCCTATATAACAATGTTTATAGCCATGCACTAGTCAAAGTGAATCAGTGTTTACATTACATACAAGGCAGGTCATCTTGTTCTTTGTAGTCCACCCTAGAGATTGGCGTACGCGAGAAAGTCTTTGATAGTACAAAGTAACGTTGCATGCAACACAAAAATCTCTCGTTTGTATGCATTGTTTGCACAAATCTCATCTATGAATAACTACTTCAACTCATCGATTAATGGTCTCAAGAACACGTCAATATCATTTCCTGGGACCCTAGGTCCAAGGATTAACTAAGATATCATCAAGTAGAGATATTTCATGCATGTCCACGAGGGCAAATTGTACAGTACAAGCAACACTGGTCAAATGCTGTATGGCTTGATCATGTTCCCAAATAGAAAGAACCCATCACTAGCTAGACCAAGTTTGACACTTCGAGAATTGGCCGCAAATCATGTATGTTTTCCATCAAAATCTTTCCAGACCCGAGAATCTGCAAGATGTCTCATGCTATCTGGATCATCAACACGCTCGTCTGCATGACATTGCATTGCAATAGTTATTTTCTTTGACATGAACACAACCTTTTAGTCATGGCTTCCAAAGGAAGTATCACAGTATTTCTTATGGGACCTTATGTGAGCCTGTTGTTCTTGAAACCCACCTAAATGCATTGCATTTTGGACACTCGTCCCTCCCATTGTTTTCCTTTCAAAATAGGATACAATAATTTGGGTATGCATGTATCTTTGTGTATGTGAAGCCTAAACCATGCTGTAAGCGACAAGCCGACTGAAATAGCTTTATGACCATGTCAAAAAACTTCACAATCCAACCTCCTATTGTTCTAATATGAAGAAGCTTGACTATAAAGGATAACTTTAAAAAGGTTTGGCATGTTGAATGTAGTGGACATTTTGCATCTGCTAGTAACTCCTCGAAATTGAGGTCAAGTGGAATATTAGAGATATCCCTTTCAATGGATTGTGCTGCATCACCATATGTTCTATCTATTGGGCCCAA